>JAZDUA010000454.1:77500-802500 GCA_038098605.1 Gryllus longicercus | reverse complement strand
ATTATATTTACAAGCATAAAACCACTCAGCGGAGTGGTGTCAATAAAATTAACTACATTTTGTTAGGATGACAAATAATACAATGTTAATATGATAGTTTTATCACCCACTGTGTGATTCTTATAATTTTTTTTCAAATGTACGATACTGGGTTAAATCATTTTGCACTTTTTATGTAATGAAAAAAATGATATACACAAAATGGAAACGGTTACTTGTGACACACAGTTTTCGGTTCAAACGAGCTTAAAAAATAAATTTCTTTTTTAATATATTAAAAATATTGTCGTAAAATAATGTAAGTAACTCGATTAACGTGAATTTATTGCGCGCGTAAAAAATTACAAAATAACTTCCACGCTGTTTCTTTACAAAACATTAAGTAATGTAATTAAATATAACATTTTAAGCTGGCTTCATAAAACTGTTTCAGAGCAGGGACATTGAGCAAAGACACACACAACTGATGCTTTAAAATAACATAAAACTGTTCTCTTGTCGTCGCTCTCCTACACATGTACGTTATGTGATGGCGTTGTGATTTCTAGTCTACTGCGTTTAATTACTCAAAATGTCGTAGGTTCAGATACCGACATTCAGAGCCCTAATATTCAGGTGTTGAATATGAATTGGGCATCTTAAATTATAAGATAGGCTGCAGGGTGCTTGCATCTGGCGACTTAATTGCAAACGTATGTCAATAAAGTAATACTCCAAACAACAGGACGCGCGATCATTCCTTCCCCATTCATGCTCCCTTCAATACGTTATATTCATTAAAACAAACATAATTATTTCAAATGTCGGGATATTGATTGCAAAATTAAAACTGTACACCGAAAGCGACTTTCTTCTAGGGGTTGGTTTATTTGCGTGGTACTCGACAACACGTGATCATATCGCATCATCGAACACTTTTAGGGCACATCGTCACTATCTTAGGTCTGCCACATCAAACTAACATTTCTCTTTTTTCTTGGTTTTTGTCTCTCTTCATTTCTTTAAAACTACATTCTCGACAATTAACTGTTTACTTCCAACAATTCACACAATGTCTTTTTAATTGCACGTTTTTTACTAAATAAATAAGAGGATTGAAAACAAACGACATATATTTAATTTTTCCGAATTCAAACATTTTAATGGAAATTATACTACTATCATTGAAAATATTTTATTGTGATCTATACGTACAAAAGTTTTTTTATAAATGAATCCGATTTGTCAAAGTGTGAATTTTGAATTTTTAAAAAATTGACACAATTTATCTCCAACTTGTGCATTAAGTTTTCTTCCATTTTAAAGCTGTATGTGAATCTAATTAAATATTTAAGATTGAAGTATAGGTTTGCAGACAGTGTTTAAATATCTGCACTTTCAGTAACGAAGGGTACTACAGTTTGTAGTTGACAGGCAGTTTGTAGTCGAGGTGTACAGGTTCGTGCTTGACACAACGTTGACACCCGTTAAAAATGAGACAATAACAATAACAACATTTCCGATTAATGTAAGAACCTTGTATTAGTTTGTCACTAAAATAATGGATATCTTAAACCAAAGTGTTTTAGCACAACACGTGTATCATTCAAAAATGCGAGGGCAGGAGGAATATTTTCATTCGACGTTATTATGTATCACTTGCTTCTCTTATTTCCTAACCACTATCTCTTACTTCCTAACCACACATACAGAGATCATTATGCCTCCTTCAAATTTAGATATACAAAGATCAGTACAAGATTCAAACACGACCTCTTCTTAAAATAATCAACAGCGAATTTTAAGGACACATCGTATCATTTATCGTATCGTGTAAGGGAAGGATAATGATCCGTACAGATGTTGACGCCTATTACTTGTTCTGTATTGAAAGTATTGAAAGAGAGACAGTCAGACAGAAGGAGAGAAAGAAATATAATTTAATTTATAAGATATTTAATTAATAACATTCAGGCAAACTTTTTGATACTGGTAGTGTTACTGGTACTGGTACATCATTAAAACCTGCTCTTTGGTGCCTTGTTTTCTACGAGAACACAGCTCGTGAGCAAACTATAAGTGTTGTATGAAAAATTGAAACAGCATTTAAACATGATCCAGAACCGCAGAAAATTTAAAAAATGATTATAACACAAACCTTAAATGAATTTGTGTAATGCCCAAACATCTAGTAAAATAAACTGACAATATCTGGGCACATGCAAAATAATGAATTAGAGCAGACTTTTATGTTACTTCTTTCACTTCATAATTCGACTTACAAACTTGTTGGATCGCAGTACTTTTTATTTTCTGTCAGTTCACATCATCAAGTTTTGTCGGATACTACTACTTTTCTATTAGATTGGCCATTGATTGTATTAACTGTTCCCTTTTAGGGGGTTTCCTGTTTTATTTTCCATTTCAGCTGTCTCCTATTGGTTTTTAAAAATATGTAAAAATTTCTTTAGCTTCTCACTGCAACCACAAACAATATGAATCTTTGAGATGAGAGTTATTAAAAGCCCTTGCTCAGTTTTGATGTTGCATGTAGCACCGTCTGTTTCTTATGCCCATTAATCATCTGCATTTGCATAAGTCGTTCGATAATGTCCCTCAGGAAAGATGTCGCATTTGCATGGCAGCGTTGAGCACGTAATGAAGTGCTGGAGGGGCATGTGCTCAGCGTATCTTCTTTTAAGTTGCAATAAAATGCTTTTATTCCATACTCAGTCACATTTAGATAATTTATGTTATTCACAACCGATCGGTAAACGGCACAATGTTTTACGCGCACGTTAGTTTGAGCTCGAAAATTCTTACTCCTTGTCCTTTCCTATTCGAAATATACATACATACATACATACATTTATTAGAACTGCAATTGGGTATAACCCGGTGGCAGTTAATGACAATAATTGCAAAAATTACAACACTTACATTAATAATAATAATAATACTAAGAATGATGATGATGATAATAATAATAATAATAATAATAATAATAATAATAATAATAATAATAATAATAATAATAATAATACCGCACAATACAGTACAAGACGAAAAGCAGCATTGAAAAGTGCATTGATCACGTTCACCGCACTTCACTTCACTTCACTACACTACACTACACTTTTTTGCTTTTAACTACACTGACCAGCACTTCACAGCACTTCACCGCACTACACAGCACATACTCATTTAATATCTTGTTCTAATTTGTTTCTAAAACTTCGGACACTGAGAGGAAAAGCTTTAAAAACTGCTGCAGGTAAACTGTTCCAATCTCTAATTGTTCTGTTACAAATATAGTAATGTAATATACTATATTTGTAAGTAATATATGTAAAATATAGCAGAGATATTTGTAGAGATCATTTAATAGCTTCCGTGATAAATTAACTTTTAGCTTCCGAGGAATAGAAACTATCTGCCGCAAAAAATGAGACATTGCATTTCGTATGAGAGCATAGGCTTCCGAGGCCGCAGTCAGTATTTAACTGGCTGTCCGGGTGACGTCGCGTCCATGGCAAAGGTGCCGCCAATCTGTAACCTCCCTCAGGGCGTATTACGGTCGCAGAATTGCAACCGAAACGTCGGCACCTTTGCCATGGACGCGGCGTCACCCGGACAGCCAATTAAATATTGCATTTAATAGTTTTGCCTTTAAAATAGATACCTTCCCAACTCCTCCTGCATCTCCCAAAGTAGGTCTCAAGAAAAGTTGTGCACATTATTTAGCACACTTACTTTCCGAACATTTTTTGATTTGATTTATGAACACATAGTCATTACTGAAGGAGCGGACCAATACAACAATAATCTAGTTGTCTTGGAAGAGTACTGTTAGTCTCATTGAACACTAGAACATCGTCAACGCAGGTTGCAATATTACACTATTGGGAATGAACGTCATACAGAAAATTTTCCTGCCCTTACTGTTAGTACTCAACTATTTCTCACACTTTAAAAAGGTGCAACGCATCATTGAAAGACCTACAATTGAATGAATAGATAGAAAACAACCAATATGCAAACATCAGTGTGGTTGAAAAATGCAATAGAAACAGAAGACATGTCTTAAAGTTTCAAGAAGGAATGTATGCACGCCAAAAATTAGATATGTATGAGATTTGTGGCTCTAGAAAAGTTATAAAATGTTTACATATTTTCAGTACGCAAAATAGAAAAAAAAACAAACATTGTTCCATGCCGTTCATTATTAGGTCTCAATTTATCATGACTCACTGCGAACCCAGCAACTGAAATATTTTACATTTATCAATATCTATATATCTACGTTTGATACAGGAAACTACGACTAAGAACTTATCCTAGAACTTAAAAATAAAATATACTACTTACGATGAATCATAATTTCTATTGTTTTAATTTCTCGCAACGGAGTAGAGATAAAGTAATATAATGCTGCGCGAGAAAACGGCGTATTTTTGGCAGAAAGACTATTATAAGAGTCCTCGTAACGGAAAAGTGGATAAATCCAGTTGCTAAATTTAGAAAAAATATCCTCTACCACGAGGCGTATCCAGAATCTGGGACATTTTTTTAATTAAAAAAAGGTTCCATCTTTTTTATTAAATTTGGGTGTTGGATAGTGTGATGAACGTTTAAGAGAAAGGTATACATTTTTTGTTGAAAACGATGATTTTTTGTATATTGCAAAAGTTCAAAATTCATTCGGCGTCTTCCTACAACTATAATTATGTTTTTATATAGAGATGTTTTCCTTAATGAAATCTGTTTCTTAAAATATTCGCTATCTTTGATTCGCTTTCGCCTTCTTGAATAAATTCTTGGCAAAATCAAATCACCATTTGAACAAATGTTGGCAGATGAGCGCTCATTCTATTAAATTTAGGTTTTATTAAATTTTATAATTCATGTGATAAAATAAGTAACAACAACATTGATAAGACATCCGAAATCAACTACCTTTCAGTCAAAGCAAAAATCACGAAATTTGGTTAATAGAAAGTTCAATCATCATTGTGCCCGAACAGCTTTAGTGTTTTAAATATAAATATTTTTGCGATTTTCTAAATATGAGAGGCTTGAATGAAAACAGAAATTATACTATAATTACAAGTGCGCTTTCTACTAATCAAACAAAAAATTCCTAGAAAAAATATTTGAGCCACCTTAACGAATATTTTGAAAATATCAACAGAGACTTCTTGTAAAGAACCCTCGAAATTGAAATACTTTATGATCTTTGGAATAGCACAACTGAATGTGTTCCAGAATAATTTAACAAGTTAATGTAATTCATAAGCTTCTAATTTGGCAGAGTGAAGTGACACATCTATCCATCCGGATAACTAAACAGACTATTTTGTCATTTAGTTACGTTTATAACGTTAGTTATTAAGAACTAGCAAGATATTTTACCACCACACCGTGATTTACTTCGTGTATGCGATAGGAAATTTATTACTGTAACTTTTTGTAAACCAAAATCTTATACGATGAAGTCCTGGGAGTGTTTAATTGTCGTCATCAGCTACACTTTCCTGTGGAAAAGGACAGTGCCTGCATAGAAATTTAGAGGCTGGATGCTCTTATCGCTTGATAGCATCATTTGTTTACACCAATTTCAGGATAATGGCCTAGCAGTGTTTAGGGTCGGGCCACCTACCAAGTGCTACTATTCTTAGGAGACGGTTATCGTCCTTAGAATGGGGCAATTAGCTTATCTTGTGAGATAAGAATAATGTATTTAGACTGTGTGTGGCTAAATTTGTCAGGTGGTAGTAATAAACTGTGTAAAAAATACAGGGACTACATTTTACTAGATTCATTGTGTTTAAAACAATAATACATGCTGCATTAAGATGACACTGGGTTTGATGATCTGCAATATTTTTGCCTATTTGTGAAAGTTCTATTTTATTTTATATTTAAAGCTAAATACGCTTTATAACTCGCTTCAGTGCCCAGAATCTCGTAATTTTAACTTCCCTTTTGAGATTCTTGTCACTTCACTACACGTCGCCACACTTAAAAAATCGTATGGGAGATATATATTGTATTGTATATATTGTTTCGTATTCTGTTGTGTTATTAATTGAAGGGCTCGGGGGAACATATTGCTAACCCCCATGTCTATTACATTTGTCAGAGGAAAAATAACATTTTAGTAAAATGAGACTAGTCTTATTTTCTATATACACTTCTGAATGCTTTCTACACACATACTGTAGATCTAGGAACGTGTTTGTTCAGCATTTCGATCATAATGCTTATTTTTAGGAGACATTACAAGACCTTTGGTGTGGATTTATGAAATAGGGGTTAACATTATCTTCTTCAGAACCCTTCAATTTTACCAATTGATTTTGGAGCTCTCTCATACTTTCAAGGAAGAGGTCTAGAACTTTTGCAGCTAAATTGCTGTTCATAATGGTTCGTTGTACAAACTAATATTTTTTCTTTGAATGTTAGCTGCGTTCATGTTTTCTTCGCACGTATGGTCGTTTCTTGCTTATTTGCTTAGGGATATCTAACTTTTTCTTTATCCCTATCCACTCTGTTATCCTAAAGAAATGTAACATATTCTAACTGTCATTCTACGAATAATCAGTGGTTCTAATATTTAATTTGCATTGGAAATATTCGTCATATCCTCTACTGGTAAACGTCAGAAATCTGTCATTAAATTTTCTGTAATTCTTGTCTCTAGCGTACGTTTACGTCCCAACTTGCCGAAGTTTATTCAAAAATTGGTTTTGACCTGGCATGTAAACACCAACTCATTACTTACATTGTTTCAATTATTTATACTCCTTATTACTAAGTGAAGGCAGCTCTATACCTTACGCGCTAAATAATTGATTCGTGTAGTTATGAATTTGGGTGATATTGAATACTAATTAATATAGTGTTTCGTTAATGATTACCTGCTAATGTTCCTTTCAACTTCCCATTTAACGCAATTTATAAAGAATTTATCAGTAATCGGTCCCGAAAGCTAACTTTTGTAGTTTGAAACAAAGAGATGTTCGTACGTTTTACAGGTGATTTGCTCCACTATATAAAATACAACACTGTACATCACCTGATAAAAAATTTGTTTCATTTCAAAAAAACCCACGATCAATAGGAATGTAAGAACCAATCTGACTAGCAATTTATTGACTTACGCTTTGATCGACTTGACATTGGAATCTGGATGTCAAATAATAAAAGTTGTGTTATGCTGTGTAATGTAAATTTTTAGTATTGCTCTTTTTGTGGAACCAATGTTGTGGTACGGATATTGTAATTATTATGCGAAAGTTAGTAGTGCGTTGATTTTTTTTATATTTAATTTGGTTTAGTGTGGCCTACGGTGCGGTACTCAGGGCACCAACTGATGTCACTGTAGTAGCTCTGGCCGGATGGTCTTGGGGTTAAAGTCCTGACGGTGGCAAGATTTTCGGTACTTGCTAGTGAGCTAGGTCGAATTCAGTGGCTGACTGCAGGAGAATTCCAGCGGCCGGCTGCTCTGATCGGTAGTTTTCCGTGGTTTCTCCAATCAATACCAGGCGAATGCCGGAGCAGTACCCTAACGAACGGGTCTCGTGCGATCTTTTCTTTCTTCTCCTTGTCCTATCCCTACCGCTAATACACAATTACACTAACACGCACTGCACTAGCACACATGCCGGGAGATTGGTCGGGAGTTTAGAACTTGTCCCGGCTGGAGCGGTGCTCTGCTGGCGAAAGATACCTAGTTGAGGGAAACCACACTACCCGACGTTAGGTCGGTGCCGGATGTTACCATCAAGCGGCGGCGATGGTGTGACGGTTAGCGTACCGGACTGTTGTACCCAAGCTCGCGGGTTCAAACCCAAAGCCGTGGATTTTCAAGGGCGAAAAAATCCTTCGTACGCCTTCCTTCGGAGGGGAAGTAAAGCCGGCTGTCCCATGTTAGTAGATTTACTTGCATGTAAAAGATCCTCAAGCCTAAATGACGCCTCTGAGCTAAATTCAAATCGCCTGTTTCTCGCCCAAGAAATGCCTCCTTTCTCTGCTAGATGAAAGGAGCGTAGCGAAATTTGCGTGGTCAGACGGAAGAGCGGGCCTGATGGTCCGAGTCTCGCCACCAACGTTAAAATAAGGCAAATTCAATTCAATTCAAGCGGGGGAAGATCACCTTCCCCCTCCCGCGATAAAACATGCACTACACTTACGGAACTCACATGGGGAACTTTCACGTGGGGAACTGAATTTTTGACGTGGGAACATGAGATAACTGTTACTTCAGTAACTATATTCCCCACAAACGTCCCACGGAGCTATAGAAAAGCCGCGTAGGTAGTAACGTTACACTTTTGCCCAGAAGAAAAACGGGGGTCTTCTCACGTCAATGAAACTGGACGTAAAATCTTATACAGATGTGTCCTTCACCCAAAAGTTGAAGTACAGTACTTTCTACGGGCTATGTGAGAAAATTCTCTAGACAAAAAGGATTTATAAATCCTTCTTTTATATTATATTAAATTAATACTACCTAATAGTTTGAACCTGAAATGATACATTATGCATACTTCTGGATTAACATATGCATCCTGAAACACAGTGTGTCCTTTTGACTAACACTTTAAATGTACTAATATGCTTTCTAATCGTGCAAATTTTAGATTCGTTAATATAATTAATAAATTTTAATATACAGTATTGAAGTTTTTTTATAAATTTAACGAAAACATCATTGCGTTTCTAATGTATTACGTTAGCAACAGTATACAATTCAGAGTTTCTATGATTAATTTACTACTCCACAAATTCTCCGTTCCAAAATTTGTAAATAAATTCAATGTACGGTCTTGTGGGAGTTATTGATGTTTTCAAATTTAAACTACTTTTGTCTGATGAATTGGAGTTAATATGGGAATTGCTGAGACTATTGCCGTATCTCTAATTTTTTTATTGGATTTATAGCTATTAAAACATTTTTTTGAAAATATTGTTATGAATGTAAGTATCAAAAAATTGGTAAACATTGGTTTCTAAAACAGAAAAAAATCAATTTTAATTTTTGCTTTAGGAAGATAAATCTGTAAAATTTGAAACTTAAATTATGATTGATAAATATTTTCTTATTGAAATAGAAATAAGTTAGGAGTTTACATAGTACTTAATGCCATTTACTTAAATACAGTTGTAATTTTTACTTATTGAGTTTTTTCGTACGAAAACATATGTTCGATTCAATTTTTATTAGCAGAAGTTTCATAATTAACATTTCAAAATATATGATGTAAATAAAAATAGTATTTCAAAATAATGACATTAACGATGAATACAAACATTCAATTGACAAAACGTTAAATATGTGCTTTGATTTTCAAAATTGCATAGGCTTATCAGCTTCGTGATTTAATACGCCTAATTAGCAAATGAATGAAAACAAACGATATGTCATTCCGCAAATATTAATGCTCATCAAAACACGCAAATAAATTACATAATTAGGTAAATACAGTGTAGCTCATGCAAGAATAAGCCTAATACATAGACATTTAAAACCTTTCATTTGGGGATTCACAGAATAGTATATTTAACATTTACATTATGAACCGCATACAATTTTTAGTTTGATTGGTAGTGTTTAATTTTAGCTAGGAGTATTTACCTTCTATGGCATCGTAGGTTTTCATGCAGTATTTAACATAGTGGGTTCTGAAGGCTGTTCTGTCAACATATTTTCTAACGATAGTATATATAACATAGATAAAAATTATATTAATATGCAAAATGAGTGGGATATATTTTGCGTTAAATCGCTATATAGTTGAGTTACGATAAGGCTAATTTTGTTTGTATAACGTCTATCAGTACTTTAAGTGTAATAGTTACAAGTTATGTAGATTTACATACTTATTTCCATTGCTTTGTTTTGCTTTTCTGATGAATGTCAAACGTATTGAGATGTATTCCATTCGAAATCATAATATTATTCAATTTCAGTTTATTTCGCAACTTATAAGGAAAACAAAGTGCATTACACTTTAATATTAACTCTAGCTTACTTAAGCTAGAGTAAGCTAAATCTTTCTTAGAGACCTCAACAATGTGTTATAGCTTATTTTACAAAAAATCTCAGTCGTCGAAATTTTTGATGAGGTATATTACATTTAATGGGAGATGAATGTGGGATTTATGTGGATCTTTGAGAAGCCCATCAATGACTAGGGATCAGTAAGAATATAAAAAATTAACATTTTGTATAGCAGCTTCTTCTTTCTAATCTCTTCTGACTCAATCATTGCTTTTGTAGTTACATGTTTTCCGATAAACTCTCAAATCTTCAAACTTTCGTAAGAATTTCTTGAAATATATTAAGGAAAAGTTTTGTGTAAGAATATGGGATATATTACTAAAAACCAACAGAAGCTGTTTAGAAGGCAAGGAATGCATTTTCTGTAGAGGTTCATTGACGATTGCTTCTGTGCTTCTACATAATTTTATAACAGAGAGACGGTCAATAATATTAGGTGTGTCACTGCTGAGGGAGTTAGAAGAGGAATCAATCAATTAATTATCCTTTATTTTACGTGACTATCTACAGTCCATCAGGTCTGCTCCTCTGCCTGACACAACAAATTTTTGAAATAACGTGAGAGGTAGGGGGAGCTTTTACACGCGGATCACGTCTCAATAAAACTAAACATAAAAATACTTGATGTCGTGACGTTCTGAGGCTCTACCACGGGGATTTTATGCTTGAAGTGAAAAGCACGTCTTCATATAACACTTTTAATATGTCTCCTCACGGATTGTTCACTTCTGTATTTGATTTTTTTTATTAACGATTGAGTAACGTCGATTGATAAGTACATTAGTCCCGTAAGTGTAGTGCATGTTTTATTGAAGCGATGGTGGTAACATTCTCCGTCTATAGGGTGAGATCTGGCGCTGGCCTAGCGTTAGATAGTGATTTTTTTGCAACCAGGTATCTCCCACCAGAGGGGTAGCTTCCCAGCCGGGGTAAGCTCTAAGCTCCCGACCGGTCTCTCGGCATGTGTGGTAGTGTCATGTGTGTGAAAGTAAGGGATGAGGATAAACAAGAGGATGGAAAGATCGCGCGCGGTTCATGTCCCGTTGGTTAGGGTACTGCTCCGGCATTGTTCTGGTGTTGATCGGAGAAACTACAGAAAACTACCGACCAGAGCAGCTGGCCTCCAGAATTCTCCTCCAGACAGCGACTGAATTTGACCTCGCTCTCTAGCTATAGTCGGAAATCCTTCCACCGTCGGGACTCGACCCTAGGACCACCCGATTCGAGGCAGTATAGTGACATGAGTTGTTGCCCTCAGCCACGGCTCGCGGTCCCGCTCTGTAGAGCAGAGCGTCTTCCGAGAGCCAATTCGCGGACGCTGCTGCGGAGCGCCTGGGGGAGGGGAGTCGGGTGGGGAAGGGATGGGTGGAGAGGGGGAGGGGAGCGGGAGATTCCTGCGCTTGCGCAGGGCGTCCGCGAGCAATAACACGTGTCCGTCACGCCTGTTGTTTACCGTCGGCCGCGCGGTGGCGGTGGCGGAGCGGGGGCGGACGGGTGGGCGGGTGGAAGGAAGGAAGGAAGGCCGGAAGGAGGCTGGCGGTGACAGGGATGAGCTGTGAGCCGCGCCGCGCCGTGTCGCTGCGAGACACTGCGGCCCCGCCCACGCGGCGGCGCTGCTGCAGCCGCTCCTCGCTCCCCGCACGCGCCTCGCTCAGTTCCGGCTTCCTCTGCCGTCGCCCCGCTCCGAGTCGGCTTCGCTGTCTCCTCCGCCAGATCCAACGTGCTTCCACCCGCCGCCCTGCTGCCAACGGGGTTCGCCCTCAGAGCTCTCTAGCCCTGTTCCCTCCCTAAGACGGATTCCGTTGGTATCCACTTCCTCTAGTATCTCACTTCGTCTCCAGGGGCGGATTAACATTTTTGCCGCCCCCTGTTTAAAATTAATGTTACATTTCAAATTGTAACGTTTCAGCACCAATTCCTCATTAATTTAAACGTTTTAACTTTAAAAGTAACATTAAATTTTGCACATTGTTTTCATAAATTAAATAATGTTTTTGGATTAGCTAATTTTGGATATAAACTGTATCTTCATAGCAAGTAACGTTCAACATTATTAACGTTTCAACATTGAAACGTTAACATTAAAAGGAAACTAAAACATGACAACTAGAATTGCAACATGTTTTCTTTCGTCAACGGGCCTTAGTTTCAGATTCATATACTTCTGAAATCATAAGGTATACTCTAATGAAGTAGACAAATAAATAGCTTGTATTAAATACTAATATGATATTTTTAAAATAAAAATATGATTTATGCTGTTATAGTTTTTAGAGAACCTAAATTTGTTTTAGAAAATATCAAGAAAATTTTGCGCCTTTAAAAATTTGCCGCCCTTGAAAATTTGCCGCTGTAGGCACGTGCCTACTGTGCCTATGCGTAAATCCACCTCTGTTCGTCTCCCTCTCAGCCCCTTCTTACACGCAGCATTCCAAACTCTCTCTCACCCCTTCCCCACCTCTCGCTCATCCCGCCGTTCATTTCCTCACTCACCCTATTTCTATGCTTCTTGCCACCTCTCTCCCCCTCCCAACCCACCGCTCTCATCTCCCGGTCACGTCTCTCCCACTCTCTCTCCTCGCTTCAGTGCACTACATCCCTCCTGCCACTTCACCTCCCAGCTCCCATCCCTCCCAGCTCCCATTCCTGCACCTAATTTCACTGCTAGGCCCCTGACCTAAACTGCCCTAAACTGCAACTAATGCAACTGCTGTGCCCCTGACCGGCAGATCCTAGGGCTGAAGGGTGGCTGGATTTTCGACGCTAGCTTGTTAGCTAGGTCGAATTCAGTCTCCGTCTGGAGGACTCGGCTGCTCTTATCGGTAGTATCCGTGGTTCTTCCAATCAGTCCCAGGCGAATTTCGGAGCAGTACCCTACAGAGCAGCAGCGGCGGCGATGGTGTGACGGTTAGCGTACCGGACTGTTATACCCAAGCTCGCGGGTTCAAACTCGGTCGAAGCCGTGGATTTTTAGGGCGACAAAATCCTTCGTACGCCTTCCTTCGGAGGGGACGTAAAGCCGGCTGTCCCATGTTAGTAGATTTACTTGCGTGTAAAAGACCCTGAAGCCTAAATGACGCCTCTGAACTAAATTCAAAAATCGCCTGTTTCTCGCCCAAGAAATACCTCCTTTCTCTGCTAGTTGGTGAAAGGAGCGTAGCGAAATTTACGTGGTCAGACGGAAGAGCGGGCCTGATGGCTCGAGTCTCGCCACGTAAAATAAGGCAAATTCCATTCCATTCCATCCATACCCTAATAAACAGGCCATGGACCCAGCGCGGTCTTTCCTACCTTCTCCTTGTCCTACCTGCGCCCCCTTGCATACACACTCTTACATGTACTACACTACTCCACACGCCGGAAGGCCGGTCGGGGCCTTAGTGTTTGTCCCAGTTGGGGCAGTGCCCTATTGGTGGGAGGTACCTGGTTGGGGGAATCCCCGCTAGACGACGGTAGGTCGACGCCGGATCTCGCCATGTAGCAGGGTAAGATTACCGCCACCTTCTGAGGAAAAACCATGCAGTACATTAAGTATAATGACCTTAGTAGTTGAGACTCCCGGAATCACTAAGAACCAACCAACCCAAGCTCACCACTTCCATCTCGCCACACGCCGCCTGTGCTTTCCATCCCGTTTCCACACCGCTTCCATCCTGTTTTTACCACACTTCTACAACGTTTCCGCGCCCCTCGCTCTCAATCTTTCTCTACGCTGCCACCCCCTTCGCACATTTTGATCGTCTCCCAATAATTGTTTCGTCGCAGCTCCACCGATCATGCCACAGCTTCATACCGTGCGCGTTACTGAATTTGAGTTACTTCTGGCTCGCACTATTTGAAATATAATTAGTCCCTTCTGTCTATTTCCCTTCAATCGGTGTCCATGCCTTTTACCTATTTTTATTTCAGTGATTTCTTTCGGGAAGGGCCTACAGGCAGAACTGAATAGTGGAGAGTAAGTTTGTGATTTAGTGAATTATTATGGAACGTCGGTTCTTCGTATCCCATGCAAATGGTGGATATTCGTTAATTGTTTGTGTTTATATACGTTACATATATCGGAGAGTGGATATCTCATATTCGGACCACTCGCAAGTCTGTGTATGTTTGTTGGAACGACCAATTTCCGTTGGCATGTCGCGTAAATAGAGTCGTTTCAAAATGTCCTAATAGTGCTTGCAAAGAACAAACGAGCGCTGGGCAAGGAGAGATGTCTAAATTTTTATTTTTATTGTCCCTTTACAACGTCTGTTATCTTCGTAACAAGCCTACGAGCTCTGTAAGAGTGCAGACATTTAGTGCCACCATTACATCTCTACATTATCCAGCCCCTCCGACTTTAGGGTCGTTGGCTGCGAGTCTTGCACAACACCATTCCCTTCTGCCTTCCGCTGCAATTTCGGCTTGGTGGTTTGAAAAGGACGAGAACTGGACAAAAAGTAACGTTTTCAAAACTGTCCAAACTGCAGAATTCACGCAGACAGAAGCTACAAGAATCAAGTGGCTATTGATTTCAATACTATTGAACACAAATTTCGAATTTCCAATGCATACTGGAATTGCATTAAAACTATACAGTCTCCGGCCATCCGAGAGATTGGGTTTTGTTAGATACTCCAAAACTTTGAATAATAAAAAAAACAATGTAATATTTTTGAATCAACTCAAATATTTAAATATTTGATTGCGTTATTACGCCTACTCTCATATACGTATACTTGCTGAATTCTATTACTCAGCTCACTATTACTTGCTATATAGCTGAGAACTCCATGAAAACCCTGCTCGGCATTAAATACAAGTATTTGCTATTCACGTGATGCGATTTGGAAGATGACCATTTTGATTATCTCTGAATGTAAAGAGCTGATGTACTCTATACAATGTAAATGTTGTACTAAAACTGTTGTACTGTATATTTTGGCTTTGCAGAATTCGTTAGATAATTTTTATTACAATATTGAATTTATAACATTTTACGAGAGTTTATATGTATCGTTCTTCAGCTGCGTGCGCGATATATTTTGGAAAACCATTTTGTGTGTTTTGTTCACTAGAATTTTTGCGGCTGCAGGCCACTAGACTTTTTCCAGAAATTTCATTCCTTATTGGGTGTAAGGGCTTGCATATAAAGATTTTATAAATCTGAACAATTATAAATTTATCGGATTTTGAGATCAAAATACTGCAGTAATTATTAATAATACGAAATGTTATAAATAATTTTATATTGTTACTCGTACGCTTTTGCAATCTGTTCACAAAAATGCACATTTTTTAGTTTTATATTAGCTGGAAATAAATTAGTAAGTTAAGCTTGAAAGAAGTGGCATTGTAATCTACGCTTCTTTACATTTAAAAGCATGTACGTAACCGAATGTACTCTAGTATGTAACATGTAATAATGTTACAAAAATGTTGTATAATGCATTATTGAAGTTTTCATTTCCAACCGTTGCTAACCGTAAAATTTCAAATTAACACTTAATATGCAATTTTGTAATAGGAAATGAAGGATTGCGTGTAGCCCATGACCCATTGTATAAAATCCGCGCGTATTAGGACAGAGGAATCATAGAACTCAGCGATTAGGATTGCGACATGCTTTAGAATTTTCATTCAACCAGTCTGTGTGTTTTTTTCGACTAAGTAACTTGTTACGAAAATTTACCATTGTCTCGTACATATCCTACGACCTGAAGGTTTATGAAATTAGTTATTGTTATTGAAATTAGTTAAATAATTCTACTAGCTTAAGACACTTGTGAATATTTTTATTTGTGCTATGGAAACTGTCATCTTTATCTCTCTATCCCTATAAAAGGAAAAATAATGTTAGTAAACCGTGTTTTAATATATTTAGTGATATTATTGATCTCTTAATTCGAGAAAGCGTATGCGTCACCTTTACTATAGGAAGTGAGTATAACCTTAGAAAAGAACCATCAAATAGTAATAGAAAATCCAAAAAGAGCTCATTTTCTAGCCTAAGTGCTGAAGAAGGCTACGTATGACTTTAGCTTTCAAATAATATTTTTAAAAACTGATTTTAAGGTTCTATTACGCACCATGATTGAACTACGCACGATCGATCTCAAGAAACGGATCCTTAAGTGACACATGTGTTGCATTACTACCTATAGACAAACTTTCTTGACTTAAAAGTTTTGGACAATAATACGAGGGTCACTCCAAAAGTAATGTACAAAAATTTTTCAGATATTCAATTTATTTTCCATACTTGTGCTATTTTTGCACCATGCTGATCTATCTTAGAGGAACAAAAAGTCACTTCTCCTCATAATGTCCGTTTCTCTCTGCTGCTTTACGTCACCTTTTAATAAGGGCTTGTATATCCGCACGGCAGAATCTTGGGCCATCACGTCTGAGCCATTATATAGCAGCCTTTCACAATGGAATCATCATCTCTTGGAACCCACCTGGCAGAAACATTTTTCAATTGCAATTCTTTCAATATTATATCTATACTCGCTTCTCCTGTACCCACTTTCCTCGACAATTCATTCCCGGAGTCATTTGTTGTCAGCAAAAATGACGTTGTGAATGAGCTGCTCATTGTCAGGAGAATGTGAAGACTGCGGTCTTCCTCTGCGTGGGAAGTCCTGATTATTCCCTTGCTCTAATTTACCAGATAATTTGCAATTCCACCTCCCAACTGTACTGTGATCATCAGCATCATCTCCATACACATTTTAACCAGTTGTGAACGTTTGTCACTGTTCTTTCTCACAGCACATTTCTTCCGACGAACATGTAATGCAGCAGCCATCTTAAACTACTGCTACGAGAGGAAAACTTGTGGAAACGAAACAGCCATCTTAAACTACTGCCACGAGAGGAAAACTTGTGGAAGCAAAAAAAATTATACTACGAAATTTGTAAAAAGCAATAACATAGAAAAGAAAATTAATTTAAAAAAAATCATGTACATTACTTTTAGAGTCACCTTCGTATGAATATGTTGAAGTGAAATTGTAATTCGTCACTTCTGCATGCAGTCCTCTCGTTTTTGAGATTATACTAGTTTGTTCTAGGTTGGCAATATGTTCTAAGTCTCTTTAAAAAAAAACAAGGCAGCAATTTAAAGCATCAAAATGTCATAAAAAATTTACTCTGTGGATTTTGTCTTATTGCAACTTGTCAACATTGTTTTGCTCATAAAATACAAGAGAAATGCACATTTTGCCTAATTCTAAACATTAACAAACAAGAGTGACTTATGCCATTTTATGTTTCGTGTTATGAAAAAGTGACGTATATCGCACCTCCAATAGAAAAGTGTCACAAGTGCGAATTTCTTATTTCTCAGAAATTGCAATTTTACGTTTCGTAGTTCGGTAATACTCGTTACAGATTGTACCAAATATTAACATTCTAGCGGACAGTAATTGAACTAATTCAAAATCAACATTATAATAGTAGCAGTGTCTCTTGGTAACCTCTTATCAGCTTTTAGCTGAAAAATGACGATTTCGCACTTGTGATACTTTTCTATTGGAGGTGCGATATCATTTTGCCATCTTATCACAGAGTGTGTGAGAGACAATCGTTAAACGTATTTACAGAAACAATAAAGGTGATAAAAAGAAAATTGTTTTGCCCGTTTTTTCACCCAACCCGGACCACAGGGCAACAGACGCTGCCTCGCATTGGCATAACCAGCTTCCCTCTCCCCCCTGTTTACTGCGGTTGTCTCCCCCTCCCCCATGGCATCTCATTCTGCTACGCAAATCTAACTCCTCCTCCTTTGTGCATTCCCAAACGCCTTTTTGTGCTTGCCGAGCGACGGTTCTGAAAGGACGTATCCTTTTGAGGTCAGTTTTTGCCGTTTTGCTTTTTACTGTTTGTATTCTTAAACAAATACTCTCCTTGATAGGACCAGTTTCGGTATTTACGGTGTGACCACAGGCTCTGCTTGATGTGAAAGGATTACGAGTTTAAACATTCTGAAATACTACTAGCAACATTTAAGTCTTATTTAGATGTTCCGGGGGGAAACCTCCCTTTTAATTCTAGTTTGCCATTGATGTTCTGTTCTTTTTTGCTGGTATTTTTTTTTCAGAGAAAAACATAGTTATTGACAACCTCAGCTGTAAAAGAAAATCCAGGAAGCTAAAATGAAATTACTCTTGTCTGGACTGAAAACACTCCAGGACCTGAGAGAAAAAGATATTCGATCAGAATCCAATTTTTAGAGTCGGTATGAAATTGGATTCTATTCGTGTAGAGACCACTGGTACTTACATCTGTTCGTAATGGAAACGTATTGGTTTCCATTGTATTTTTTCTTTAAAAAACATTTGAAGAAATAACATTATGCACTCTACAGTGTGTTGTCTGTAAAATTTTAAGCTCGGAAACAACTCACCTTATGAGTAATGGCAGAAGTAATTGAGTACACGTTTATAAATAATTTGTTTAGTGTGCAAGAGTATTTTTATTTGTTATTACATAAAAATACTATGTGATCAACATAATGTTTACAGACAATTCAATCTTTCTGACCTCCTGCATCTCCAAAAATGCTTTATAACTTGAAATCAACTTGTCATTTGTTACTGGAATCACTTTCTGCGTAATAAAAATCATTTCCCTCAGGTTTTAAAATTTAATTCAAGAATGTGAATTAAAGAAATGATGCCGATAGATTTTCACTACAGTATTGGAAAAATTTCAATTTTTCGGACAGGAAAATGAATTTTTTCTCCTCTATTATGTCACGTTCCCTAAAATTCAATTGTAACTTCAATCATCACTTTCATCATGTGAGGAGAGGTAAGCATTTAGGTTTAAATCTGCGGTCAGGGGAATCCAATATCAGATAAATTTATTCTGTGAATTATATTGGAAGTATAAAACCTAGTGAATATGACTCAGAAAAAGCTTACATTTTAATAGAGCTAAGGAATGCAAGTAAAAAAGTATCAAGATGATGTCTCTTAACTTCCTCCATACGAGCATCTTTTCTGGAAATATAAATTCAAAACTGAATAAATGTCATTGAAGAAATTAAAATAGAGAAATTATAATGCATTTTAAACACGTTACTATTATATTACATGAACCAGGTATTGAAAAGAAAAGATAAATTTTATAGTGTACTGTGTCTATAATAATCACTGGAAAGATACTACAGGGAATAGCATTAAAAGTTCATGGTAAAGAAAATATCACTTGTAGTAGCTCAAATTGAGAAAATTTACCTTAACCTGCAAATAATTCTATGTATTTATGGATGTAAAATTTCCCAAATAGATGTTATTAAACTATAAAAATCTGGCTGTTGGCCAATCAAATTAAGTAGAGTAACAGGGTTACCAGCACGATGTTAGAAACGCAGAACTTTCGAACTACGCCGGCAAGCACGAGCTAGCTCACAATTTGAAGAAATGTATTACTCCCGTTTTGGACAATGTCCTGTAATAATAAGTGTTCGCTTTAATGAATGAAATTTATTGAAAAATCATTAACAAACCAACAACAAATGGAAACACATAACTAGATAAAATATTAGTTTCTGCAATTCCAGCACAATGCACCCAACAAAACTTCGACACAATATGCTAGCTCTCAATTGAAGGAAATGGATCCTCTTCTTTATTTGGTTACATCACTCTATAGAAATCACTTTATCTAAAGGGAAATTCTCGAACTATCGTTAACAAACAAACCACGGATGGAATCCCATAAAGTGGATCCAGTCTCTGCCCCCCCCCACACCACACAATCGCCAGCATTTTGCTTTCCTTTTATCCCGTCGCATCTCCCGGGCGATTCCAGCGCCATCCTCTTCCCTCGTTGACTCCCACGCCGCCTCCCGCTTCTTTTTTCTTTTCTTTTTGTCTTTCGCAGCTCCACGTGCACACACTCCCTTTCCCCTCCCGGCGAGCCTCTTCTGTTTTTCTTTCTCTCCCCCCCCCCCTCCACCCTCCGGTGCCGTCCGTTGACGCGAGTCTCTGCAGCCTTTTCCTCCCCGCCAGTCTCAGAAGAGCCTCCCCGTCACATGCTGAGGCCTGCGCCGGACGTGTGTGCCAACCGCATTTCCCTTTTAAACACGGCAAATGTTGGATGAAACTATGGTTTGGAAGGGCTTTGTGTGAATACTTTAAAAGCTACAGCGGCTAAAAGTGGATTGGGGACAATGTATTATTTCACTTTTGAACGACCATAAACGTTTTATATTTTTATAAACCTTTTCGCACACAAAAAATATATGTTGAGTACGTGCGTTTTAGCGAACGATTCTTTTTTAATTCAATCTTTTTAAAGATTAACCTTCAACACACTGCCATTACATGCCGTTTCCTTTGTGTACGATGTCATATGTAATAAATGTTTGAGTATAATCCGTCGCTGTGATGCATTCACGTGTAGCGCCTGGCATTGTTTAACGCTGAAGAGACCCAAAAAGCTTTTATCTCCCGGACGGAGAGCGCGAGCGATAGATCGAGAAGCGAGCAACGTTCATTGGTCGGTTCGTGGCCTGTCACTGACGTCACGTGACGCCGGGGGCGAAGCTGGCGGCTAGTGGTCGCTGCTGAAAAGCGATCGAACTCACCGCTGTTTCTGAAATGTATTATTAACGCACCAGTAGTCGTGTGGGTTAAATTTGTGATCCAGATGCTTTTTTTTATAGTCGGCCAAAATTGGAAAAATCTCTGAAGTGGAGTGTTTCTTAAACCGTAAAACTTCTAAACCTTCCCATTAAAAATGAAATTTTGCAGTCCAGTGAGAACCATCTCACAGTTCACTAATGTTTCCTCAACAAAAAAAACTTAAAACTTAATTCTTAAAAAAAATTAGTATTTAATTCATAGAAAAAAATTACAATTTAATAATTTATTATTCACTGAAATAGTTATAATCTCCAAATGAAGAAATGAAGGGAGCAATATATCACATCTAGATTCACATAAAAATGGAAGATCTGCAATTGCAAGAAGGGTAATGTTTAGCAGCACATGTATATGTGACCATTTCCCTCCATTATGAATCTGAAGATATCAACAAGCAAACCTCTCTGATGTTATGTACGGGCAATCTTGAAGTTAGTATGGGTCTTGTGGAATTGAATGCAAAGGGCTTTATATTTTTATACCATGTCGTAAATGATGCATAAATAGTGTTCGTTGATTTGATATTAGAAATATAGTATAATAAAACTCTTGTCAGAAATTAGAGCAGAAAATAATCATATTTTCAAGGATAATATTTTGTTAGCTTTTAGAGAACCGTCTTATTTAATTAAACAGAGTAAATGAAAATCTACTTTTCTGCTGTCATCGTCAAACAATAACTACTCAGTGTCATACTTTTGTGTTTACCAAAACATATTTGTGATTACGTTGTAGCGAATTGAATTACATTATCAGCCTTAATAACCAATTATATTATTTGGTGTCCAAATCAAATATGTATAATTCGTTGTGGTTTCATATTTTACATTGTCATATTGTAATACTACCGATTACCTGTGGAACCGAATAGCGGCCCTGACGTTGGCTCAGTCGGTGATGGAAGGAATTGTTACACAGTAGAATGGAAACATAAAATAAACATTTGTTCACTGGTAAAATGATTAACTTTATTCCTGGGCAACAAAATTAAGATGCCCCAGGGAAGTTACACTCTTAAACCAAATAAAAAAGAATAGTGAGAAAATTAGATGAAGATAAATGAAGGTGGAAAATTAGTAATAGGAGTTAAGCTTAAAAAACTAAGAAGAATTACAACTAACAATTACAATTGGTGAAAATTCAGTGTGTCATAGCGTGACACCGCATTACTAAAAAAAAGATTACAAAAAAAAAACGGGCGGTAGCCCCAGAGCGGTATTGCCTGTGAATAGATTCTGTTGTGTGGCCGGAACGGACCCCGGCGCGGAGAGCAGGGGCGGGCGGGGCGACCTTGAAGAGGCGTGCGTCAGAGGCCAATGCCTCCCCTCGCCGGCAGCTGAGCGGTGTCCCGTGACGTCATCGAGGGAACGGCGTCTGGCAGCGGTGTCTGGCAGCGATGTCTTGGAGGCGAACGCCGGGAATTTCTCCCGGTCTCAGGAACGGAGTAATCAGCCAAGCGTCTCTTCCGATTCTTATGACCGTCGTTCTCAAGTCCGATTTCAAAAAATTAAGAAATCCTTCACGATTAATTCAAACTCCAGAGAAGTTTCTCTGTCTACTGACTAATAGCTTCCCACCGGCGCAGCTTCTCCCTTGACTACCCTGCGTCTTCTCCTGCTCTGGCCCTTCTGACTATTGAAAATTTTATAAGTCCGGCAGAGGCGAATTTTCCTCTGACCGAAGAATAGCCCCCCCGGAAGAAGCTTCTACCCCGACTGCTCTGCCTAGCATTCAAATCCCTTCTGATTTTCTCTCCGTCGAAATTGTATAAGGTTAACTTTGCCCCCCACCCTAATATTCTCGTATGCCCGAGTCCCTTGTAATAGTCGTGTAGCTATTGGCTAAAAGTAGCGGCGCAGTGAACTTTTTTCAGCCAATCGCCACGCGAGAAGCCATGGAACTTTCCGCCATCTGCGCCACTGCGAGCATACAGTATGTTCTTGTTCCTTCTCAAATACATCGGGCGTTCCCGCACGAGGGCTCTCCGGTGAAGGAATTATCGATTTGGGGATTTCGTAGATGTTCTGGCATCCGCGCGCCTGCCCTCATCAATGTTTTGACGCCGGCCCTTGTAACGACCTTCTTAATGGGCCGGCGTAAATTGCCACTAGACGGTGGGCTGCGCGCCTGACTCCGTCTGTTATTTTCCCAGTAAAATTCCTTTAGTCTGGTTAATTTTTATCTAACTTGTCTGAGGAATTCTGTACCGTGAGCATACAGTGTTCTGTCGTTCCATCTCGACAGGCGCCCCAAAGAGTTTCTCGACTCGGCTGCGTCCGAGTGCATTTCAATTAATTTTTCTAACACCAACCCTAACAGCAACTTCGTAATGTGCCGGAGGCGCAAGGGACGGTCATTAAAGCGGTGGGTGGGCGTCTGACGCCGTCTGTCTATTCTTTCAGAACAAATTCCTTTGGCCTGGTTCATTTTATTTGAGGAATTCTGTATCGCTACAATACAGTGTTCTATTGTTCTATCTCGACAGGCGTCCCAAAGAGAGCCCAGACGCGGCTGCGTCCGAATGCATTACAATTAATTTTCTAACACAAGCTCTAACGGCGACTTCGTAATGGGCCGAGGCGTAAATAGCTGCCGCGTTAAGCGAGGCCGCACGTGCAGCGTCGTCTGCTTCTTCTTCCAACTGCCTTCAGCCTTATAAAATTTAGTATTAGGAAATTGGTTTCGCTACAATATATCGACCACACCCATATCCAGTATAATACGAAACGAAATGTTACTTGAACTGTATGTGACAGTCATTTTCTCGTCGATTGACCTTTCAATTTACGCGCTATAGTTGGAATTGCGCATTCTGACTGGTGGACCTCACTCCCAGAATTTGCCTCATCCCCACCCTTCAAATTTCTCCCCATTTGCACTTGAGTGGCTCACACACGGCTCTTGAGGTCACACAAAGTAGAAACTGCTGTGCAGGGCTGCCCTGGTGTGTTAATTATGCTGCTAACACTATTTTTAGACAATTATTATGACTATAGTTCCGCAACTTGAGATCATGGATATAAGTAAAGACTACAAGGATTGAAATACTACAGCTCTTTAGATTATGGTAACTCATCGAGCTTGTATGCATTGTCCAATTCTTGCAACATTCCTCTCAATAATATGTTTCTGATAAAAATGGGGATTTCCTGATCCTTCAATTTATTTATTTGTTATTTAGAAATTTACATTTTATCATGGTTATCTACGTCTGAATCTCCGTAGGCCTCCTATTGATTTACGTGCTGTATCAACCTGTACGAAAGCGCACTTTATCTAGCCTCTTTAATCTGACTTCAAGTTGGCCCTATAAATCATGAACAATATACACACTATATTATAAATTGCATATGGTTGAAAAGTAATAAGGAGAAAAATACTACGAAAGGAGACCAATACAATGCAGAAGACGAGAAACAAGACAAAAAATAATTCTTATTCGTTTCAGTATTTTAATGAACCCAAATTATTAATACAACAAACTGACACTACCTGTGTTGAAGAAGCAAATGAAGGTCATATAAACTGAATTAGTTATTCGATATCATAAAATGACGGCAAAAACATGGCGTTTATGTTAAGAAAACATACGACAACGCACGTCACAAGAGGGGCATGCGTGCGTGATAATTCTGTTTCTTCCAACGACCGCCAAACAACCTTCATCGTGGTTATTGCATTCTTGGCTATCCGGGATGAGCTGCGTCTCGGTCAATTGTACTGACGTTTTGGCAATTTTGCTGTGGCCTTCTTCAGAGCTATACTGCTATACTTCTGCCAGAAGTATAGCTCTGAAGAAGGCCACAGGAAGATTGCGGCGGCGATGGTGTAATGGTTAGCGTTTCGGACTGTTGTACCCAAGTTGGCGGATCCCGATCGAAGCCGTGGATTTTTCAGGGCGAAAAAATCCTTCGTACGCCTTCCTTCGGAGGGGAAGTAAAGCCGGCTGTCCCATGTTAGTAGATTTACTTGCATGTAAAAGATCCTCAAGCCTAAATGACGCCTCTGAGCTAAATTCAAATCGCCTGTTTCTCGCCCAAGAAATACCTCCTTTCTCTGCTAGTTGGTGAAAGGAGCGTAGCGAAATTTACGTGTGGTCAGACGGAAGAGCAGGCCTAATGGCCTGAGTCTCGCCACGTAAAATAAGGCATTAATTCAATTCAATTCAATTCAATTCAATTGCCGAAACGTCAGTACAATTGACCGAGATGCGGCTCATCCAGGATAGCCAAGAATGCATTGACTCCGGCCGCGGAAGCCTACGAACCCTTCATTGTGGTTATTCCTTTTTTTTTATCTCAAGTTAATTACTTTCAGCTAGGTATTGGCATTGCTAAACTTTTGTCAGTAGCTGCCGCGTGTGCATCACCATATGGATCCTCCGACAGCGCGTAATTCCCTTCCTCCTGTCGAAGGCCTTCCGCATCATTTCGGAAGCAGCTGGGGCGCGTCTTTGCCTGCGCGCGTCACCTGCTCCCGGCAGAGCCCTTCTCCTCCCCCCCCCGCCCTTCCCACACCCGACTCCTTTCCCCGCAGTCCTCACACGTGCCCCGGCGCGTGTAATTTTTCCGCGACAGGAAATTCGAATCTTTTCAAAACCGTCGCATGCAGGGTTCCTTCGTTACGTCAGCTGCGCGGTTCCGTCGCCGGTGAGTCGGTCGCGCACGTAGTCTCTGCCGCCGCCGCTCCGCCACCCACGCCACCCCCGACGTGCGACCACCCACACCGCGCCGCCCACACACTACCTTCACCGCTCCCGCGTTCCCAACTGACCTGCCACTCCCGCCAATCACGCCACCTCGTCGTCCCCGCCACCCCCGCCGTCACCGCCACCCCTTCGCCCGCCGCTCCGCCACCCACGCCACCCTCATCGTCCAACCACCCACACCGCCCCGCCCACACTCTGCCTTCCCTGTTTCCGCGGTCCCAACTGAGCTGCCACTCCCGCCCCTCCCGCCACCTCGTCGTCCTCTCCACCCCTGCCGCCCCCGCCGCCTTATGTTGCGCTCCTTTCCTCTCATACCGGCCACTCTAAGGTGAGGGCTGTGGAGGAGATGAACATTGTGGTCGGACGTTTAAGGCCGGAGGCAGTTGTGAACCTCCATTGTCCTACCGTTCACATCACCACAGACTTATTCACTACATTCCTACCTCGATATACTCTACAGTCCCACCACCTCCGCCATCAACATCGTTCTTACCTTTATCACAGTCTTCCGCCGCCACACTTTCTCTCGCACAGACCACCGCCTTTATCTCCGTGAAAACTCCTCCGCAGTCACAGCCTCCACGTCTTCACTAAACGCCGTTCTCGTACCGCATGTAGACCGGGAGTGGTGGTTTAGGGTATCAATAGACACCACTGCAGTACTTCTGATCGGGAAGTTCTAGGTTCGAGTCTCGGTGGTAGGATTTTAGCCAGTAGCTAGGTTGCTAGGTCGAGTTCTGTCAGGGTCTGGTGCAGACTTCAAGAGACTGTCTGCTGTAAACGGTAGTTTTCCGTAGTTTCTCCGATCAACACCACACGAATGTCGGAGCGGTACCCTAACAAACGGGGCACGGACCGCGCGCGATCTTTCCATTCTCTTCCGTGTTCTATCCTCACCCCCCTTACACTCACACTACCATGCACTACACCTCACCGGCTCTCACCACCAGCGCGGGATGAACACCATAAAACATGCACTACATTTACGGGACTAATAACCTTAGCAGTTGACGCGAAATAACTAGCAAACCAACCTAAATCCCCATGTAGTCTCCGCCGTCCCCACCGCAGCTTCCTCCACAAGTAGTGGTCAAGTCAGAGGCTACAGGATACGTGATCGGCATGAGTGGCGTGGTCAGCACCTTCCCAACTGCCTCCTCACACTCCAACATTGCCCACCGGATCTCACCACCAGCGTGGATTGAACATCATAAAACATGCACCACACTTACGGGACTAATGACCTTAGCGGTTGACGCGAAATCACCAACAAACCAACCTAAATCCCCCTGTATAGTCCGCCGTCCTTCCTCCCCAAGTAGTGAACATGTCAGAGGCGACGGGATACGTGATCGGCATGAGTGGCGTGTTCAGCACCTTCACAATCCGACATTGCCCTCCGTGTCGTGTCTTCTCCGTCACTTTCTCTCCGGCATCGCCCCCCACCCACGCGACCGGCCTGCCCCCTGGCGGAGCGCCGCGCGGAAACGAATTCTCCGAGGAAATATCGGCGGCGGGCGGTTGGCGGCTCGGGTTGCATAACCCGCCCTCGCACGTCGCGGTGCCTGCCCCGGAAGGCGCCGCGGGGCGGCTAGGCGGGGCGGCTAGGCGGGGCGGCTGGGCGGGGCGGCTAGGCGGGGGCGGCGCGGGGCGGCGCGTGGCGGCACGGGGCGGGACGGGGCGGCGCGGGGCGGCGCGGGGCGGCGCGGGGCGGCGCGGGGCGGCGCGGGGCGGCGCGGGGCGGCGCGGGGCTGCTAGGCGGGGCGGGGCGACTGGGCGGGGCGGGGCGGGGCGGCTAGTCGGGGCGGGGCGGCTAGTCGGGGCGGCTAGTCGGGGCGGCTAGGCGGGGCGGCTAGGCGGGGCAGCTAGGCGGGGCGGCTAGGCGTGGCGGCTAGGCGTGGCGGCTAGGCGTGGCGGCTAGGCGTGGCGGCTAGGCGGGGCGGCTAGGCGGGGCGGCTAGGCGGGGCGGCTAGGCGGGGCGGCTAGGCGGGGCGGCTAGGCGGGGCGGCTAGGCGGGGCGGCTAGGCGGGGCGGCTAGGCGGGGCGGCTAGGCGGGGCGGCTAGGCGGGGCGGCTAGGCGGGGCGGCTAGGCGGGGCGGCTAGGCGGGGCGGCTAGGCGGGGCGGCTAGGCGGGGCGGCTAGGCGGGGCGGCTAGGCGGGGCGGCTAGGCGTGGCGGCTAGGCGGGGCGGCTAGGCGGGGCGGCTAGGCGGAGCGGCTAGGCGGGGCGGCTAGGCGGGGCGGCTAGGCGGGGCGGCTAGGCGGGGCGGCTAGGCGGAGCGGCTAGGCGGAGCGGCTAGGCGGGGCGGCTAGGCGGGGCGGCGCGGGACAGACTCAGGTGCGCTTCATGTGCGAGAGGACAGGAACGATGCATCCTGAAATATCTTGTCCTACTTGTCTGAAAGATGTTTTAAGTGCGCGTGCGTTAAACATTCTGACACTAAAGTAATAAATGTACACACACCGAAAATAAAGAACCGTTGGAGTATACCAGATTCATGATACTGAAACGAGGAACTACAATATCATGGATCTGGTATACTCCTACGGTTCTTTTTTTCAGTGCATGACTACCCTAAAACTGCAATGTTCTTTAAAGAGGGTTTTTGATGAAGGGTCTTGGTCTACTTCTAATAAATTAATCTCTCATTAACTTGTCAAAATATTCAAAGTCGGCTAGTGAGGTTTTCCCTAACTAGTATCTCCCACCATCGAGGCACTGCTTCACCCGGGACATGCTCTAAGATCTCGACCGGTCTACCGGCATGTGTGGTAGTGTAGAGCATACATGAGTGTAAGTGTTTAAGTAGAGGGTGAGGGTAGGACAAGGAAAACGAAGGAAAGATCTCGCGCAGTCCGCGACCCGATTGTTAGGCAACAGCTCCGCCGTCGGCATGGTGTCGATCACAGAAACCACACAAATGTACCGATCAGAAGTGCCGGAAGCTATAATTCTCCCCCAAACAGCGTCTGAATTTAACCTAGCTGACAAATCCTGCCACCGTCGGGACTCGCACCTGGGAGGGACAGGGATGCCCTGAGCCACCTCCTCCGGTGCATTGCTTCGAGGGCGCTGGAAGTGAAGGTCCTGTCGCGGGGAGAAAACGGAGACCGTGGCGGGGGCGGGGGCTGTCATCTGGATCTGAGGTTCTGCGTGGCCGGAGGGGCTTATGCTTCCGAGTAGCGCGTGCCAATTCAGTGCGCCCACCCGAACGGGATATGCGGTGCGTGTGGCTGATAAGCCAGCCCTTCCTTCTGTCAAGGGGCCGACGGCGAGTGGGTGCGCATCCGTGCGTAGAGTCCATCCCTCTGCGTATGCTCACATGTTACATTCTGAACCTTTCTCGCTTCAACGCATTCACGATTACATTTTCCAAGTGCAAACCTTTCTCGTTTTTCTTATTTTGTCCTTTCCGTTCATTCATAGAATTAAAAAGAGTGTTGCGTCAGACTTTGCATCCTCCTTTTTGATAATGAATTATCTTTATCATGGGATATATTAATGTTAATCCTCACGTTTAATTGTAATAGTTTTCTGATGTTATTAAAACTACAGTACTAACACTAAAATATGTGTTCAATAATTTATTTCTTGACGTTTCGACCCCAGTTGAGGTATTTAAAAAAAATAAGAATCCAGATTATTGAAATTAACTATTAAAAATCAGATGTCATTTTATTTAAAAAATGTCAATATTATAGAAAACACTGGTCATGTATGTGGTCACAAACATCATCTGGCTCTGAGATTAGCCAGATGTTTGCAAACGTCAAACGGAGCTAGACTGGACCACATGGGGTGACAATATGCCAGGCTGCATTTTTAAGATGCAGGCATTCTATTGACTGGTATCGGCACTTTGCTGTTTCTAAATTGCAGATATAGCAAGCATGATGGTCCTGGAAAGTCTCATTTTTTTTAATCTTTATATCTTATAAGATTATGTTTGTAAATGTGTCATAACTTAGATTGTAGATGTTTCTCTTACGATACGTAGATATTATCTCTTAGGTTGATTTTAAGTTCCCATTATTCGAAACTCTAAGGCTCCGACTGATCTCCTAAATAAGTTTATTACGTAGTTTAGTGGATATAAGTGTCAAATGTAAATTGAAGTGTGTGTGTAAGTGTGTGTGTGTGTGTGTGTGTGTAAAGTAGCAGGCGGAGACAAGGAAAGTGGGCAATGTAAAGTTGTGAACTGTCCATGGCTCAACTAGATTGAGTCTTGCTTCGAGATTTGAATTTGAATTGATGCCTTATTTTACGTGCGAGATTCTGCCGCAGAGCATTCGCAGCTGATTTTTTTTATTTGAGGAAGAAATAAGGTAAATTCAAAACGTCCTTCCTGCGTTCCCTTTTTATTTCGCCTTCTGGCAGTGGTCGTGGCTGAGCACGTAAACGGAGCCCCGATTGTTTGTCGCGACGCAGCTTCTCACGTTACGCAGAGGCCAAGGAAGGCTGTCACACGAGCCGCGTGGGCGATGGGGCGGCCGAGAGGTTAATGGCAGCTCGAAAGGTGAAGAAGGAAGCTCCGAGCCCGGCGGTTTGGCTTTCACCTCTCTCTGAACTGCCGACGGCGGCTGACTGTCAAGTCCTTGATTTCTATTTGCTCTTAAGGAACTGCGGACCACTGTCAGCGTTCCCCTCTTCTGTGATATATTTTTTCAATTTTCTCTTTTGTTGTGTTCATTATTTGCACGTTTTAAATTCTAATCATAATGTTTTAGATTGCATATTTGACGAAAGCAAACTTTAATAAAACTCTTTATTTCTAGTTCTTGTTTCTAGTGCGCAATACGCCATACAGCTGACGTCAGCGTAATCATATAGTTCTTATTACAATGAAAATATTGTGACATGATATTTCCAACACAGGAAAAATAAACTGGCAACATATAAACATTTTGATTTCAATAGAAAATTATATATATATATATTGTGACATACCTGGTGATGCCGGGTATTTCACTGCAATATATAACACTAAAGGAGGGTATCTTTTCCGTGAATGGGTCCCTGGATAAGTTGGTATAATATTGGGGAAGCTAATCAAAAATGGAAATACAATCATGAACAAGATTTATTTGCAAATCAAATTTGTTAATTACATGATCTGACAATCTTTATATACTCTGCCTTGGTACCAAGAGTTATTATAACAGACATTTATTATACTTTCGGGGCCCCGACCAAATACCTTTGATGCTCGTAGAACAGCTCGCATCGACAGGATTGCCGACCTCTACAGCAGCTGCGGGCCGTCGGCGGCTGATGGCGTAGCGGTCGTCCTGGGCTGGTGACCTTGCGGCTCCTCCCCGACTCGGATCTTGATACCGCGGCGTTGCACTTCTCTCGAACCACCTTCCGTCGATGAATTTAATTACTCAACCTGCATCTATAATGCGTGCTGGTTCTAGTTCCGTACCACACTGTTTCGGTAAGGCTTCCACTACGCTAACTAACACGAACGCGATCAAATGTTCTATCGACGCGAATCTTTTATTCTACTGATACTTTAAATAGCTCATTCACGTGTCTACTATATTCCAGTCGCTAGTAGTTCATTAACTATACCGCATGTTCTCTTTGTCCATGCACTACCGGCGGGATTTTCGCCACACGTCCGAACTCTTCGCCGCTCCGCTAACGTCTGTCCTCTTCGCAACTTTCCTAACGACTCCCCCGGCCGGGAGCACGCCGGCCACGTCCTTCATCGACGGGCGGCACGGCCTGACTGTCCTAACGGCCGCTTACACGTGCTCGCTGCCCAGTTCCTAACCGACGTTCTCACGCTGGCCTCCCGGCGGAGGCACTGGTGGCGGTAGCAACCGTCGCTAGCTCCCCTTGCTGCTCGCAGCGCTTGGCGTGCGTACCGCGCAGTCCAAAATATCTATTGATTACTTACACTAATGTTTTTAATTAGTGTAAGGGAACACATTCTGTGTTTCAATATATATATATATATATATATATATATATATATATATATATATATATATATATATATATATATATATATTCTTACTAACCCACCTTCGCCCACAATTACCACCTTCACAACAGCACGCATGAACTGTAAGCCGGTTAACAAGATTTTGCTCGTGAAGCGAGCTTAAAAATCTAGGGAGCAGGATCTTCAGGGTGCGAGAAAGGTTTGAACCCTTGACACAATAAAATCACACAAATTGCACATAAACGAGCGTATAATTTACCCATAATCCTTTAGTGGCATCAGTTCATGACAAAACCAAGAATATAGAATCACACTTTTACAAAGAATGATCAAAACACAAATAGAAACCTTTACAACACACTAAATGAATGAACACATATAATTTACTCCAAAATTGATATTCTGAAATAATTACCCTAATCTACACTGGGAATTCCCTGGAAAAATTAATTATATCTAAATTTATGCTATTCTAATTACAATGCACATGAAACCAAATTTCAATTTATAATCTCCTGCTTCAAATATTACATGCAAAGAACAAAATGTGTGCAAGTGCACTACTCTCATTTACAATTTAACTGTGTCTGAAAATAGAATAATAATGTCCTAAGTAGAATGTTTTATGCAGGCAATAGCGCATCAAAATGTCTCCTACTCAAATTCTGTAATTTGTTGCCACCCGTGTCCTCAATTTCTTAACACTTTCCTATACTAGTTTTCCCCTGCCGACGTGAACTTGACCTATTTTCCGCGCCCTAGCCGTTACCTCGTGGACTTCCCACTTTTGGCCTTGATGGTCGTGCGCTGTTCTCTGCGTCGACGTCGCTCGGTCCCAGCTTCTGCGTCGTAAGAAACGGGATTCGCCTTTGCCGTCTGCGCTGTCTTCTTGCGTCATCTTCCGTTCTTCTTCCTAGTCGATCCGTCTTCTCCCTCGTGCGTCTGGGTCCTCGGTTTCTTCTTTCTCCTCGTCTGCTACCGGCGCCTCTGACTACGCCCACGTTGCGAAAATGTCCCTTGCACTTCGCCGAATACTCGTGCAAGTTCCTAGCTCGTTGCTATTTCTACTTTGCTACACCAGAACTTTTAATGCTTCTCTCACAACGGGTAACTTTTACTTCCCGTATCGTGAATTGAAGAACTACTTTGCTTAATCTGCACTATCTCGCGGACGACTGACTAGAACGTCTGTTCGGCGCCGAATACTCCTATCTAGTAGTCGTTGCAGCGGCAAACAGTATCTAAACTAAATGTTTAACGAAAGTGTTGACTCGGCAAGCGGTGATCAAAGTGCTACTGGCTCGGCGATCGGTGATCAAAATGCTGCTTACTCGGCGGGTGTTGGCAAGAAAAGAGAGCTTCCGCTTGCGGGTTCGCGTATTTATCGTCCTACGCCTGGGGAAATTCTCCGTGGTAGGGCTGCTTCCCCTCTCTCAACCCTTCACAAGGAAAACGCTGCTCGCTAGTTCGCCTTCGTTTAGAACGGGCAACAGATACCAGGCCGCGCGTTTATGAACCTTTGCTTTGCGCCTGCTATCCTCGCTGCCTGTGGGTGTTCATACATACGAGACGGTGGTGTTATGGGGTTGCACAATCCCATAACGCCACAATATATATATATATATATATATATATATATATATATATATATATAGGAATGTCGGTTTTGTTATAATAAAACATAATAAAATATTGGAATTATGAAATTGTCGTTACAATAAAACATTCGAACAATGAAAACCACAAATAATTGTGTATAATCTAAGGTAGAGACCATTTTAAGTGAAGGAATTTTGTGTCAATACATCAGGAACATTCATATCAATTAATTGCCACTCCCCCATTCATACAAATTACAATTAGACATTTTGTTCGTTATTGTCCTACCATGCACTGCAAGATATGACTTAAGTATATTGGTTTCAGGTGTCAGGTAATACAATTAGTCACTTTGAGAAAAATCAGATTGAATTCTGTACTCCTCCCCATACTTTTATGCACTTTACACTTCTTCTCATACACTTCTTCATGTACACACTGTAGTGTCTGATATATTTTTTCTCTAAATCTCGTTTTGTATTGTATATTATCGAACATAACCTTTGTTTAGTAATTGAATATTTAGGTGAGAAGTATGCAAGGATAGATTTGTAATTTACTATATGATTGTAAAGATGAATAACTTAAAAGAGAGGAAAGCAGAAATTGAAAGACGGAAGTTTATTTCTTCAAATGAGTAAGCTGCACCAAACTTTCTCAACGGCATAGAACTTTGGTGGAAATAATAAACCAATAAGTGTATTTTGCAAAGTCTCTATTCAAAGCTCTATGAACAATTGAGTTAGGTGTTTGGAGGTTTTGGAGGTTTGGAGGTTTTATAATAGCTACTGTCCAGATACTGTGTGAATATTATCTCATTGATGTCAAATTGATTGTATTATATTCTTCAGAGTGATAAGGTGACGAGGCTTACGCTAGACACTTGCATGAATCACTCTCACTCTCAATCACTCATGTACTCTTGGGTCCATTGTACATGAATATGGTCACTATTTGGAAAGAAGATAAAGTTAAATCGTGTTCTGGAGTTGCGTTCGATGATAATGTTGAAGCACCAGTTGGGGATTTTAAAGTAATAGTAATTGACAGGTCGCACATGTGATCACCACAGCACAGGCAAAGTTGTCATACTGCAATCCATATTCCAAATGTATTACAAAACGACGAAAAATCGTGAAGTGCCCGAAAATGTGTAACACGGCGAAGCGAAACGCGAATGCAAAAGTACACGCGGGAGGGATGTTAGCTGCTGGCAAAGGGAGCACACAAAAAATTCCCAAACATCCGCGACAAGCTGGTTGCGGCTTTGACACGCGAGAGGCCGTTATCGCGTGCGCCTCGCGTCCTGGCGCTGTCGGTCTCTGCCCCGCCTCCGAGCTTCTACAGCGCAGCCCCCTCCGCCGGCCCCCTTCCTGCTCTCCCGCTCCCGCCACCAGCGCCGCCCCCGCTTTCTGCTCCAGCTCCCGCGCTTTCCTTGACTCCAGACCTGTCCCCACCCCGGCATCTACCCGACCCCGCCTCTACCCCATCCCCTCTTTTACTCCAACCCCGCCTCTACCTCATTTCTGCCTCTACTCCGTCCCACTCCTGCCCTATCCCCGCCTTTACCCCATCCCCGCCTCTATCCCATTCCGGCCTCTATCCCATCCCGGCTTCTATCCCATCCCGGCCTGTATCCCATCCCCACCTCTATTCCATCCCCGCCTCTACCCCATCCCCGCTTTTACTCCAACCCCGCCTCTACCTCATTTCTGCCTCTACTCCGCCCCACTCCTGCCCTATCCCCGCCTTTACCCCATCCCCGCCTCTATCCCATCCCGGCCTCTATCCCATCCCGGCCTCTATCCCATCCCGGCCTCTATCCCATCCCCGCCTCTATTCTATCCCCGCCTCTATTCCATCCCCGCCTCTACCCATCCCCGATTTTACTACGCCCAACCTCGCCTCTACTTCATCCCTGGCTCCACCTCATCCCCGCCTCTACCCTCTCCCCATCCTCTTCCTCTCCAAAGCCGCCTCTACCTCATCTCGGCCTCTACCCCGTCCCACTCCTGCACCATACTCGCATCTACCCCCTTCCCGGCTCTATCTCATTCCCATCCCTACTCAGTACCCGCCTCTACCTCAGCCTTGCCTCCACTGTATCCCCGCCTCTACCCCATCCCCGCTTTTACTTCAACCTCGCCTCTACCTCATCCCTGGCTCCGCCTCATCCCCACCTCTACCCAGTCCCCGCCACCACACATCCCCGCCTCTACCACATCTCCGCCTCTATTCCTCTGCTACGTCCCCACTTCCCGCCACTACCCTGACCCCGCGCATACGCCATTCCCGCCTCTTCCGTCACCTCCATATCCAGCCCCACCCATGTCTCTAGCCCCGCCTCTGACAACAGATTCTACCCTGTCCCGCCCCCTTCTCGAGATCCCCTTTCCACTGTTCCGTCCGGTCTCGCCTACATTTGAACCATTAGTGTAGTGGATGTTTTATCTCGGTACTTCGTAGTGATTCTTCCTCGCAAGCCGAGATCCGGTGCCAACCTATCCTTAGGATTGAAAGGATTTTCCCCTCCAATTCCTCCCATCGGGGCACCAACCCAGCTGGGACAAGCTCGCATCTCCCAACTATTCTCCCGACTCGTACGGTTGTGCAGGCAAAGGAATGGATACGCGGTGATTTGACGCAGGGTTAAATCTCTGAGCTTCATTCACTGTGGAGGTGGAGTCCCTCCTGGTGAATGAAGGAATCAGACAGATCTCTTTCGGTTCTTTGCCGAAACGTTGCTTCAAAGAATCTCGTATATTTCAGTACACTAGGGAAATAAAACAGCATCCGTTAACCGTTTGACTGCGGCAGATATCTCGCTTTAAACGTCGAGCCCTTGCTGCCAGATGTTTGTATGTCGTGCTGAATACATTTTAGAGCAGTTTTTAAATTGTTTATTTAGCAATTTAGATCTCAACTGAAAACCCCCGCTCGTGTCTCTGCTTGTTCTCGATATGATTCTCTATTTCTTCACATGTTCACACTAGTTCATATTAGTTTACACTTGTATAAAGTATGTGTATGCGTTTCTCAGTATACGTACTGTAAATAGTGTTTGGCGTTAGATTAAGGTAGGCTGTAAGACAAAGTAGATTAGATTAGTTCGTAATTATTTAGTTTGTAAGCTAGAGCGTAAGTGATTAATGTAACTAATATTTAAGAATATTAACTATATCCTCAAGTGTTCCTTCATATGTACCCCAAATGTCCCTACAAATGTCCCCATAAATGTCCCCACAAATGTTACCACAAATCGTCCTCACATCTTTACCGCTTATTGCCTCATTTATTGATATAGAAATTAAACTAGAAAATAAAAAAATGTAATTGAAGCATTTTATGTTTCGAATGGCGGCATTCCGAATTATTCCCAATGGAATAGTATGTTGGGACGTAACGTGTTTTGTAGATTGTGGTGCGCCTGATAAACCAAATATGCCATAATACCCGAACTTATGCAAGTATGTTATTCGCCTTAAAAGTTTCACGTACCCATGAGGAGAATTCTATATTCTGCAGTAATACACTAATCAAATTTTTATCCGTTTTTTACAGAAGGAAATAGTCTGTTAAATTTTCGTTGTGTATTAAGTATAGAGGGAATAGTATCATTTTCTCGAAAAAGATTGCTACTTCCTGTCTTCTTGTATGTATGTATGTATGTATGTATTGTTACGAATATTGCATCACCTGCCGAATTCGCTGCGCGTGGATTGCTTCATCTGCCGGCGCCCCTTCCCATCCCCCCGAACTAGACGGTTCCGGACTATACGCGAGCTGCGGGGAAACGCCGAGAATGAGCCGGGTGCCTGGAGACAAGCGCCGGACAGGTATAAATGCGCCGCTGCCGGCGGCCGCGAGTCAGAAGTGAGTAGAAGTCAGTAGTGAGCAGTAAGACGTCAGTGAGTAGCCGAGAAGCAATCAGTCCGTCAGTGTGTCCAAAGTGAAAGGTGTGCTGTGAAGTGTGCATTGCGGTGAAGAGTGGTGCAGTGGTTGAACAGCAGTCAGCAGTCTGAAGTCTGCAGTGGAAGCTGAGCTGTGAAGGGTGCATCGCGGTAAGCAGTGGTGCAGTGGGGAAACAGCAGTCAGCAGTTTGAAGTCTGCAGTGGAAGCTGAGCTGTGAAGTGGGCATCGCGGTAAACAGCAGTGCAGTGGACCCTGGTGTGCGCAGTGAAGTGTGGTCTGCGCAAGGAATTGTGGTCTGCGCAGGGGAATTGTGGTCTGTGCAGGGAATTGGGGTCAAGTGTAGTGGTCCGTGGACTGTGCATCGGACTGGCTGATACTGTAGAAGACGAGAACAGTGTAAATAAATAGTGTGTAAGAAGCGAACTGTGTAAATAAATTATCAAGAAAACGGAGTCGTGTGTAAAGAAAAATAATAAAGTGTAATATATATGTAAATAGACCAAGTAGATTTTAGTGTATAATTGTTCACGAATAAACCGTCTTTGTTTAAATTATTGTGTTGGTTTTAATTCACCACGGAGAAACGTTACAGTACAATATAATCTTGCTTGACCGTGAATCGAACCCAGGGCCGCATAATGGAAAGCGAGCATGCTGATCAACAGCTAGCCACGAGGGCCCTGACTTCTTACTGAAATTAAATAAAGTTAATAGTTTTGATGAGAATGTTATTAGCCTTTCTATTTCGTTGGACTAGCTCATGTAGTGTCGTATTAATCGAAGAGTTTATTAAGAGAGGGCACATGTTTACAGGTGTGATAGATAGGTGCAATTTGTCCGAGAACCAAAGGTAGGAAAAAACAGAAAATGTGTGGTGTATAATGAGTATTTATGAGTGATGATAAATAAAGAGTACACATTGTGCAGGTTATGATCGTTAAAAGCAATTCACACAAATGCTAGTTCTGAGTTACCAATTTATCATTTCTCTGCTGAACATTGTAAACTACTGATATATCCCTGAGAATGATTGGTAATTATTTCCTTCATAACATTTACAGAATTATCCGTAAACTCTTTTAAAGTATATGAATGTGACCTTTACAATGAGGCAGTTTTGTTTTAAATAAAATATATTTTCTAAAATCTCAAAACTGATATATTACTGTGTCCCCACAGACCCCATTGTGCATGATGTGTATCAAAACTACGTTCGGGTTAAAGATAGCTATGCAGGATTTTGAAACCGACCCGCTTTTAACATTATTTATACATTGTTTTATTTCCTTATGTACATAAATTTACCACTAACTTGCGAAAATAATTTATTTTAATAACAATTCCTTTCAACGTATATGGATACAAAAAATTAAATAGTTTCAGTGTGTAAAGAAAGGGTATAATCAATTCTAAAAAAAAAAAAAACTCCTTTACACACTGCGTTGTCGATTTCCCGACTCATATCGAATCGAGGTGGGCGAAAATAGTGCTTTTAGAAATTGCCAGATTAATAATTCTGCTTTTATTCGTACTTTAACTGGGATGTTTGTTACCATACGCGATAAATGTGTATTTCTTCTGCAATCATGAGAATCGAAATCTGTTCTCGCACATTTCTGCCTCTGGGTCGCATTTCGCGCTTCTGCAATCGCTGAACTGGCTCATTCCAACCCCAGCTGACAGCCACGCAGCGTCCGCACCAGTGCACACACACGCACACGCTCACACATCCAGATAACACACACTCTCTCGCACACACGCCCCTGGCCTAGCGGTGGGCGGCTGTCATATCACGCGTTGCTTCACATAGCGAAAGCTGCCAACAGCGCCTCCAGCGTTCTGCTGTGTGTGTGTGTGTGTACGTATGTGAGCAGACCATGCACGTTCATGAGCCATCTGAAGCAGGCAGGGGATCTGAGACATGAAACAACGATGCCTGACGCCTGTATTGCTTAAAGGACGCGATTCTGTTTTCGAAAACATTGGACTTTTGAAAACATTTGAAATGTGATTTCGAATTTGATGAAGCAGTTCGACCTGAAACTGTGTCAGAATAATGCTACCAACTTAAAATGTATGTTTTGGAGTAAGGAGTGGGAAAAATTCCACCAGGAATATAATTTGTTTTAAGTGAATACTGCAACGTATGTATTCGCTTGAACTTCATAATATCCTGTCCCTTTGCAGATAATTTACTACATTCTGAATGCAAAAAATTATGCAGCGAAACGTGATAATTTTGATAAGTTCAAATATTATTTAAATGACATTGTTGAGTGTCTGTCTTTAGAAGACAATTTATTACAAATATTCTGCATATTACATTTTAGTAAGTAGCTAGGACGACGACCTTATCCCTTAACAAATCGTACTTTCTGAATAAGAAACCGTTGATAATTCATATACACTTCAGATTATGTCCTTTAATCAAAATTGCAGGAAATTGACAATATGGTGCAGCAAGACGAAAAGTCAACGCAGAGAAAAAGTCCTGCAGTCAGAAGGCGAATACAGAATTATATAAATTCGTTCTAAACTCATAATTAGGGGGTGGATTTTAATTATTTAAACCTTTGCCGAAAATTATCAAAAATTATCTTAAAAGGTTTTTAAAATTCTAAAAATAAAGAAAATCTTAAAAGGTTCGCTAAAAATAAAGAAAAAATGTAAAAATATTATCAAAACCAGATTAAATGATCAACTTAAACTGTTGGATATGTTAATAACGTGATCGCCCCCTCTTCCTTTCGATCAAGTGAACTCAGCTAGAAAATTTTGGTTTGGACTGTTCTTTATAAGGAAATGTCGGTCTCTTAGTAATTGCTGAATCGCCCGAACGGACAGTAAACTGATATGCATCACATGAAGCATTTTCATAGTTTTAATAAAAAATCAAAATGCCGTGGTGTTAATGATGAAACAAAGCACCACGATTTTATAGCGATATAGGCTTGAACTCATTTCTCAGTATTTATAAAATGCCATTTATACCGTTATGGTTTTCATCCATTCAGTAAACATCTTCACCGGATACATCTTCAACAAGTAACTTTATTTGAAATACAGGGACGTAACTGCACAATTTGAATGTGTTTTGATCATCTCTGCCCTGGAACTTGCTTCCCATCTATTACTACGTTAGAGGACTGAGGCAGGGCACGCTGCCGCACATACAACCCCTGGCGGTCAATATTGTCTGACATACGTGGTTCAGAGGACATTGACTATCTATACATATTCAGCAATTGGATCATTCCAAGGTTTACTACTCGTATTATCTTCCTCTGACTCCACTGCCTGTTAAATTGATGTCGCGTAATCTGCAGTTGACATTCATTAAGAGCAACTTCAGACTGGTTAGGAGTAACTCGCACATTGCATCATATTTATATATTTCCTTAAAGAACAATAAAACAAAAAAAATACGATAATTGATAGGTCTCACAAACGAAAAAAATGTCTGAGATCATCTGTGAACATCAAGAAGACTTGGTGAGTAGGTTTATTAAAAAACTATAAGACAAGGGTATCAAGTGATTAGTTCAAAGAGAAAATTATGAATATTTGAGAATTCGAAAGTTAGTGAATCCACAATCGTTGCAATAGAGTTCACAGTAAAAAAACAATGTTGCAAAACTACAACAATAAAGATGTAACTATTGAGACAGTTTCGCTAAAGTAAACTACAGAACATCATCTAAGAATCTACGTAAGTTATAGATATTAAGATAATTAGGTTGACTTAATAATCCAAAATTAAGAGAGTCATAACAAAAGAGATGCCCCCCATCAGCTGCAGAGAGATAGTTAAACATTAAAAACAACACTTCTATATCTACTTTTCCCACATAAGTCGTATCACTGTAGCCAGTAAAGTCTAAATAATTTAACTCGCTGCAAGCTTTGAAATTGTCAAAATTTTCATATTTTTGCTGGCAGACTCCCTTGAACATAAAAGTGAATAATGAAGCAGGGTGCACTACCTTACGTATTATGTGTACGCGCTCTGCGATTTTATTTCCAAATTATTAGATACATTTATTTGAACTGCAAATGGGCATAACCCGGTGGCAGCTAATTACATAAATAAGATAATACAGCTAACATGCATATTATATAATAATAATAATAATAATAATGATGATGATGATATAAAACTGTCTAATTCATGAAGGATTTAAAATTACCTTAAAAAAAGAAACATCATAATCAAACTCCGCACTGAATTCAACTGCACTTCACTGCACTTCACTTCACTTCACTTCACTTCACTAACACTTCACTATAACCCTTTAATCACTTCCTATATTATTTCTCTGTTCTACATTGCACGACACCTCACGTTACAGTATATTACTGACGCATCGCTCTATAACCTACTATTGTCAGCTAATTCCCTCTTTTATTTAGTAATATCTTAAATTACTTTTCTAAACTGTTGTACGCTACGAGGAAAGGGTTCGAAGGTTTTTGCAGGTAATGTGTTCCATTCTTTTATCGTTCGATTTGTAAGAGCAAATTTCCACACATCTGTTCTCTGCGGTCTTAAATTTATTTTGTGCCTGTACGTAGAGTTAGTAGTACTATAGTACGTAGAGTTCTCATAAGTTTGGCCGTTATCTGTAAATTACTTCCCTGGCTGTGTCAGAGGACGAAACACTGTACAGTAAGCCTAGAGCGAATTTTAATCCCGCCACACCACCCACGGGTAACGTGTCACCGTCGAGCGGCACTCCATCCTTCAGGTGCAAAGAGGGCGTTTCGCATGGCGCTGATTTAAGGGCTGCGCGCTCTCGTAGCCCTTTCTGTCATCAGATCCGCCGCCGCGCCTCCCGGCCCTGCGCTTGGCATATCATTTCCCTGATTATGATGTATAACGCGATGAAGAGGTGGTACATATAATCCTGTACGCCTTCAGATTTATCTTAAGCTGCGGAGAAAAATGACATTGCACTCCTTTCCGTATTTGCTTTATATTCGATTTGTTTTATCATCTATTTGTTTTACCTTCTAATATTTGTTTTACAGATATGAAAAGAACGTAAAATATATAAAAACAGCATCCATAAGCAAAGGCGTTGGAGAGTTGGCGCAGCCAGTGTCGTTCAAATATTGTATCGTCCACCTGGAAAATGATGCCCATTTGTAGTTGCATCTAAGTTACAGTCAAATATGAGCATAATCTCTTCAAAGATGTACATTACATCGTTCATGGGATGCAATATAATACGTTTTGTGTCATTTTATTATAATTACAAATAAGGGAACAATAACAAAATATTTTACTAATACGTTTTTGATTTTCAATTTTTTAAGTTTGCAAAACCATATATCAACCGAAAGCGAAGACTTTTAACACATTTATCTCAAAATCAATTTTTCGAGATGTGACTGCATTATAGGTCTATTGTTCTTAGCCTCATTTTCTCTAAAGCAGTTATTACATTCTTCTGTTCCTTATTTTCCAATGTTATAGTCTCAAAGGGCGATTGTTGGTATATATATATATATATATATATATATATATATATATATATATATATATATATATATATATAGTGTGTGTGTGTGGGTATACATATATATCAATATTTATTCGTGCCCGAAGCGAATTGATGAACTAAAATAGAACTGTTATTCTTATCTCCAATACACGTCTCATTTAATGAGTCCAGACTCATTCGCGTGTGCGAATGTGGTTAATTGGATGCAGGGCTGATGAAGTGCTGGTTCAGAACCTTTCCGCCATGGCACGCGGTACATGTCACGGCCCTGCAAATCCGGCGCTGACATCGATATCGGAGTCGTGCCCGCGCCTGCGATCCCGGGGCTTTGCAAAGGGCGCCCACGCATTGCTTCATTCGAGCGTTCAGGGGCACTTCGGCCTCGGCCCTGCCAAACCTCCGAATGACTCCGCACGAAGCTGCTTAGCGGGCGACCTGCAGAGCTGAACGACGATGCAACGTCTCGTTTGAACGAAAAGGAGGGGTTTTAGCATCTTCTTATATTTTGGTGCTGTTTGATATTGGAATAACTTTCTTTCTATATTTCTTTTTTTTTACTACTTACAGTTCGAAAAAGGGAGCAAGCTGATATCGCAAACAAGGACATTTAACAAAAAAAATACTGTAAAAATTATATTTGCCATCTTAATTAGTGTTGGTCAGTGACTACAACTCTGTTAAAAAATGAATTATCTAAGATTTTTAAATTATTCTGTGAATTCAAAACATATCTTAATGTTCAAAAGTCAATAGATGTTGCAGAAGTGTATGAAGCTGTGAGTTATGTAAATTGCAATGCAGATGCAAACTTACGTATGGCAATGAATTGTGTGTGCTTTGCGGCGAGGAAGAATACTGAATTTATAACCCTTTAATTAGCTCATGTGAGAGCATGGAGAGAAAAATTAATGGCAATGAGGAACAATAATTGACAATATGGAAAATAATTTTTATACAATTCTTGTAGGTGTCATTATAACAAAAAATCATAAATATCTTAGAGAATAGGTTCGTGAGTGTGGGTATGGGTATGGGCATGCGGGTATAGGCATGTGTCAACGTGTGTTTGTTAGGCGTACGTGCAGGTTTTTGGAAGAGCTAGAGGTTTGTCGTTTTAGATGCTTGTTGTAGGAGAGAATCACGTGCCTTCATAATGAGTAGGGGGCAAATTTTAATAAAAATTCCAGTTTTTCCTCACAGTTTAGAACAATGCTTGCTTCAAGTAATATTTATGAGATGCAACCAATTCCTCACAGAAATTCTAAGTAGCCTATTAGATTACTTCACCCAAAAATTGTAATGTCAGCAGTTGTAAGTATACAATTTAACGCCTGCAATCTAAGTATGTAATCTTGTCACTGAAATATAGTCTAAAATAAACACGTTTTTCTCAGAATTTACAGATTATATTTTCTTCACAATTCATATGCTAATGGTCACGTGATCGCTAATCAAGTTTTACATTTCGTTCTGCCAACTTTTCAATAGAATAAGTCTTTCTAGTGAGTATGGTTCCGTCTCTCTTTCTCTCTCTTTCTCTCTCTTTCTCTCTCTCTCTCTCTGAGTCTCTGTCTTACTCTGTCTCCCTCTGTATCTGTCTCTTCTGGGAGAAATTTCACAATCGCAGAGGCAGAATACGCAATGAAGACGTCTTAATAACCGTACTTCAATGTGCGGCGGGTTGCATGGAGAGTGCCGTTGCATAAAGCGCTTTGATCAGGGCCCTTGAGTCTACATAAAATCATCATAAATACACGTCTATGTGCAATATGTGTGGAGTATGCTCATTATCATCGTACTATACCTATATCCTTCCCAAAAGTGCAAACTATAAGTTACAAAGTTTTTTTGCAATTGGATGAACAGTACGGCTGCGCATTAAGCACGATCAAAAAAAACAAGAAACATTGTTTTTTATATTATATATAGCGTTGAAAACTACTTTTTGAAAATTAGTATTTGATGGTTTGCGTATATTAAACAGACATATCGCTTTCATGTAGCTCGCATAACAAAACAGAAGACCGTTTGATTTGCCTCTTGCTTTACGACAGCCTTTTCCACGCCAATGTATTGCAGACACGGAAACCCTGCTCATAGCGCGCGTGCGTGCGTGCGTGCGTGCGTGCGTGCTCTGCTCGGCGCGAACGTGCCCCAGGGACCGCACGTGCCGCGGATACGTGCGCCAACACCACTGCTGCTCTACACTCCACGTGCGTTCTTTATGAAACACCAGCGCGTGGATTTGCCCGGATTTATTTTTGATGCGTTGACTGTTTTCTAAGCCCCGAGCACTGAATTAGAAAACGCATTTCAGCAGAAATAAACACGCTAAATTAATGAAAAAATATATACAAGATTTCTGTAATGGAATGAAATTTGGTGACGAAATTTTAGCACCTAAAAACGGCCAATTGATTCTTTATTTTAAGATCACTGAGGAACATAAAAATTCGTACATTTAATTTTATGATATATAACTCTAATGCACTCATCAGTAGTTTTTCTTCATTCCCCGAATGCACACTCCATGAACCACTACAGTGCAGGTTGAAGGTGCGTTTTTGTTCATATAACTGATATGACAAATATTAAAAGTAAATCAGATTGATATAACGTATTGTGCAAATGAACAGTAAAAAATGGTAGAAGGTTTAGGAGACAATCTTGGAACGTTTTCATAAGCTCTGGAATAACTTCCACGCCTTTTAACTCTAAATAGTTGAATGATGAATAAATGTACTAAAAATGAAGGTTAATAACATTTGAAAATAGACATTTCTTCTACCAAATTACAGATAAGATTTGCATTGGTGAACAAACTACAGAACTTTGTTGATAGTACTTATACGAAAATAGTAACCCGTATATTGCTAAACATGCAGAATTGGTTCCGAAATAATACATAAAATTGTCATTCTATAATTAATGCATTTTCTGGTGTTCCCCATTGACCTTCTATTAGTGCTTTCAGCGTTACATTTAAAAGTGACTATTAAATGCGTGAGCACTAATGTTCAAGCAAATTCCTCACACTAAAGCATTAAAAAGCATCTTGTCGAGAAATGTTTCCTCAAAGAATATCTCCTTGAAGTACAAATTGCTGATTCAAGAGATGTTAAATACTTTTATAAAATTACTTACAATGTCTTAACAGCGCACGTAAGACGAGCCGTCTGCAACTAAATCATTGAAATGGTGTATGTCTAAGTGGGTGAGGTTCTACGTTTTTAGAGATTCATCAGAGCGTGAATTCTCTCACGAAACATCTCTGTAGCGCTACCAATGATGCTGATGTACATATGGTGAGGGGTAGAGTGTACGGAAGATGCTCCGCGAAGGATATAACATGGATTTTAATATAAACATATTTCAAGATACTTTTTATAGAATTCAATTGAGTGTTTTATTTTACAAAACAATTCTTTAATGAGTCGTAACATATTACATTGAAAACACTTTGTTATAACGTAGTACTGGTATTTTACGGGACATATCATTCATACTGATTCAATTTATAAACAATCCTATAACGCGTTTTAACATAAGATATTAAAAGTACTTTTTTATGTTAAATAAAAGAAAACACATTGCTAAGACGTAGTAGTGGTATTTTCCGGGACGCCTGATTCATGCTCGAGCTCATAACTCAACCGCAGCATTCGTGGGAAGGTGTCTCACCCCACTCCGCGCCAGCGTTCCTCGCGATCCACCAGAGCGTGGTTTGCTGGCATATTAGCGGCGGCGGCGGCGGCGGCGGCGGCGGCGGCGAAGGCTCTGGCGGCGGCGGTAGAGGGGACGGCGAAGGGGGTGGCGGCGACGGTGGTGACGGTGACGGTGATGGTGACGGTGGCGACGCCAACCGCAGCGGCGGTGAGACGGCGAGGGCGGCGACGGCGGGAGCGGCGTGGGTGGCGGGGCCGGCGTGGTAGCGTGGTGGCTGTGGCAAAAGTGGCGGCAGCAGCGGTGGCGACGGAGGGGGCGGCAGAGGTCGCGGCGGCGGTGGCGGAAGCGGTGGCGGTGACGGCGGTGTTGGTGGCAGCGGTAGTAGCGAGAGTGGTGGCGGTGGCGGAGAGGGCGTGACGGTGGCAGCGGTGGCGGCGGCGGCGGCGGCGGCGTTGGTGTCGACGGTGTTGATGGCGGCGGCGACGACGGGGGTGGCGGCAGCAACGGCGGTGGCCGTGGCGGCGTAATGGCGGCAGCGATGGTAACGAGAGTGGTGGCGGCGGCGGAGCGGGCGTGACGGTGACGTTGGCAGCGGCGACAGCAGTGGCGGCGTGTGGCGGCGACGGCGGCGTCGTGGGGGCGTGGCGGAGCGCGAAGGTTGCGGCGCCGCGAGATTCATCTCCGCGACAGCCCCATTGCGGCTGCGGTCGCGCCCGAGGCGCCGCCTGGCGCCGCGAGCGGGAATTTCATTCCGCGAAAGCGCCTCGCGGTGCGGGGGCCGCGTCGAGGCGCGGGAGCGGCCGGCCGGGGATTGCGGGCGGACGACACAGGCGCCCAAGGGAAGGGAAGGGCAAGGCGAGGCTTGTGTGGGGTGGTGTTGGTGAAGGGTGGAGTAGGTAGTGGGAATCAGCCAGAGAATGGGGGTGGGATGATGTCGAGTTGGTCGGTGACCGCGGGTGGTGGAGTTAAGGGAACAAAGGATATTAGGACAGGAGAAAGCAACTCAGATTGGACTGGGGCGTGGCATTAGAAAGCCTGGAACAAGTCCCTACACAAAAGCTGCATAGGGATGGACTGAGACGATGTCACGGCTGGGCAGTGACTGCCAAAGAAGGAGGTAAAGAGACAAAGATACGAGGAATTTGTAAATTATGGAGCAGAAAGTCAAGGTACAATTGAACGAGGCATGTGTAAGATATTGGGAGAGCTTCTGTTGATATTGAAAAGATGAGAGGGAGTGGGAAGGTGTTAAGATGGTGGCTGGACAGCGGGTGGAGGATGCAGGGGAACAAAGGAAAAGACGAGGTGACGAATGTGGAGAGGAGAAAGCAAGCGGCGCCGGCATCACAGATCATGTAGGGAGTAAGAGAAACTGGATGCTGTTGTGTGAGACCTTGTCAAGGCTATGGGTGGCCATTGCTCACGGGTAGACGAGAGATGGCAAGTAAACATTTAACTATTTCCACTTATATATTACTCTGAATATAAGAAACCAACGAAAATGTTTTTCAGAATAATATGAGCCGTGAGGGAAAGGTGGGAGCAGGGTGGGAGCAGGGCGAGAAAAGGGTGAGAAAAGGGTGAGAAAAGGGTGAGAAAAGGGCGAGAAAAGGGCGAGAAAAGGGCGAGGAAAGGGCGAGCAAAGGGCGCGGTAGATGCTGTCACGAGCGTCGTTATGTCCGGCTGCAACGGGGCAAATGCTTCCCTTCCGCGCGAGCGAGGCGGTCGTGGAGGAGGCGGGAGGAAGCGGGAGGAAGCGGGAGGTGCGAGAGACGGCGAAGCGGGCGCGTTGTGGATGCGGGTGGGCGTCGGGGCGAACGCGCCTCAGCCAGGTGTGGCGTGTGTGGCGGACAGAGGCGGCGAAGCAAGGACGGGGCGAGCCGCAATCACAGCGGGTGGGTGCGGAGGGGGCGGTGGCTTCGTGCAAGACGCACGGCTCTTGGGCGGCGTTTGTTCGCCGCCTGCAGCTCCGCTCCCGTGATTCTCGCTGCGGGAACACTCCGAGCTGGTGTCGCCACACGTGCGGTGTCAACATGCAGGTAGGGTATCTCGTACGGCGTACAAACATCGCACCTAACCACATAAATTACGAGTAAAGATATTGAGTTAAATTCGCGCAACAACCAATATTGAATTTAATTCTAATATTTGCTTCAATGACGTTACTCTAAAATGATGAAATTTCAATTATTTTTCTTCGAGAATGTGAGCGTATAATATACTTACAAACATGATTTATATATAATTTCATAAAGTGATATGACCTCTCTTTGAGTGGGGATCACCTTGCAACGCAAACAGCGTATTATTTATCGGTGTTCGTGAATCTTGCTTTTTGAAAGATGGATCACACGCAATGTTCTAGATGATCTATCTGAACCCTTTCTCAATTAAAGTTAGTTCTCAAACAAAAGTGGAGAAATGTTAATTTATATCTCAAACTAATTAAGTCAAGATTCCGACTTAAATGAATAAATAAATGTCTTTATTGATGGCGAGGTTCAGGCCATTTAGTTGGCTCTTTCGCCTGACCATAAAATGAACTTAAGTAGTTAAGTGTGAACATACGCTCCGCACACTGTCTGTAAGAGTACGCGACAACATATGCCTTTCATGGAATCCTTACGGAGAGGGTGAATTTATAGTAAGTGGAGGGAAGCAGTGGGGTTATGTAAACTCTTCGGTTTCATTGCCAAAGTTGTTCATTGTTGTTAATAGGGCGCCATGCATTGTTACTTGTATATCACCATCAGTGACCTCTTGTTAACTACTGTCAGTGTCGCCTTTCACAGGACGGATAGACAAATTTAAAGAAAATGAGTAGTGAATTGGAAATAGTCAAAGGAGTTTAAAAGGTTGAACGTTATTCATATTCTAAAAATTAATGAAGATTTACTCTGATCTCGTAGAGAAAACAATTTTACAGGGAGAAATTAAATATTAAAAATATCATAAAATTCAACAGCTTACAACGTAATATCAGTGTCATATGTTTTTCATTTCCCTGGAGTTGGTGCAAATTGTGCTTTGTTTACATTTTACCAAATCCATACTTGTCATTTTCTAGTTCAGCGTATTCACCGCGTCAACGAGGAACAGGTTTTCCTTACAAGTGGAGGTTTGGATAAAAAAATAACGCACCGACTCAACGAACTTGTTCTTGCGACGCATTTCCGTTTCGCACGCTGCTGACAACAAAGCTCCTACATTTTCAACATGTCGCCGGACATCTTGCTCGGAATAATTAACTAATTTTCTGCTCAGCAAAGAGCATCTGCATGGATTTCGAGTCGTGTATTTTTGTAAAAGCAAATATACTTCATGAATATGAAACAATGTAAATGAAACACGGAGTGACCTTGCATTAACTATTATGCAAATACGGATTTTTCGCAGTTTCACAACTGGGCCAGTACTCGTATCTACTCTCACAGGCCGCGTTGGTTACCAGAGGTGGATTTACGCATAGGCACAGTAGGCACGTGCCTACGGCGGCAAATTTTCAAGGGCGGCAAATTTCAAAAGACGCAAAATTTTCTTGATATTTTCTAAAACAAATTTAGGTTCTCTAAAAACTATAACAGCATAAATCATATTTTTATTTTAAAAATATCATATTAATATTTAATACAAGCTATTTATTTGTCTACTTCATTAGAGTATACCTTATGATTTCAGAAGTATATGAATCTGAAAGTAAGGCCCGTTGACGAAAGAAAACATGTTGCAATTCTAGTTGTCATGTTTTAGTTTCCTTTTAATGTTAACGTTTCAGTGTTGAAACGTTAATAACGTTGAACGTTACTTGCTATAAAGATACAGTCCAAAATTAGCTAATCCAAAAAAAAATATTTAATTTATGAAAACAATGTGCAAAATATAAAGTTACTTTTAAAGTTAAAACGTTTAAATTAATGAGGAATTGTTACTGAAACGTTACAATTTGAAATGTAACATTAATTTTAAACAGGGGGCGGCAAATTTGATGTGCCTACAGGCGGCAAAAATATTAATCTGCCCCTGTTGGTTACGAATTTTCATACTAAAGGATTAATCTTCTCCCCCACGCGAAGTGATTGCATTTAGGAGGCGCTTCATCGTTTTTTGAGTGTAAGCGTTTCCCGAGGTCACACAAAATCATTCGCGTGTGATTCTTTTCGTGGCACTTTCTGGGATACGCTTCAATAGCAATTTGTGATCTAAATTTTTATTTTCCGCACTAAATTAAGATAGAAGGAAGATTTTAGAAAATATACAAAAATTCGTGGTATTATTCTTGAGACAATATAATGATGTGCGATGTTTTTTCAGGAGCAAATTAGTACAGAAATCAAGATTAAGGTCCATTTGGACTGTTTTAGAGGTAATAACGATTGATGGAGATAAGATGTATTTTGAACCCCAAAATCGTGGTGTTTGTTTGGAATGGTTTTACGAATGAGCATGTACGAATTGGTATGAATAGCATATTAGAGGCTTTTCAGCTGAAACTTAGTCATTACATCATGGATAAAATTGGTTGTGCCGTTCCTGCAATCATTACGATAATAACATTTGTAAGCCTTCTTCACATTAATTCCCCTGTGGACCTCTTTTTGTTTGTAAAAGGCGGTTTTTTCAAACTGATTGCTTGAATAGAAGAAAATGCATTTGTGCGTGGCACGTAGTTAATGTTTTTATTACAATCCCTGAATTTTAAATATCAAATAATCTTAATTGTTAAAACACTAAAGGTAAGTAATTTTGTTTAGAAAGAAATTTGAATTTTCTACTCAACATAATTTCGTGGTTTATACTTTATAAGAAAGTTAATTGATCTCAGATCTGTTATTGCTTGCTCTTATTAATCGGGTTTGTGAAATAAAGACTAAATTTTAATCTAATTGTAAAATGATAAGATGCAACCCGTTAAAAATAACTTGGTTTGCAACATTGTTGTGAATGGTCGACAAGGGATACTACAACGACCCTCTATCATCCCCGTCACGTGTAAAGAAACCCTGTAAAGTACTCGTTAGTGTATTAACTCTTGGGTGTCTGAGCCTAAATACGTCTTCCTCGTTGTGACTCACGTTTTTGTTAGCGAGTCTTCCACTTTAATTCACTAAATTAACGATGGTGATGATGATTATTGTTATATTGATTAATATAAAATTAGTTAATGTATATTTCTTTTCTGTTACAGGTGAGTACTATTTACGTGATTAGCTGCATCACCAAATAGAATTATTAAATCATCATTGGTGAGTTGTAATTTATTTGGTCTACAATTCACTAAAAAATACAGAGAAATGGTATATTCAAATCAAAAGATGGACTCTACAGAAATTAAACTGGATGTTCCTCATTGTTTTTGTCATGCAGTGTAATTTTTCTGTGGGCAATTTAAGTAGTATTAAAATACGCTAAAGTTATTATTTTTATATAAGACTACATACTGTGGCCGTTACTATTTCGTCTAGCATTGGGCGAAAAGACAAGACTTCGAAGTGACTCTGATGTACACAAACATTCTTTGAAATCGCACATAAAGGGCAGACTATTTGTGAATATTCGAGAGTAAACAAACGGCTGCTGGAATGGAATATATTGCTTCAATCTTATTGTATTTCATATACAATTATACAGAACTTTTTATAATCGTATTTTATTACAATCGACTGTGTTTATTACAGTGAAACTGCTTGGTTCGCGCAAGAGTTTAAAGTATTTCGAACGCTTGTCGGATGGACTCCCGCGTATGGCCTTGGTGTCTTGTATTGTAATTGTCTTTCCATACCATCAACCTATCGCATGTCAACATCACTTCAACCAAAATAACTCTTGTCTTATCAGAATCTTAATTCCTTATGATTACACACATTCAGTGGAAGGCAATAGTAAACGAATTCTGGCCAGTAACGGACCTCATCAATGCGCTAGTTCTCTCAATTTCCCTTTCTCAGGGACCGCAATCGGCACTCATCAAACATCAGGGACTTATTGTATGTCTCAAAATAAATGTTAAAAACTTCTAGCACATCCATGGCGTCGAAGATAATAACTTTTGTCAGTGAAAATGTTTTGAGAAAATTCATATAAAGAAGTTACATTTGTGACATTTGTCTCTTGAGTACCAGGCAACTCATATAGTGATGTGCGGCAGGTACATAAAATCTCATTGCAACCAAAGATGATTAGACGAAAAATTGCCATCCAATTAGGGGCAAAGGTTGCATGTGTCCTTACATGAAATGTCCCTCACCCTAATCAGCAAACAGGGATGTTCTACCACCCTACACACTCTAAACTGTTAAACTTTTGTTCTATCCTTGTAGTAGAGGAAACGCTGATGAATGCATAATGGACTATACATTATTGATTAGTGATTCCAGATTCGTTGAATGCTCAGGTCATTATCTTCGTTAGCGTAGTGCTTATTTTTATCGCGGGTGATGGCGGTGATTTTTGCCCGCCGGATGGCCAGATCAGTTACCGGCGAACGTTGGTTTTTGAGGATTTTCTCAACCAGATATCTCCCACCAGCATGGCACCAACCCCGCAAGGAACAAATATCGAGCTCCCGACTGGTCTCCGACAAGTGTGGTAATGTAGTGTAATGTAATGTAATGTAGTGCATGTGAGTGTAAGTGTGTGTAAGTAAGGGGTAGGAAGAGGAAGGAAAGATCACGCGCGGCCTGTTGCTCGTTTGTTAGGACGCTGCCCAAGCATTCGCCCGATCGGAGAAACAAGGGAAAACTACCGATTAGAGCAGCCGCTCGTTAGAATTCTCCTCTAAACAGCAGATGAATTCAACCTTGGTATCTGGCTAGTATAAATAAATTTACCACAGACGGTACTCAAACAGTTAGGCATCCCGGTCAGAGGCACTGCAGAGACATCAGTCGGCGGCGATGGTGTGACGGTTAGCGTACCGGACTGTTATATCCAAGCTCGCGGGTTGAAACCCGATCGAAGCCGCGGATTTTTAGGGCGACAAAATCCTTCGTACGCCTTCCTTTGGAAGGGAAGTAAAGCCGGCTGTCCCATGTTAGTAGATTTACTTGCATGTAAAAGATCCTCAAGCCTAAATGACGCCTCTGAGCTAAATTCAAAATCGCCTGTTTCTCGCCCAAGAAATACCTCCTTCCTCTGCTAGTTGGTGAAAGGAGCGTAGCGAAATTTGCGTTGTCAGACGGAAGAGCGGGCCTGATGGCCCGAGTCTCGCCACGTAAAATAAGGCAAATTCAATTCAATTCAATCAGTAAAATGTCGTGCGCCACTTTCGCCGCACAACAAACCCACAAATGCAACGTCTCCCTCTACTTCCTACACCCTATTTCCCAAAGAGAAGTGGTTATGGTGGTTCTATCCTAGTGGCTCCCTCTCCCAACGTTGACACAGAGCATTAATTTTTTCCTCTTCCTGCTTTTTCTATCCTCTTTTCTCTACCGTCTCTTCCTCTGTAGGAATTCGCTGCTTCACCCTTGATAGCAATAAAGAATGTCCACCATACATTTCCCCATCCGTCGATAAATTTCTGTTCCTGGCTCAGGAGACGTTAGAAAGATTGCGCCCGGTTCTCTGTCTGGCGGATACATTACGTGCGGAAGGAATCTCGGGGAGCAAGTTCGGTTACAAATCGTACTCTGGCACTGTACTACCAGTGGCAATTATCGAATTCCTCTCGATAGGAATACAATTGATTTCCGTTGTATAAGTCAAGCTCTGATTTCGCTTACACGCTGTGTGGATCGGAGTGCCTCGCCGTTAAATAATCCCCTTAAATTGTGGATCAGAGTCGCGACACTTAGAAAAATCGGCCAACTGTTTTTTTATCGATTTGTGAGCACGTGCGATTTGCCGTCGTATTTTCGTTTTGCTTTTTTTAAAACTCATAGTGCTCACTATTTTCACTCCTTCTAATAACGTATCTGCACAGCAGTGGCGTGTCTTAATTACATTTTCTTAACTCACCTTTCTTTTTGGTGAAACACTGTCGTACTGCATTGATTTGTTAATAACCAATTATGATGCTACCTACGTGAAACATATAATTACAGATGTTTCGGAATAAAATTTTCCAAACTTCTAGGGAGCCTGTCTGTATAGCCGAGGACACTAAGGCCTCGGCTCGAACGGTCACGGGAATGGATGTGTGTGTGTGTGTGTTCGGCTTCCCCTTTGAACATACATTTTGCTTCATAGATCATACAGTTATCATAAAACAAACACCAGCCTCATGCAAATAAAATTGACCTTCAGTGTAATCGATGCACGCGTATTTCATTAGCTTTTCACCCTAGTAAAGCGATCTGCCACGAAACTACTGGGTTCCTGATTCTCAAGCATAACTGTCTCGTCACGTCTTATTGGAAAGGCGATTGATTCCGGGAATTTGCCGATAATCGGCAATGCTGCCGGCACGGCGCCCAGGAGCAGGCGCGATCTCCCGGCCATTTTTGAAGGCAGTTAAAAAGTGTCTTTCAAAGAGTTTCATACAAAAAAATAATTCTTGCTCCTTGTGTGTGAGAGAGAGGGGGAGAGGGGGGAGGGGAGAGAGGGAGAGAGAGGGAGAGAGGGAGGGAGAGGGAGAGGGAGAGAGTGTGTGCGTGCGTGTGTGCGCGTGCGTGCGTGTGTATGTGTGTGTGTGTGTGTGTGTGTGTGTGTGTGTGTGTGTGTGTGTTCGCGGGTTTTGTAAGAAAATTGTCGTCTCTCAGGCGTATGTAAAGTAAATGCATGTTCTTTGCTTTTAATTATTGCTTGTAACTTATTTGTCATTATCGGCTGGAATAAGAAATTAGAAATCAATTCTCTAAGCAAACGTTTGTTCCTCATTTTTCACTTAATGTTTATCCTGAAAAAAGCATAACGTAAATAAGTCGTTCCATTTTAGTTAAAACGAGTATTTAGTTGCTCCTCCTCCCCCAGAATTAAGCCACGGGCTACATACGGCCGCTGGGTGCATCTCTACAGGTATTCTGATGATATAATCAAGAAAGTTTCTAACACATCTCATTCTGAGAGAAACGTAAAACTGTTAATTATGATGAAGATGTATATGTGTAATTGTTGGCTTATTTTCACATATTATACTTCAAACACCATAGGAATTTATCAATCCCTTACACGAAATTCTAACCCCAAACTCTTTCTCCACTGTGATTATTTACTTTCCCATATTTCCTCTGCCATTGTTTGTCTGGAATCTTTCATTCCCCAAACACACGGAACAAATACGGAAATGTGCATCATTTTTTAATTTTTATTGTTTTAATTGTAAAGTAACCTGAATACTACTCGGCCAACTGAGTGTTTATGTAATCCGATAGCGGTCGGGAAAGGAATTTCAATACCCCACTTCCTTACTGGTTTATTTATGAAAACGTGACACGTATACATTTTAAGAAGTTATCAGGAGGGACAATACTGCAACTCTGCAACGCTAAACTATTATAGTCTACGAGAGACGTTTGCAACAACTTTGCATGGCCCTTGTGCTACATAATTCAGAGAAGAGTGTTGGCTCTCTGACGTCACTCATTAACTCTAATGTAGTTTTCAGAATCAATACTTTGACTTCTGAAAATGCGAGGAGAATATTACTGTTTTATATTAATTACCTTTTATGTCAGCCATTTGAAAAAATATCAACAAAAAATACTTTTTCAGAACATTTTGAGAATCAGTCCCGAGAATGAAGCACAAAAATGTCGTGATTGGGTCTCTCAATCGTAGACGTGTGATCGTAAATATTTTAGCTTAGCAAAGTTGTAACTTACCGTACAATGCGGATCCCATTTGATACGTATAATATGGATGCGGGGTCCAACATATCTAAGTAACAGTAACTGCCTATTTGAATATCTGAAGAGATTTATGGCTTCTATTTTTCTTTCATTTAGTAAGAATATTATTTACGCGTTAAACAGTTACATTCCCTCTGAAAAAAATATCAGCTACATACTATGTTTCATTATATATTTTTATAGTTCAATCAAAATGATTATTTTTACTTTACATTTTGTTTGGAAAAGCTGACTTGCAAATAGGACAAGATAACTATTGTACATTTATTTTTATTACTTTTTCAATTTATGTACGTAATTATATTTATAAACATCAATTTATTTACGTAAAGTCTATTACTGCATTCTACCACCGGTTAATATAAAGCCTATCTAGATTAATGTTTTATCTACCAATATTAGTCGCTGAATTTAGACTCGCAGGAAGCTTTTCTCTCAATCCTCTTCCTATATAATACGCTACGGATGGATGAAGATTTTAGATAATTTGGGAAACTATCCACACAACTGGATATATCCACACCCTAAGCACACCTTATCCATACCCTATTTGGCATACCCTAAGCGTGCTACAGCTAGATAGGAAATTGCTCTTTCATTACACAGTTTTAAGAAAAAAATAAACGTTTTCGTATTATGACGTCGGGAACAGTTTCCTGCCAAACGCATTAAAATTAAAAATAGTTCGGAAATGATGCGTCTGAGGCCCCTAAAACAAGTGGAAGAAGAACGGAAAGCAGGTGAGAGACAGGTGGGCGTCAGATGGGAGACAGGATGAATCCGATTTATTGCTTAGCAGTATTCTGTAAATTTGAGTTTTGTATTACATTTTGTAAAATTTATCATTTCTGGAGATCCTTACTCCTTAGTTCGTGTAAGTGTAACGAGCAACAACTCGAAATCTACAAAAAACTAAAGTGAATTAATAGAGACACATAATATTCTACGCTCATGTGACTTTTTGTTTTTCTGAGAAATTTAATCGCCTCAAGTACCTCATGTACTCATCAGACTGTTTACTCACGCAAAACGCAGGGCGAATAATGCCGTAACATGGACTCGCCATTCCTTGTCAGGATCCAGTATGCTGCGGTTTTCACTTTTAAAAACCTTACCTAAAAAGTGCGGAATGTTCGCACAGATTTAACTAGTATACATTAATTTTCCTACTTCGATTACGCAGCTGTAAGATATGATTCTCAGAATTTACTATCTTCAGGCAGTTTCCTGTTCCCACTTTCGTTGGGTGATGGAAGCACAAGCAAATCAATGCTGAATGCGTAGAGATGGTTCACGTAATGATTACGGCAAAGAGGATTTATTTATAAAGTTCATTTTCAGATATATTTTGAAATTGAAACGATTACAAAAATTCTTTGGGTGTTACAAAAATATAGTTATCAATTATTATTTTTGAAACATTTTACAATAAGTTCAACAGCTAAAACGTTTGGGACGAATTCAAGAGTTCCTCAATTTCCTAAAGAGTATATCACTAATCAATATTTTCAAATATTCACTCTTCCCCTAACATTTTTCCTTCTCTTCTAAAGAGGAAGAAAAGATCGCGCGCGGTACGTGGCCCGTTGATAAGAGTACTGCTCTGGCATTCGCCATACATAAATTATGACAGTATTATTGGGGATTCATATTCAGCCCTTTAGCTTACCTTCGGCTTATCAAAAAATAGAGTATGAAAGAGAGAACAAAGTGAATATTATAATTCAATAAATAAATAATTAAAGTTATGAAAACTCTTTATTCTATCTTCTGACGGTAAATTTACTACAGAGAGTAAATACGAATGTAGCAATTTTTTAACCTTCTGATAATAAATCGTTCTAAAACATTAACAACAAGAATGAAATACAAAGTAATTTTTAATATATTTTCAGGCAAAGTGAGGTCGCCTTTTTAAATGAAGACAATTAGATAATGTATAAATGACAAATGATGTAACAGCGTGTCACTCTACCGTAGTGGAATTAGGCAAATGAGAGAGCAGCTTTGTGCAAAGCGATTTTGCTGTGTCACGCTCCGGGGATCTCAATAAATAGCACGTCAAAAGCAGGATGTGTTAAATTTTATCGCGGAAATTACATGTTGTCCATGTTTACATTGTCGCCGGCGAGAAAAGCTCATATAACAAGTGTGAAGTACTAGCTTGATGTGATGTTGACGCCCCGGCCAATTATCCAAAATGTCCAGTTTGCGATGTTGAACATGTAGAAAATAATGAACGTCTACAGATTATAAAGAACCACATCTAAAAAATGGACCCATTAAACTTAAAAATCTTCAACATTTTATTATATAATGTGACAAGAGATCTCAATGCTGGGTTAGTTCTCCAGTCGTTCTTTGCTCACATATAAAATCCAGCTGGTGCGAAACAGGTTTTGCTCCCAATACAATTCGTCCGGGCACATACACAGAGGAAGAAGATTCAAATGAAAGCCATTCACGAAATTTAAAAAAAATAAGCATTATTTACGTCAAGGATTAGACTGTAAACTTTTTTTCGTAGCTCCTATCGTTAAGTTTCCTAAATCAAAACAAAATATTATTTTACTCAACTATTCCATCAATTAAAAGTGTATACTGTATTAAATTGTTTAATGGAACAATGTACTTTTTAAGCATTTAGCTAGGTCTTGAGAAGTCAATCAACGCAGTTCTACGAAATGCATTGATATTTGACGAATGAATAACAACACACGAGTATGAAATCTGACGTCTTATGAAAAACAGGTACTGGAAAGATAGTGGCGCGGCGTCGGGTATCCAACTGTTTTCGTGACCACATCTATCGAATTTGCATTTTAACAAACGGTGAATTCCTCGTATGCTACAATCGTTAAGAGTAGTACTAAGCTCACATTTCGTCCAAAAGAATCAACCGATGTGATGAAATCACTGGTATGTTTTCATTAATAACATAATTTATCAGGCAGATTAAAACGTCTTCAATTTTTGAAAGATAATACTAGTATAAGTTGTTGTGGCGTAAGTCTTTCGAAATATTCTCGACGGTAATCACAAACTCACTGTTTTTTAAATCATTGTGCGCCAATTTGCACGGCGAAATAATTCTACATTTACATTTATTGAAAGAAAAAAGACGTCTGAATTTGATTATCAAGAAATTTTCTGAGCGTATTAACTGAGTAGCCATAAATGTATGTAAAAAATTAACATTTTCAAATATTTTAACTCATAAGTGCATTTTTCACTTTGATGGATTGTATCTGAAACACATTCAGAATGAAAATTACAATTGAGCTATCTATATTGTTGTGCTCTTGATTTGCTTGTTATTATAATGTAACTCTAAACCCAACGGCCACCTTGATTAATCCGTCATCTACATTACCGGTCTTATTTTTTCATTGACCCGTTTGATTTTTCTGCAAGTCACGTGTAAAGATTGTTTCTCTCGTTTAAGCGGCTACCTGGCACAGCCTCTAGGCACATTTCGTAGATGTGCCTTCATTAACCAGTCATTTTTAGCGATTTTGAACTGTTGTAGAACATGAAGCGGACGATCCGTGGATATTCGATTGATACAGTATCTTCTTGAAACGGGACGCACTGTCAGATTACTTAGAACAGGGGCATCTAGAGTTGCTTACCTGACAAGGTAAGCGAAGGGAGCGAGGTAGGAGAGATGGAGGAACGTCAGTGGCAGGGGAAAGTGAATGACAGGGGATGTAAGTGACAAGGGAGGCGTGAGTGGCGGGGAGGCGTCAGTATCGAAGCGGGCGTGAGTGGCGGGGACGTTACTGATTGATGCATGTGAGTGACGAGGTGACTTGGAAAGGTAGGGTCGGGAGTGGCGGAACGGGCGTGAGTCGTAGGAAGACGAGAGTGGCGGTTGCCGTGAGTGGCGGTTGCCGTGAGTGGCGGTTGCCGTGAGTGGCGGTTGCCGTGAGTGGCGGTTGCCGTGAGTGGCGGTTGCCGTGAGTGGCGGTTGCCGTGAGTGGCGGTTGCCGTGAGTGGCGGTTGCCGTGAGTGGCGGTTGCCGTGAGTGGCGGTTGACGTGAGTGGCGGCGGAAGTGAGTGGTGAAGTATGTGAGTGGCGGGGGAAGTGAGTGGTGAGGTATGTGAGTGGCGGGGCGGGTGAGTTGAAGGGAGTCGTGAGTGCCGTGGGGACTGGAGTAGCGGAGGAAAGTGAGAACCGTGAGGGCAAGGGGAGAGGGCGAGAGATGCGAGGGGGAGACGGAGTACGGTGGGGCAGTGGAAGGAGGGGACAAGGAGTGGCGTGGTTTGGCAGAGGAGGCAGTTTTCCCTCGCTTACCTCCACCGCTGCTCTGCATCCTAATGAACCCGACGTCAAAGCGCTGCCATGACTCTCTCTCTCTCTTCGCTGTCGTCCAGTTGAATATGCGCCGCGCGCATGTTTTGCATGTGTATGCATAATACTTTTTTATTTTCTCGGCCCAGCATATGGTAGACTCCCGAAAGAGCAATTATTTTAGGATTTTGTGATTAGGTCCATGTTTTCCAAATGTGAGTTTTCAGGAATTTTAAAATTTTACTCACTGTGACGTTAAATATAGAATAATGTATTCATCAGAGTACCATGTCCATCAGGAAAAAACTCTCCACATTGCAAAAAAATGTATTTTCGTGCTTTACCCTCGTTTTTATATGAAAGTGAATTTCAGTTTAATATTTTTATTAATATATTTTACTTCTGAAACTGTTGATGAAATGATTGTGTATTTGTGAACGTAAGTAACATTTCCCCTGGTGTCAAACGAAAAAATAAAACAAAGCAGGGTTTTCCAGATTTATTTTATTCATTTTTTAGAATTCACGAAATTTGTGAAGTGTAAAAGCAAACATACTCCTTTCAAAATGTTATATTTTAATTCACTTCTTAGATGTTATTGATCTGATGTTCAAAATCACTATTTTTTAAATATATAATATAAATAAAAATAATATAAATAATAATATAATATAAATAAAAATATTTTAAATTCTAGCTGGCCGAGAGAATTCTTCTCAACAAAGTGATTAGATCTATCTATCTAAGTGTCTTGAAAAATATGCTATCGTTATGATTGAATCTCCTGATTGTCCTGGTCTAGGAAGCTGCAGAAGCAATGATATCCCCGTTGAGTTATCGCATCCGGTGATACAATGGAATCTTCGTGAATTTTACTACGTTTTTCTTTTGTCTTTTGCCTTTACTTTTGTCTGAACTAAGTGGGCGCGGTCTCATTTTTACTACTTTTCATACACTCCATTTTTACACAGATTTGGGGATGTTATTACGGCCGGCTATTGCTCGTCCTGACGCCAAACACGTGGGACACACAAGCACATTGCACATAGACTACATACACAATCACAAAACACACACACAACCATGCCCTGGTGTGATTCAAATCCACGATCCTTCAGTCGGAGATCGCCACGGCACTACTGCTTTAAAGATATCGGCCATCCGGACCGGCAATATTACTGCTTCTAAAACCGTCAAATAACTTTCCCACCCCTGGGGTGAGAGAAAGCCTGTTGCGGTTCGTGATCAAGAGCGTCAACCGGAAGACGCCCAGCCGGCGGGCGATAAGCCGGCGTTTCCGCCGATAGCGGCAGCAGAAACGGGTCAACGAGTTTGGATTAATTTTTCGATTATGAGCCGAAAATCTATTGCCATGCGCATTAACGCCGCTCCGCAAATAATCCACGGGTTTCCGTCGACCGCGGAGACGAGAGCGTTGGCCGGGGGGGGGGGGACAGGGGAGCGGCGGTGGGGGAAGTACGGCTTCGGAGTGGGGGTGGCGGATTTTGCAGTGAAGGGAATGAGAAGGGTGGGAAAGTGCGGGTTGATGGAACAGAAGGAAATAATGACTATTTTGATAGACTGGCGTTGAAGCAATTTGCTTCATGATGGAATAGTGTAATTTCCTCTCTTTAACACATACTACATATATTTCTTTATATTTCTAGTTATATTCTACCTACATCCTTCTTGTACTTGACATTATTTCTCTATTCTCTTCTTCGTCTCTCATTCTTCTACTTTTCCTTCCTTAATATTTATTCTCTTTCTTCATCTTCGTCCATGGTCCTTATTGTATTCTATTATTGTTTTTCTTTTTCACTTACTCCATTCATCACTTCTTTTTCTTTCTAGTTCTCTCTCTCATCTCCCTCTTTCCCTACAGCTATTTTTTATGTACTCCTCTGAGCGTGTCGACGTCTTCATTTGTCTTTTTTTTCTTCTGAATGGAATATATGAAGATGATAATAGATGAATTGGATAATATTTTTAAACCCTTGATGAAAAACGTAGGGAAAGCAAATGAAAAAAACTTAATTATGATAAAACTAGGAATTAAGGCTGCATTTCGTGTCGCAAAAAATATTATTGCGAAAAATTTATCGCTAGTAAAATTGTTTTCAATAATCACTTTTTTGAAACAGAGATTTTCATTTCTTTTTATTATATTCATGGCCATTTCTAATTATGCATTATATTAATTTTAAGGTAGTAAATCACTTAATGGAACAATGTCTTAATAAGGCTAACCTCTGTTGTATCTCGTCGATACCACTCTGTGCACTGACTAATAGTACTGAAGTAGGATACAATGATAAACCTTCAGACAATATTGGGCAAATAGTTTTCTGTAGCGCGGGGAATCCAATTTTCCAAATAAATATTCCATGTGATTTTCCTACAATGTTCTGCGTTTAAAGATTTATTAAACTGATGTAGGTATGCTACGAGGGAACGTGTTCAATACTTGCTATTTTCGCTTTGATCATTCAGTAATGCCACACATGCTTAGGACGGTCTCAAATAACTATTAATTTACTTTGCCGCTTGCAAAAGTAACATCGATTTCCAAGTAGTCCTTTTAATATTGGCTAATATTTATTAATGCTACAGAGAATGTGTTTCAAATATACCTCGAAGTTTTGACTAACAGCTGTAATTCTATTCACATGCGCGTCTGTTTATAATTAATGCTTGGGAGTAGATAAATTTAAGAAAACGCGCGAACATCTTATATTGATTCCGAGACACGTCCTTGTATTTTCATCGTAGTCACTTCTCATTTTCTTTTCTTTCGGTGCACGTACGTTTTTATATCTTGTTTTATTACTTAAGGCTAAAGATGGGAGATCAAAATAATCCCGGTTCCACATGTTCGGTCTTGTGTTTTGTCAAATCCTCTTTATGTTTGTTTTTTATGTTCAAACTATGATAACTTATACAAAACTAGTTTTATCATTTAATCAGGGTATTACCTTGTCGTTTATTTGAGAGTTCTAGTTGTTCTTTGACAGATGTAGATGAATGAAAATTTGTCATTAATTATGGAGAGAATCAATTTCTTTCAACGAAGGAAACGATGCAAAATAACAGAAAATGAAAGTTTGGAACCTCCTATTATTTACATTCGACTCATTAAGCAGGAGCGTTCTTTTTATGACCAATAGAGATCAATGTGTGTTTTCTATTTTCGTTATTTCTTTAAGAATTATGTTATCCTAAGACGGCAGTTAAGTGTACTGCGGCATCACAGCTGAAAACGGTTGGTTGCGTCTGTTCGTTGCAGTGGTCCGTTTGCACTGAAGATTAATTGTAACTCGAGCTGCGAGGGAATGGTTTTGCAGGTCTGATGGCTGCTTCTATTCATCGTTGCTGCGAATCGGGTGCCTTTCAGACCCATTCGGTGTGTGTGTATGTGTGTGTGTGTGTGTGGGGGAGAATGACGTCAAGGAACGGAAATGTGCAGTGACCGGTTAGTTGTAGACGTCTTGTTACAGGAAAGACAATAATCAAATAGTGCCCAACAAATTCTCAAGGACGCCAAACACTTAACTAGTACTCTGTCAATATCAGAACTTTAGTATCCGTGCGTTCACCATGCTTCTCTGCATTAAACGTTGCATTAGAAGCTCAATTACAAGCTAGCGATAGCTAATTTCAGAAGGCACCCAGAAAGTCTTCGATTACATCAGCTCTCATTAGTATGATCAAACTGTTGTAGGAAGAAGGTTATCTATCTTAAAGGGAGTAGATTGATAAGAGAAAGAGAACTGTAAGCTGTACGACGGATAAACCGTACTTACGCATAACAAGCATTACAATAATGTAGCAAATTATGATTAATTATTAATTTTTGAAGTTTAGAAAGCGCCAAGTAAAATTGAGGAGTCGCAGTACCAGTAATTAACTTTTTTGGGCAATAACCAATAAGTAATAACTATCATAAATACATTTGCTGCAAATTTAAATAAAAGCATAAACGAAATACGAATAGAAGATGTAATCTACGAGTGCTGTTGTACTTTTGTTTCTAACCTATTAAACTTCTTGTTGGCTGACCGTACGTTGGAAGGCAAAGCAATGGTGAGGTGTCCTCGTGAATCTATCTCCTCAAAAATTACGTACATCACAAAAGCTCAGCTTCTTTGTGCCACTTTACACTTTTTCAAACCAAAAGAACTGCTCTACTTTTTGCTATTTTATTAATCAGCTCTGCACTTAACTGAGAATGAATGGCGAGTCATTGACTGATATTAAAGTAACAAAATTTTTAGGTATTTCAATTCAGTCAAACCTTAAAAGGAACGTCCATTTAAATTAATTGAACACTAAATTAAGTTCTTTATGCTACGCTTTCAGAATTCTTTCAAATTCAGGCAGCCTACACACTGCGCGTTGTGTATATTTCGCGAATGTTCATTCCCGCCTGATGTGGCATAATATTCTGGGGAAATACATCTTATAGCTCCCAGACTTTTAGATTACAGAAACGAATTGTACAAATAATAAACAAATACCACCCACGTGATTCTTGTAAGCCTCTCTTTATTAATCTAGGTATTTTATTATAACCTTGTCTCTTCATATGTGAATCGGGGGTATTAGTCAAAAATGACTTACTTAAGGGCCTTAAGGGTCTTACCGTTTCGATAAGAACTCATGAAGAACTTTTTCATTGTTAGATAGCTAAATACAACACTCACTTCTTAAAGACCTTCACTTAACAAAGAAATTTTCATTATTAGATTACTAAATACAGCAATTTACAATACTATTTTGCTCTTTTTGAATCACGGTGAAATGTAATAATTTTTCTCGTCCATACGCAAGAAGAAATGTGTTACACAAGGCTAATAAGTAATTATTCATATACGCACGTATGCCCTTGTGCGAAAGGGCTTACATCGCAGGCAAACAGCATTCTGGTTAACAAACATGTAGGGACGTTGTCTATCGTTTGTGGAATGAACTGTTGCTTCCTTCTGCATTTGTCTCATAGATACAGACGAAATAATCGGCGGACAAATAAATAAAAACTCGGGGTATTTTGGCACACAACAATGTTTTACTGGTCTCTGCTATAACAAGCAAATATACGAGACATTTTCGCGTGAAAAGTTCAAGACTGGAAAACAAAATAATAGTAACCAAAAACCCAATGTTTACGTTACGTATCCTGCGTATCTTCGTACGAATGATTGAAAAGATTTTATCTCTTTTATCCAATGCTGCGAACTGTAAATTATTAATTTTGAATGTTTGGCATGATTGAAATGTCTATTTCCTGAATTCACACGGGATGAAGGTAGTCGGTACATATCGAAAAAAGAGAAACAAAAGCGTAAAGAGGCTATTCAGGCGTGAAAAGGAAAAATAAATTCACGAGACATCAACAAAACAACCATTTTGTAGGAAGGAATGGCCTATTCAGAAAATGTAATGTGAGAAAAATCAATACGCGGTGTACACAATAGAAAACAACATCATAAGAAGTAATAAAATTCCAAGAGAGCCGTGGAATAAGCAACTCTCTTTGTGCTTCTTGAAGTCTGAAATTGCGAATTCGCAACAAAATGAGCCACTTACATGCTACTCGGAGCAGAATAGTCGTACGTTTAGAAGAGCAATAACAGTTTCTGGATGCACGTACTACAGTACAGGAATCTTCCATCTGAGAAAGGACCAGAAAAAGGAGAAATGGCTTGGTATTAAGAAAGAACGAATCATATTCCGTGAAACTAGTAATAGCACCAGGATTTACTAGAAATAGTATACCTCACTTTATGACAGTATCAACAAATGTTTACGGAAGTTTCAACCTTTTACAGCAGAGGTAATTCGGTAATCAGATGCGGATGTAAGATTTGACAGCAATTTCTGTGAAGATTTATTTCAAGTAGACGTTATAGGAAATAATTACCCATGCCGACGGTTCGAATTCTTTTGTAAGTATTTGTTAAGGGTTTAATGACGAAACTACTAACGGTTAACAAGGTATCTAGTAATAAAAATCCTAGTCTGTGAGTTTCTAACTTCTTACCGAAACAAAAAAAGACGGAAACAAAATAACTTCGTATTGTTGACTCCCCTCATTGATATGTCTGTTAATAGAGCAGACGATTGTAATACATGTGTTCCAATACAATATTCTTGTTGAAATTATAACATAAAATTATACTTCTTTTCAAACGTGAGAAATAAATAATTTTTAAGGGTGGTTAATGAGTTAAACGAAGTAAAAAGTCTACCATAAAAGAGGAACAATAGACTTGAAAAAATCTGAAGAACTAGAAAAATGACTGTTCCTGTCTTAGAGCCGGTTTTCGGTTCGGCTGTGGTTTTGTACAACTACCACTTTTATTATCTCAGTTGATTCTATTTTGAAAATTATTTTAATTGTATAGAGGTAATAAATTAATATTATTTATCACACATTTTTAAAATTTTTTGAGTACTATTATTTGTCTGCTATTTCTCTCCCATTAGTGAGTCTTGCAATTGTGTTTGCAAATCGAACTGCGATATAAATTCTAGTTCATTCTCATTTCCCTTTATAACTCTCAAGAATGATTTAATTTTGTGGAAATTCCTGATGGCATGAGAACGATCTCATGGATGCCAAAATGCATCGTCGATGGTGTAATGGTGATCACATCTGTCTGTTATACCAAAGTTCGATGTTTCAAACCCAACCCGCATGGGCGAAAACCTGATGGATTTTGAAGGGGGAAAATCCTTCGAACGCTTTCCTTTGAAAGTAAAGTAAAGTCGTCTGTCCCATGTTGTAGATTTACTGCATATGAAAGATTTTTCAAGCCTAAACGAACCCTCTGAGCTAAATGTAAATCGCCTGTTTTGTCGCTCACATAACAAGTAGTACCTTCTTTTCCGCTAGTTAGTGAAAAGAGAGTGGCAAAATTTTGCGTGGTCAAACGGAAGAGCCGGCCTCATGAACAAAATCATTTAAAATGCGTCAATTCATGATGCCTCCCTGTTTGCGGTCGAACGGAATGTTTCCATCGCGACAAAGGAATAACATTCCGAGTGGAAGAATAGCTTCATAAAAACATTTCTCATCTCAATACTTATTCATCATACTCGTACTACGTTTAAAAATAATAGCAATAATACGACTTTGTCGACTGTGCCTTGCTCTTTAGATCTTGGTTGACGTTTTCATGAGTTTTGCGATGAGGGGTGTACATGTTGCGATTGCTGCCTTACAATGGCTGATGCCAATCAAAATTATTTTGCTGTGAATATATTGATTTCCAGAACTCAGACCGGGAGATTTGGCTCAGGGCATCAACTGATGTCACTGCAGTCCCTCGGATTGGGAGGTTCTAGATTGTAGTCCCACCGGTGGCAGGATTTTCAGCTCTAGTTTGCCAGCTACGTCGAATTCAGTCACTGTCTGGAGGAGAATTCCAGCGGCCGGCTGTTCTGATCGGTAGTTTTTCGTGGTTTCTCCGATCAATACTAGGCGAATGCCGGAGCAATATCCTAACAAACGGCTGGCGCGACCTTTCATTCCTCTTTCGTGTTCCTCGTCCCTTACACACACACACTTATACTAACACACACTACATTACCACACATGGCGGGAGACCAGTTGGAAGTTTAGAGCTTGTCATTGCCGGAGCGGTGCCCCGCTGGTGGGAGATACCTGGTTGAGGAAAACTCCACTAGCCGACGGCAGGCCGGTGTCGGATCTCACCATGCAGTGGCGGAAATACCAATGCCACCTCTCCAGTAAAACATACACTACACTTAAGGGACTAAAGATCTCGGTAGTTGACGTGCACGGAATTATTAACAATCAATCAATCAAATCAAAAATCAGAGTACTCCACACTCTTGAAAAAATGAAGATTTCGCATTTTCAGCGTCTTCGTATCCTTAAATGCTGCGAGTACTTGGTCCTTCTTGAGAAGATCGATGCTGATGGCGCAGTTCTCCAAAGGGCTTTTGTGTGCTTTCGAGTGCTACAAAAGGCCTTTTCTTAGGACTCATCTTAGAAGAAGAGCCTCAAGCTCTGAGGGCAAGACAAAGCTAAAGGAAAGAAGGAAGAATGTCCAGTTTTGACTTGACCACTACTTGACTATAAGGAAACCGCGTATAAAACATTTTTTTCTACTCTCTTTATATAATTCTCTCATTTGATGGCTACTATTCGTCACATAATGATACTCGTTACGATTCGGATTTAATTATGATAAAAGTTCTTGATCAATCGCAAAGAAGTTTACAAACCAAGTATTTACTCTTAATTAATCGTTGAGTATCGTTTGAGTAAACGTTTCGTTGATTTGTGAACATTAAAATTGCATTTAAAATTATATTATGCTTGTAAGATTTAATTTCTTTCATTATTAGTCTTTTTAACGTTGAGTAATATTTACAATAAATTGAATCGTAATTTCGTTTTGTTCCTCTTTTACAAGTTCAATGGCAAATGAAAGATATGTGGCAGGGTAGGGTAGACAACTGTGTGCTAAGTGGCCCTGACGGAGTCTTGCATGTCAACTGCCACGGAACAATTCAATGTAAAAGTTTAACTTATAAGAGTTACAATAAGTCGTAAGAAAAGTACCATATGAAACTCTATGTAATGTGTATTAACACTTACAATCGTTTAATAATGTACTATTATTGCACATTGGGTACAATTTCGTTATATCCAGTCACGCTCACTAAACCAATTGAATTACGCCCGATGACTCTGTCATACCCTGGACGTTCCAATTGAATTACGCCCGATGACTCTTCCCCCGTTTCGCGGTAGTTTTTGTTCTCAACATGAGTCTAAGAAGTCATACCCTGGACGTTCCTTGCCCCCGCACAGACGGATTCTTAATCTTGATCACAAGCGACGAGTCCCGCTAAGATGGTTCAGTGGCAATACATTGGTGCTGCTGCAGCGGCTCTGACCAGGCTTTCGACTTCTGACGATGGTGGATTTTCAACACTGGCTTCACTTGTAGAACTAGGTCGAATTCCGTCACCGTGTGAGGGATAATTGATGCTCTGATTGGCCAAGCACCACCTGTGATTCTTCCTTCTCATTCATACCTCGTATCTCCCTTTATACATACAACACCCACATTTTTTTAATGATATATTAGATATTCTGGGTGCGTCAACAGGTGAGGTCATTATTCCCGTAAATGTAGTGTATGTTTTGCTTGGAAGTTGCTGGTGACCTTATCCCTCTGAATGACGAGTTCCGACAACGACCAACCGTTGGCTAGTGGTGTTTTCACAACAAGGTATCTCCCAATAGCGTGGCCTCATCGGGCTGGACACGTTCCAAGTCCCCGACAGGTCTCCCAACATGTGCACGTAAGTGAAAGGGATACCAACCACACCAACATACAACACACTACGTACAACATACAACATACGTATCGGGAGGCCAGTCGGTAGCTTGTAGATATCCTGGTTTAGTTTTTTGGTGCCCTACCGGTGGAGATAACTTTAGTAAGAATCCTTCGCAAACCGTTGCGAAAGGCGACACCTCACAGTCCAGCAGGAGAGGAACGCGCTGATGTATTACATGCACTACACTTACGAGGATAATGACTTTATCTCTTACGTTAAGGCATTACCAAGGCTCGCCCAATTGTGTTGCTCGAGCACAAGCGCATAGTCCAAACTTTAATGTTAATTATTTACAAAAATAAACGACGAAGAGTATCCAATTTTGGAAAAATCAGTCTGTACATTACATATGGGATCAGGTGACAGCGTATTAGCAACGAGAACTGAATCAGCCTGAATAAAAGTTTTCGTCAACAACGTTCTAACACGTCACACGCAGAGCTCTCGACTATAGTCTGATTGAAATACATTGGAACTTCAAGGTCAGGAGATGGAGAGAGAGGAACGCTGGAGAGAGAGGATTGTCATCCAATCGGGAACTCGAATACCAAAAATTCAAATCCTAACGAAGCTCTCCTATGGTAGTCTGTGTTTCCCACTTTATCCACATCGTTACCTCGAAGTGCCACTTCTTTTCAATAAGAGTATATCTTCTTTCAACCGACTCAGCCACGCACAGTGGTGGGGAAAGAGGTATTCGTCGACAGAGTCTGTCCGCGATTGGACATGCGCGTTGAGTGTTTACGAGAAATACACCACCCAACATAATATAAGATGATACGACATCCGAATTATAATTAGATAAAGCATCACGTAATATTTTAAAACAACCTTTGATATTCTCGAGTGGGTTGCAAGTATTCGGCAGAACACAGATTAATGACAATGATATTGCGTACAAATGAGTGTCAATGATTAAAGTACTTTATCCTTATCGTAAATTTGAAATAAAAAGTTTGTTTTAAGCAATATTTCGACATATGAAAGGTCGAGTAACAAACTATTTACTAGAATGCCTGTGAATTCAAAAATCGAGATATCGACCAGTTCTAATGTGCTCCCAATACATTAATATCTCAACTAGTTTTGTTTTAATTTCTATGGAACTTGAGAAGTATCATTGTAAATAATGTTTTTAATTTCTCAAATACAAAGTCAAAATTAGGAAATTTATTTGTTTTAATTTTTTTTAAATGTCATTAATAAAACTACTTTTCTTGAAGGAGTAAATAAGTAGAAAACTTTATAACATTAACACAAAGGATGAATATCACAAATTAAAGAGAAGCAGATTCTGAACAAAAATACCAACATAAATTCTTTCTCTCCGTCCTGAAATACCTTGAGAAGTTTAATTAACCTGGAAATAAACTGAAAATAAAAATTCCTGCGCACGTTTTTAATTCGGCCACGGAATTCTCGCCCAGTTCAGCGCCTCGCCCACCCACGAAAATCGATTTGCTTACGACCCCGTGCTGATGCCTCGCTCCGGAGCCCCCCTCCCTCCAGCACCCTCCTGACGCCTCGCCTCCCCTTCCCTGCTCTCCGCCCCCCTCATGCCCCGCTTCCCGCCACGCTGTCCGCCCCGCTCCTTGCCCGCCCCGCCGCACTACTCACCACGCTCCCCGCTACGGTCCCCACCCACACCCATTCCCACTAGCCTCATGCCCTGCCACGCTTTGCCCCACGCCCTGCTCCACGTACTGCTCCTTGCCACGATCCTCGATTGCTCCCAGTCCCGCTCTTCACCCCGCTCCACACACGCTCCCCGCCGCGCCCCACACCCCGCTCTCCATTCTGCTCCACGCCCCGCTGGACGCCCCGCTCCCCGCCCTGCGTATGCCCCACTCCATGCCCCGCGCCTCACTCCCCTCCCCGCTCCCCCTCACCACGTTCCGCTCCACTCCCCGCTCTACGCCCCGCTCTACGTCCCGCTCTACGCCCCGCTCCCCGCCCCGCTACATACCACGCTACGCGCCTCGCTACCCACCCCTCTTCACGCACCGCTCCACTCCCCACTCCCCGCCCCGCTTCCCGCCTCGCCGTCCGCCTCGCTTCGTGCCCGCTCCGCCGCACTTCTAACCACGCTCTCCGCTACTTTCCCCACCCACACCCATTTCCACTAGCCCCACGCACGCCCTGCCACGCTTTGCCCCACTTCCTCCTCCACGTCAAGATCCTCGCCCCGCCCTCCACCACGCTCCTTTCCCCTCACCACGATCCACTACACTCTTCGCACCACGCCACGTTCAATGCCTCGCTCCACGCCCCGCTCCACGCCACTCTCTGCGCCCCTCTCCAAGCTCCTCTCCACGCCTTGCTACCCACCCCGCTACCCACCCCGCTACCCACCCCGCTACCCACCCTGCTACCCACCCCGCTACCCACCCCGCTACCCACCCCGCTACCCACCCCGCTACCCACCCTGCTACCCACCCTGCTACCCACCCCGCTACCCACCCCGCTACCCACCCCGCTACCCACCCTGCTACCCACCCCGCTACCCACCCCGCTACCCACCCCGCTACCCACCCCGCTACCCACCCTGCTACCCACCCTGCTACCCACCCCGCTACCCACCCCGCTACCACCCTGCTACCCACCCCGCTACCCACCCCGCTACCCACCCCGCTACCCACCCCGCTACCCACCCCGCTACCCACCCCGCTACCCACCCCGATACCCACCCCGCTACCCACTCCGCTACCCACCCCTCTACCCACCCCGCTACCCACCCCGATACCCACACCGCTACCCACCCCGCTACCCACCCCGCTACCCACCCCGCTACACGCCCCGCTACCCCCCGCTACCCCTCCGATACCCGCCCCACTCCACGCCCCGCTGTTCGCGTCGCTCGCCGCCGCGCACAACAGCTCGCTCTCCTTCCTGCTGCCTCCATTCTACCCGTTTTCAGGCCTTGTATCACGCTCTGTAGCATGAAGGTTTTGCATTTTCCCGATTTCAAATTACTCCTGAAGCATTCTTTTACTTGGATTTGAGAGACGAACGGGCCATTATCTCCAACGCGAAAAGTTTGCCCTAATGCCGGGCTCCCTCTAGCTCCATGCGCTACACTCCGATGCAAAACGTCTTCCGGCTCTCTCGTGCGGATATCTTTTTACCATCTCGGGCTACCGAAATCTTCACTTTCTGCTCCGCTGGTTACGAGGATCACTCCCGACTCCTCGCCCGTCCTCGTCGCCGCCCCCGTCCCCGCCGCGCTTCCGTTTTCCACAGGCCCCATTCCCTTGCCCGCGTTGGTCCTCACATTCAGCCTCGCCTTCCTCTCTGCTCTGACTCGCTTCGCTGTACCACGCCCCACCCCAGGCTTCACCCCTGCCCTTACCTCTCCTGACATCCCTGTCCAACATCACATCTTGTTTTTTTCTTTCACGTCTACCCTCTTTCGTTCTTCGTGACCCGTTTCTCACTTTTCCTTTTCATCTCCGGTCATTCTCAACCAACTCTTTCATGTCAATGAATTTTGTCTCTGCCCCCAAATCCTTTCCATGGTATCCCCAATCTGAATATTTAGCCCATCCTCCCCACCCCGCTTTCTTCCGTATTTCATCGCTCCGTGTCTTCTTGGTCCAGTTTTCTCCGCTCCTCTCCATCCGGGTCTTTGCCGCTTCTACGTTCGCTGATATTCCCGCTTCGCGTTATTCCACTTTCATCTTACACGTCTTGCTCTTTCCTTTGTTCCTTTGTTTGTGCTCTTGTTTTTTTCTTTGGTCTCTTCTCATCACTTTGTTCTTCTCCACTCAGCTCTACACATCTACCTCACCTTGCCCGTCAGCGCCGGGCCGCCTCCTGAACCCCACGCCTTCCCTCGTACCCGGCCTCGTCATTGTCTCATACCGGACCGACGGCATCAACACCTTACTCTCTCTCGTACCTCTTGAGTCTGCCATCGTCGCCTCACGTATTCACATCCCCTTCTTCTGTCCCCCTGCAGTGCCTCTGACCGGAAGATCCTAGCGCTCGAGTCCCGACGTTGGCAAGGTTTTCGACACTAGCCAGATAGGTGGGAAGAGTTCTGTCGCTGTCTGGAGGAGAATTCTAGCGGCCTGTCTCTCTTATCGGTAGTTTCCCGTGGTTTCTTCGATCAATGTAGGAACAGTAGGATCCTAACAAACGGGTCACGCACCATGCGCGATCTTTTCTTCCTAGTCCTTGCCCTATCCTACCCGTTGCTTACACACAACATGCACTACACTACCGCACATTCCGGGAGACCTATTGGGAGCTTAGATCCTTTCACGGCTGGGGCGGCTGCCCTGCTGTTGGGAGATACCTTATTGTGGGAAAACTCCGCTATTCGACGGTAGGTCGGTGGAGTCGGTATTCAGCGGGGAAAATCACTGCTACTTCCAGCGATAAAACTTGAATTACACTTACGAAAATAATGACCTTAGCAGTTGACGCGCCCGGAATCACTATTCAAACAGTCATTTATTCTTGATTCTCCCCACCCCGACCCCTTCCTTCGTCGTACGCCCCTCCATTCGTTTCTTAGAGCCTCCACTCTCACTCTCATTGCTTCGAGTCGCCCTTCCCATCTCCTCCAGCCTTCCGCGCCGTAACTTCCACCCCTCCCCCTCCCCCTCCGCTCCCACTTCAGCTTCGCCTCGAGCGCCCGCCACTTCGCTCGGCCCCGCCGCCTCGCGCCGCGCGGCCTCGTCAAGATCGCAGGCGAAAAGCTGCCGCTTCCAGGGTTGCCACGTCGCCTTCTCAGGCGTCGATCTCGTCTGCTTTTGGCCTCTCGAGTTGATGTGCAGCATATCTGAAATAAATTGCCAAAGCGAAGCAGGGGATGGAGACCGTCTCATTTTAGGAAGGGAACGTCAAGGGTTTTTTTTTTTTTTTTTTTTTTTTTGAGAGCGGTATACGATGTGGACTAAGTACATTGAACTAGCGTTTGGAGCGATGGCGTAACCTTAAACAAGCAAACACAAACATGTATTAGTAGAAAAATACCTTTATTTCAAGGATTGTTTGGAAAATTAAGAATTTTAGGAGTTTTTATTAATGCACGTATTATTCACAGAATTAGAGTAGGATCATACCAACAAGCTTGAACGTAATTATTTTTGTTTACAATGCTGTTAAATAACTACCAAAACATAAAATTAATTGTTGCAAATTTATCTTTCCCTTTATTGTTCTTGTCGCGTCTCCTGAATATAGCATGGACGTATACCAACCATCCAAAATAAATTGAAATCTCGTAGCAAAAATAGAAGAAACATTTTCATGATTTATGACCAACTGTAAGTGGAAAATAACTGTTAGAGAATTACCATATACCGAGTGTATTTCAAGACGTGTTGTAATTATCTTTAAGTTAATTGATGTTAAACTTCTTTCTTCTTGACCACATCGAATTGATCTTTAAATTCATTTATGACATGTTTTAGGTTTGTTTGACATTGAATAATGTATTTCGAAATTGTCATTGAACTAAAGTAATAAAACGTATTGAGTGTAGACAGAGAAATGGAAAACAGAAATCTGCAAGAATATAGAAGAAAATCAAAAATAACTAAATTATATATATATATATTGTGACGTACCTGGTAATGCCACAACTGTAACGTACCTATCAGTGCAATACACCGTTCGGGCGCCAGCTGTGACGTACCTGCGTTTGGCGGTACTTTCACTGCAAAGAAATTACTAAAGGTGGGTATCTTTTTTCGTGAATGGGTCCCTATGAGGAGTCGATATGGCATTGGGAAATTTAATTATCATATGTTGTACAATCACAGACATGATTTATTCACAAACTAATTTGTTATATACATGGTTTAATACACCGATACATTTTGCCTTGGTACCAAGATCAGATTTATCATGAGCTTTTATCATACCTTGGGGCCCCAACAAATACCTCCGTTGTTTGGATTACGGCTCGCATCGGCGGGGGTCGCCGAACTCCGCTGCAGCTTGGCGCAGTCGGCGGCTGGTGGTGTAGTGGTCGCCTCGGCTGGCGGCCTCTCGGCTCCCTCGGTCTCGGCTCCTGGTACTTCGGCGTCGCACTTCCCTCTAATTCTCCTTTACCGTTTTGATGTGACTACATAACACGTGGCGACTGCACGCGCCAGCGTCAGCTTCGCAACACACAGTTCTGGTATTGTTCTCACTGCGTCAAATGGCATAAACGTGATTTACTGTTCTCCCCACACTAATCTCTTCTATATATCACCTATCCGGCCTCTGCCTAGTATATCTATAACTCTTGCGTTGGCTAATATCCTATAACACCCTCTGCGTGCTTTCTTTGTCCGTGCGGGGCGACGAGCCTCTCACAGCACGTCCGTAGCCATCGACAACTTCTCTTCAACTCTCGTAACGGCTGAATTCCCTGCCGCTCCACGCTCTGTTTTCAACCGCCGATCAACGTTCCCACGAAACCCTCGCAGCGGCGACGGCGGCGGCGGCGGCGACCGTTGGTCCCTCCCCACCGCTGTTCGTCGCGCCTGTCGTGCGTACCACGCAGTCCAAAATGAACTCTAATTTCTTATGCTAATGTTTCTAATTAGCATAATGAAACATTACGTGTTTCAATATATATATTAAAACTGTACAGAGGCCGATTTTGTTGTCCCACCTAATCGGCTCGTAGAGAACGGTTTTAAACAAGTGAGGTACAAAAACATAGAAGAAAAAAATTAGAAGTGGAGGAATAATATACTGAATAGAATTTCAGCTTTCCTTTATTAATAAAAAGGCTACGAAATTTGCGTTGTTTGAAATGCGTGGCTAGACGGATATGCGAAGGTGGCGTAATGCGCATCTTTGCATTTTCGCGCGGGAAATGCAGTTGCTTTTGCTTAGAGAACATCATGTTGTGTGATCGTTACAAGGATTGATTGTGACTATCAATTGAAATGATTCAATGTATCTTCTTATGATATCTACGAAAAGCATTAAAGAGGTGAGGGTGTTCTTATTATTATTTGGAAACTGTATTTTATACATTCTGTTACATACATTAAGGTAAGTTTGATAGCAGGATTTGCTGTTATAGGCGAAAACAATATCCGTGTAAAGGCAGGTTACGTGGTAGAGTTTTCTGGCATTTTCTCATACAGTTTCTGTACAAAAACTTCAAGATCTCAAAGTATAAAACCCAAAAGTCGTGCATACACTGCCTGTATGAATTCTGTACGAATCGCCACAAGACGCTGCTAGGAGGTCGACTGGAAAACAACTGAATTGCGCCGTCTGAGTACTTTCAGTGACGAATTTCCGTGTGTGCGTTCTTGTCGTGATTTGTTTAAGTATTAATTAATCATGAGCATGGAGAAGAAAAATAAAAAGGCAGGAATAGGGTAAGAGGTAGTTCATCACAATATAACTTGACACAATAGCACCTTGACGCACATAACCACAAAATCGAAATGGCCGATTAACTTAGCGTTGGGTAAACAAATCCTTTAGTGAACGATTTTGCCGCTAGAGGCACTTGAGTCAAAGTAAGCTTTCTGCATGAATAATTATGAACATTCTAAAATGTTTTCTGGCAGAAATCGTGCAGTCTGGTCTGAACGTTCTCTGTACGTGCAAAATGTACGAAAACTGTTCTGTGTATATTTCCCGGCCTTAAAGATCTTTGTAAATATTAAACAAAATATATGTTCGTGGATATTGCAGTACTTTCTGTTCAACCTTTAAACATCACTTTTTTCTGTGCGATGTAATCCCACGGGTATAGCTAGTACTATTTAACAGTGGTAATTTCACTGTCAAGTTATCTGTTGCTTCAGCTTAGTTTGGAAGTAAATATACAGCAGAGTATTTGCTATTTGAAAATATTGAAATTATAAAAGCGTCCCCAAAAACTTTTTCTCCTCTCTACTTAATCAGAAATTTCCACCAATTCGAGATAGCCCCGAATGCATTCAATTTGAATTATCACGTCCACTGCGCTAGAAGCCAATTTTGTTTCACAAAGAGATACGATATCTCGATAAGCAATTTACACAGCAAAGACCAGGACTACACTTGGTATTCTCCATGGGATTCAGATGACCTGTTGTTGTAATGATGCGTAGGATTTAGATGAGGTTTGCTAGCGAGGGAGGTTTAAAATACAAGCAGAGGATAGTGATGGCACCTGCAATGATATATTAAAACACACCAAACAGCACGGCTAGGGTAATATAAGTGGGCATCTATGCGAGGTCCTGTTTCTCTATTACTAATTTTCAATACGCGCTGAAATTGATAATTAAACCTCCTGCCGTGTGACATATCCTTGGTTTCAATAGATAACCTGGAACGAAAAAAACAAGGAAGTTATATTATTCGATATTGAATATAGACAATGTCGTCTGAAATGAAATTTGTACTGAAATATTAGATTTAAAAAAAAGTTTGTATACATTCTTTAAAAATAGGTTTTTGAAATCTTTGCTTCACGTTAATGGATTTTTTCTCAAAAAAAAAAAACTCTAACTTTTTCCGCAATATTTTTACATGGATAGACCAAATGACGTTTAAAACTTGTGGCAGGTTAGGTTTTCGAGAGCTCTGAATTTTTGAAAATTTTTATAAAATAGTGACATTGCCAAACTACAGTATTGGTGACATACATTTATTCTTTAATAATATCAGATCTTTAAAACTTGATACTGAAATTATATGAACTTAATCCTGAATTTTTGAGAATTGGGATCGGGAGAGGTGGTTCAGTGCATCAACTGATGTCACTGCAGTGCCTCCGACCGGGAAGTCCTCCGTTAGAGCCCGGACAGTGGCAAGATTTTCGACACTAGCTAGTCCGTTAGGTCGAATTCAGTCGCTGTCTGGAAAATAATTCTAGAGGCCTTCTGCTCTGATCGGTAGTTTTCCGTGGTGTCTCCGATCTACACCCGACGAATGCTGGAGCAGTGTCTTAACAAACTCGCGAGATCTATCCTTCCTCTTCCTTGACTTATTTTAACCCCTTACACACACCTTAACAGGTACTACACTACAATTTATGCCAGAAGACCGGTCGGGAGCTTAGAGGTTGTCCCGGCTGGCAGGAGATACCTGGTTGCGGGAAACCTCGCTACTGGACGGTAGGTCGGTGCCAGATCTCGCCATCTAGTGGGTGAAGAATACAACCTCCTCTCGAGAGAAAAATGCACTACACGTACGGGACTAATGACCTTAGTAGCTGGCGCGCCCGGAATCACTAACAAGCAACCAAACAATCGAGAATTGGAAATGCAAATATTCAATATTTTTAAGCGTCTTCATGGTTGAGCCTCGCTGTAAGTTTGGTGGGGTAGGACTAACGTGACTGGCGATTTATCCCTGCAGACCTGATTTGTAATGTCCACAATGCCGGAGATAAAATTTTCGTTGGTTAGAAACACTTTTGAATATTAACATAATAATTATAATATTTCATAGCCGTTACGAGAAAGAATGTGCTGTTGCAGTCCTCATTTTTTATATTCTTCATATATGAATATCTCTGGAACTGTGTATATTATTGTACTCTACGTGATTGCAAAATTAGTAAAGGCTGTTTTTATTAAAAGAGTTGATTTTATGCACTGTTAATCCAGAAAAAAGTTGAATTGAAAGAGTAGAATTGACGGAGCTGAGTTGAATTGACCGAGGTGAATTGGGAGCACCGTGCTCAAAGTATCATGAGTTGCCTTTAGGTACGAGTAATTACTGAAAGTGTACCTAACTGAAGAAAACATGGTTCTGTTTTTGATACAATAAAATAAACATACAACTGATATTAATCAAGTTAATTATAAACAAATTTTGAAATTATGAATAGTGTTAAAATTGAAGATTAAAGAAATATTTTTTACCACCTCAGTAAGTGATTCGTTCCAGTCGACTTAACTACAGTTGTAAACAGTATTTACGTCTATGAGCCATTTCCTTTCGGCTTGCTTGTTGTCCATACCAAAACGATGTAGTTAACCGTTAAGTCAGTCGGCTAATGCGCGCAGACTTCACGCTCGGGTTCTGGCTCCACCGCGCGTTCCGTTTCTCTTTCCAGCCGCTCTGCTGTGCGGGCGTGGGCGTGGGCGTGGGCGTGGGCGCGAGCGAGGGCGATGTGGGCGCGCTGTGTGCAAGCGATAGCGGCACGACGACGCCCACCAGAGGGCTCTGGCAGAGCGCGCTAAAGAGCTGCCGGCACCCGCACCCGCACCCACTCCACTCCACTCCACTCCACACACTCCTAGTGGAACGAACTCCCGGAACCCTTCCCTCTGCGGGCAGGGAACTGGAGGCGGAATTAAGTAGTGTGCTTGAAATGCTCTTTGCCTGTTTGAATGGGCTTGGTAGAATGGCCTTATCATATGGGTTTTCTGAACTATTTTAATCTAATTTTCCTTCGTGTCCAATTAATAGAATTATGTATATATATATATATATATATATATATATATATATATATATATATATATGATGAAACACATAATGTGTTTCCTTACACTAATTAGAACATTAGCGTAAGTAATCAGTATATATTTTGGACTGCGCGGTACGTACGTCAAGCGCGGCAAACAACGATGGGAACTAGCAACGGTCGCTACCGCTGCCGTTGCCGCCGCCGCGAGGACAGCGTGAGAATGTCGGTTACGAACCGGGCAGCGAACGGCGAAGATTTCAGCCGTTAGGACAGTCGCGGAGAAGTGGCCGGTAGGTACGGACGTGTGGCGAAGAGCTCGCCGTTAGTGCATGGACAAAGGGAACATGCGGTGTATTTTGTAAAGTAGTAGCAACTGTAAAACAATAGATACGTGAAGTAGAGATCGAGAATGTTATTAGGATGAGAGATCAGCGACGAGAGAATAATCGATCGCGCTTGTATTATTTATCGCGGTAAGAATAACACCGGAATTGTGTGGTGCGGAACTGAGGCCAGCACGTGTAGTAGCCGTGGGTTAAGTGATTAAATCCAGCGACGGAAGATAATCAGAGTGAGGTGCAACACCGAGGTACCAGGAGCCGAATCAGGAAGGATTCGCAAGGTCACCAGCCGAGGCGATCGCCACGCCATCAGCCGCCGACGACGCCCAGCTGCTGCGAAGGTCGGCGACCCCTGCCGCCACGAGCCGTGCTCCAAGCATCGAAGGTATTGGTCGGGGCCCCGAAGGTAGGATAATATGTATTACACCCAATCTTGGTACCAAGGCAGAGTGTATAAATGTTGTTAGATCATGTAATTAACAAATCCGGTTTGTGAATACATGCTGTTCATTATTGTACTTCATTTATTAATTAACTTTCCTAATGCTATACCAACTTATCGTAGGGACCCATTCACGGAAAAGATACCCACCTTTAGTAATTTCTTGCAGTGAAAATACCCGGCATCACCAGGTACGTCACAATATATATGAAATTTATAATCTTGGTAAAACTGCTAATCCTTTTTTCAGAATTAAAGTTCGTCATTCCAAAGATTTGAAACCTTTCGTAATTTCGAAATTTATTTCTATGTTTCAAATTGACATATGTTCAAAGAATTTAATCGTATTTCATTACACGTAATATGTTAACTGATTTTTAAAAGAAATATTGATACTGATTAAAATTTTCATTAACTTTGTAACATTTTTATAAGCGTTCCTTTCTGTATAACTTTCTGATTAGATATTACCAACATTTTCGTGAAGCATTGATTCCCAATCAGTGATAAATAACTTCAAACAGTGACGTCAAACGATGTTACAGCCACAATCGTTGCACCACGTCCCCTGCAATGGAACAAATATACTTAACAAATATGGTCTTAATTGAGAAGTCTTGGCTACATGGCGAACTGGCAGACTTATAGATCATGCAGAACACACCCGTAACCAAATAAGCGTACACCACGGATCAGCACCGTGTAGTTATTTTGTTTACGCAAAACCCTTTGCGTGATGCAAGTTGGTTTGAACACCCACACTAAGTCTCTTCTAGTAGTAAACGACGCGTCCGTTGGCAAGCTTGAAAACGACGGGGAACGGCGATTCTCGTAATGAATCTTAACACAAGACGAATGACTGAGAATTCAAAGTTTTATAAAAGCATGAAATGCATTCTGAAATGCTCTCGCAGAAATCGTAATGAATTAGAATAATTACAGTATGTTCATACGTGACTCTCTGTTTTGCTAGGTATTAACCAGATGTATAAAAATGTGTCCATAACTCGATGAAGTCTCTCTGATTTCTGTAAAAATTTGAGACAATTGAAGACAAGATAGTAATTATAAACATGTATAACTAGTAATTTGCTTAAATAATACGCGAGCAGACGTTTACATATTGATGAGTTTTAAGGTTTTTAGAAGTATTTTCAAATATTCTGAATACTTTCGGAAAAATTATTTGTATATAATACGACTCAATCTTGTGTTTTAATTCCAAAGTTAGTGTAGTATCAGACTTTAAATACGAGCGAATAGTTTTTTGTGACCCCTATATAACGGGATCACAATTTTGAAAATTCGCAAATTCGCTTAAAACAGTGTGTTTATCAAATGACCGTTTATGATTCTTTGTGGTGTTGAACACAAAGACACAAGATCAAGAACCACAGTCAATCTTTTAACTCATTTTTCATCTTTCAGAACATCCAAAAAGAGGCATGACTTGGTTTGCTAGGTGAGGCCACAAACGTCACAAAAGATAATATTCTGTGAAGAATCACTGCTATTTGCATAAAATGTATCAGTAAAAACAATGTTTATTCTATATGTCTTCTGCAAAAAAAAATTGTTTGACTAAAAGGAAACAAACATAACGGATATTTCGATGCGTCTTCTTCAAATCCGAACAGCTGAGTGGCTGCTATTCCTTAGCTTAGCTGAGGCCTTTGACAGACAGCGGAGCTCTGAGACAGATCACGTCATCTAAGAGAACAGCCACGTTAACGCTCTCTCTCTCCGAAAAAAGGCAAAGCTTCAGTCGAAAGGAGGCGGAGCGCAGACGGCAACGGAAGGGGAAGGGGCGGGGGAGGAGGAGGGTGGGAGGGGGAAGGAAGGAACTCCTTTTCTTGCCGCCTCCGCGATCGGAGGCATTGCTCCCGCCTTAGGCGCAGGGCGTCAACCCCGCTCCACTCCCCTCACCCCGCACGCCCCCCGCCGCCTCCCGTACCATCCCTGCTCGCGCTACGGCGCAGCTCTCAAAGTCGTCACATACGCCCTACACTTCGCCCACATTCTCTCTCACGTTTGCCGATGATTCTCGACCATGCTCCCACCAACTATGTCCCCGCTCCATCCTACTCTGCCCCTCTCTTTCGCGCCCAAATTCCCCTTCGCTTTCTGCCCCTTTCACCTCTGTCCGCCCCGCTACATCGCCTGTTCCCCACTCACCTCGCTCCTCGCCGTTATTTCTCTGCTTCCTGCCCCACTCCTCGCCTTGTTGCCTTCTCCATTTGTCTGCCTTTTTTCTATCCCGCTCCCTCCGCTGCTGACTGCCCCGGTACCCGGCAGCTACTCTCCCTGCTACCGGCCCCGCTACCCACCCTGCTACCCACCAGCCACCCGTCCCCGCTACCCGATCCGATACACGACTTGCTTCCTGGCCTGCTACCCCTCACGCTACCCCCTGATAAAAGCTCCGCTATCCGCTCCGCTACCCGAACGAATACCCGCCCCGCTACCCGAGCCGATACCCGGCATTCTATCCGACCCGCCTCACGACCGACTTCCCGACCCGCTACCTTCCCGCCTCTACCAGACCCGCTATCCGCCCCGCTAACCAAACTCCCCCCCGCTACCCGACTCGATATCTGACCCGTTGGCCGACCCGCTACACGTGCCGCCTACTCGCCATTCTACCCGCCGCATTACCTGCCACTCTACCCACTCCATTACCCGCCCCACAACTCGCTGCATTCCCCGCCCCGTTAACCTCCCCGCTACCCGCCCCATCCATTTCAATGCCTCGGTGCTGCACACGTCGTAAGGCTGTGCGATTCGCTCCCTCCTCCGCACTTCCTGTGCTCAGCATCTCGGCATTTCCGCCGAGGCTGACAAAGGCGCCATTGACGTCTCGCGAAATCTGAGACGTTGCCAAAGGCGGCGTGCGCTGGGACGTGCGGCATTGATGGCGCCGAGGGACAGAGGTGTAAATCCCTTCTCATTTCCTATCTCGTACTTCTCAGGCGAGCCGTTTTCGGCGGAGACAGTAACGTCGACGAAGGAACAGCTAGATTCTCTGACCGAGGCCAAAACACCATGACCCCTAATAATATTTAAATAGGATCAGGGCAGGCTAGAAGAGAGCGGGAACTTAATGTATTGTAGAGTAAAGAGAGGAACAAACTGAAGTTTCTTTTCATCTCGCTCTGCGTGTAATTCCTGTGTTGTGATGTCTACAGCCCCATCCTACGCCGTCTAAACCCTCTCCCTCGCTGCCAACTTTGTGTTATGAACCTCCGATTCCTCCATCATTGTCGTTTCATTCAACGGCACCCCATCAATTCTACTTGTTCTCCGATTCAGAATCCATTGTAATACATTGAGACTTTTTGTTTCTACGTTTCTTAGCAGTTGTAGTCTGGGACGCAAAACCATGGCAAAAAGCATTTTGTTTTGGGACCAGACAATTAGTCTCACGAATTTTGCTTTCTGCCTCCTGAATGTGTTAAATAAAATGAAAATTCTTGTAGAAATTCCGGTCAAATAATTTTCATTATTTTTGTTTTGAATATCTCCTCGTTTGACTTCCCTCCCGATTTCCCTTCTGTTGCGCTGTGTTCACAGCCGACTTTGAAGTAGGTGTGCGTGGACGAGACGGCGCGCGCACTATATTGAAGTACACGAAGCATTGAGGCAGATCTAGCTACGAGAGCGAGCACTATCCGCTCCATAGAACATCTAGCTACAAGAGCGAGACTCAGTAAGCGTCGGCCATCTGTGTATAATAGGCGACTTGATGCCCGGAAAGACAATAGTTTGTGGCTGAGTTGTGAGTGCTTAGAGATCGTTATTGTGACCACTACACTGACCACGCCGACTGATACGTTATTCTCGTCAGATAATTGTTGATTGAGATACAAACCGGTACATCTTCTGGTGATGCGAAATACAACTACGAAATTGGTACTTTCTAATTGGCAAGTGGAACACCTGTCATATTTATTGTATAATTAGAAAGTGACTTTTTGATTGTAACGCTTGTGAAGCACTGTATGTGTAGAAACATCTGTCTCCTTTTTATTGCAACATTACATCGAACCGCTCTTCGCTGCCGCCATTGCCACTGTCGTCCTCGCCGTCGGGTCAAGGCGAAAGGGACTGCTTTCCTGCTCGTCTTGACAAAGAACAACTGGACGTTGACCCCCTAACATGTAATATTCATAGAAGAAGTGCGTTTGTTTTGATACTGCGTGAGGTGCCCATTGTCTGTATAACGTAGGACATTAATTTAATATTATAAAATTATTTCATCCATATGAAGAATATTTATCTTCTTCATAATGCATGAAATACCATCTCCTTCCATCTACCAAATAACTCGTCCAAGTACCATCCCGCGATGTAGTAGAAAGGCAGGGTAAAATAAAATTATATTCCTTCAAGGCAGGAAGGGGAATTATTACATTATACATACATTTTATGTTCTTTACCATCTTTTGGCCGCTTTGAGTGCCACTCCTGCATCCTGCGCACCAGGCTTTTTTCCCCTGCATCCCTCAACCCAAATCGCGCTTTCCTTCCCGCCACCACGCGCTGGCGCTCCCTCTACGGCCACTGCCCCTCCGCGAACATCACAGGAGCAGCATCTGCCTTCGACTTGGCTGTCCCGCGATCGCATCCCGCTCTCCTCCACGTCCCTCCCTTATGGCTAAGGAACGCTGCAGTAAGGGCGCAGTGCGCAAGCTGGTAACGTTAGCAATCCCAATATACTGAACATCTTTATTTTCCCTAGTTTCTTTCCTCTTTCTTGTTAGTCTCGTTTATCTTCTTTTGTGATTTCTCCTTCTTTTCGTCCTTTTTGGCTTTCTTCTTGACTCTCTCTTTCTTGTTAGTCTCTTTTATGTTCTTTTCTGATTTCTCCTTCTTTTCTTTGTTTTTTTCTTTCTTCTTGTCCTCCTCCTCCAGTTTATTCTTCATTCCTTCTTGGCTCTCTCCTTCTCTGGGTATTAACTATTACTCCGGGTATTAACCTAAGATGACGTAATTGAAGCTGTCGTGGCAGCACAACGTATTACGCATGACCGCCAAACAGGTTATCTAATAAAAAGGGACAGACGATAGCATTTCGCGGTGCAGAGCTAATACGATTAATCGACCGGACTCTTGTCTCGCCTACGCAATTCTTTATTCCCAAATCACAACTCCACCCCTCAACTACGCCGAAGCCGCGTCCCCAAGCGCTGTAACGCGCGCGCTCCCACAGCTGCCGCTGCCTCTGGCCTCCCTCCACCGCCCTGTGGCTGCCTTGCTCTCAGCCTCACCCGCCACCAGCAGGAATCAGTGGCAATGTTGGTGGTGGCTAAGGGAGGCGGGGTGGCAGGGACTGCGGCAGCCGTTCCGTTGGCGGCGTGGTGGTAGGAGGCAGGATCGGCAGCGTCTGGCGGCGTGGTCAGTGTCCCGCCCTGTGGCTGCCTTGGGAATCGCTCTCAGCCCCACCCGCCACCAGCCCCGCCCCCGCAACCGCCGCCGCGAGCATCGGCGCGTCGCCGCTTCGTAGCGGTGCGGCGCGTGATTTATCGCGCTGGAGGGGGCGTTGGCAGTGGTCCCGGGGGTGGGGCAGATATGTGGGTGGCAGCGGGCGAAGTAGCTGTGGTGGAGGCTGCGAAAGGAGCAGCAGGGGTAGCCAGTGACAGAGGTGGGGCTGGTGATGGGGTGAGAGAAGCTGGTCGGTTGTGGCGAAGGCTGAGGCGGCAGCGGAGGGTGACAGCGGTGGAAGGCAAGATCCGTGGCAGTGATGAGGGGAGCTGCGGTGGAAGTTGTGGTAGGAGCGGCAGGGAGAGCGGAGGCTGTGGTCGTCAGGGTGACGGGGCGAGGGCAGCGGGGTCGGTGGTGGCGATGGCAGCGGGCCCGGGGGTGCGGGCAGGTATGTGGGTGGCAGCGGAGGAAGGAGCTGTGGTGGAGGTTGCGGTAGGAGCAGCAGGGGTGGCCAGTGACAGAGGTGGGGCTGGTGATGGGATGAGAGCAGCTGGTCGGTTGTGGCGAAGGCTGAGGCGGCAGCGGAGGGTGACAGCGGTGGAAGGCAAGATCCGCAGCAAAGTGATGAGGGGAGCTGCGGTGGAAGTTGTGGTAGGAGCGGCAGGGAGAGCGGAGGCTGTGGTCGTGAGGGTGACGGGGCGAGGGCAGCGGGGTCGATGGTGGCGGTGGCAGCGGGCCCGGGGGTGGGGGCAGGTATGTGGGTTGCAGCGGAGGAAGGAGCTGTGGTGGAGGTTGCGGTAGGAGCAGCAGGGGTGGCCAGTGACAGAGGTGGGGCTGGTGATGGGGTGAGAGCGGCGGGTCGGTTGTGGCGAAGCCTCCGGCAACGGAGCCAGATGTGTGGGTAGCTGCGGTTGACGCTAAGATCCGCAGCAAAGTGGTGAGGGGAACTGCGGTGGAAGTTGTGGTAGGAGCGACAGGGAGATCGCAGGCTGTGGTCGGGTGGGTGACGGGGCGAGGGCAGCGGGGTCCATTTTGGCGAAGATGGCGGCGGGTATGGGAGTCACCAAGGATGTTGAGAGGTAGCAGTGGAGGGCAAGGTTCATGGCGAGGGGGAGCTATGATTAAATCTGCTGTAGGAGCGGCAGGGGTGGTAATCGTATTGGGGAATAGGGACAGGATGAGAGTATCGGGGTCGGCGGGGTGAAGATGGCGGTGGCGGAGATGGGGCCAGGTATGTGGGTTGCAACGGGGGAGGGCAAGAACGGTAACAAGACAGAGCTGGGGATGTGGTGGAAAAAGCTGCTCTAGGAGCGGCGTGGAGGGCGGTAGGGGTGACGACGGAGCGAGAAAAGCGGTGGGAGCAGGTACATGGGAGGTAGCAGGCATGGAAGAGTGCGTACGCGGGAAACCGAGAAATGTGGTGAGAGTAACGGCAAGAAGAGAGGAGTATGTGCGTACGTGTATATGTATGTGTGTTTGTGTGTGTGTGTGTGTGTGTGAGCGTGCGTGCGTATTTATGGTTTTCTGGCGGCGGGGGTTCAGTGCCAGTGTCGATGGCAGGTAAGGCAGGTGAAGCGGTGGGAACAGCGACAGTGGGTGTGTTGGCGGTAGGTCATTGGTGGTGTGGACGTAGACGGCAGGATCGGTGCCACTGTCGGTGGTGGGTAAGGCAGGTGAAGCGGCGGGAACATTGGCAGCGTGGTTAGTAGCTTGTTGGTTGTGAGTGGGGTCGGTGGCAATGTCGGTGGCGAGTAAGGCAAGCGGTGGCAGACAGCGGCAGTGAGTGTGGGGGTCGGTGAGGTCGTTTGTGGTTAGGGCATTGATAACGTCAGCAGTGTTGGTGGTGGGTGTTGTGGGCATGCCGGCGGGGACCGCGGCAGCCGTTTCCTTGGCTGCGTGATCGTAGAAGGCAGGGTCTGCAGCGTCAGTGATAGTGTCGGTGATGGCTAAGACAGGCGAGACGGCGGGGATCGCGGCAGTGGACCGTTCCGTTGGCGGTGTGGTCGTAGAAGACAGGTTCGGCAGCGTCTGGCGGCGTGGTCAGTGGCGTGTTGGTTATTGGCGTGGTCGGTGGCTATGTCGGTGTTGGCTAAGGCAGCCGAGGCTGCAGAGACCGACGCAGCCGTTCCGTTGGCGGTGTGGTCGTAGAAGTCAGGTTCGGCAGCGTCTGGCGGCGTGGTCAGTGGCGTGTTGGTTATTGGCGGGGTCGGTGGCTATGCCGGTGGTGGCTCAGGCAGCCGAGGCTGCAGAGACCGACGCAGCCGTCCCGTTGGCGGAGTGGTCGTAGAAGACAGGTTCGGGAGCGTCTGGCGGCGTGGTCAGTGGCGTGCTTGTTATTGGCGGGAGGCCGGTGCGGGTGAGTGAGGCAAGCGTGTACCAGCGGGTGGGTTACAGGCGGGGCCGTGGCGGGAGCGGGCCCTCGACCGAGGCACTGGTCGGCGGGTGCGGGGGTGGGAGCGGCGGCGCCGGGCCAAATGGGGTGGGTGGTGATTGATGCGCACAGGAGGCGATGCGGTGCGGGTGGCGCCCTGCAGACAGGCGCTCCACTCGGCGACGCCTTACGCAGCACACGGACGCGACGTTTGGCTTCCGCAGTTAACGTCAGCGGTTTGGGACATTATTCGTTCAATGGATAAGTCAGAAGAAATTGATCTGGTTTCTTGTTGATGTTCGGTGCTTAGTTAAGGCTACTTCACGGGGAATAAAAATAAGAACAAGTAGGTATGGTCAAGTCAAATGACACAATTATCGCACGGCGCTTCTGGAATTATCATCGATAATCTTCATGAACTTCAACTTATCCAAGACATCTCGGGAGTTTCTTCGGCTGGGGTACAGATCCGTCTGCGGGCAGAAGGCAGACACAAAGCCGTGTTATTACCACGAAGAGGATTATTGCTTGGTTTCTGTAACCCCGTTCGTGTGGTGGACTTCTCTCGGAAAATACTGTCCTGTACTAAATAAGACAACTTCAAATTTGACCAACAATTTAATTCGAAAATCCAAAATCAAAACCCAAAAATACAAACCGAGTCTCGTTTTCCAGAAGATGTGTACAATCCAGTTGGCGTACGTCCAGCGATTCCAGTAGGCTTAATCCGAATCCAAAGCGCAGCATTATGACGTAGTATACAGTAGGCAGGCAGACTTTGTAGGCTCGTGCAAATATACTTCTACCATTTCAAATCGACACTTAATACACTCATTCAGGTACCCAAATAACTCCAAAGGAGGGGGAAATCAACTCCAGATCTCATAATAAATAGTGACATAGTTGAAAGCCAATGTTGTATATTATTATAAGAACTAATAATAAATAATTTAAAAATATATAACAATCACGTATTATTTTTAAAAGTTAAAAAAGCTATTGTCAAAAACTTAAATTTAGTTTTTGATAACAAGCCTTATATATTTTGAACATTGGGTTTGGTTCCAGCTTTTTCTAAACATACGATAAGTGTTGAAACAAACTATCACTAAACGTTAAGAAAAGTTTTCCTGATAAAAGATATAAATAAAGAAACTATAAATAATAATAAACTAGTGGTGTTAAAACAGCACGTCCTTTTTCGCCCATATTTTCAAGAAAAATTACGCGGAATGTATTCAAATTTTCGAAAAATTGTACATAACCTTATTTCAAAGTTTGTCTTTAAGCAACGGATTTAATTAAGATAAAAATATCTATATATAATATATTAATTGTAGGAAGTGATTATTAAGGAGTCCGATGTTGGTTTTATCTGTCTCGAGAGCTTAGTAACAATTTCGAAAATAATTGGCATACCCGCTGGAACATACATAAAATTTATCTAAGGATAGCTTGGTGCAGAACAACCAACAATCATACTAGGTATTGGTAGTGCTTATAACGCTTGTACAAAAAATTTATCATGTCACTTTTTTTGTAATTCTCTGAATTTCTATAAATTACAAAAGTTTAAAAAAGCTGACATGTTCCTACATCTGTAATATTGAAGAAGAAACTTTTCTGTATATATTTATTTGCATTAATATAACACATTTAAAAAAATAAAAAGTGTTCATCAGATTTCGATCCTCAAATATGGTTTAGTACAATATTTTTCAAAATACGAGTAGTTTTCGCGTAATTCTGTGACAAATAAAGATCTTCTCAAAAACGGCCCCAATTGTTATTTTCAAACTTTTTGTGGGGATATCTCGTTTCTATAAAAAGATCTTTAAACTGGCTTGTCAAAATGTATTTGTGGGTTTTAGATGTTTATCTATATGACCAGTTCTCATAAAATGACCTTCATCATTGTCCGTACTTGCTCTGACGACTGAATACTACAAATCGCACAGTTCCATTCTCGGAACACGTATCATTTACCAGTTCCTTTATTAGTCACATGACGTTACCACTCTGTAGGCATAATTCACCATATGTTCCGTTTCGACAACATAACATAACATAATTTCGAAATACACAATGTGTCAGATTGTGACCCATCACAGAATAAGCTCACCGTGAACAACGTTATAGTGATAATAATGAAATAACGACATACTCTTGACAACGATTAGTGTTAAGAAAAATTATTTAAAATGTGGACTTGAAAAACAACATTTAAAGAATCAATTTTATAATAAATTATTGATAGAAAAAGTTATTTATTCTATCAATGAAATTTTTTGACTTGAAAAGTTTTTAACTTGATACTAAGTAACAAACATAATTAACCTTATTCTAGCTGCCTACTCATCATTATGTATTTTGACATGAGTAGCTCTGCACTTTGTTTTCAGTGGTCGTAGGTCTTTAGTTTCCTATGTTTTGTATATTGGTTAAAAATTTTGTTTTATTTTATTATACCTTCTTAGTGAAATATGTTTTGACAAACATTATTAATTCTTTGTTGACTTATTATAAGGGCCAAAAAAGTCTTCAAATAAAACACAATATTTTTCTTCAATTAATAAAAAAGTCCAAACCTTTTTGTCGTTGTTTTTTGTTAGTTACAATATGCATTTCCGTCATAATTATTCATAGATCTTTCTGAGTAGTAGGTAAAATACATTTTGTTTTCTTTATCTACAAGTCGCCCACTATAAAACCAATGACAAATATTTTAAACCTTCATGTATAACCTACATTTTGTGACTGCACAGCATTGAAATTTACTCAGGTACTCAGACACGGAAGCTTGTTTGACTATTGAAAAACGAGACATTAAAAATCGATGTGCTAAACAGAATATGCAGAACGCGTAACAAATCGAAGCTTAATACATCTCGTAGAGTACTGTTCATCACGTGGCAGCATGGGGCGGGAGGAGGAGCAATCCTGGCTCACTCTCTGCAAGTATTTCTGTTCTGAGAGCATGTCCACGATGCTTTCAGCGCCTGGGAGATTTAATGAAATACTTTGCGTGTCTGAGGTGCGTTTTACAGGCGCTAGGCGTGGAAGGAACTCACGAAAACTACCTGCGCAACGCAGACACGGCGACGAATGAGACGCGTTTCAAAGACGTGCAAAATTCCAAGCTTTATTGCATGAAATTAAGAGCTGAAACACCGTTCCTAGAATTACTTACAGCCGAAAGCATTTAAAACTAAAATTGCTCTGGTACTGATGAATTGTACGTAGGGTGCGGTAGCATATGTATTTACTAGTCCGCTTTACTCAACGAAAGGTCTTAGGTTCGTGTTGGGTGTTAGAGGATTTTCCACTCGAGGTAAGGGAGTCGTGGCTCACCCTGATCGGAGAGAATTCTAGAGAGCGCCTGCTCTGATGGTCTGATATTCATTTGATGGTGTGTCGCGTTATTATCATTTTAACAATTTCACAGGAAATAAAAAAATGCATTATAAATTTAAATATTTTATTTTATTTATTTTTAAGACGAAATATATTTAATATTGTTCTAAACTCTAGAATACACATACTTCATTCATTTGTAGATTTTGCACTCCTCAGTTTTAAATATATCGTTGTAAGTTAAAGGTTTTTCACTTCCAAAAATTATACTTTAGGTTACTCTCTAATTAAAGTAATACAATTAGGGTGTTTTTAATTTTCAATATGAACGGTGATCTTCATTCAATATAAAATTCACATTCATGTGCATGAATCACTTTGTAGATGAATAAGCTCTTTAGAGACAACTTGGCGAAGGAGGATTTTGTGAGAGCTAAATAGCAAGCACAGCAAATCTCATCATGATTTGGTTTTCATGTTTGAATTTCGCTACCATTAAAAGACGGTTCCCGCAAGTGCTATCGGAGCTGGATCAACACCGCAAATTGGGATTTCCCCTGGAAATCGAATCCGTAGCTGAACATCAAAGGCACGCGTTCTAACCGGCATTTCCAGAATGTGAGGCAAACCGTGGATTTCTCAGTAATTAGTTCCATTATGATTTCTGTACGTTTTTTTTCCGAAAGCAGCCACGATTTTCTCGACTAAATTGATAATTAATATCATAAGAGCATTTTAAATTTTTGACAAAATCACGAGTCGCGAAGCGTCGATGGATTTACGAAGAATTTGAAATGCACGAGTTGTATTTAGTATACCTTCTTGACAGAGAAATACGTTAATAAGCTGAATTAAATTGACAAATAAACAAGTAAGATATCAGGAAATATTTGTCATTATTTCTTATCTGGAATACGAGTCATCTCAATATTTCTTCTTCCGGTAATTTACTGCAAGGACGAAAGTTATAGTAAGAAAGTGAATTCAGAATGTTCCATTTGTATTCCAAAGTACATATTTTTTATCATGAATCAAATATACATTACAACGCGCAACATTTCAAAGAACATAAGAAATATAATTAACTAATTAAATGTCCAATTAATAAAAACCGCAAATTAGTGTGGCAAATTGAAAATGTTTGACATCACTTCACTTTAGGTTTGTTATGAAAGTTCATAATTTATTTCACAACGTACCTACTGGAACTATTTGAAAATGCGTTTGGTGTTATTTTCTCTATTGGGCGCAATGCAAAATTGCTCGTTTTCTCGTATTTATGTAAGGGAAATTTCAACAAAATATCTCTATGCCTTTTAATATTAACTGAGTTGTTTGTTTATACAGAATTGAAAATATATTTTGAAATACTATGTATAATTTACCAGACAAACGTTTTTCGGGGATTTAATGTGTAAACGTTATTTGCTAACCAATCAGTAATGTATGTTCATTTTCTCTCTATTCAATTCTATTGAATGTTTTAATATTCTTTATCTACAGCCTCGATATTTTACAATATTGTAGAATTTATATTTCACCAATTTTCGGAATCATGATTCAACAAGACAAGTTTAAAAACTGTATGCATGTTGAAAATCTCCAAGTATATTTTGTTTAAATATAAAAAAATTCTTAAAAATATTACCTGATTATGAGAATTTTAGAATGTATTTTAGTGTAGTATCTGAGTGTGATATACAAGAGAATCCATAAGCCCATTGAAAACTACTAATGCGTACTATGTATTTAAAAAAAAAATCATTTATTGCTTTGTCCTATTTCGTCTGTTAATGGTTTCATAATAGGCATTTTAACTTATGTTGTTTATTCGTATGTGCACAAGTAACGCATGAAAACAGAAAGTTAAAGTCAAAGTGAATTCACAAGATATTAAGCAGCGTATTGTCGAATTTTAGACCTTATTTTAGGCTTTGAAAACGGAATTATTTAAATCATCAACATCTGCATAGTCATTTATAACATGAACTCATAATTCATCAATGAGAAAAAATGTAAAAGCTTGTGTTTAATAAAGGAATATCCTTGCATCTCTCCTGTCCCGGCTGAAAGGAATCCGATGGAAGCCGGTGGAGTACCTTCATCACACGCAACAAGAGCCCGCCCTCTTTTCGCCATCTCGCGCTGCCTCTCTCCCCCGCGCCGCATCTTTCCAGAGGCGGCGCATCAGCATCCGAAATGCGGCGCGGATTCGCCCTGATATTGCGCCGCCATAGACGCAGCCAGCCCCGTCGCCGCCGCCGCCGCAGAGCGGGGTCCGAGGCGGCGCGCCGCTTTCAGGCGACGACGACGGCCTTCGAAGCGGCTCTAATGAAATTCAGGCGCGGGACGACGCGCGCGGCCGGCCGCACCCTCCCCACTCGAACCGGCCCCGCCCCACCCGACCCCACCGCACCCCTCCCCGCCCCACCCTCCCTACTCGAACCGGGCCCCCCGCACAACCCAAGCCCACCCCACCGCACCCTCCCCGCCCCACCCAACCCCACCGAACCCCTCCCCGCCCCACCCTCCCTACACGATCCGGCCCCGGCCTACCCAACCCCGCCGCACCCTCCCCGCCCCACCCTCCTCTCCACCTCGCCCCTGCTCAGTCCGTTCCTCCACTCACCCCAGCTCTGTCTCGCTCCCCTCCGCCCCACCCACCTCTGCACTGGACCGCTCCTCTCCGCCTCGCCCCTGCTTCACCCCGCCCGCCCCTGTGGTCAGTCTCGCCCCTCCAATCACCCCGCTCCACCTCGCCCCCACTCCACCCCACCCTCCTCCGCCCTGGTCCGCTCCTCCCCACCTTGCCCCAACTCTACCCCTCCCGCCCCTGTGGTCTGCCTCACCCCTCCACCCTCCCCCTCTCCGCACCCCGCCACTTTCAGGCAGCCCCGCCCCTCCATTCGGCTTCTCCCCACCTCGCCACCGCCCCTCTGGCGCGCTCCGCCCTGCGCGCCCTTCCGGGACGCCCCCCCCCCCCGGCCCGCACTCCGCCCCTCCCAACTTCGTACCGCCACTTACAACACCCCTTTCCACAATACCACGCCCCTTCCTACCCTCTCCGCATCACCCACCCTCCCCACAATACCACGCTCATTTCCGTTCTCCGACCCGTCCTCCCTCGGCCGCACTCTCTCTCCGCCTACGCTCGAGGCCAATGTGTTTGTTGCGAGCTACTCGAACCCGCTTACGCCACGACTTACGCCTCCGACATGACGCCTCACTCCCACCCCCTCCACGCCACTCCGTCCCGCCCCATCCCATCCCAGCCCGCCAGGCCCCACCACATCCCGTCCCGCCCGCCTCACCGTCCCATTCCGACACACCCCATTCCTCCTATCCCACCTCGCCCCGCCTCGCCTCGCGTCGCCTCGCCTCGCAACGCCCCGCACCGCCCTGCCCCACCCCACCCCGTCCCGTCCAAGCCCGCCTGCTCTACAAAGCCCCACCCCGTCCCACCAAATACCATTTCATACCACTCCGCCCCTCCTCGCCCCACCCTGCTCCGCGACCTGTCCTACAAGCATCTCCTACGTTAGAGGCTGTGGTGTCTCATTGCGAGCCATCACGCCCCACTTTGAAAGCAGTGGCTGCTCACCGCTGCCACCTCTGTACCGCTGAGACGTGTAGCTACCTAAAAGGCCTTATGTTGAACCGCTTCGCTTCGTCCCTGCGTCTTCCTACATTGCCTTCTTACTCTCTCTCGTTCTTCTTACCCTCTCCCTCTGTCTCTGTCTATCTCTTAATTTCTGTTTCCCACGTCCTTCCCTCCGCAACGCCCCTTCTTATCACTGTGCCTCAACCTACCACTCCTCTCGTTGCCATTCCTCCCTAACTCCCCCCCTAATAACCCTGCCACGTTCCATCTCCCCGTTTTCCTTTGCCCTGCCTCTTCTCGCAGTGGCCGCTTTGCCGCTCATCATCTCTTAGCCAGCCCCGCGCCCCAACACCCAACAAGCGGCTCTCACGCTGGAGGCCGGCGATTCCGTCTGCGAGCAACCACGCCCAAGTAGCAAAAGTAATGGATCCTCACGAGGGCCCCCTTTGCTCCATTGTGGTCTGGCAAGTCGTATTTTGAATCACATCGCCACTGTTTGTGTTCCCCTCGTGTCACGTCTCCCACTGTCCCGCTTCCCTCCCCGCCGTTCTCTATCTTGTCTCCTACCTTATTCCCCCTCCACTCCACCTTCGTTTTCTCACATCGCTATTCCTCTCTAACCCTGGTCCCCATTTCCCACTCTCCACACACCACCTCCCCCCCCCCCTTGCTCTCGTCTTGCTAAGACCTTTTTGCCACTCAGCCCCTTCCCCGTGATCCACCCACTAGAAGAGAAGTGTCCCCCGCGGTGAAGTCCGCTGGGTCCAGCCACTGGGAACCACACCGCACACTGACTGTCCTCGAAAAGTGTGTTCTGCTGACTACCTACACTCTGCCCGTCCCTGCCACTCGCCCACACCTTCCCCCGCTCCACCTATTTCTCCCCCCGTCATGCCACAGCTCGTCTCCAAAACTTGCCTAGCTTCACCCGGCTATGCTCCACCTCGCCCCGCCTCGCCCCGCCTCGCCCCGTCCCGCCCCGCCTCGCCCCGCCTCGCCCCGCGTCGCCCCGCCTCGCCTCGCCCCGCCTTGCCCCGCCTCGCCTCGCCTCGCCTCGCCCCGCCTCGCCTCGCCTCGCCCCGCCCCGCCCCTCCTTGCCCCGCCTCCCCCGCCTCCCCTGCCCTGCCCTGCCCCGCGTCGTTACGCCTCGCCCCAGACCGCCCTGCCGTACCTCGCCCAGCTTAGCCTCTCCCACCCCGCCTCGCCCCGTCCCGTCTCACTCTTCCTCCCTCCGCCCCCCAGCCTTGCCTCGCCCCTGCCTTCCCTCTGCTTCGTCCCCGCTTGCTGGGCGTCGCACGCAACAAGCGACTCCCGTTGTGGCCCGCTGGGAGCGACCACGCCCCCTCTCGGAAAGCAGCATCTGGGGATGACTTCCCTCTGTTCGGCTGAGACTGTGTTACATGGACCCAACAGTCGTAATCCCGGTATACGCGCTACAGTTTTTGAGAGGACTGAGAAGACTACACATTCTGTGCAGAAACTTCAAGATCCCAAACTGGAATTATAAATGACAAAAGGTGTGCATATATAGTCTGTATGTTTTCTGCATGATTTCTATATGAATCTCTACAAGTCGCTACTAGGGGTGTCTACCGGGTAACAACTGAATGACGCCACCTGAGTCCTTTCAATGGCGGTATTTCTGTGCGTATTAAGCTGTGTGATCTTCATTTGATATCAAACTCGACGAGTGTTCAGAAGAAAATAGGAAGGCCGGAATAGGGAAGGGAATATTGTTATCACAATATCACGTCATCAGGGGCGGATTAATATTTTTGCCGCCTGTAGGCACATCAAATTTGCCGCCCCCTGTTTAAAATTAATGTTACATTTCAAATTGTAACGCTTCAGTAACAATTCCTCATTAATTTGAACGTTTTAACTTTAAAAGTAACATTACATTTTGCACATTGTTTTCATAAATTAAATAAATTTTTTGGATTAGCTAATTTTGGATATAAACTGTATTGTCATAGCAAGTAACGTTCAACATTATTAACGTTTCAACACTGAATCGTTAACATGTAAAGGATACTAAAACATGACAACTAGAATTGCAATATGTTTTCTTTCGTCAACGGGCCTTACTTTCAGATTCATATACTTCTGAAATCATAAGGTATACTCTAATGAAGTAGACAAATAAATAACTTGTATTAAATATTAATATGAGAGATTTTTATTTACAACTGAACGATTAGAATATTACGACTTTGTAACAGTATTTATAGTTTTCGATTTATAATTATAAACAAGGAATAAAACATTTAACTTTTTGGATGGTGTTTTTTATACAGTGCAAATAACGTTTTATTAATTATAGCTAATTTTTCTATTGATGTAAAATTTTGCAACGTGCCTTTTGGTGAGCAAATTCATCAATAATTATAGTATAATCTAAAACGCTGAAATAATTTTCTTCGATACACAATAACGCTAAGGAATTCAGTCGATACTCTTTCATTGTAGAGCGCAAATAATTTTTAATCCTTTTTAAACAAGATAATTAACGTTCTGCTGTGCAATTGGCCACCGGAATACATAAAAAGATTCGAAGTGCAATGTCAACGTTAGGATAAATACATTCTAATTGTTCTTTCCGTAACCATTTTAAAAAAGCTGCATGTTTCGTTGGCTTAACATCTTCGTCAAGGATTTTTAAATACGAACTTAAATGTATAAGCTCAGAAACAAGCGATTCTTCAAGATCTTGGGGAAATTGTGAACGTAAAAATATCGCTGCTTTTTCCAAATCTATCAAAGATAATTTTTCTATTTCAATGACAGCCTTAAATTTGTCATATACATCTTTATACGCTTCAAGTCTCTTATTCAATTCTGCAAGTAATTTATCAATAATAACCAAATGAGTGTCGGTTTTAAACTTGTCTCGTGCGGTCAGTACTGCTGCATTCTCGTTAGTTTTCCTTTTTCTTTTGTTTTCCGATTAGTACGTTTCAGTATTTGACAACTTCTTACCCTTCTCTTCAAAAAATTCAAAATTGTCTCTGTTCGTTTTTAAAAGTTCTACAAGCGAAGTGTAAATACCAACCACGGAACTTAAATCAATATCGACTTTTTGCAGTTGTTTGTTCGACGCATTCAAGCGGTCTAAAATGAATCCCCAAACCTCGGTGGTCGTAATAGCAGTTTCAAGTCGATTTAAAGCAACAATAAGACCTTTAGTTTCTGCACGCGCTGACGGTTTTTGTATAGAATCATCAGATATACTTTGAAGGGCATCTAAAACATTTTGACAACGATGATTTAGAGCCTGACATGCATCATCTCGAGCTCACCAGCGCGTAATTGAAAGACTTTTCAAAGAGGATGTACTGGATCCTTCATCTACTAAATTTTAAAGTATGTTCCACCTTGATGTAGATGCACTAAAGAAATTATATAAATTTTGTAGAAGTAGAAAATAAGTACATGCTTCAGTGCATGATTCAGCTGCGTTTGTACCAACTAAATTTAAAGAATGAGCAGAACAGGGGATGAATTCAATTAGAGCATTTACATCTTTCATACGGGTTTGAAGACCTGTGTAAAGACCGGACATATTTGACGCGCTGTCGTAGGATTGACCACGACAATTATTAATGACCAGTTCGTTAATCTCCATAAAATTACATACAGCGTCGAACATCTCCTTTGATTTATGTGGAAGGAATTCCAAAAATGTGTTTGGAAGGAATTCCAAAAATGACTCTTTTGGTGTACCATCTGTTGGCGTTTGGTGTTTCCCACATGTCTAATAACTATAGCGAGTTGATCCATGTGTGCTATGTCTGGTGTAGAGTCCACAATTATGGAAAAATACTTGGCACTTCGAATGTTTCGGAGAATCTCATCTTTAACTGCTTTAGCTAATATACCTATTAGTTCTTCAACCGTCGTGGTGGATAAATGCGATGTATTTCCTTTTCCGCGGTTACCAAATTTTTGTATGTGATCTGCTAAGAAATGTTCATATTTCGAAATTAACTCAACATCATGTAATTACCATTTTGATTATTTCCAAACTTTTCGACATGTTCTCTCAAAAGAAGCCCTCTTGAAACAAGAGTTTTTATTACTAAAATAACACGCTCAAGAACATTCCTCCAATAAGTTGCCCCGGTTTCAACTTGTTCAAGCAGCTGCTTATTCACTTGGTTTTCAGTCCGCTGTCTCTTTTTTAATGCGGACGTACAGTTTCTATGACATGTAGAATTCTCATGTTCTTTTAATTTGGTATGCGCATTTTTCCAATCATTGAATCCCTCAGATGATAATTTTGTTCTAACTTCTGAATTGCTTGAAAACAATAGACAAACACCGCAGAAAACAGTTCCATTGCACTCAGAGTAAACAAGCCACTTGCGAGGCATTTTTTCTTTACTGATATGCGTATACTCAAACATATTCGACGTTAAGTAACGAACTTGGCCATCATTGTACGCTTGGCAACATAATCACGGGTATCTTCATTAATAGACCACAAAGCTGGATCGCTTTTCCAACAAAAACGATCAGTCGAAGTTATGGTTTCATCAATTTTATGTTCTCGCAGTTGTATACATTCGGTAGAAATCCTATTTAATTAAAAAAGAAAATAATAAATTATTATAATAATGAATTGTAATATAATAAACAAATATGTTAGAAAGATTTTATATATATTGTGACGTACCTGGTGGTACCGGGTATCTTCACTGCAATATAACACTAAGAGAGGGTGTCTTTTACGTGAATGGGTCCTAGGATAAGTCGGTGCAACGTTGGGGAAGTTATTCATACATAGAAATATAATTATGACAAGATTTATTTTAAATCAAAGTTACTATTTACATAATCAGACACCGTTTTTATACTCCGCCTTGGTACCAAGATTAAGAGTAAAATACAACTTTCATACCTTCGGGGCCCCGTTTGAATACCTATGAAGTTCGTCGAGCCGCTCGTGCCGACAGGGTTGTCGACCTCTGCTACTGCTGCGGGCCGTCGGCAGCAGATGGCGTGGTGATCATCCACGGCTGATGCTCCAACAATTCTTCCCCGAACAGGATCTTGATACCTCGGCTGCGCACCTTCCTCGAATCACTGTCCATTAGTGGGTTTAATTACACGACCCCCGCCTACTCCGTATACTGGTCACAGTTCTGTACCGCACGCTTTCAAGAATGTTCCCTCCGCACCAACTAATAAGAGCGACGTCAATTATTTTACCAACACTAATCTTTTACTATACTGATACTTCTAATGTTCTGTTTACATGTCCATTACTTTGCGATTCCTAATCACATAACTATGTCGCGTATTACATGCGTCCATTCACTAGCGGAGAGCCCTCGCTACACGTCCGCACTGGTCGCCGCTCTGCTAACGTCTCTCCTTCGCCGGCCGCACGTCGGCACATCCTTCGGCGGCGGCCGCCTCAATCCAACTAACGAACTTTTTGCACGTGCGCGCTGCCACGCTTGTACCCGCCGTTCACACGCTCGCCTCCCGGCGGGCACCGGTGGCGGCGGCGACCGTTGCCGGCTGCCCGCTGCTCGCAGCGCCCGGCGCTCGCACCGCGCAGTCCAGAATAGCTATTGAATTCTTACACTAATGATTTAATTAGTGTAATGAAACACATATTCTGGGTTTCATCACCCCCCCCTTTCTTTTTTTTGAATTTTTCCCGCTTCTGGACAAAATTCACACTAGTAACATCGTCACTGCCGATGGTTGCACTCTTTTGCATATTCCTCGACGCCCTATATACACTTATAACTTAGAATCGAATTAACATGTGATTACTTGTATTAACACTAATATTACACTATTTACACTTCACTATTTTCCATACATGTTGACCAGGTTTCCGATTTGAAGCTTGTGGTGTCCTACTATGTTTTGTTTCTTGTATGACGGTTCATCCCCATTTTGCTGACATTGATTTCCTAAATCACAGTTGTAGGACATAGCTTCCAGCGTGTTGGGCACATCTTGGTAAGTGTCGTCCCATTTCCAGCTACGACCTCTTCTACGTTTGTACCAATGGTTGACTATACCATCATTCTTCCCTCGCCCCTGACTTCGCTCCATTTTGGGCCTGCCTACATCTCCTTCATTCCCATGCTTTGGGGCGTCTGCAAAGGTGACTTCGTACCTCTCCAATATCTTCAAACCCCTTCCTAAATCGGTATGATCTGCTCTGCCCAGTAAGCTCTGCACGGTGACAGGATACTGTTGCGTTAACATGCAACTAATTCCTTGATATTTTATAGGAGCAACTAATGTTGTTGGTTCCATAATGCTCTTCATTCTGTATCCACTACTATTTCCCGTGATGTAGTTGTAATGGCTATTCCTCTGGTCGCTCTTGATGTTTATTTGAGTTTCTTCGCTCCGTTTTCGTACGGAAATCTTGTCTTCATATACCTTTAAAAATTCCGGAAATATACCAAAATTCTCTGCCCACGTCCTGGCGTTCTCTTCTAAAATTGAGTGTAATAACTGGACCTTATATCCTTCCAATATGTTGTTTGATGCTAGGTGCCGTTCTTCTGCTCGCATAACTACCTTAGGGTTTTCCGTCCCATCTCCCAGAGATTTCATCGACTTTGGAGGCATAATTGGTGTCACCCCATACTTGACACTTGGCGGCATTTTCTCGTCTTCTTCCTGTTTAACCTCTTCGTGTACTATTTTCTCTTCGCACCCTCGTGTATTTTCCACGATTTCTTCTTCTATTATACGCTCCATTTCTTCTATTTTCATGTCCACTTCTTCATCCATTATTAACTTCAACTCTTCCGTTTTCACTTTCACTTTATAAACATCCTCCTCGGTCTCGATTTTGACCTCCACCGTTTTGCCCTCCGCTGTCTTGGCTTCCTCATGGATTTGGTTCGTCATCCCCTCGTTTCTGTCTGCTGCCGCTACCCTAGCATCTACTTGATGGTATAATTGAAATTTTAGCACCTCATCTTTCCTATCCAGTTCCTCCGCTTTCCCATACGGTTTTTCGCATATTCCGATGAGCTTCCTATTCCGTTCTTCTGTAATTCTTCTCATTTCTTCCCCATGCTTATCCAGTCTTTCCATCGACTTCCTATGCAATTCGTCAATTACCTCGCTTCGTTTTTCTAATGAATTGTCAGCCACTACACCCGTACATGCTTCGTGTTCTTCGTCCATCCCCAAGTCGAATCCTATCGCCTGGCTCCCCAGCTCCACCACTTGCCGTTCTAGATCTATAAATGCTCTGTGATCGACCAGAAAATCCGTCCCTATGATTACCGAATACAATAATTTTTTGACTACCAGGGCCACCATCTCGTATACTTGGTTGCCAATCCTGGCTTGAAACATGATTTGTTTTGTGATGGGGCTTGACTTCTTCTGAGTTGCTCCAATCACATACGCCCTATTCATAGGCAAACACATTACTTCTTTTCCTGTTGCTTTTAACTCCTCATACATTTCTTCTGATACTACTGTAGTCGTGCACCCTGTATCCACTAAAGCTTCTTTAATTATACCTTCACATTCTATCGATATCGTGGGACATTTCCTGATTCTGACCGCTGAGTTCTTACATCTCCGCCACGGTTGGGTATCGTAGGTTACCGGCTGCATAGCGTTTATGGAGACCGCGTTTACGTCATCGATTTCCGCGTCCGCAATGGGGCCACCTATCACCGCGGACTCTATTAGTTTAAATAGTGTCCTTGATCACTACTTGTGCTAGGCTGTGCTAATCGGTCGGGTGCATTCCCGCCCCCGCCTCGCGTCTCCGTACGGTTTGAATTAGATCTGTTCCAGTCCGGTCTCTGGTTCCCCGGCTCTGGTCTCCATCCGTCTCCCCCTCTTCCGCGTTGGTTTCTCTGGTAATCGTTGCTCCTATCATTCCCTTGCCCCTGGTTACGTTCCGATCTAACCATATTAACATTCCCTTCATTTCTGTTCTTTGGTACGCCTGCAAATGTCAAGTCGTACCCTCCTAACACATTCTGGAATCTTTCCAGGTCGGTATGCTGCACACTACGTAAAAGATTCTGCACCGTAACTGGGAACTGTCTCGTCAGTACACATATTATTTCCTGATCGCTCATCGGTGGGGATAGCGTTTTGTATTCCATAATACGCCTTGTTGCGTATTCCCGCAAACTTCCCATGGACTGGTTGTAATGATTATTCATCAGGCTAATTTTAAAATTAATTTGAATTTCCTCATTCCAGTACCGCTCAAGGAATCGATCTTTAAATGCCTTTACTGATTCGGGAAACTTATCAAATGTATCGGCCCATATCCTGGCGTTGCCTTCTAACATTAAATATAATAATTGTATTTTACACCTTTCCGAAGTATTGATAACATCTAAATGTCGTTCTGCTGCCTTCATAAATATGCATGGATTCTCTTTCCCGTCACCTGAAAATTTTAGTGATCTTGGAGGGGTAAATGGTACCGTCCCGCTTGCTGCGATTGGGGATGCCTTGCATTCTTTTATTTGTTCAATCTCTGTTCGTAATGACACAACCTTCTCCTCGCATTCCCTCTTATTCTCCAGCATTTCTTCCTTGACTACCAATTGTATCCTTTCAATTTTCTCGTCCTGCTTAGCGGTTCTATCATCTAATTGCTGATATAGCTTATTCTCTAATTCTCCCCCCAGATTGATTACTTGGGATTCTAACTCCTTTTTTTGTTTCCCTAATTCTTCGGCAGTCCATTTTTCATGAATTTCTACCCGCTCCGTGATTTTGGTCATCTCATTCTTCGTTAACTCAATTTGTTCTTCAGCGCGTCCCATTCGCCCCCCTATTACATCTAATTTCCTATTCTGTTCTTCTGCCAGCTTCCTAATCTGTTCCTCTGTGAATAATTTCTGTTCGTCTAATTTCCTGCTCTGCTCTTCTGCCAATTTCCCAATCTGTTCCTCTACTTTCCTATTCAGTTCTTCAGCTAACTTCCTGTTCTGCTCCTCTGTGAAAATTTTCTGCTCCTCAGCTGACTTCCTAATCTGCTCCACTGTAAATATTTTCTGTTCATCCAGTTTCCCATTCAGTTGTTCGAACATCTTCCTATTCTGTTCATCAGCCAGCTTCCTACTTCGTTCCTCTGCTTTCCTGTCCCGTTCTTCCTCCGCCTTCTTCTGATCTTCTGCCGCCTTCTTCTGTTCTTCCCGCATCATCATTATTATCTGTAGTATGTCTAAATTAGTATCTTCTCCACCCCCCCGATTCGGATTTCCTGCTGCCTGGTTCATCGGCGTTGACGTGATTTCTATTTCTTTATTGAAGCTATCTCCTGACGTGTCGTCTAACCGACTTCCAATGCCACTATCCCTGCTTTCCGATGGTATGCTATTATCGATTTCTACATTTATCTCCCTTACTTCATCTACCTTCTCCTCCCGGTCCAGCACTACATTTTGCGCCTCCATTCTGTTGCTTTGAGCTGTCCGATCGATTCTCACTACACTGAAATACCGCACAAATTTTCCTCTTGCCTCACCTACCAACGATACCACAGTTAACCTCTGAATGCACTATATCCACCACAACCCCTGTATATTCTTCGTGAATGGTTTAATTCACTCCTATTTCAATTGCTACTTAATACCGAACAAGCCTCACTCACCACCATAAACACAATAACACTAATTCAATAGCCATATAAATTTCCACTCACCTACCAATGCATAAACATAATCCTTACAATACATAATATTATTACCATTGAAACACATATACACTGCTAATAGACTCGTTAATACTATTACACAAAAATGCTTTCAGATTATAATAAATCCCTTGTTAATTGAAATTACTTTTCAACGCACTTATTGCTATATTATGTACCTAATCATCATTCACATTTGCATGTCATATCTCCTCCCTGAATTTTCCTCAATTATATCATATAGATATTCACAACATACATTCACACTGCTGGTATATATTTCCCAACCTGGTATCTTTTCTAATAAATTCCCCACACTTTACCATCACCAATAAATAATGCACTACTGCGTGAATGTTCCCAGCAAAAAAAAACAATTTTGTGCATAATTTGTACAACACTATTAACCACCTTTATATTCTCATAAGAATTATTACTACTTCCCCATTTCTTTGATTTCCATGTTATAAAAAATTGCCAAGCAGTTCAAATATTATTAATATGTCTTACAAAATTTTGAAATTCTATTACATTATATTATTTGTAGCATGTACATGTATAGCCTTCATAACCTCAGTAACTGCAATATTAACTATATATTGGATGCACACAAATAATTGCCTATGTCAGCCCGCAATTAATTACGCAACAACATTTTTGTAATTATCAACATTTCATTATGCTTACTTGACTTGTGCATGTTTTTTGCTAACACATGTGTTGTTATTTTTTTTTGTACTCTATAATAATACACTTTGTACTGCCTGCTTCTCATCTATACCCTGCATTACTATACAACAATTACATGCACATTGTTTTCCAACATTTCACCAATTTCCCTAGGACCACATTTCTTAATTATACGTTATCCACATGTTCGGGCGCCAGCTGTGACGTACCTGGTGGTACCGGGTATCTTCACTGCAATATAACACTAAGAGAGGGTGTCTTTTACGTGAATGGGTCCTAGGATAAGTCGGTGCAACGTTGGGGAAGTTATTCATACATAGAAATATAATTATGACAAGATTTATTTTAAATCAAAGTTACTATTTACATAATCAGACACCGTTTTTATACTCCGCCTTGGTACCAAGATTAAGAGTAAAATACAACTTTCATACCTTCGGGGCCCCGTTTGAATACCTATGAAGTTCGTCGAGCCGCTCGTGCCGACAGGGTTGTCGACCTCCGCTACTGCTGCGGGCCGTCGGCAGCAGATGGCGTGGTGATCATCCACGGCTGATGCTCCAACAATTCTTCCCCGAACAGGATCTTGATACCTCGGCTGCGCACCTTCCTCGAATCACTGTCCATTAGTGGGTTTAATTACACGACCCCCGCCTACTCCGTATACTGGTCACAGTTCTGTACCGCACGCTTTCAAGAATGTTCCCTCCGCACCAACTAATAAGAGCGACGTCAATTATTTTACCAACACTAATCTTTTACTATACTGATACTTCTAATGTTCTGTTTACATGTCCATTACTTTGCGATTCCTAATCACATAACTATGTCGCGTATTACATGCGTCCATTCACTAGCGGAGAGCCCTCGCTACACGTCCGCACTGGTCGCCGCTCTGCTAACGTCTCTCCTTCGCCGGCCGCACGTCGGCACATCCTTCGGCGGCGGCCGCCTCAATCCAACTAACGAACTTTTTGCACGTGCGCGCTGCCACGCTTGTACCCGCCGTTCACACGCTCGCCTCCCGGCGGGCACCGGTGGCGGCGGCGACCGTTGCCGGCTGCCCGCTGCTCGCAGCGCCCGGCGCTCGCACCGCGCAGTCCAGAATAGCTATTGAATTCTTACACTAATGATTTAATTAGTGTAATGAAACACATATTCTGGGTTTCAATATAAAGCTTTAAATAATTATACAAAAAAATGCTTAAACTATTTACATCGGTTGAATCGTCGACTCATAATCAATCGCAGTTATATTTTAATTACTTGAGGAACCATTTCATTTTTAGCTGTTTGGAACTTTGTAGTCTCATCATTAGATTCAGTGATAACCCTTAAAAAATAAAAGAGTCAAAATATTATATGTATTATTACATATTATATAAAAGAAAGTTTAGTAACATAATTATATTAACTTATTTTATGCTAATTTATTTAAATTCTATATAAAGATATAGTTCATTTTAACGAATACAACAAGTCAAGAATATTCCATTTCTAATCATTGTACCAAACATTTTTTGCATTTTCAGATTATTTTGGCAACAAAACTGTGCATTAAAATATATTAATGTTAACAATAACAATGTTATTTATTTATCACAAGTTATTAGTACATGGAAAAAATATACAAGCTGAAAACTAAATATATTATCTAATCTATATGTTTATACTACCTCAGTAATAGAATTGTCGAATGAACTGCAGCAGTGATCAGTTCCGCATATAGGTTTAAAGAATTCATATTTTTTTGACTTACCAATTTCATTTTGACATTTCTCTTCCTTTTCTTTTCGGATTTTTGCATATTGACTTCCGCTGAGCCTTTTTCGATATCCACTCATTTTAAAACTTCAAAATATCATTTTTACTCAACAGCCTCTTACAATAAACGATACACAACAATAGTAACAAAAGAAAGAAAAGGAATATTTCCAGATCCGTCTTCTAGAACTAACTCACGAAGTAATAGATGTCGCTACTTTCTATATAGCGCAATATGAATGCATGGCGAAATCCGTCAGCGATTTCTGATTGGCTAATTCAAACTCCTTACTCTAAGAATGTAATTCTTTCTGCTCAATCAACCAATCAGAAGTCGTCGGCAAATTATTTTCATGTATTCTGTAACATTGAAAATGTCCCCATTTGAAATTCAAACTTAAGTTATAAATCAAAGGTTTAGGGGGCGGCTTTAGACTTGTTTAAATCATTTTTAAAATAAAAATATAATTTATGCTGTTATAGTTTGTAGAGAACCGAAATTTGTTTTAGAAAATATCAAGAAAATTTTGCCTTTGAAAATTTGCCGCCCTTGGAAAATTTGCCGCCGTAGGCACGTGCCTACTGTGCCTATGCGTAAATCCACCTCTGCATGTCATACAAACGCATCTTGTCACACCAAACAACAAAATCGGGTGTCGGGTGAGCAAATCCGTTAGTTAATGATTCTGCCGATAGAAGCGCTTGAGTCAAACTGTAAACTTCTGCATGAAAAATTACACACTTGCTCAAAAGTTTTCATGCATAAATCGTGCAGTCTAGATTGAACGTTGTATGTACGTTCAATTTGCACGAAAACTGTACTGTGTATGTCGGGATTTACGCATATATCTCATTTCCCTTCTCTCCTTCCCTGTCTCTCAGCAACAGCTCTTCCTCCGCTTCCTAAGCTCCATACTTCATCCCGTTCGTTGAGGACTTGGCCGTATGTTTTGTTTTCCCACAGCTTCGTCTCCTGATCGGTGCGTTTCCTTCCCTCCTTTTTAATATTTATTCTATTGCTGAGGATAGCCCCTGATATGTCCATCGATTTATCACGCACCGTGCCTATAAAGATCTCTCTCTCTCTCTCTCCTGGCGCTTGGGCGAGACGTGTTAGGAATGACGATGCACCCAGCTTCTTCCTTCTACAAATCTTTCCCTCCCCACTTCATTCAATGCTCCCAGCAGTGCGTTCAGATCACTCCTCACCCTTCTTATCTAGCCTCTTTGCGTGCCAAACACGCATCGTCTCTCTCCGTAACCTTCTTTGTCGCTTCTAGTATGATTCCTCAGTCCTTAATCTTTTTTTTAGCAAACCGTGGGCAAACCGCTAACTCTATATATCCAAAAACTAGTATTAAATTCCAGTCAACCCACATGAATTTTTGCTGTGGGAAAGCATGTGTTTGTCCCGTACGTACCTCCAGGTTCTTCAATTTCTGTTATTTTCATTCCACCTATGTACTCTCATTATTTATATCATATCAATTCCATCTCCCATTTATCGACGAATTTTGTTCCAAAAATGTTAAAAAAAAGATAGATACACAATATCTTCTAAAATTATTCAACTGCTAAGCTACAGTGGCGCGTCATTATTTCCATGAGTGTAGTACATATTTTTCCATTGGGATTTCGCGGTGACTTTCCCCTACTCGTTAGCAAAATCCGGCGCTAACTTTCCTGTCGGCTTGTAGAGTTTTGACTAACCAACTATCTCCCACCACCGGAGCACTGTCTCACCCGGAACGAGCACCATACACCCAATATGTCTCCCGGCATGTGTGGTGCATGTAAGTGTGTGTGTGTGTGTGTGTGTGTGTGTAAGTAAGGGGTGAGAATAGGACGAAGGAAAGATCGCGCGAGATCCGTGAGTCATTTTGTAGGATTCTGCTCCGGCATTGTCTGGTATTGATTGGAGAAACCACGGATAACTACCGACCAGAGCAGCCGCATGATAAAATTATACTCCAAGCAGTGGTTGAACCCAACCGAGCTACGTGGCTAGTATCAAAAACCCTGCCATCGTCGAACATAGGTCAGAGGCACTGAAGTGACATGCAGTGATGTCCTGAGCCACCTCTCCCAGTGGGTCTCCTTGAAGATTTGTCATGTATTGCATTACCTGACTCCGACTGTCGCGTCGACTCAATCTCGTCTTCCCGGCTGCGCTATCACCCGAAAGCTTCGATTTGCTCTCGCTCCCCCTCCCTCCCCCCCCCCCCCCGACGCGCTTGGCACCGCCCGACTGCAGGAGGCTGCGCTCCGCCTCGCTTCTCTCCGATTGCTTCTGCATCACTTTCCTTGCGCCGCTCCGCATTCACGTGTATTTGATACCAGCTAAGGTTACCCGGTCAAAAAGACATAGGTCAATTCACACGTAGTCTAAAATGGAAAGAGACAGGACATAAAACGAGGATGAACACAAACAGGTAGACATATAAAATTACAATGCGGGACCTAAGGACTGGCAAGAGAAATATCGGAATACAGAGAATACGGTAGTCAGAGGACATGGTAGGAAAATTGGGAAGACTATGGACCAGAACAGTAGGAGACCGCACAAAAGAGATGGATGTCATTCACACAATGGACGAAGTCGATAGAGAAAAAAAATATTTTAAATAAAAAGGATCACGTACACAAAAATAAATAGCACAACGAAAGGCGACTTTGAGTGAAGTGCGTGATAAGTTACTTGATAACTGATAGTGAAGTGATAGTTTATGTAGAACCTTACAATGTAAGAAGCCTTTGCTCTACTAAGAGATGTAAACAGACTAATAATAATAATAATAATAATAATAATAATAATAATAATAATAATAATAATAATAATAATAATAATAATAATAATAATAATAATAATAATAAGGGTAACCAGACGTTCTTATTCCAGGGGCTTTATTTATCACAATCATCTAATGAAAAAAAATGAAGAGAACTCTATTAATAGAGTTGGAAGCAATGGAAGCAAAATTCTTTACAAAGCCACCATCTCTGTCCCGTTTGCATTCAATGTCTCTACTCTTCGTGCTGCTCCCCACTTTCTGTCCCCTCGCCTTTCCCCAGCCAGAGAAAAACATTACACTGAAAACCTGACAAAGATATTATTTTGTTCCCTTAAAATTTTTATTAAGTAGTGGGGTACAAAATGCACGCCGTGGAGTTTCCAAGGATTAATCAATTGGTGATATGGAGTTGCTGAGATTTTTCGGAAACCAGTGTCTTCCAGTGTAATACGGAATTTTTCTGATGACGATGAGGATGATGGAGATAATAATACTAATAACAAAATAGTTAAAAAATATCCTAACTTGTGTCTCTTTTGTTTCAGGTGAGTAACTTTTACGCGATTAGCTACAATCAAATTATCATATCATCAATGGTGAGTTGCAGTCCTCTAGCGTTTCTGATTGTATTTTATGAAAAATACGTAAAACAATTATATTCTAAAATAAAAACGACTAATCTGGCTCGGTTGAAGTGACCTTTCGTACTGTTTTAGTAGTAGGGTATGAATTTTTTGTTATTATAACACAAGTAGTTGGTTTTAAAAAGACGTGAGAAGTGCTGTATTTATGATGCATGTTGTCTTTCTCAATTCTTCTTCCAGTAGTCGGGCAAGATGTCTTTTGTATCACAATTTCCTTCACATCTTCATCAAGCACCCAAAACGCGTGCATTTCTTTTCGAACGAGGGCAATGTGTTTAGTTACTTACAAATCAATGCCAATCATCATGCCCAAAGAGCCATTTCTTTCTCCACAGCCAGGTTTGGGACATATGACCCGTCACTTTCCGACATGTTCTGGTGGTCTTCATGTTTTACATTGTACCACTCTAACGTATACTGATTTGCCTCAATCTCTTCACGGCGCCCTGAGATCTCTGGTCCGTTTTTATGCTCTTTGACAGCCTCGAACCGTAGCTCGAAACAGATGACTCTCATGGTCCATGCGGCCTTATGAGTTTTTATACGCTCCACACCGATACTCTTCCACCCTCTGACATACTGTGACGCTGGGAGCCTTTCAGATATTCTGGACATGCCTCGACCCTCCTCGCCGGGCTCCGTCTGATTGCTCTTTGGATCCGATTCACGTCCTCGCTTTTGTTGCATATGTGCGCCCCACGAGTAATCTACTTTTCTCACTCAACCTTACTGCTCCAAATCAGAGAGTCTATGTTACGCTACAAGTACGCTACAAGTACGCTACAAGGGATTCAACCTACTTGGCAACGTATCGCCGGTGAAATATATCCGCGAGTCAAAATGAACGTATTTTTAAGAGAAGTATTCACTCTTTAAGCTCATTGGAGAAATAGTAAATATTTCTTAAGTAAAATAAAGAAAAATAGTGCAAAGTGAAACTACAACAATTCTGAGTACTGTAACACAAAACGACATAATTTACACGCAAACGTAACTCAAAAATGCAATGTTTACTTTTACTCCGTATAACATAGGATAGAGGATAAAATTATTGGAATAAGCTTGAAATACACTCTAGAAATTTCTTTTGTAAAATCCTGTTTTTGAGGTCTTGTTTTGAGATGTAAGGTTGCACACCCGTGAAAATAAAGTCTATTTGTGATTTTTTTGAAAATGCCTACGATTTGTACAGTGGCGAGAACTTAAATGCACTACCTTCCGCCACGAAAGGAATGCCAGTAAATACTAATGTTTGCGTGGAAATTGGTGTCACGTATAATTCAGTAAAACAGAATATGCTAAACTCAAATGTGGGAAACACATCAGAAGTAAAATGACGTTATGCCATTTCAGACATTAAGGTATTTTATTTTTGAAGGGCACTAAGCATTTAAAACTCAACCTGACAACAGGCGCAAGTCTGGGCTAAAATATAACTTAAATTGCGAACTTCTTCAACCTTTCTAAAGCCTGGAACTTACAGCCAGTGATTTACGCCTTTTTTACTTTCTCGCCCTTACGAAAGAACTACGTAAGAAAAGAAAGTTACGTAATCGAGCACTTAGTATTCGACTATCTTAAAGGACTCTTAAGAAAATGGTACATGTGTCAAGTTTGTTAATATCACAACTTTAAAAAGAATTCAAAAGTGCAGTTTTTTTGGGTGCATCTTCGTACAACTTTAATATTGATGATAGAGGTTTTCTTATTAATGAAATCTGTTCCTAAAAGACCGATATTTTAATAAGTTCAAGTGCAGTTATTCAAAAAGTTGGGTAATTTTGGGGTAATTTGGCGCGAAATATAGGCAATTTTAAAAAAAATTTAACATTTTATTTTGCCAAAACCGTTACGAATTTTTTGTTTAATTTTTTCACGTACATAACAAGAGATACTTAAAAGAATGTCATGGGTATCATTTTTGTTTAATTCTCTGAATTTTCGGAGCATCACTAGTTTTAAGATACAACTGACCCCTTCCGTCGTTCTCCATCTACCGACAATCGTCCACCGTCTACCGTCCACCGTCCACCGTCCACCGTCCACCGTCCACCGTCCACCGTCCACCGTCCACCGTCCACCGTCCACCGTCCACCGTCGACCGTTCACCGTCCACCGTCCACCGTCCACCGTCCACCGTCCACCGTCCACCGTCCACCGTCCACCGTCCACCGTCCACCGTCCACCGTCCACCGTCCACCGTCCACCGTCCACCGTCCACCGTCCACCGTCCACCGTCCACCGTCCACCGTCCACCGTCCACCGTTCACCGTTCACCGTTCACCGTCCACCGTTCACCGTCCACCGTCCACCGTCCACCGTTCACCGTCCACCGTCCACCGTCCACAGTCCACCGTCCACCGTCCACCGTTCACCGTTCACCGGCCACCGTCCACCGTCCACCGTCCACCGTCCACCGTTCACCTTTCACCTTTCACCGTTCACCGTTCACCGTTCACCGTTCACCGTTCACCGTCCACCGTCCACCGTCCACCGTTCACCGTCCACCGTTCACCGTTCACCGTCCACCGTCCACCGTCCACCGTCCACCGTCCACCGTCCACCGTCCACCGTCCACCGTCCACCGTCCACCGTCCACCGTCCACCGTCCACCGTCCACCGTCCACCGTCCACCGTTCACCGTTCAGCGTCCAACGTCCTCCAAGGCAATTCAGAGACGTCGACCTCTCAGGTGCTGCTCGTGGTCGTCCGATAGCTGAAGCAGTCGGCTGAGGCATCGGGATCTGCGGAGATCACGCTCAATGCGGGGCCAGTAATTGAGCTCCCCGTCTTGCTGCTTCAGTAGGTACCTTAATGAGATCTTCTAGGCTCAGGGCCGGAGATGCGAGGCTTGCCACGATATTGCTTCTCGTCGATCGAAAACTAATTCTGGAGTTATGCCTCTCTCCAACTTTTGAAACGTCATCCTGATGTGTGTGTAACTGTAGTGTAAGTGGGTAAGAGCATAATCCTATTAGCTTGTGTTGATTACTTCTAGCAGATTGGGTTCTTTCGGAACTAGAGATCTACAAGGTAATTAAAGGTTTATTCCATTTAACCTGAAGTACTGTGAAAGTGACTCGGTATTTATCACATTCATCTGTCAGATAAAAATCTGAATGAAGTATATTATGAAGTATATTCCCTTCCCGCCCCTTTCCCTTCCCATCCCTTCCGGTCTCTTTCCGTCTTGTCTCGTCTTGTTCTGTCTCGACCTTGACCCGCCCTCGTCCCATATTTTCCAGTCCAGTCCTTATCAGTCTGGCCCTCTTGTGCTGCGTCCCTTCGTCCCATCCTGTTTCGTCTCGTACCTCTCCTCCCCCCCCCCCAAGTCCGTCTCGTCTCGTATCACCCTACCCCACTACGACTCATCTACAGCCTCTATTCACCTGCCTACCGCAAACCCCTTACCCGCAACACACCTTGTCTCCACGCATTGCTAATTGCGAGGGACAAAATATTTATATTGCCAATTTCAGTTGCGCTCTAAACTTGAAAGAAAATTATGCAGCCTTCAGCTGTAGGAGTGGTATTTGGAGTTTCATTAGGTATCCAGAAACTCTTAAAAAATCCAATAGATTTGAAACAAATTTGATTTGGACTGAAAACCGCAAATAATTTATTGTGTAATTCCATATATTTTCATTTTGCACGTACCGATTTAATTATTCTATTCAGTAATTTACTTTTTATCACGCAGACGTCATGCTCACACAGACACTGGCGTCATGCGACGGCAAGACTTCAAGGAAGAGATTGCGCGCCATTAAATATTTAATATTGAACTTACGAAGCGTCAGAATTTCGATTTCCACCAAAAATCTGCAAGATTAGCTCTAACAATGATGGTCGCTATGCGATAACGAAAATATATTAAACATTCAAAATGATCATACCTTGACATCTGTTTTCTCAATTTTTTTCCAAATTCTTTTTATTATTGGTATGTAAAGACGTGTGGAACTGTGTACCCGTATTTAATATAATATGTTATTGCAGTATTCGTGAATATTGTTTTTGTTGATATTGAATTTGTTGCAGTGTTACACACGAGTGCTTTATTTGTTGTTCTTCAGGAATGTGCGTGCTATCATGTGGAAAATCATTTTTTATCTGCTTTTCAGATGTCGCATGTCACTTAATAAGCAAAAGGTTAACAAAATCTTCTTTCAGAAGATACATTTAAGAAATCCTAATTGTTAGATACATTGATATAGAATTCTGTATTCCATATTTTCTGCACATTTTGTGGTAAATTAATTTCCATATTCATCACTCGAAAGGGAGTGTTTTTAAAAATGTCTTGCCTTACAAGAAGTCATACATTAAATAAAATATACTTTTTTTGAAAATATTTGAAATATTATTCTTTTACATTTGAGTTTTATAACAGGAAATATATTGTTTGTGCCATCAAAATTTCATACATATCGTTAGGATTATAATTTAACAATATAAATATGAACATAAAATGTAATATCTATTATTCTAAACCCTTTCCATAGTTTTGATTTATTTTTTAAAATTTTTATTGGTCTTAGGTTCTCCTATATCCGCATTATGCAATGCATCTCCCAATCATTTGACAGCTTACACTTAATTCAGGATGGCATATTTTCTGTTTTTTATATCTTCTGAAAAAGTTCAATTTCATTGTTCTCTCATTAAAATAAATTTAAATATTTGATAAACATCTGCGATATCGTATAAAATATTGTTTTTTTCTATCATTGCATGTATTTGATTGACCTGTACAAGTAAAAGCAATAACGCTATTTGGAGGGGGGATTGTAGAGTTTATGTTGTTCTTCATCTCGTATTGTTTCGAATGGCTGAAAAGTTATAGTGCATTCGAATGTACTTAACATTTGCGTTTGACTGATTCAGGTTTATTTCTAACAACTTCACTTACACTTCCTTTAACTCTTTTATGAATCTAATTTGACTTTTGCAATTCTTTTGTATTTTTAAAATATACCCAAGCACTTTATTGATCTACGTCTTTCTTCCTTCAGATCTCTTTTTCATCTATAGAAACTTCGTCACAATGTTCCATTACTACCATGCGAGAAGCCAAGAACTTCAACCGAGGTAATATTTATTCCGAAACGCAAATCGTGCATTTCAATTCAGTCACGGTTGCAACAAAAATTACACAACTCCCCTTAAGGCGGAATTGGTTGATTGAATGCATAAAACATTTCAAACAAATTTTCTCGTTTCGGCAATTCAAATTTATCTCAAACTAATCGAACGTCACTGATAATTCGTTCTTCAAAAGAACTTTTCCTCACCGTGGAGCTCGCTAAACTTCTCGGACCTAAGTGGAAAACTTCTTTATTTCGTCCGGCGTCCCCCGGAACAACTTCTCGTAAAATGTGTCCTGTTGTTCCTTATTTAGATAAAGAAATCCTCCGCTTGCACTCCCAACTTCGCCTCTCGGTTCAGAAAGGCGCGGGGGGGGGGGGAGCGGCTTCGAATATCGACGAGGAAATTGTGGCGGAAGTAAATATGGGGGGAGGACGGTCGAGCCGGAAGAACTCGGCGGAAGCAGATTTGGCAACGCCGCCGCTGTGGATCCTGACTGAAGAGAGGCGCGACCCAGGGGTTGGGGGACGCGGTGGTAAAGATGGCGACGGAAACGTGGGCAACGGTACACCACGAGCCCTCATGACGTTATTTCTGTCCTTCATTGTTCACACCGTGTAGTTTCAAATTCCACCTTGACCTTTTCATTACAAGCTCTGCATCAAATACTTTTATCTTTACTAAATACTAACTAAAACCATTATGAATTTCTTCTCCTAAATATATATTTAGTAGAAATATGTATTAGAAGATCTACGTATCTATCCAAAATCAGTAAAACTAACATTCGTATTCAAAATGCGGTAGCATGTATAAGGAGGGAGGCTAGGACAATATATTAACTAGCAATACCCGGCCACACATGCCGGGAGACCATTGCATTCAATCAAGCAATTCCGCCTTAAGGGGAGTTGTGTAATTTTTGTTGCAACCGTGACTGAATTGAAATGCACGATTTGCGTTTCGGAATAAATATTCCCTCGGTTGAAGTTCTTGGCTTCTCGCATGGTAGTAATGGAACATTGTAACGAAGTTTCTATAGATGAAAAAAAGAACTAAAGGAAGAAAGACGTAGATCAATATAGTGCTTGCGTATATTTTAAAAATACAAAAAAACTGCAAAAGTCAAATTAGATTCATGAAAAATTAAAGAAAGTGTAAGCGAAGTTGTTAGAAATAACCCTGAATCAGTCAAATGTAAATGTTAAGTACACTCGAATGCACTATAACTTTTCATCCATTCGAAATAATACGAGATGAAGAACAGAACAACATAAACTCTACAATCCGGAGCTTAGAGCTTGTCCCGGCTGATGCGCTGTCCCGCTGATGAGAGATATCTGCCGACGGTAGGTCGTCATCAAGTGAGGGAAGATCACCGCCACCTCCTCACGGAAAATGCATGCACTAATCTTACGGGAACAATGACAGTAGCAGTTGACGAGCCTGGAATCACCAACAATGAACATATCTTCTCCAGGTATCTCCTCCAATGGGGTTCTGCCTCCCGTCCATCCCATTCTGGACAAGTGAGGAAACAGATCCACAAAGATCGCCCTGCCATTCAACATCGCCGTCATCCGCTGCCGTATGTCACCTCAGTACTGAACTGAATTGAATTGAATTGAATTGAATTGAATTGAATTAATGCCTTATTTTACGTGGCGAGATGTGATTTTACGTGGTCTCAATGAAGGTTATCTGCGCGTAGTCTAACGCAGATGTCAAAATAAACATTGCCGTTGCGTCATTTTTAATCCATGCCTTCTGCGTCTCATTGTTATTTTCCGGTTTCAGTTCAGTTCCATGGACGATTTCGCAGAGCAGGCCATTAGGCCTGCTCTTCCGTCTGACCTCTCGTAAATTTCACTACGCTCCTTTCACCAACTAGCAGAGAAAGGAGGTATTTCTTGGGCGAGAAACAGGAGATTTGAATTTAGGTCAGAGGCGTCATTTAGGCTTGAGGATCTTTTACATGCAGGTAAATCTACTAACATGGGACAGCCGGCTTTACTTCCCCTCCGAAGGAAGGCGTACGAAGGATTTTTTCGCCCTGAAAAATCCACGGCTTCGATCGGGTTTGAACCCACCAACTTGGGTACAACAGTCCGAAACGCTAACCGTTACACCATCGCCTCTCCTCATTCCATGTTGTCTTGCATGGCCTGCGATTCACCCTCCAAAGCTAGTGACAGAAAGGGGATGAAGCAATTCGAGAATAGCTAATTGCCGTGGTCGTTCCACCATCAGCACATTTGTACTTTCGCGCAACACCAATTTCAGCGTGATTTCAACGGGTCAACGACTGATGTGGGTAGTTGGCGTGACTATGCGGGTACTTAGGGTCGTCTTCCGGGAAATTCGGAATTTTTTGTATGTTCCACTCTGATTATATTTTAAATGTGAAACACATTAAATGATTAAACAATACTAACTGGTTCAGCAATTACTTGAATTATTTAGACTTCTTGAAGCGTTTAGTATCCACGCTAGCGAAAATTTACTATTGCGAAAATTTTGCAAGATAAACAAAAGGCTTAACACAAAAAACACACACTTAAAGGCAAGATAAACATAACGCGCACGAACGGGTTATGGTCTCGTCGTATTTTAGGAGGGAATAATAGCAATTTACTAATCGTTTCAATTTTTTCTAAAATTGAAAATTATGATAATCCTAATACTTTTAAGGTAAGTAAGTATCTTATTTTTTAAATCTTTCCAAGAAAGTTTTTCATGAACCCTGGTCAAGTGAACACATAGCACAGTTGAAATACTCTGTGGCCCTCAGCCAGCATGAAATGCAATCGACGGAGGTTTGATTAATAACAATTTGTTGTACAATTACGAATTCTTTAACGTTCAGTGGCGTTAGTGATGGAAACTAATAGTAAACGTATTTTTGTGCACAATGATGGTTTTCGGTTCTTAAATAACTCGATTCCTTACAAAGGAACAATAGCCAATTATATATCGTAACGAGAAATAACATTTCAGGCCCGCCGGAAGAATGTTAATGATAATTAAATATTTCATATTCAGGATTTAATCTTGAGAATAAAGTTTTTGTCTTAGATATTTTCATTTAAATAATTTTTGTATATTGAAATATAATTGAAGGTTACAGGGAAAAACCCGTAACAGTCCAGTTTTGTACATTTCACAGAAATTTAATTAAAAGTTTTATATCGCTATATAGTTAACAGGGGAAAATAGAGGCATGATTGTATTTAAAGATATGGAAGGGAGGAAAATGCCGAAACCCACATTTTTAATTTTCTAAGATATTTGAATTTTAGAATTATAAGCCCTTTATTGATGAAATTTAATAAACTAAAAAAATCATTGCTATGAAAAACAATATTAACTATGTTCTAACAATGTTTCTATTAAGTTTCTGGTTTCTTACTTTCAACAATGGATTAATGATAATGAACCTTTAATTGTTTTATAATATTTTATTTTGCAATTTGTTTCAGTAATTAAATATAATTAATAACCTTTAATGACTAAAATAAATTCGGAATATTCTTGAATGTTCAGCCGATTCTTATATGTTACAGTTAATTACAAGCAATATGGAGCACAAAGAAAATTAAAAATAAGTTTAGTGACCGATAAATACTAATTTCGGCGAGCCTCTACTCTTGCCTTTGCTTACTAGGGTAGCAATGTCAATATACAGTCCTGTAGTACTTAAAGTATATATTTTGCTTGATCTTAATTTGTTTGCCAACCGCAATCTTTTTTCTGCAAAATTAAAAGAGCAATAGATGAACATTTATCACTAATAAGAAATGTAAACTTCTTATTATAAACTAGAAAATAACTATCCAGTTTAATAATGTAACAAACATACAGTATTTATTACATTTTTCAATGAAAAACATGAAATTTTAAATACCATTTATTTGTCAAACTTGCTCCCTAAGAGGTTCGCCTTAATGGTGTCGCTTTGAATTTAGGCTGTTGCGCCTAACTTTGATACTAAGTTACCGCCAATGAAGTTTCTGCAGTTCTAAAAATGTTGCAATGTCAGGTATTATATAGAATGCAATTGAGGTTGTAGAGGTGCAAAGATTACGAATGCAAAGAAATATTACGAATGACATCCGTTAAAGGACTATTGAAATGTTTAAAACTAACAACCAACCATCCAAGCAACCTTTCACCTGTAATTGCCAGCTGCCTTCTCTCTTTCATTCCATATTGTAATCAGATTATTAAAGTCACATGGTCATTCAGCATATGTAGTTTCGTTCATTTCCAACTACTCCATCTGGGTGCATCACTCGTTTTGTCAGGCAGTGTAGTTTAAGCTCAAGCATAGTGAGTAAAAAAAACATTATATTGGGTACTGAACTTAGTCTCGTCTCAAGAGAACTTAATAATGTAAATAAATTGTGCATGTGGTGTGAAAGATCCAAGTTTTTTTAAATAACTAAGACGTTCATTCTCCGTATTACTTTTTATTTTGTATCGGTTTCGGCTGAAATTTTAGGGATTCTAGGGGGAAGAGGAATACTCTGTCATTTGTTTTAGTTACATAATTGTATAAAGAATTCATTATTTTTTTACTGTCCATGGCCAATTAGGCAAATTTTCGGCAGAAAACCTTTACGGCATTGGTAACGAAAAAGTGGATAAATCCAGTTGCTAAATTTAGAACAAAAATCCTCTAACACTTGGTGCAGCGAGAATCCCTCTTTTGTGTGTGCTTGATACCGCAAAACCAATTGAAGGTGAAACGTCTGTCCACATCGCTAGCGCTTAAACCGCGCAGCCGTTTCTCTCTAAAATTGATATTCCCTAATTGATGTGGCTGATGTTGCTGCTCTTTGAATTTGAAACCCATGTTTTTATTTTTGGAGGTAATTTTCATGAAGCCTCTGAGACATTTTCCAACATTTAAAATATTGAAGATAGAGATCAATAATAATGAAATATGTTCCTGAAATATATATTTTAGAATAAGGCCATAGGCAATTTTTTTGCAAATTTGAGTGTATTTTGCGTACTTTTGTGTGAAAATATGAGCGAGAAAGTACGTGCCATTTTAGCATCGATAGTTATATTGAAGCCATCAGCAACGTAACGCAACGTTGTGTTGCTGAGTCGAGTATTCCGGTCATTCCGTTGTTTTTTTTGGGGGGGGATATAACATAGAGGCGGTCGAAAGGCTATTCAGAAGGGGTTGCAATTAACAGATCAAAAAGAACTTACTTTCTTTGACAGTGATGAATGTGTAATGCATTACCTGGACTTCCTGGAACGTTCGAGTGGTATTGGCCGACATACTTGCTGTTTGAAAGCCGCGTTGCTGTTGTAATACTTTACGCCAACTGTATTGAGAAAGCTTATTTTATTTCGTAAGTGAAATTTACTTTTCTTGCTGTCATCTATGAACCTGACTCTAGATGACAAGGTGGGCTAAGATGAATATTTATACTAAAGATGATTGTTTGATTATGAAACGCCGAATTTGTAACGCACGTTTTGAGAAGCTCGAATTTTAATTAAAATGAACTTTTCGCTGTACAGTACTTTTCACATGCACTTTCAGAGCTACACTACAAGAAAATAATTTGATTCTGATGGAAAACGTTTGAGCAAAATTTCTATATAATTTTCAAAATTTTAGTTGATAATGTTTTAATAGTAAATATTGGCTTTCCTGATTTCGTATTGAAAAATATTAAAAATATGTGAAAAATGGGTGTTTAACTCTGAATATTTTCTTTAAATGTAGCCTAGTTAGTTGCCAAAACCTTGCATGATACAAAAAATTCATTCTTGAGAAACTAGTTGAAATGCATAGTAAATGAGGAACACGTTAAATTTATTTTGTTAAAATAAATCACGTTCCATGTAGATTGAAAAAATTGAAAATTATGAATTTAAATACCTCATTTTCAGAGTTTAAGAACAGTTTTTTTGGTTTCAAAATGTCTCTAAAATGTGTTGTGTTAAACGCTGTAATTTCTGAAGTGTGAAATCAACGTAGAACTACTCGTGAAAGAGTTGCTGGTTACGAAATTGAAAGTACTTTATGTTTTGCCGCGATTAATATCATACAATTACTTGTACATCTCTTTACATTTATGTGTCTTTTAATTTCAACTTTTTAGTAATACTGTATCTTGTTGCAATTCAGGAAAAATACGTGATTGTACTAATTTAGTAAAGTTAATTTTCAGAAACACGCAAAATTATAATTTAAAAAATTGGAACTTCTTGGAGACAGGTTAATGTTTGGAAATGTTTGCTTAAAAAAAATTCTTTCAAAAGATCCAGGAAACGATAAATATTGAAAACTATGTTAGTTAACACTTGAGTTTGAAGAAAGATATTTTACTTCAAAAAGTTCTTTAGTGTTCATCATTTTAGAAACAAGGGAAATCTAAAACTTACATAATTTTTATCCAATATATTTGTATTAAAGGACTTGAATATATTCATTATATTTTAGAATAAATGGATGATTTTTGTTAATTCAAGATCAAAATTATACCTTTCTTTGGCCTTTTTCGAACACGTTTTCGGTAGGCTTTGAAACATACATCGATATGTTCCTCTCTTTTCTGTTACTGCTAATCTCTTTTCTCTTTTCAGAGGTAAGTTAATTACTAATAGTTCCTACGCTACTTCAGAGGAAAACCTTTTACAATATTGCGTACAAAGAATGAATTGGTTTGATATGAATGCAATTACGGTTTAAAAAGTTAAGCATAATAGCGGAATTCTATCTTTAGATTAGTATCCAGCACATCGACGTACATTGAGAAACGTGTGTCAGGTCTTTGCATCTCACAACGTTTTTTGTGTTCCTGTGAAACTAAAAGAAATGAATATACAGCCATTTTGTTTGTGATGGTCATCGAAATAAGCTAAAATTTGGTCTGAGAATTCTCAAATGAGAATTGAAATGTGCACTGAAATATCAGGAAGAAAGAAAAAGATCCGTTGATATTTTTAATTGGAGAACGTGGCACTTCTCGTAGCGCCATCTTGAAGAAAATGTAAGAGACATCACACAATAATATTATTCGTAGCCTTATTATAATCATCTAGCGATTTTTGAAAACATTTTTAAAAAAATTCACTGCATTTTGGAGGTTTTTTGCACGTTCAGATGACGTGCCTTTATAAAATATTTATCCAGCATTGTAAGTGACACTGATCATTCGTAAATTCCTGCATTGCCAGTTATTCCCAGTTTCTACGATAATGAAGTATTATTAATGTGAGAAAAATGAAACTCTCTCATCACACAACACTCTGCTTCATCTCAATTCGATTCGACTGGGCTTCACTACCTGCTGGACTTTCGTGACCTCTGCAATGGATCTCGAATCTTCTGGCTCATCCTATTTTTAACAGGTTGATGGTCTACTGCATTGTTTTTATGAGGTGCTGTTATATCAGGGCCGCTTCCGTGCCATGAATACTGGAAATTAGTCTCAGCTTTCGCGTGGTTCAGATGCAATTCACGAAACTCTTTGCTATTGGCGTGAGGAGATTCCCAATGCGTCGACGCGTCTTTGCACGACTTCTTTGGAATTCCAGGAAATTCTTAAAAGACGAATGTTTTAGAGCCGTAATACATATCGTTCGTGAGGCTAAAGATCTTTTACTGGAACAAAATGTGCTGAAGTCTTCACATAGAGAATACGGGATTGTTGCATGGAAATGTATTTATGTCATGATAACATGGTCTTTACGTGCAAGTTTTTCGGTTGGAAAAAAATTGCACTATTTAATTTAAAATATTCGAAAACGCAACACGAAAGATATATATATGATGTGTTATACACAAAACAAAAGATATATTTTTTTTAAATACTAGAAAACGCAACAACAAGAGATATAATATGTGTTTCTTTCACAGTTTTGAGTAGACCTTCTCAGAGTAAGTGTGCAAGACTTTTGTGAAAAATATTCCTTCCTTCTCTATTTCAAAATGGTATCATGTGGTCACTTTTTGCTTGAGTTACAAATAATATATATATTTATAAGTGGTTGAAATTTCAGGGTTTCTTGCCATTGTAAGTCAAGCAAAACGTGGTAATGAAAAGAGAACACGAATTTCGTTTCTTCTTCCGTTCGCTGTACCTCTTCCTCCCCTCTATACACTTTTCAATAAATTGAGTATATTTTCACTGCGAATATTTGCACAGTTATAAATAGTTTTCTTTTGATGAAAAGATAAAATATTGTTTGAGAAGGCAATTACAAAAAAAGAAAAAAATCAGCAAAATATACTTATGTGAACTTATTGCCTACTTGTATGTTGCGTTCTAGTTAAATGCAAACGAACTGTTTGATATTCTTTTGGGCAAATTATTCAATACATTAAATTAAGAGGCAACGGGCCAGACATCTTGAGGGTAAACACAGACATGGGCGTTCCGCGAGTTTCCGTTTGGCAACCCTTCGAAGGTAGTCGCCCAGTGTCAACATTGCCTCGTCGTTGCGAGCATCGACAGAGACAGAAATAGAAAATGAATGAGACGGACGGAGAAGATTGTGGAAATTCTCAAAACGAGAGAGAGAGAGAGGGGGGAGGGAGGTAGAGAGTCTCATGGAGAGAGATTGGACGGAAGAGATTCATTCGGAGAGAATCGAAGGGAGTGAATCTCATGGAGACAGAGAGAGCAGGAAGGAAAGAAAGAATTTCTTTGGGAGAGAGAGAGAGAGAGAGAGAAGAGAGAGAGAAAGAGATTAAGAGTGTGAGTGAGAGCAGAAGGAAGGGAATTTCATGGAGAGGGAGCGGGAAGAATCGAGTCTTGAAAATTAGACGATGTGGGGGTTGAGAGAGAGAGGAAGAAAAGATCCCCGGACAGAGAAAGAGGTCCTCAGAGGGTGATGGAGAGAATTCCAGAGGGAGATTGAGATTTAGATTTATTTCGTAAAAAAAAACAGTTAAAACTGCATGTGGCGTATGGGGGAGAAGATTATCTACGCACGTTTTCTTGAGTTCCAGAATCACTTCCCATAATTTTAACTATAAATAGTTGAAAGATGAGTAAAAGTTAAAGATAAATAAATAAAAATAAAATTTAAAAAGCGCGAGATAAGCGACATTTGAAAAACTAGACATATTGGTTTCCGAATTATAGACAATTTATTTGCATCGGTAAATGAATTGCAGATATAATTTTTCTGTCTAACTAACAAAATACTAGTAACTCGCCCTTACCTCTTCTCCTACCATTACAAGCGAAAGTAGAATTCAACAAAACGTGCGCATAGTGAAGCTACGTTGAAATTCTCCATAAAAAACGTAAATAATAGAGATTTAGAATAGAGCACGTAAAATAACTGTAAATTTATTGCATATAAAGGTTTTTATCGTAAAATTGGCACTCACTTAGTAATAAAACAAGCAATGCAAAACTGCTTTGCATATGGGAGCGACGAGTAGCCAACATTGCTGTTCACGAATGTCGGCACGACATCCATAGATGTAAGACACGCTAATGCTAATGCGACAATGTTTTATGTGGAATAAGTCTCAAACAGTGAACTCTTGTTGGAACGACATGCGAATTTTAAAGATTGTTTCATCATGTCAGATTTGCATTTGTCATGGATTCTTGGATAGGAAAGCTAAAACTCTTCGATAAACATTGGCGAAGACCATTTTCCTGGTTCTTGCAAAATCAAATGCTGAAATGACAAACATTAAGGCTGTTGGCATTAGAATCTGCCTTCCAACATTAACTATTTTAAGAAAATATCCATATTATTTGTCCTAGAATTAATCAATTACATTTTCTTAAACCTTTCTCGGGCGTAGGTGTATATTGTGTATTAATAGTACCTTGTCGGGCTGAACGCATCTGGATCACGGAGAACACAGCGCCACGAAGCTCCGAAAACAAGCCACCAATTGTGAATAAATAACTCATAGGCTTGTGCAGCAAATATGCGAGTATGTCTTCCATTGCACGAGCTTCCGCTGCAGCTGATCCGGCTGTAGATCGTAACAATGTGTGTTAATAGCGTCTTAATAGAAATTGGCGAATTTCTCACAAAAGCGTCTATTTCCATTGAAGGCGCAACCCAGGCCAGGAGAGGTCTGCACTCTGTTGACAGTTGACGCGAAGCAATTTGAGCGTTTATTCCTTCGTTATTAGCGTATGTTTCTTTGTCACTTTGTATATTTTCTGTCTTCTTCTTACTTAGTAGAAATAAAGTTATGTAATGCTACTTTAAAAGGCGGCCAATTTTCGGCATAGAATCTATTATTGCCGGGCACTTGTCACAAAAAAAGGTTGAATGCGGTTGCTATATTTCGAAAAAATCAACGTGGTGTAGCCAGACTCCATTTTACGGGTCATTGATGCCGAAAATTCGATTGGCAGCAAAACGTCTGCCCACCTGTGTATCCGTCCGTTCGTCTGTGAACACCTTTTTCTCCAAAATTGATACTTCCCAATCTATCAGACTGATGTTGCTGCTCCTTGGATTAGAAACCGATATTTTAATTTCGGTGAATTGAAGTCCCTGGGAAATTTTAAAAATTTTCAAAAAGGGCCCCTACTGTTTCCGTATTATGGCGCAATCTCATTTTCGGTTGAAATACCTGATATTTTGAAAATTGCGAAGGTGCAATTTTTTAGGCATCTTCCTACAACTAACAATATAAATATAACGATGATAGAGATTTTTTTCTAGATGAAATGTATTCACCTGAAACAGATCTAAATGAGGTCAGATTCAATTTTTCTAAAGTATGGGTAATTTTGCAAGAAATGTAGGCCCTTTTAAAATCAATTTAAACAATTTTCTGAAAATGGCTTTAAATATTGTCTTTAAGTAGAAGAAATCTAGAAGAAAATAATGTATGCTCTGGGATATACGTGACATTATAGACTCGTCACAGCGTTTGTTTGGTGGTGGTGATGGTGGTGGTGATGGTGGTGGTGGCGATGGTGTGTGTTTGTTTCTGGTTTTGTATGTGTGTAGTTGTGTTTGTGTGTGTGTTTCTATATATGTGTGTTTGTATGTGTGTGTTTACATGTGTGTATGCGTGTGTGTATGATTATATGAGTGTATTTATATGATTATATGAGTGTGTTTGTATGATAATATGAGTGTGTTTGTATGATGATATGTGTGTGTTTGTATGATTATATGTGTGTGTTTATATGATTATATGAGTGTGTTTATATGATTACATGTGTGTGTTTATATGATTACATGTGTGTGTTTATATGATTACATGTGTGTGTTTATATGATTATATGAGTGTATTTATATGATTATATGAGTGTGTTTATATGATTACATGTGTGTGTTTATATGATTATATGAGTGTGTTTATATGATTATATGAGTGTGTGTGTATGATAATATGAGTATGTGTATGATAATATGAGTGTGTGTGTATGATAATATGAGTGTGTTTGTATGATTATATGAGTGCGTTTGTATGATTATATGAGTGTGTTTATATGGTTATGAGTTTGTGTATGATTATATGAGTGTGTTTATATGGTTATATGAGTGTGTGTATGATAATATGAGTGTGTGAGTATGATAATATGAGTGTGTGTATGATAATATGAGTGTGTGTATTTTAAAATGAGTGTGTTTGTATGATTATATGAGTGTGTTTATATGATTATATGAGTGTGTGTGTGTATGATTATATGTGTGTGTTTATAAATGTATGTGTTATGGTGTCATGTGTGTTCGTGTGTGTGCGTATTGTGTGTACAAGTGGAAGCCTTTCCTAGCAAACAACAAACGTAGAGGGGTCCTGTCAGGTTGATTGAGATGGATGGAGAGGGTATTGAAAATGTGTACTGAAAGTACTCCAATACGTCGGAGGTCTCTCTTAAAGCAATTGACGTATTGGGCCCCTCCGACCGCTGACCGAAAGCTTACCTTTAGAGAAGCGGCACAAGAAGTATCGATTTGTTCACCCTGACCTTTGGGCAACTAGAAGCTGCAGCTCATTTTTATTTTTCCTCCTTATATTATAGAAAAATGGTGAGGAAAATTGCAATCATCTCAACAATACCATGACAGATTTTCTGTCGTAAAATCCATTTAAGGTTTAAAATTAAGGGGTATTTTTGCTATTCCAAATATTGGACCAGGTGGCAAGAAAATACGCCAAATTTTGTTCCTGAATATCGTAATGTCTGTCTGTAAACCTGTGACATTCTGTGACGACAAATTCTTTTACTTTACATCACATTTTTTAGGTAATCGTTTTGAAAGGTGTTGCGTATATAAAAAAATAGATTGGCGTGTATCATAAGCCTTGGTAAGAGTGAAATACTGTGTCTTTAGCGATTTACGTCAAAAAATAATTTTGATTGTATTTTAATGAAAAATCAACCTTATCATTGGAAGTAAAAATTTCGATTGTCTCATATTTTGCATTTTTTATAAATGCTAATGTAAATGATGACCACTTAGTGTGATTTTTTATTTTAAACGTTTCTATTAATTTAATCAATTAAAATAAAGATAAATAGCTTTTTCGGGCAATTGGAATCATTGGTGCTTCGGTGTAGTGATGCAAAAATTCCCTCCTCCTACTTATGTGAAGTTAGTTTAGAGCTATGCACCAGATCTATGCAGCACCAAAATATGCAAAAACCCGTTTTTGGACTTTTCTTAGAATCTTTTGGTCGGTTTCGGAAACCAATTACCAGACCAATCAGGAGACGAGACGCGTCGATAGACACCTCATGAGTCTCTATTGGTGCTCGAGAAGTGGTCTAGCCACCAGTGACGGATCGCACATTCGCACACTCGCAGTTACGCCAAAACTGTTTAGGAATTTACACCGTACGCTGCAGTTGGCAACAATGCAGAAATATATATTTGAGAACTTCATTGTGCCATGATGAGAAAGAAAATATAAGGCGCTTTTACATACTTAATGTTGATGTTACAATGTTCTTTACGTTTGACAAAATGATATATTGAATTTTATTAAATGCTGTAATAATGTATATATGTTTGTCCATAGGGTACTGATATCGTCGTTTTGAATGCATTCGTAATGCGATATATTGGATGGCGTTTAGTTCTGAATGTTAAATTTATATGTAAAATTATCCTTGCTTGCCTCTATAATCTTCAGGAAATAATGCGATGTTACAAATAATGCGTGAAAGTATTTGCTGTTGTAGTACCACTAGTTTTTGGTGGCATATGACGGCGTTTTCCCTTTTGGAGTCGATTTTCATTGTTGTTAACATCCCTCAGTTAGGTTTATTTCGTTAAGTGGTACTCAGAGAAACATATTCGAACTTTCTAGAAGTATTTTTGTTATTGCATAATGTTTTCTTTGAGTTGTTAACGGAAACCTGATAACAAAAAAGAATCATTTCAAATTGTATTTGTATACATGCATTCGTTTTCACACTTTTAATTTAATAATCTCTGTGATAATCTTCTATTAATTACAGACTGGTATGTTTATATTGAAGTGCAAAAACTATTTTAAAGCGTTTAGCTTATGTGAATACGATAAGGCAAAAAATGTTGGGAACTGTTAGCAAGCGCTGAAATAATAAACCATACTCTTAAACAAATCCTACCTATTTTTAAACAGGATCATCTAAAGGTTTCTAATGAAACTAACTGTGCTATTTACACATACAACAAAGCAGACCGTTGGAGAACGTCAAAAAGTTACAAAAGATGTTCTCTAACAAGCACTTATCTCCAAAATTCGAATTCTTAGATGTTTCTTCTGTGTAATATCTGTTAAACAAAAAAGGAGAAAATTCTATCTATGTATGTACTTGGGGCGACAGCCCATGAAGGGGCTCAGGCCTACAAGCGACGTCCCTACCTCGTGGCTATGAGTTAAGGGGGTACGTGTGGTTAGCGCGTAGACATCCCCACGCCGTATTCCGGTCTTCTAAACTTAAGAAGTGAATATTGTCGTCGTCACACAGCAACATATAATGCGACATTGCAAGGAAACCCCATGCTGTAATCGTGCCCGACAAAGGAATTGAAACCACGGCCGCTTATTGGAAAGAAGGCACGCTGACCAAGAGGCTCATGAATTCTATGCGTGGTACAAAATAAGAGCAATTTTATTTTCGTTTCTGCACTGCTTCTCTCTGCTCTACTTCCGTCACTCTCTGTGGTGCTGTCTTGCTCCGTCCCAGTCTGCTCTGTTCTGCCACCCGCACCGCCACCACTCGCCACGATCCGTCTTGCTTTGCTCACGCATCTCTCCACCTCTCTTCATTCCCGATTCTCCACCCACCACTCACGTTCACCACCCACGTTCACCACCCACCACTCGCCACGTTCCGTCTTGCTTTGCTCACGCATCTCCTCTCCGTCTCTCTTCACTCCCGATTCTCCACCCACCACTCACGTTCACCACCCACGTTCACCACCCACGTTCACCACCCACGTTCACCACCCACGTTCACCACCCACCACTCACCACGTTCCGTCTTGCTTTGCTCACGCATCTCCTCTCCGCCTCTCTTTACTCCCGATTCTCCACCCACCACTCACGTTCACCACCCACGTTCACCACCCACCACTCACCACGTTCCGTCTTGCTTTGCTCACGCATCTCTTCGCCTTTCCTCTCTCCCGATTCTCCCCGGCCAGCCCCGTCCCACATCTGAGCATCTCCCTTCCCCTTCTGTCGTGCCTTCCATTTCAGTGCGGTTTACATATTTTCTTTATTTGCATCAAAAGTAAGATCAAGTTTTTATTACGTATACTTCCTTTGTCGGTTTATGCGATATTTTGAAATCATACTTATCCAACATGCATTGTTTGAATACTATTGTGCAGAACATTCTTTGGTATATTTGGTATTTGTCAATACAGAATGTAGCAAAAATGTACGGAAAAACTTTATAAAATGCTTTTCTTTACATTATTTTTTACGGAACGAAGGAACATTTTTATAGCTGAAGTCCTCTTTTATTTAACTTAAAGTACAATATTGGTCCGGAAATGTTTTTTTCTTCATATCCCAATCACTTGCTTAAACACTCGTTTCACATATAAGAAGAAATGTTTCGAGTGACCTCCTCCTTTAGTACGGGCTTCTGTCCGTTTTGTCATTGAGTTCGGAACAAGTTAAATATCTAGTGTAGTACGTACTGTGAGAGTGGGTTCCACAATGTGGTCATCATGCATGTTAGACAAATACACCGAAAACTTATACCTTCCAGTGTTAGATAGCGTACAAAACATACATGTTTACACAGGTGGTAATGGAATCCTTCACATCTTTTGCTTTGATAATCTATGGACACCGTTCCCAACACACGACGCGTTTTTAGAATTGATATTCATAAAACGATAGATGTCATGCGTGGATGCAAATTCATTTGTGTACATTAGAGTAGGCGGAAAATCACAATACAAACATGTTTTTTATTTTAAGGCGAACCTTCGAGCCGAAGCCTTTCAGCATTAACGTACTCCCCTATTCAGGCCGGCAAACAACGTGTTTGTTCAAGTGAAAATTTTAAAAAGAACTTTGTCCAAAGATCAAATACTCTTGCACTTAATTAACAGAAGTTCAGATAACTCGCATTAATAAAACTTCCATATAACTGTAATTAAACATTGTCAGACTCGTATGATAAACGATTTTATCTCTTGCCTCTGTATCAAGAACTTATAGCTGAAGTTTTGCCGTTGAGTTTTGTTGTATCATGTTTACAATTTTAAGACAAAGTTGATCACCACAGATTGTGTATGATGAGAGGTAATGTTGTGGGTGGGCAAGGCGGATGGATAGGCTGCAAGGTAAGATGAGTCAAGCGGTGAGGTTGATGGGCAGACGATTGATTCATTGTTAGTGGTTCCGGGACGTCAACTACTGAATTGAATTGAATTTGCCTTATTTTACGTGGCGAGACTCGGGCCATCAGGCCCGCTCTTCCGTCTGACCACGCAAATTTCGCTATGCTCCTTCCACCAACTAGGAGAGAAAGAAGGTATTTCTTGGGCGAGAAACAGGCGATTTTGAATTTAGCTCAGAGGCGTCATTTAGGCTTGAGGATCTTTTACATGCAAGTAAATCTACTAACATGGGACAGCCGGCTTTACTTCCCCTCCGAAGGAAGGCGTACGAAGGATTTTTTTCCTTTAAAAATCCACGGCTTCGATCGGGTTTGAACCCCCCAACGTGGGTACAACAGTCCGGTACGCTAACCGTTACACCATCGCCGCCGCAAGGGTCATTACTCCCGTAAGTTCAGTGCTTTGTGATGTGTGTGTAAAGGGTAAGGATAAGAGAAACAAGAGGAAAGTGAGATCTCGTGCGATTCATGGCCCGTTTGTTATGGTACTGCTCCGGCATTTGTCTGGTGTTGATCGGAGAAACCACTGAAAAGTACCGATCAGAGCAAACAGCCGCTCCAGACAGTGACTGAATTCGACCTAGTGACAAACAAGCGTCGAAAATTCTGCCACCGTGGGGAAGAGAGCCCTAGGACCTCCTGATCAGAGGGACTGCAGTGACATCAGTTGATGCCCTGAGCCATCTCTCCCGGTATGGGCGAACAAGTGGTGGGGCGACTAAGGGGAGAAGGGCTGACCGGCAAACCGACCGGGCGGCGTGGGAATGGGCAGGTGGGAACGGGAGGATGGTCAGGGTGGTGTGGGAATGGGCAGGTGGGAACGGGAGGGTGGTGTGGGTTGTGTGGAGCGCCACGTGCGCCACGGGGGCCTGGGCAAAATACTGAAAGGGCGATGTGATGTGGGGCTGGAGAGGATGAGGAAGACAGGAGGGAGAGGGCGCTGTGGGGTAGGTAGGAGATGGAAGAGTAGATTGATTTTTCCGACCACGTCAACCGTCGTAATTGGTGAAGTGGAATATTTTTCTAAGACATGGTTGGTGAGATCCATTACCGATAGTCGAATAGCGAGGAGTTTTCTCCTTCAGGAATCTGAGCACCGCCTCAGTCGGGTTAAGTTCTATACTCCCTACTGATATACCGTCATGTGTGGCAGTGTAGTACATATGAGGGAGGAGATAGGACAAGGAAGAGAGAGTCACCGGCGTTCCTGTCGTTTTGATGAGTGAAACTATCGGATACTACCGATCGGAGCAGCCGGCCTGATATGGTCGAACGCGCACCGTTAAAGTTGCCGCCGGAAGTTCGTCCCGGTGCCACTCAAGAGAGGGCGCCGATTACCAACGCCACAGCTCCGTCACGCTCGGCCAAGCCCCGGAGCGGGAGAACTCACCCTTATCGGGTAGCTGGCCGGCGGACCTTCACCCCGGGCGGGCTATAAGAGCGCTGCCCGGGCGAGCGGTAGTCAGTGGAGAAGCGATTGCCAGTGAGTGTACAGTTACGTGTGAAGTGCGACATTGAACGGTTACGGACTTGGACTTCCCCTACGGATAAACTGTGATCTACGCTACGCTTACGGAACATCTGTTGGATTATTGTTCGACCTGGCCTATGTTATTGGATCTCTTGTTGGTTTACGGAATAAAAGGATTTTAAGAAATTTTGTTGTTCCTTTTAGTTTTGGTCATAACACGGCCTCAAGAAAACTCCTCCAGAGAGCGGCTGATTGCTACTGTAGCGTCACGTTCATGCAGCAGCTCAGCGCTGAAGCGCAAGGTAGAGGGTTGAGGGTTCTGAAAATAGCCACCCGAACAAAAGGCTGGAATTTCCAGAAGGCACGGGGCAGCGTGCAAAGACAACGCCAGAGACATGTCTCTATGCAGCACGTGAGGAGGAGAAATCACGTGGGAGGTCATGTGACTCGCGCCTATATAACGTCGCGTCGCGATGGCGCGGGTGGGTAAGAACTTTGGTTTCCTCGTGGCGAGTCCACAAAACTTAGTTCTCTCAGGCTGGGGCGGAGTGCCGATGGTACACGGTGGTTCGATGTGTTCGGACCTGGTGACGTGTTCCTCAAACACTGTCAGGAAGATAGTCGATCTGCCGGGGCACACCAGGTGTTAAATTGGGAGGCGGCCTAACAGGTCTGTCGCAGGCGTCGCCGCAAGGCGCGTGTAGGGAGAGGGGGGATGCAGAGGCAGTTCTAACAAACCGCCTTAAGAGTGAGATTTGGCATCTTGTAAATAACCTTGTATATAATCACACGTGTCTGTTTTTCTTGTGGCGTAGATCCCTACCCACGACGTTTCACTACACAGCGATGTAGTAAGAGTGGAAAATCCCCGTCACCGTCGGAATTCAATCCCTAGTACCTTCTGGTCTGGGTGACCGCTGCTACAGCGGCAACGCTGGCAGAGAGCAAACAGTACTGTGCCTGGCAGCGCGGGGTGGTGGCGGAGGTGGTCAGATGGTGATCGAGTGCTGCAGGTCGAGGTGGCCGATCTCTCGAGGCCCTGCTCTGGCCGGGGGCGTGCGGAGCCGGCGTGCTGAGGGTGTCGACGCGCGAGCGGGCGCCCAGCGGGGGGTGGGGGCGGCGACCGTCGGCAGGTGGGCGCGCGTGCCGGCGTGCAGGCGTAGGGACAGGGACAAGGGCGCGCGCACAAAGTGCCGGCCGCCACAATGCCCCGCGCGCAGCTGCAGCCTACTCGTCGCTCCCCGCCCACGCCCCGCTCTCCGCGCTCTCCTCCCGTGGACGCGTCGCCCCCCGCCCCCACCCACCGCGCTCTCCTCTGCGGATGCGTCGCCCCCACCCCGGCCCTCGCCCCCGCCCACCGCGCTCGCGGATGCATTACGCCCAGCCTACGCCCTCGCTCACGCCCTGCCCACCACGTATTCCTCTGCAGATGCGTCGCTCCCCGCGCAAGCCCTGACCCCCGCCCCCAACCTCTGCGCCTTCCTCTGCAGGATGCTTCGTCGCCCGGCCACACATTCGCCCACGCCCTCGCCCATGTCCTGGCCCACCACGCTTTCCTCTGGCGGATCCGTCGCCCTCGCTCCCGTCCCCGCCCACCGCGCTCGCCGCTCGCGTATGCATTGCATCCACGCCATCGCCCATGTCCTCGCTCACGCCCTTACCCACCACGCTCTCCTCTGGCGGATGCATCACCCCCCGCGCACGCCCCTGCTCCCGCCCATGCCCCGGCCCACCGCGCTCGCGGATGCATTACGTCCAGCCTACGCCCTCGCCCACGCCCTGCCCACCACGTATTCCTCTGCAGATGCATCGCTCCCCGCGCAAGCCCTGACCCCCGCCCCCCAACCTCTGCGCCTTCCTCTGCAGGATGCTTCGACGCCCGGCCACACCTTCGCCCACGCCCTCGCCCACGTCCTGGCCCACCACGCTTTCCTCTGGCGGATGCATCACCGGATGCATAGATAATTAAAAATAGAACTCTTTCAGAATTACACTCTCAACATTTCAAAAAACTTCTATGATACAACAACTTCCCATCTAGGTAAGACTTACAGACAACCAAACGGAATCTAATCACGCTACACTGAGAACATCTCTCTCTCGCTCTCTCTCTCTGTCTCCCTCTCTGTCTCTCTCCCTCTCTGTCTCTCTCGCTCTGTCTCGCTCTCTCTCTCTCTCTCTGTGTCTCTCTCTCTGACTTTCTCTGTCTCTCTCGCTCTCTGTCTGTCTCTCTCTCTCTCTCTCTCTCTCTCTCTCTCTCTCTCTCTCTCTCGCGCGCGCGCGCGCACGCCCTCGCCCTCGCCCTCGCCCATGCCCCGGCCCATGCCCCGGCCCATGCTCCGGCCCATCGCGCTCGCGGATGCGTTACGCCCAGCCCACGCCCTCACCCACGCCCCGCCTACCACGCTCTCCTCTGTCGGACGCATCGCTCCCCGCCCATGCCCCCGCCCAACGCGCTCGCGGATGCATTGTGCCCCGCCCCCACGTCTTTGCCTACTACGTTCTCCTCTGGCGGATACGTCGCTCCCTGCCGACGCCCTCTACCTCTCCCCTATCCCACTCATCGCGCTCTCTTCTGGCAGATGCATCGCCCCCCGCCCACGCCTTCGCCCTCGTTCCTGCCCACTACGCTCTCCTCTGGCGGATACGTCGCCCCCCGCCCACGGCCTCTCTCCCGCCCCGCCCCTCACGCTCTCCTCTGGCGGATGTATCGCACCCGGTGCTGGCCCACGCCCTCGCCTCCGCCCACTACGGTCTCCTCTGGCGGATGCTACGCCCCCGCCGACACCCTGTGCCCCGCCCCCGCCCCCGCCCCTGCCCCCGCCCACCGCGCTCGCCGCTCACGGATGCGTTGCGCCCCGCCCCGTCACACTAACCTGCGCGCGCCGCTGCCCCGGCCAACTGGCTGTGACATTCTGCGACAAAGGGAAGGCTGTTCCTCTTCTTTCATTTTACAATCTCGCTACCGCTTACGCTGTTGAGTGAAAGTTATGTGATGCTGGGCGAAAACACGGCGAGTTTTGGGCGAAAAAACCCTTATTACAGAGCTCTGGCATCGAAAAAATGAATTAACCCAGTTTCTAAATTGAGGGGGAAAATTGTCTATCACGTAGTGTAGCCAGAATCCATGTTTTGTGGGTCTTTGATGCCGAAAAATCGCATCACGGCAGAACGTCTGTGACCGTCCGACTGTCCGTTTGTGAAAAATGCTAGCAGCTAAACCATTAAGCTTATTGTCTCCTAAATTGATATTCATCAATCTATCTGGCTGATGTCATAGCCCCTTGAATTTAAAATCCATATTACAAATTTTAGGAGTACTTTACAAGATGACCCTGAGATATTTTCAAAATTTTCAAAACAAAACTACTTCGTTTTTGATTAAATTTTGTTGTCGAATAGTGTTAAGGACGTTTAAGAGAACGGTGTAAGTCTCATCTTCATTCATAACCATTTCTCGAAAATTACAAAAATTGGATATTTTTCGGCGTTTTTTTACCACTACAATGATGAAGATAGAGATTTTCCCTTCATGAAACCTGTTTCTTAAAGATAGATTTTGGAATAAGGTGAGTTCTGTTCTCACAATTTTGCATGAAAGTACTAAAAAAAGGACGGGCAGTTACCTAGTTCAGGGTTCTCTCCCGCTTTTTTCTTTCTCATTTTTTATTCATATTTATCCTGGCGAATAAATGAAACATTTTTACACATGAATTACAGAATTTGATTTTTTACGGCTTTTGTATTTTTTTAGTATGCACTTTTTTTAAAATGAAATTGAATATCTCACAACCAAGTCGTGTAATGTTCTACGGAACCCTACTCTTCCTTTACCTAACCCCTCTTAACCTACCTTTTAATAGCAGCCATCCAATAAAGTTCTTGCCGTTGCTAAGATGCAAAACTGTAAGCAAAAGTAAATTTAAACAAAAGATTTGCTCTTTTTGTCCTTCCATTATAGTTTATTTTTCTCCGTCTTGATGATGAAAGCATGTTTTACAGATCTAATTAATAATTGACAAAATATAATTCTGTAGTCAGTTTTGACCTGTAGCCATTACCTTCTCGCGCTTAGAAGGAACCGCTGAAGAAGAAAAACTTATGTAATTCTGCGCAAAAAGCGGTGAATTTTCAGCAAAAAACTTTATTTCAGAAACCATAATTTCGCGACAAATATAATAGTCCGCTGAAATTGACAGCGCATTATTTTCGGCGTCTTTTCTAAGTACAATTGTGAAAATACATTTTTCTTATTGAACTCTATCAAATGTAGATCTGCAAATAAAGTTACGATCAATTTTTGATAATGTGTATATTTTTGTGTAACTTGGCGACACAATTAAATGCCCGCTGAAATTTCAATGCACTTCGCGAACGATTTCACACAGTTGAACCAAACGTATTACATAACTATTACTTAAGGCGAGAAAGTATGGGCTGTTTAAGTACAACTAGTTTTAAGTTGTAAATGCATAATTGTAATTTTCTACATTACCATTACGATCACATAATATGCATTGCAAGCTTCAATCTATAATTTCGGTGCACAGTGTTTAATCACTCACACTGTGTACGTTTTTGCGAAATACCCGGTTTTCGAAGGTTATAAATGACACTCCCCCTCCTTTTATATTGCCATAGTTATTGTAATAAACATTGCATCAAGATATGCCTACATCCAAAGCTACTGATGAACTTACGAACGGATCTTGCTCCATCTCTCTTATTTCCACTCTGTGTATCTATTTCATTCTCTCTCTCTCTCTCTCTCTCTCTCTCTCTCTCTCTTGCTCGCTCGCTCGCTCGCTCTTTTACTGCCTCTTTCTCTCTTTTTATCACTCTTTCTCTTTCCCTCTTCTCTCTTTCTTTCTCTTTCTCCCTCTCTTTCTTCCTCTCTATCTTTCTCTCCCTTTCTCCCTCTCTTTCTTTCTCTCTCTTTCTCCCTCTCTTTCTTTCTCTCTCTTTCTCCCTCTCTTTCTTTCTCTCTCTTTCTCCCTCTCTTTCTTTATTTCTCTCTCTCGCTCGCTTTTCCCCACCCTGTCATTTAATCCCTCTGTCATTCTGCAGCGAGCGCTATCTTGAAGCGCATCCTGTGCTTCGTGGAGCCTGAGCGAGCCCTTCGCCCCAGCCGCATACGCCTGCGTTGAGTCACGTGCGTTCATATGCATGACCCTCCTCACGCCGCTTCTCGTTGCGCTCTGTGAGTCTTCGCTTTGTCTCGGCGCCGGAAGATATTTGCAAGTCGGAGCGAGGTATGTAAAAGGATTGCCAGCCACCCTCACCGTCTACAGTGCATAGAAGGTCCGGCCTTATTTTCTTTTTCAGCTCCGGACGAAAGTATGGGTAAAAGAAACGTCTTAGGGTTGCTCAAGTTGGGTCCATTCCCGGCCGAATTCGTTTTCACACGAACACATACGTTTGGCGAACACAACCGTTTACGAAAAAATGTTTCAAACAATTATTCAGTGCGCACTACCTCTAAGTGAACAGTTACAGTTGTGAAGCATAACGGTGTTTCATCCTATTCATATTCAAATCAACTTAACAAAATATAACATATACTAAAACTCAGTCGATTACCGAAGTATTTTCGGGTAGGATCAGTAGCATGTAGTGCGATTGCATGCTACTGACACCCGGGAAGCTGTTTACTTCAAGAAATGTCATCCGAAGAATCAACAGGCAGCGACAGCAACGCCATGGATCATGATTCATCTGCTCCCGTCAACCTGACGCAGAATGTATGGCAAATATACACACCAGCTCGGTCAAAAAAGCCGAACCCTGACGTCCTCGACCCTGATGCTAATAGAAGGGTAAGGCAAAAGACAGCGTCTTGCGATAGTAATACTAGTGTATATACAGTTCCCACCAAGAATCAATTCAGTGCTCTTGATATAGAAGGTACAACAGAAAACAATGAGGAAACCTTTTCAAAAACCACTGTACCTCCAATATTCGTGCCAAATGTGAATAATGTTCCAGCTATGATAAAGATTTTAAAGGAAGCCTTAAAAACAGAAGATTTCGAAATAAAATCTCTAGCAAACGACAAAATTAAAATAGCGCCGAAAACTCCTAATACCTACAGGGAAATAATAAAACATTTATCAGCCAACAGTCACGTATACTATACATACCAGCTGAAACAAGAACGTGCGTATAGAGTTGTCTTGCGACACATACATCATACGGTAGATGTAAAAGATATCAAGGCTGCGCTTCTGGAAAAGGACCACAAAGTTAGAAACATTATAAATGTTCGCCACAGACTAACTAAAACACCTCTGCCTCTATTTTTTGTAGACCTTGAGCCCAAACCTAACAACAAAGAAGTGTTCAAAATTAACCGACTGTTAAATTGTGTTGTTGCTTTCGAACCACCATGCCTGAAACGCGAGATAGTACAATGCAAAAACTGTCAGAGATATGAACATACCAGATCGTACTGTGCATACCCGTATAGGTGTGTTAAATGTGGAAAAGAACACGACCCAGGTAAGTGTTTAAAAGAAAAGCAAAGTCAACCAACTTGTGCTCTGTGTGAAGGCAATCATCCCGCCAACTACAAAGGTTGCAAAGTATACCAAGAAATACTAAAAAGGAAAGGGTACAGCAACTCAAGTAAACACAGAATGTTTCAACAAGAGACGCATGTGCAGACACAAAACAGTAACATTGAAACTACTTATTCTCACGAAAACTCAAGAAGCAGACATGTAAATGCAGGAACATGGGCCGATGTTGCGCGATCAAAGCCTGTAGAAAGACATGAACACAACGACAATAGCCATTCCATTATGAATATTATACAGCACTCCTTTGAGAGGTTTGAAAACATACTAATGCAGCAAAGTCAACAAATAAACTCTCTCATCAACCTCATAACGTCGCTTGTCTCCAAACTATCTAATGCCTAAATTCTTTCGCATTGCAGCTTGGAACGCCAACGGCTTGGCAAATCATCGCCAAGAAATCGAAATATTTCTCAACGAAAACAAAATAGACATGCTACTCATCTCTGAATCTCACTTCACAGAAAGAAGCTACTTTAAACTGAAGAACTACACTTTATACGATACTAAACACCCCAGTGGCAATGCTCATGGTGGCACAGCAATATTAATAAAAAGCACTATAAAACATCAAGAACAGGAAGCTGTACAGGAACAAGATATTCAAGCAACAACTGTACAAATTATGGACTGGAATGGACCAATTACCATCAGTGCCATTTACTGCCCTTCAAGATTCAAAATAGACAAACAACGATTTGAAACCTATTTTAAGTCTCTAGGAAATAGGTACATGGTGGGAGGAGACTACAATGCCAAACACACGCAATGGGGATCCAGGCTCATCACCCCAAGAGGGAGAGAACTGCTGAAAGCAGTTACCTCACTTCAGCTAGAAACCATTTCTACAGGAGAACCTACCTACTGGCCTACCGTCCTAACCAAAACCCCAGATGTAATTGATATATTCATAACAAAAGGAATCCCATCCACTAACTGTATCATAGAATCTTCCCACGAACTGTCCTCTGACCACACTCCAATAATTATCACAGTCGGCAACAAAATTATTCTACAATCCCCTCCCGCGTCACTAACGAACAGAAAGACAAACTGGAACTTGTATAGAAAACAGATATCTATGAAAACAAACATCCGATTCCCACTAAAATCAGCTGACTACATAGACGAAGCGACTGAGTATTTAATACAAAATATTCAAGAAGCTGCTTGGACCGCTACACCGCAACTTCACTACACCCAAGGCTGCGTGAAATATCCAAAAGTTCTTTTGAACAAAATAGCCGAGAAAAGAAGACTAAGAAGAATCTGGCATACTTCAAAATATCCTGAAGACCGTACCAACTACAACAGAGCAACTAGGCAACTAAAACGCCTCCTAAACGAATTCAACAACAACAGGTTTCAAGATTTCATAACCAACCTTACCCCAACAGAAGATACCAATTACTCCTTATTTAAAGCCACAGGGAAGCTAAAAAAACCGACCAAATCAAATCCCCCAATCAGGGACGAAAACAAGTGTTGGGCAAGAAACCCCACAGAAAAAGTGTCTACCTTTGCCAAATTCTTTGCTAATGTATTCCAGACTCATCCCATTATAAATACTAACCAAGAGCAACAAATCAGAGATTATCTTAACTCCCCAAACCAAATGACTCTTCCAATCCCGCACTTCACTCCCAGAGAAATTACCAAAACCATAAACGCCTTATCAAACAAAAAAGCTCCTGGCTATGACTTAATTACAACACCTCTTCTCAAAGAACTACCACGAAAAGGCAAGACTATAATTACTGCATTGTTCAACAGCATTATAAGAACAGGGCACTACCCGGAGCAATGGAAAGTAGCCCAAATTCAAGTTTTTCTCAAGCCTGGGAAACCTCCACATGAACCCTCATCCTACCGTCCCATCAGTATACTTCCCATTCTATCCAAAGTATTTGAGAAACTTCTTCTATCAAGATTACGTCCACACATTGCAACCAATAACCTAGTCCCTGATCATCAATTTGGTTTTAGACAACAGCATTCTACCGTCGAACAAGTTAATAGAATCACCAACTACATTGAGAATTGCTTCCAAGAAAAGAAATACTGTTCAGCCGCCTTTCTAGACATTGCCCAAGCGTTTGATAAAGTCTGGCACGATGGACTCTTATTTAAACTCAAGAATTTTCTACCGTATCCCTTCTTCAACATTATCAGATCTTTTCTATCCCACCGCACCTTCCAAATCAAATATCAAAATGAATTATCTGAATTCCATCCAATCAAGGCCGGAGTACCACAAGGTAGTGTACTCGGCCCTATCCTATACCAGCTCTATACTACTGATATACCAAAATCAGAAAAAACAACCATAGCCACTTTTGCAGATGATACGGCCATATTAGCTTCGGATGACAACCCTAATGACGCATCAAGACATTTACAAGAACATCTCACAATGATTGAAGATTGGGCCAAAAAGTGGAAAATAAAAATCAACGAAAATAAATCAGTCCATATAACCTTTACCCTGAGAAAAAACAAATGTCCTATTGTCCACATCAACAACAATCCAATAGTACAGGTGGAAAGTGTAAAATACTTGGGAATACATCTAGACAAACGGCTAACGTGGAAGCATCACATCTTAGCCAAAAAAAAAGCACCTTCAACTTCAAACAAGAAAACTATACTGGTTACTAGGATACCACTCAAAACTATCACTGGAAAATAAACTGTTGATTTATAAAGCTATCATAATTCCAATATGGACCTACGGCATCCAAATCTGGGGCACAGCAAGCAAGAGTAACCTCTTGATCATACAGAGATTTCAATCCAAGACCCTAAGAATGATCGCGGCAGCACCATGGTTCATCACAAATGCAGCACTGCACAAGGACTTAAAAATGCCCACTGTCTTGGAAAGAATAGAATTTATCAGCTCAAACTATCTCCAGCGCCTTGAAAACCATCCAAACCACTTAGCCCTCAACATCCTAGACAATAGTGCAGATATCCATCGACTAACCAGAACCTCACCCCTACAACTCCCATATAGATTTTCAACAAATAACTGAAACATTACCCTCAGCTAATAAACTATCCCACTTGCAGCCAACCCAAAATAATACTTGCTTTTTGTTATAGTATGAAGAAATAGATGAAGAGTACCGATGGGATACCTTCACTGGAAATCAATCATTGTCATAACAAGTCTACAACAACATATTTACTTATTATTTTGTAAAAAATAGATTGTAATTTGTTTGTAATAAAAAAAAAACAATTATTGAAACGCAGGATATGTCGCACTGAGTCTGACGTATTCTGCCGAACACGGGGCAACGTCGAAGTTTGAAAGACCGTACAGAATAAAGTTGATTTATTTGCCGGAACTGAACGTGTCAACATGAAAGCCGTGTAATAAATCTATTTTGCTTGTAAACGACGCACTTTAAGGTTTGAGTTTCAACGTTCGACAACCTTACTATTAATACAAGACTTGTTCATATTCGTGAGGGGTATGGAGACGTAACAAGAGGAAACACACATCGACTGAAAAATAGATTAAACTTCAAGAAATCCTGAGGATTGCTGTGGCTTGCATAGACGCTGCCTTTAATTATCTTATGTTTGCATCAGCCAGCCTTCAAAATTATCATTGGTTTTTAGTTATATTGTTAGGATTATTCCCGTGACATAGTCTTCCGTATACTCTGACCACGTTGTTGTGTTTCCAACAATCGAATCGTAAATTAGATGCAGTAGAAGAAAATATTTATTTATTTTTATGTTTTATTAAAATATTGAGATCTGTAATACTTAACAGAGTAGCTGGAGAGAGAATTCTTTTTCGTTGGCAGCAACATGAATGAGAGATAATGCTTTTTTCGTTGTCTCCCCAAACAGCTTGAATTTGTCACTGACGTCGCGTTTTGTACATACTTTTACTTGCATGTCGCTTTGCGGTGCAAGCGCGTTCCTGTGCTCTGCGCGTCCGAAATTCTTTGCCTGGCAACTCATACCGCCGTCTCGGGCATTTCGCGGTTTCACGCTAAGTTTTCTTTTGCTTCGTATTATTCGTATGCTATTTCAAAATTCAAGCCATTTGTTTAGAATTTACTAGGATCTCTTGATATTTGTTTTGCTTTATTGCAGAATGTTTTTTGTAGTATTTTTTATATGTAGTTTTTAACGAATTACTTTTCAACTGTTCCATTACATTCGTATCAATGAAAGCAAATACGATACGTTTTACCTCGTGTCATGAATTCCTTTGTTTCTATTGGTTTTGTACAGGTGCTGGTTTTTTAGTTTCTGATTTGACTTTTATACATCAAAATAATACATGTTAGATAGGCGCCGTTATCACTTTCAGAAATTTATTTTTCTGGTTCATTGCTGAGAACACTTTCCCACAATCATGGTAATCATTGCAATTTTCGCCATTTTATGCCAAACAACTTAATTTAATAATATTATTCACTTATCTCCAAACTGACACACAGAGGTAACTTGACCTGTAAACTTTCAATATTTTATTTGCAAATAGTACTAAAAAAGAAATAATAAAGTATTACACTTATGGCTTGACCCTGCTGTGTTCAGTAAACGTTAATGTAAGAAAAATAAAATTCATTGCGAATCATTATTTTATCATTTTTAAATTATAAGAAATGCGTACAAATCATGCATTGTTCGTTGTACAACAGTTCACTTGTAACGATCTCCGAATTCGAGAACGCAGGAGATACATAAACACAAATTTAAATAGATAGAAAATGGTAACAAGGAAATAACATCGCTGTTTCGCAAACAATTATAACTAGCTTAGCAGGGTGCCTCCGGTCAATATTTTCATACGAAAAAGTTTTATTTCTGCCTTGCAAGTTAACAATGCAAATCAATTTTAAACACATTACATTTGTCCCGGTCGTTCACTAATCATCGAAGTTTACGGAAAAAGTATCGACTGAAATACTTGTTTAATTATTTGTTTCATTGTAAAATTAGTTTTAATTATCGACAAATCTGATAATTCATGTAACAGTCTATGAAAATGACAAAAGTAAGGGTGATTATGTTGGTAATGTCTGGCGGGTGCATTGAAAACACACGTTTTCCTAGATTTCTTTCACAATATTCTTGGAAAAATCGGCTAAAAATTGAGCTACTTGATTTTTTCCGTCAAGAGAAATCAAAAGAACCAGTGATTATCTCTGTAGGTACCTTAATTTCCACAGCACGTTTAAGGTATGTACGTAGGTATGAACGTAGGTGGGTAACAATAAAATGACACGGTTATAGTGATATTTCAGAGAACCGTGTGGGTTAAATCAGCTGTGAATATCATTTTCTCGACGGGAGATCGGGACGCTTCGAATGTCACCTCATTTGTCTTGATTGGCGGACTGGAATCTGACTAACAAGCGAGGAAGCTACGAACTGTCGGAAGCAGGTTAGTCGAGTACTACAGAACAGTATCAAGATGTGGGCAGAATTGTCTTATGTTTTACTATCAATCTACTTTTGAAACGCTTAAGTGCCTTTTAGAAACGTTAGCGCAATTTAGTACGTTACATCAATTTGCACCTGACCAAAGGAGCAAAAAAGATTTTGCCAACTTTGCAGATGCAATATTGTTCAGGCTTTATTTTTAAGGCTTTTTCTCTTCATTCTAAGAAAAATTGATATTGGTAATGAAAATTAAATAAATTGATATTCTGATTCAAAATTGTAATGAGGGACCATCATTATTTAGAAATTTCATTTTTCTTTCCTCAAATTCCAATGTTTTGCTGTAAAAAAACACAAAAAAAAACAAAACAAAAACGAACCGAAGAAACACTTCTTCCCCTAGACGATCAATTCTGAGAAACATCCAATTGTGCAGGAACAGACGCCTTGAATGGGTGTAAGGGTCACAGGACGAGGCGTGTATGGCAGTAAGTGCAATGGACAGCGCAAATAAAATTGTAGCAACTTATACATCTTGAGAAAATTTTAGTAGAATGTTTTGGATGAGGTTGAGACTTAACAGTATAAGATAAGTCATTTAAAAGAACTGCACCGTTATTTTATATTTTTTACATTTATAAAATGTGAGGAATAAAATCTAAAATAAGAATATACGTTGAGATACTGACCATCACAATAATTACAAACAAAAATATCGGTTTTGACACTATTCTCATTTTAAAACTATCGAGAGTCGCACTTCCGAGAATCGAATTGTGGAGATTTGAATTGTCCAGATTTGAGTCGTCGCGATTCGAGACTTCGAGATTCGAGTCGTCGAGATTCGAGTAGTTAAAATAACTCGTCAGACTTCGGTAACTCTACTGACCAAAGGAATTCGTCTGATTCGGGGCCATTCGCGGAATCCACAACCTTGCCGAATATCGGTTGCCTTTATTGCTGTACGAGTTGTTAGGCAAATGCACAACAGAGCCCTCAGCATGGCAGGCGCGGTCGTCTTGGATATCAGTTCGCAGAAGCGGGCGTCAGGTGTCGGAAGTCCCATGCAAGCCCACGCAATGGAGCTTGGCCCTATTGGCAGCCCTGGAGGAGGAGAAGCAGCGTCTCCGGCCGAAACCCTTCAGCTGGGTGCGAGCGGGCACTTCGTGCGTAGAATGAGGTGGGGGCGGCGGGGGCGGCGGGGGTGGCGGGGGCGGCGGGGGTGGCGGGGGCGGCGGGGGCGGCGGAGGCGACGAGGCGGCTGGGCGGCGGGGCAGCGGGGCGGCGGAGCGGCGGGGCGGCGGGGCGGCGGGGCGGCGGGGCGGCGGGGCGGCGGGGCGGCGGGGCGGCGGGGCGGCGGAGGCGGCGGGGGCGACGGGGGCGGCGGGGCGGCGGGGCGGCGGGGCGGCGGTGGTGGCGGCGTCGGATGCGATGGTGGCGGGGGCGACGGGGGCGGCGGGGCGTGTAAGTGAACCGGACGGTGGGCGGTGGCCAGAAGGGCCGAAATTGCTTCGGCGAAAGCGTCCGTGCCTCGCCCCGACGCGCGCGTGGGCAGCTCGGAAAGGGGCCCTCGCGTGCTTTTAGAACTGAAGAATTCAATTATCAACTGCGCTGTTTCGCAAATGAACGAGCGCGTGTCGGGTACCTACCTGCCCCGCGCTGGAAAATGTACGAACTTCATGAAACCTTCAACTGAGTCGTGTTGTTTTTGCTAAGGAGTGTGGACTGTGGTAACACGAATCTCAATAACTTGCATCCTTTTGATTTGATTCTACATTATTTGCATCAATTGAGTGTTTTTACACAGCATGCACTGCGACAAATTTTCAGAAATAGATTTTTCGCACCTTGGATATACGATTTTTGTGTCCACGCATGCACTTATGGCCCAAGTGTTGCTCAACTGAAAGTGGGCTTACTCGATTAATACTGCTGTCGCCGTCGGTGCGCTAAGCATCCTATTGTTACTTTCTCTTTACGGAGTATAAAGAAAGATATACTCCTAAAACTCTGTGAAAAAAAGACGAATTTTCGGCAGAATAACTCTTTATTACTAGGCCTTGGTAAAAAAAAGAGAATAAAGCCTACTACATTAAGAAAATATTTTTCTAACACGAGGTATAGCCAGAATTCATGTTTTGTGGATCTTTAATACCAGACAGTAGAATGACGGCTCAACTTCTATAGTTCTGTCTGTCCGTCTGTCCGTCTGACCGTCTGACCGTCTGTTTGTCTGTCTATCCGTCCGTCTGTTTGTCTGTCTGTCTATCCGTCCGTCTGTGAAGAACGCTATCGGCTAAACCGCTCAGCCGATTTTCTCCGAAATTGATATTCCGCAATTTATCTGGTTGATGTCGCGTTCCCATCAATTGTAAACCGATGTTTTATTCTTTTTGGAGGGGAGATATATTTCATATGAAACCCCACGGACAGTTTCAAAATTTTCAGAAATTGTTTTTATTAAATGTTTTTGTTAGATACTGTAAATGACGTTTAAGAGAATGATGCAGGTCTCACGTTCTTTTAAAACCCTGTTTTTTCGGAAATAGAAACAATTCTGCATCTTTCTACTACTAAAATAGTGTCATAGTGCAAGAAGTGTTATCGCATTGTTTCCCAGAGATTTGGTGGCTACCATACAATTTTAGTTGAACATTGATTTACCTCTGTGTGGAGGGACTTTTCTGGCGCACTGTTCTACCAGTAGCTTTTAGCAGAATGCGATTCCATCAGTCAAGTTTGACTTTCACTAATTTCAAACTTTTTCTCTCAATAACTCCGCTAAAACTGGTAAATAGCTCGTATATTTGTATTTCAACTCAATCGATTCTTCGAGAAAGATTTCTTCCTTTTCCCTTTCAAGATATTAAAAATTCACTGTTTTATAGAATGTAATAATGTGGGTAATCCAATCTTCTTGAACGTATCGAACTAAGAGTCAACTCTGGATTACAAGAAATTAATAAAAAATTGCTGGTGTCAATCAAAGTATAAAAGCAATAAAAATAATTTACATATACAGAGCCCAAAATTGAGTTGGGATCACTAATATCACCCAAGTATGAGAATATAAGCAGAAAGTTTTGCTGTCAATGTGATATACGTATTAAATTCAATCTTCTTTCAGGGTGTTAAAATTGTTTTACCCCTCCTAATAACTAATCTTAACTTGACTTATCTACTGGGTAAACCAGACTTTTCGCATCTGAAAACCTCAGTGACGTAGATATCAAATATTCAACAGAATGAAACGTTCTTTTGAATTTAATACAACACATGAATATTTTTATTTCAATTTAAATGGTCATTTTGCATATGTACATTACTTAATACGATCTGTCAAGAGCCGAAGGCCTTCATGCTGTTAGAAAATTAACAGCGTTTCTCCCCTTTCAAATTCGGAGATTTACACACAGATTGGATCTCCATTGCACCAACGCAGCGGGAGAGACACTACGTGGTAAGAGTAAACGGAAAAGAAGGAAGGTGAAGGAAGAACAACTTGCCGAAAGAGGAAGAGTACCTGAAACGAAATAAAACAGAAGCACAGGAGATCTTTCGTACCGTCACCTCTGCGATTACTTCTTACACCACAGATTACAATGAGAAATATTCTCTCTTCAATTTTGTAGTTGTTGGAAGACGCCGTAAATATGTTAACTTTTGGAATTTCCAAAAATAAGAGTCTCTGAAAATTAGAACTGCATTATTTTAAATGGATATTCTGCTCTATGTGAAAGGAAAAATGTACTCTCTTTCGTCATAACATTTTTTTTTAATATGGGAAGTTTTGGTGTACGTTATTTTGAAATGAAGGCAATTTTAAAAACAAGATCATCGCAAAAATGGCTCCAAATGGTTCTTTACTTTTTTCTCGAATAGTTCGAAGTACTCTGATAACATTCTGCATGTTCTATATTTGATGTTGTCTCTGATGTTTTGAAAAATTAAGAAGTTGAAAATAATGCAAGGAGGTTATTACAAACCATTTGTGTTGCAAAAAAAAATGTTCAATGCAACCCTGCAACGCACGGGTGTATGTAAGTGTTGCATTGCAGCAATGCCGTCAGGGGCACGTCCGGGTCCTGGCTGGCAGAACCGTAACCGCAACGTGCAGTTTGCGCAGTGGTGTTCGGGGAGAGGGTTGGGGGTGGGAGAAGCAGTGAGAGAGGAGTTTGGCGGGGGCGAACTGGACCGAGGGTGGGAGGTTGGGCTGTGAAGAACGTAGCGGAGCGAGTGGGGTCGATGTGGTAAGGGGAGGAGCGTGGAAAGACAGGGCGGGGCACTCAATGGCTTGAGGCGAGGATGGAAATAAAAATACTTTCATTTTACGTTACAGATAGAATTCATTAGTTTTCCTGTCTAAGTGATAAACGTGATCCATAAATATGGGAACAAGGAGATTCTAGTGCACTATATCCATTGTAGTGCACTACGAAGTCGATTTTTTGGTCAGGAATATTCCATCGCACGTAGTCAGGTTCGAACACCCGACATAAAATATTATTAGTCCGACATTTTAGCCACAACTCCTCTAGTTAAAACAATTGTTGTTTTTTAATTAAAAAATAAGTATTGGCTACAAATTGGTGTATCCTTTCTTATCTCATTAATTTTTGATTTACCATAGCACTCCCCTCTATGAATTTTAATCCGTCTTTTAAGCTGTAATCATATAAGACGTTTCTAGATGTTATTGTTCCGAACTCGGAGTATTCACAGACGCACTTCGGAGTGGAATTGAAGACTACATGATTCTACCTTGACCAAGAGAACAGATAATTTATTAAAGCTGGCCAAAATGTAAAATAAAATTTCGATAGTTTATACACGTTTATCCTCGCATGTTATCCACATTTTAACTATTATTAAATACAAAATATACGAGTACTATCGACCATATTTTGTTCAGAATGATTATTTTACGATGTTCAGTTGTTTTGGATTGGACTTATTAGTATGCGATACTTTTGTTATACACGGGTGAAATATGACAAGTTCCTTGCATTTTTTACACATTTACATGTAGACTTTAAATACATTAAGAATGAATTTGGTCATGCAAAATTTATGTTGCACAACAAGTCGTTTTAATTTTTTTTCTGAATGGCTGTACTATTGGTATTCTGCTTTCATACGGTATGGATTATTTTAGTTTTGAATACGCAGTTTCAATGACGAACTATTATTTTTTAATTTCTTCCAAAACCTCAGGGTGTGGCCGCAGCACCGGTGTAGGTAAGGGATAGGTAGGGAGAGGTATTGAAGCCAGATCCCGAAGGGTTGGAAAAGGGCAGCCGTCGAGGGCGGAGAGAAAGTTGAGAAGGGAGCGAGAGCGGGCGCGCGCGGCCCTTCGCAGCTCGAGGGCTTTTTATTACTGGCAGGGCGAACCCTTCCCGCCCCCGCGTCGGCATGCCCTTCTCGGAGCAAGGCGCCTTCAACGGTTTTAGAGCTTCTCCGAAATTCCCGTGCAGCCGGCTTCAAAGGAACGCCGCGCTGTTACGCATATTGGTTTCCATTATGCGTATCTCGCAGCTGAAATAATTAGAATATACGTCAGTGAACATAGGTGCAACTCCTTGCCACGTGTTTCTCTATGTACGTAGACGCGTTGAATCCGAATCTGAAGGCACAATTGCGCCACCCTCTCCAGACGTTTTTAAAAAACCGTGAAATTGTAGATTATAATTTTAAGGGTGTTTTTTGCGATTAAAAAAACTGGAGGGTTCTGTCACAATTCTGGCTTCAGATTCGGATATAACGCGTCGAAATACAGAGAGAAATGTGGGTCAAGTCTTTGGGTCTAACAACTTTTTTTGCGTTTGCCTGTGTAATTATTGGCTCTCATTGAAAGTGGTGTCGCTACGCCTTCGGTGTCGGGGACAGTTGATGTTCCTCGTGAACGATTGTACCTTATGCAAAACCGCCATACGTGAGGAATCAGTTGACGTTTGCAAATTGCAAATTGTTCTCGTCTTCGTGAACTGACTCCTATCGACCCGCCAAGTCTTCCACTGACTGTCGAGCGAAGAGGCGTGCGATTCATGTCTGCCAGTAGGTTCTGGAAAGAAAAGTAAAAAACTTTACAATTGGTGACTTGTCATATTTTATTTTGTGTGCAATAACATAATTTTCTGGACAGAAATATTTCTCTTCATAGCCACATTCAATTGGAGTCTAAGGGGATAACGTAATTTTGACCTTTCGCAGTTACGGGTACGATGATAGTTTCATTACAGAATAATAATGAAATGTGGATGGTAGGCTGTAAAGCATGTTTAAATTTGTGGATGTTATTATCCAAGAAAAAAAACTCATCCTTCCTTGTCTTACTAAAATTCATCAGCTACGATTCCCAAATCTGTGATTACATTCCTCCTCCTCAGGCGGAACTCCCGGTAACCAGCGGTCCGCTATCCTCCTTCCTATTCCTTCACCCAAGTAGTGTCAAGGCCAAGTGCCCACGGCAGGTTGCACGTGACCTTCAACCCTGGGTCGGCTGAGGCGAGAAGCTATCAAACGCGCAGGCGCCCTCACGGGAGCCCTGAGCCACTGCGCGTCCTCCGTCCGTATCACCCTCGCCCTTCAAGGGACCGCTGCACCGCTGAAACTACGACGTCCAAGACGCACACGAAAGCACGATAGCATACATACATACATTTATTAGAACTGCAATTGGGTATAACCCGATGGCAGTTAAATAACCCGGTGGCAGTTAATAACCCGGTGGCAGTTAAATAACCCGGTGGCAGTTAACCCGGTGGCCCAATAACCCGGTGGCAGCATCTCCTGTATTACGCGCGAGGTTGCAGAAAATACTCATTACCAGTACTGAAAATTGAGAAATACCTAAAAATGTACGTTGTAGTTAAAAAATATGTTTAGAAAATTATCCATTTCTTCTAATAGAAATTTAAAATAGTTTACGAGACAGTAAGTGTACACAGTCAAACAATTTCGCCATTGCAATATATACTGCTTCTCTCAGAATAAAAACCATTAAAATGATCAAACCCATCAACATTTGTTGGTGTGTCTCAAGTATTTAACACTTCTGATATATGTAATAACGCCAGCAAAGAAGACTGCGCTATGAGCATTTACTAATCTTTCTGTAAATGAATTTTCAAAACACGAATAAAACGTATTGTTATTACTATGAGATAAGAACGTGTTAACCAAATACGCATTAAAGTGAAATGTTTCAATGAGCATTAAATAAGAAGACATTTACAATTTATATGCTTGAAACAAACATAACAAGAAATAATCAAAAATGACGAAATTCAATAAACAAGAACATTAAAAATTGTTCAGGTAAGAAATATTGTAGCACTAAAACAATCATGTGAATAAAGTGATCAAACTCAGAAAATGCCTTCCGCCGGCCTTTGTTGACAGTTTATTCATTCCACAATTTATTCCTTCTCAGATTTTAAATCGTTCTCACATTTCATCGTAAGTTAGTGTTCGCATACACGACGGATTTAGTGCTCGACAACACCCTTTTGGATTGCAATTAGAGAACGTTTCGCATTCGTTAAATCTTAGCCTGAACAAGACATGTGTTCAACGAGAAGCTCGTCAGAACCCGTTCCTCAAATCGAATCTCCGCCTCCCCTCGGCAGTTCTCGCATAATGCGCCCCTTTGATGGAACACGCTAATTTCGGCGGGGTGCGAACCCGTGCGCTCCAGCAGAGGCAGCCGCAGCGCGTTGCTAACTGCCTCGCAAGAGCCACCCGCTGATCCTCGCATTACCTTGATACGCAGCCGCAGACTCGCACTTCGACTACTCAGCACCGCACTTTCAGCTTCTCGTCTTTCCTGGAATTTGGATTGGCTGGATTGGGAAGGTGCACCTCTCACCTGAAAAGAAATTATAGGAGGACATTTTGTTTTATTGCGCAAACCAAAATATTACCTAACTCGGACTATTTTTTAGAGCTGTTATTTAATGAAATTGTAGCCTCAATGAAGCTGCAGTTACACTGAGGAAACTGTGGCGTGTTTCGAGCTGTGGTGTCATTGGAACTGTGGCGTCATTGAAACAGTGGTGTCATTGGAACTGTGCGCCATTGGAAAAGTGGCATCATTAATTTGCAATCATGTCATATTATATAAGGATAATTTGATAATACGAACAAATATTTGTTTAATTAGAAGTTGTGTTGTGGGTAATTTGCATTACTTAAATATTTTTCGTAATACTGTCCGTTAATATATCTGCATAACCAAACCTCATAGAGAAATGAGAAAGTAATCTCAATGGCTGCCGGACGTTAAGAAATTAACGGGCGCCGGTCGTTAAAGAGCCAGGTGATCTTCGAACTATTTATTAAAGTTAGAAAGCAGATGTGAAACAACGTCAGTAACATACACACACAACCTAAATAACGCCTGTTAAAGTAATTTTTAACTGTATATATAGTGAATACATTTTTTGTGCAATTCAGTGTAACTAGCACTCCGTTGCTCGTGGTTTTGTATATAAATAGTCCATGACGCAAGTTCGCTTTGTCTCGAAATGGGACGAGGGCGAAATGGGACAAGAGAACAAATGGGACAAGGGATTGCAATAAAAATACCAAAACACAATAACTTTTTTAGGAAGCCATTTGCTTCCAGGAAATTTCTAACTTTTTTAGGAAGCCATTTGCTTCCAGGAAATTTCTTCTAATTGTCAATACTACAAAATACTGTTTTTCTTGTAAATGTCACATCTGAAAAAAGAATCATATTAATAAATTGGAAATGGTAGACGGCGTTGCACTTGTACGAATTAAAAGCAGATACGATTCGTATTAATATATTTTTTGTATAAGGATATGGTGTTATGAAAAGTATTGAACAACACACAGCCAATATCACAAATAACACACTTCGTTGGTTATAAGCCTTCGTTCGTTATAAGCCTCGGTTTACGAACTTCAACCGCGTCTGTTATGTCGTGTTTATCGGCCTAATGACGTCTATGACTATTAAAGAAAATTAGAAATTCTGAATTATATGGATGTGAAACTTGCGAATTTATCTGTTCAAATACAGTTGGAAGGAGATTACTTCTTGAAGAATGACGAGTATTGTAATACAACTTGAATTGAAATAAGCTCACCAGTAGTCAAATGAGAAAATAAATTTCCGAAACTGTATTCTGCAAAGCCTGAAAATTGAATATCTAAATAAAAAGACCGCAGTGTTAACCGTATCGTAAATGTCAAAATTTCATCTATTTTGTTTCACAGCATAATTGAAACATTGCGATTAGAATAATTTCATGTATTTTGCACTGCGCAATATTTCCTAAGATATTCATAGGTATTTTCAAAGCATTGAATATATCTGCTGACGACGAAAGGATTAACTCTCATGTGAGCGATAGCCTATTTAATTTTTAATCTGACGCAAAAAAGTTTGTATATCGAGAGATCTTAGGTTCGAGACCTGACACAGATGTTTAATTTTGACAGAAGGTTTTTCACAGACGTCCAGACACCTGATGTAGGTAGTCGTTTTACAGATACTGTATGTTTCATTAGATTTCTTGTGCCTACACAGAGACAAAAATTGTTTTGTAAATAAATTATTTATTTTCAAGAGACAATTTTCGTCTGCGACCGAATTTTCTCGTGTGCTCGTCTGGCAACCCTGTCATGACACGCGTCGAGAAATGTCGGCTATTTTTCATCGGCGCGCTCCGTGTCCCAGGGGGCCTTGGCGAGGCCTACAGCGGCGGCCTACAGAGGTCGGCGCGGTGCTGAAGGCAGCTAACGAGATCTGCGTCCAGGGCTAATAACTAGGCGCTGCTCGGCCCTGTGCACGCAGGGTGGCACTCCGCCCCCACCCCCACCCCCACTCCTCGCCCGTGGGACGCTTTGCAAGTCACGGTGGCCTGGGGAGGGAACTCGTCTTCTCCGCGATGCAAAGATTACAGGCTCTTCGAATAGAGTGGAGGCGACCTCCCTGCTTCGCGACGGGTTCAGTACGTCATTGTCCTTTGCGAGGATTTTCTCATCTTACAGGATGCTCCTTTTCCGAAAACGGAAATTTCAAATTTTTTATAATATTTTCATCGCTGAGTAAAATAGTACTTTTATCCAATGTTTTCAACGTAAATTAATTTTGTCAAATTTTTATGTAATCGATATAATTACTTCGTTTGTTTGATCCTGTGTGTTATACTTGTCCCGCATTATGACAAAATATTAGAATATTTGACAAAATTAATTTCTATATATATATATATATATATATATATATATATATATATATATATAATATGATACAACCTCCTTTATCGTAGCTACACTTACATCCACAAGGACTTAAGCGGGTAATCTCACTTAATTCAAGTGTGATTTACTGTTCATCAATACAGTGCACAACTAAAGGCCTGTCGTTAATCATTCATTACAGACAATACTTTCGAAATAATAATTTCAAAAACCAACCTATTTTCCGAAATTATTCCTTTTTGCACTAATTTTAGGTACGTTATATGCTCCAGAAAAGATAATACATATTACAGCAATAGAACACACTTTCTCGTATTATTATTAATGGTTTCGTAATAGTATATTGCATTTTACACTCTACTAACGTTTCAGTTGATTGAGCAACGGAAACGATACTTTTCAAAACTACGCAATAACTACTCATGTTTTGAAGAAAGTGTATATGAATAATTTAAAAGTATAATATTGAACGTAGTGTAAGAGTTTGAAAACAATGTGCAATTTTCAAAATTTCAGAGTTTTTAATTAAAGTTCACTTATGCTATAAGAGAAAAGTGTCACAGTTTAAACGACAAACTTAAAAATCAATTTTTGAACGGGTTTTTGAAACAATCTCGTATATAAATATATTTTGAAATAGCTATTACTCCCTTCTAAAAGTGTTAAAAATGTGTATTGAGAGACGAACCGGTTTCATAAGTTAGTGATGTATATCTGTAAATATGTTCAAGAGTAAGAGAAAAATGAATGTCGTATTTTTCACAATCCAGGTTTGAGTTTGATTTTTTGTTGCTAAATTTGGGGAGAAAACGAAATATTTGTTTTCTGTGAATAAAATATTTTGACGCTTATTTACAATCTACAATTATTGAATCATTTACCCATCATATTTTATTTATTTCAACCAAATGCTTTTCAATTTTCCATTAGTAAATTTCCTTGTGTCATACTCGCTCTCTTCTGCTCCTGTTAGAAATGTGTTAGTCTTCTGAATGCTTTTCATTTATACTAGTTTATACAGTAAATTTAAACGCTTTTGGCCCATTGCATTCCGTTTTTACGAACACCAAGTTTCAAAATTTGCTAACGTCAATTTTTTTTTGTTTATTCTGAGAGTTGGTTTGAACACCGTAAAGAATTTGTATCTGTTTTCAAAAGTATGTTGACATGACAATTTCACACTAGCTAACGTATCTGTTTTCTTTAAATTTTTATTTAGAATGTAGTATTTAAAGTTTTTTTTACATTTTTGCCGTAATAAGTGTAAACATTTCTTCATTGGTAACAGGAGTTGTAAACTTTGGTTCAGCCATGTCCATTATTAAATATTTACTGGCATTTACAACAGTCTTTTACATTCAAGAAAATACTATTCAAGTACATTGAGTTCTGCTTGTTAATACTACAATTCTACCTTTTATTATTTTCAAATATGGTTCACACAAACACATTAATGGTATGCTCAAACTCAAGTAGACTTATAAAGAAAGTAGGGAATTTTCCCCCTCGAAATAGAAGTTCCTCGGGATCAAACACACACCACAGTGAACATCTCGCTGTGTGTTGTATATTCTGGTTACCGTTAGTCATATTGCTGTTGTAATGAACATGCAGTGCATGGCACTATGAAAAAGGTAATTTCGTAAATTTTCAACTTTTTTATTATCATGTAGTATTATTCTGTGAAAAAGTGAAAATATTGAAAATATTAAAAATATTAGTAGAGGGAAAGTACGAACTACTTTTTACGATGATTAAATTTTGACTTAAGTTTTCATTAGTGCGGAATGTAAGTTCAATATAAAGGAAGATATAGAGTGAGAGTAGGAAAGGTCTCAGAAACGCCAAGATCGTCATATAACATACAGTCTACGAACTTTAATTTGCTGGAATACAGAGCACATTCAATGTACTTCTTCTTTCAGTACCTTCAGAATATAAATATTATGAGTGAGAGATTTCATTGTGTACTAGATTCTTCTTATACAAAATTAAGAAAACAAAATATAAATTGATTGCATGGAAAAATTACTTAATATTTCTCTAAAGCAATCACTGGTAGAATATTTTTTGGCTACGATTAGATATTTAAGTGAAGATCATTAATCGAAAATTAATGGGAGGATTCGGTAGGTTTACATCTATTTCTCTGAATGTGAAGGTACTTTTACATCTGATTGAAATGCTATGGATTATTTTTATTCTTACGTCTTCATTTAATTTCTCTTGAGTTAATATTCCATTGTTATGGTGAATTATAATCAGTCAGATTTGTTTTCTTACTCATTTATTATAGTTAATGTAGATAGTTTTGTTTTCGTCGTTATGATTCAAACTTTATCAACATATAATAATTAGGCTGTGTTACAGAAATATTTACATTGCTCTTTTTTGTCAATGTTTATGTAAATAGTTTTCCAGCAGTTGCAACAAATTTCCCTCTAAAAACATATTGTACATGTTTTTTCATTCAATACGATTTCCTCGTTTTGTCGTCAGCTTAATCTCTATGAAGACACCTGACACAGCTGAAGAGCTAAGTCAGTTGTTCTGCTCAGTATCTGGAGGTGTCACTAGCTCCTAATTAATGATTATAAAGTGTCTCAGAATTGATGTTAGAGTTGTTCGAAGGATCAGAAATGATCCCTTTTTAACAAAACTTATGTAGTGGGAAATCACGTGTAATGACGTTGCGCATGAGGAATCTTTGGACAACATGTATTGCAGTAATAAACATATATTTCGTGTTCCCGCACATTGAACTAAAATCTGTCTCATCGCCTGCAAATCTCTTGCCGGTTTCCAGAAGACTACACGCACCATGCATCGTTCTTTCTTTCTTCCACCCCTTCCCTTTCCCTCCTCCGTACCCGATGATCGTCGTCTCCTCGCTCCATTTGTCCGCCTGGGTCGCGTTTCGCAGATCGTCGCATCCCACTCCCCCCGCCCCTCCCCCCAACCCCTCCCCCGCCCCCGCCCAGCGTGCCTTCGCTTTCGCGCGAGGCTCATCTGTCCTGGCGGCGCTCGGTGCCAATGGCCCGTCTGCAGCCTGCACTCTTCCGTCCGACTCCGCCTCGCCCCTTCCCACACCACTCTCCCTTCCCCTGGCCTACCTGTCACGTCTCGCCCGTCTCATTCGTGCCCCGTCCGTCTCCTTCTCCTGCCTATCACTTTCCTCCTTTGTCCTTCCTCTCTCCTCGCCCCTTCTCGTCGATTCTCGTTCCTCGCCCCCTCTTCCTCATCTCTCTTCCATCCCCTCCTTCGCCTTCTTGCATCCCGTCCACCTCGCCCAACCCCATCGCCACCCTCAACCCTTCTTCCCTTCCCCTGGCATATATGTCACGTTCCCCGTCTCATTCTCGCCCCGTCCGCCTCCCCCTCCATACCATCACCTTTCCCCTTTGCCATTCCTCCCTCCTAGCTCCCTCTCGTTCCTCGCCCCTCCTTCCTCATCCCTCTCTTCCATCCCCTCGGCCTCGTCCTCCCCCATCGCCAACCCTCTCTGGTCTTTCCCTTGCTCTGCTTACATGCTTCGTTCCCTCTCCCTTTCTCCACCTCTCCATCCCCCTAAACCAATGTCATCCCTCCTCGTACCACTCTGCCTCTCGTCCCTTCTCGTCCTTCATGCCCCCTCTTCTTCACCTTTTCTCCCTCCTCTTCACTCCACTTCTTCCTCCCTGCTCCACCCTGGCCATGCCCGTCGAGGCCGCGACGTTCCTCGCGGCGCTATGTCTCTCCCCACCACTCTGCGCTGCATCTCACTCACGCTCCTTACATCACCTTTCCTCTGTTCGGCTTCACCCCTCCATGCCTATCCCCCCCGTTCTGTTCCCTGTGCCTGCCCCTTCCTCTTCCGACCGCTTCCCGCCCAATTCTGCCGCTCGGCGTCGCGCCGCGCTCTGTCGCGCCCAAATGCGAGCCCGGTTTTCCCTTCGCCGCGCTCTGCCACCTCAGCCTGATGCCCTCCTCCCGCCCGCCTGGCTTTCCTACACCCTACTCCCGTTTCGCCTCGCTGTCATTACACCGCCACAACCCCCCGCCGCAAAGCCGCGGCTCAGATCGTCACCCCCCCCCGAACAGATCTATCCCCTCCCCCTTCCAGCCGCCCGTTCGTCTCCACCCTCTGCTCCCCAGTCAGGCGAGAACGTAGAGGTTGTTCCGGCTAGGGCGGTGCCCAGCTGGTGGGAGATGGGTGGTTAGGAAGAGCTCAGATGATGACGTGCAGGTCGGTGCCGGATCTCGCCATTTGGATCGCTGCCACCTCGGCGATAAAATCGTGCACTACATTTACGGAACTTATTTTATTTAGAGTTACACCCTGGTAAGCAGTAATCAATCTATCGATCTGTCCATCAACCCGTCTATCAATCTATCCATCTATCGAGCTATCCATTTATCCATCTATCCATCTATCCATTTATCCATCTATCAATCTATCAATCTATCCATCTATCCGTCTATCCGTCTATCCATCTATCCATCTATCCGTCTATCTATCTATCTATCTATCTATTCCCCTTCACACATCACCATTATCCTCCTGCGTCCACGGTGCATTGTCCCTTCCCAGCCATATCTACAGGTCGCCCCCCACCAGTTTCCACCGCTCTCGAACACCCCCCCCCCCCCATTCTATTCCCTGTTCATGTGCGTGCGTCACTGTACGTCTCTCCGTCACTTTCCTCCGCATCTTTCCACCTCCACCTCCTACATTACCCGGGTGCATCTCCCCCCCGTCCGCGTCCCCACGCGCCATCCTCATCCAGCACATATCCCTCTATCGTCGCAGTCGCCCAGCTCCGCCCCGCCCTCCCGCCGGACCGCTCGCCAGTCCCCACTCCGCCGTCGTGGTGTCGTTGCTCAGCGCGGCCTGGCGGGCGGGCGCGGAAACGCACGGGCTGATTTCCCGGGACGGCCCTGCGGCGCACAACGACCGCGCAGACCCCCCCTCCTCCCCTCCCCTCCCCACCCCACCCCCTCGGCGAACGAGACGCGATGTCTTTCATGCGAACGAAGTCGCCTGCACCCAGTGAGGCAGGCCTTGAACTTCAAAGCGCACACACGCTCGCTGTACACGCATAAAGGTTTATTACGTAGAAGCCTCTCCGTGTTTCCTTTGCACACGTTTTCCAGGCGAAACGTTTACCCTCGACGTATGGCCTACCCAAAACACTGACCCTCCAGACATCGTCGCTAACACACGATGTAGGGAGAATTGTTTATTCAGACAGGTCATTGCTGCTCTTTGCTTCGAATATTATAGACAGTATGTCGCGATTCTCTTTGATCGTATTTTGATGCTGCAGTCCATTTCAAGCAGATGTCTTCTCTGTACCTTTGAAATCTTTCAAATTGTGGGATTTGCTCTTAATTGGAGTGATATGTTTACTGTCATTGTAAAATTGAATTTGTAAGAAAAGTATTAATTTTAGTAAAACGTTGAGATTGGAGCTTCACCTTCACTTTTATTCCAAAATGTCTCTATCATTTTCATCAAAATAATCAATTACGGATATTTGTTTATGTCCATTTCAAATCACATTTATCAATATCGTCGTTGTCCGATATAATTTAGTCGAGGGCCTCTAAATGTTCTTACATGAACCACACATATCAAAACTAGAACTCGATAATTACCACAACTTAAACGGACTTTTTCAGGCGTTTAGCTACTCGTAAGTTAAACGTCGAATAATTGCATTAAACGATCTTGATAAAACAAACTCGCGATAAAACAGTCCTCAGAATGGTAATTAGGCCCTTTAATACACGAGCTGCAGTCTGTAAGTTAGCAAATTATTTCACTTAAATCTAGAAAAAGACTAGAAACAACACTATAAATATGACTTTTGACTACCCGGAGGTGTATAATGGTGATAGTAAAATAATCATAATTAATAAACAAAAGTGACGATAACTTTGCTCTGTAAGTGCTGATGGTCACTCCTCTTTCTTGAGTTTCTACAGTTTATAACTTCTGGTCTCTTTGTACGAAGAAATTTTCGGAAATTTCTCTTATTTTCTTTTTAAGTATATTTTGGAATAACTATTTATACTTTGCATTGGACAAAAATACAAATATTCCATCAAATTGTCGTTTTTTAAACTGTGTTTTTTAATTATTCACTTCGTTTACTGCTGTCTTTTTGGCTAACTTAAAGAGGCAAAACCACGCACTTTTTTTGAATGAGAAAAAAATATTATTATTAATGTCTTATTTGACATTGAATGTACACCAACTACGTTTTAAGGAACATATGATACCAGAACAGCATTGTTCTTACACTCAAACATGGTGCAACGAAGATTATACCAGTGCAGCAGTTAGAATTTTTAAACAGAAGTGTTACTCATTCAATTTCTCAATACCTTCGCAAAATAGAAATTCGGACTGCCATTGTCACCCTTAGGATAATTCTGTTTTGCAAGTGAAGAAAACTGAAGCGATTTTCAGGTTTAGACCTTTTTGAGCAACGCAGGAAATTTCAGACGTTCACGCGAGAGTAAAAGTGCTTCAGTTACTTGTAAGTGAGGGTTAAAAAGGATGTATGAGCGAAATTAATTTTTTTTTAAATGTATTTGATTCCGCCGAAGAAAATTTTGGCCGCGATCTAAAAACAGCAGGCCACTGTGGGTCCCCAACAACCTACGCTCATTCACGTCGTGGCTTCCGCGCTGCCACCTCCCACGCCGCCTCCGCCACCCCCACTCCGTCATTACGTTGGCTGCCGGAATCCGCGCTAGTAAATCTCACTCAGAAATCATCTGTATGGAGATGCAGGGAGGTGGCTGAATATTTCCTGGCAATGTGCCTTAGCTGCTGTTTCTCCGTTGCGTTGGCAATGCATCAGACGAGTAATAATATCGTTGAGCATCGGTTCCCAATGTGTGGTACTCATACCTCTAATAGAATTAAACAAAAATAAAATGAGAAATTCATTCAAACTCATAGCAACCTGTGTGATAGTAGTTATATAGTAGTTAAATCACTTGCTTTGAACTCGAGGAAAGAGGTTCAAATCCCAGTCAGTACGTGTTAAATTTATGGTAGATAAAGCTGGTTTGCAGCAGGCTATTTCAGGGTTCTCCTATTCGTACTACCTCCTAATTAAATCATTTATTGTATTTTGTATCATACTATCATAATCCCAGATCCTCCAATAACATTCACCCACCGCAGATATTGCTCTGGTTTATGATTGATTGATTGATTGATTGAGGTTCCCGGTCGCGTCAACTGTCATGGTCATTTGTCCCGACAGCGTAGTGTATGTTTTATCCTTGGAAGTGGTGGTGTTCTTCTCTTTCTGAATAGAAAGATCCATCTCCGATTCACACGTCTGCGTGCGGGCATTTTGCCTTCCAAGTAACTCCCCAGCACAATTCGAAACAAGCTATAATGTTTCGATCCGTCCTCCGACATGGTAGTGTAATACCTGTAAGTGTGCGTGTGTGGATGTAAGGGGAGAAGATAAGGCAAAGAAGAAGGAACTTTCGCGCGCGTTCCGTGGCTCGTTTGTTAAGGTACTTTTCCGGCATTCTTCTACTACTGATCGGAGAAATCACGGAAAACTATCAGTCACAGTCGTCAGACGCTTGAAATCCTCTCAAGTCAGTGGCTGAATTTGTTTGCGTAGGCTTCCGCGGCCGGAGTTCATGTTGTCTAGGCTATCTGGGACGAGCTGCATCAATGTCATGTTGGCTAACGTTTCGGCCAGCGTATTGTGATCTTCTTCAGTGAGCAGTACGCTCTGAAGAAGGCCACAATACGCTGGCCCAAACGTTAGCCACCATGACATTGTCGTGGCTCGTTCCGGATAGCCTAGAAAACAGTGGCGGAATTTGTCATATCTGTATAGCTAGTGTTTAAAATCCACCTCCGTTGCGATTCGAACCGTAAAACTTCTTCCTTTTCTTCATTTAACGTAAAATACAATTCAAAATTGTCTGTGACGTTCTATGGGGGGAACTGAATTCTGGGTACGTTTTCTGGAATTCTGGTATCGTTGCCCTAAACAATATACAAGTTCAATTCTGAATAGATATGAAATAAGCACACTTGGAAAGAATCGATAAGAAAAAAAATTCTCCACTAAAACAAAATCTAGTTTCAAAGGCAAATCAGCTACAGGGTTTGCCTATCATCCCTCTTCGTACCTGTCGTGAAGGAATCGTGGAGTATCGCCGGGAATCTCGCCGTAAGAACACGAAGGTCAAAATACGCTGCGTTAGACAACGGTAGGCCTGTCACTGAGCTAACTCAACCTGTATTGAGGTTTTAGAAATATAATCAAAATAAAGATAAGCAGAGAGTGTATACACCACTAATGATATGCAAAGGTGGTTCAGTTGAAGCTTTGAACAGTACGGAGAAAAACTTTCAAGGAAATAAATATTTATATTTACGTCAATATTGAAAACTAGTGCAAATAAAAGAATACAAATCAGGCTGTACTGGTTTGGACGTAACTTGCTTAGGAGGGATTCCATTGTTTTCAGCTGAGTTACGTCGGTAGTACTTATTTTACATCAACAGTACAGGCAACCATTGTAACACTTGCTGCATGATTTTCGAACTACCTATGCCAAATGTTTAAAGAAATAAGCATACAATTAATTTATTTATATTGATTTGTACAATATTTATTTAAAATAACTCTTGATATATGTGTATTTTAGGTTGTCCGATACACCACAGATACTTCTGATTTATGAGTAGTAATCATTTTTCATCATCATTTAATTTCCCTTTCTTGTGTTTGCGTTCTATCTATCTCGAATAACTCGACTGCTAAACACTCGTTTCGGGCAATTTCCGCGGACATTGTCATAGTAAATATTGCATAATAAAAATAATTAATGCCAATAAGCAGCTTCAGTTATAGATGACTTTATCTGTGATTTTATTGGCTGAGGAATGGCCCGCGTCTCCTGAATCGAGGACAGTGCCGTGTCTGCAGAACTGTTTTATCTTCCTTTCGCGAAAATTCGCGTATAATGCAGCTGGCAATAAAAAAGTTGATAGCGCCACTAAAATGTAATTTATTTTATATCTTTTTCAACTACCTGGAAGATAGAATATAAATGAAATGTGTTTTATAACGCTTTAGTATCAGTTTTAAACCTTCGAAGACTGGATGTCAATTACGTCCACTTATTTTCGTAATTAAGTTAAAACCGCTGATTGATATTAGAGAAAATTATGGACATAGTGAAGTTTGGTTATACTCGTCTATTGCTACTCATATTATGTTTATTGAAGTGCCTTAACATTTGACTCTATAAAATTTATTACTTCGAGGAAATCGCTACCATACCCAAATTATTTTTATTAAAAATCAATATAGGCGTGTATTAAAAAAAATAGCCAACTACGTTTCTATACATCCTACAATTCAATTTAATGTAGGGTTATATGTTCCAATGTAACGATTTCTTCATATTCGTTGTGTGTCGTAAAATAATCATTCAGTATACTGTCTTCTTAAGTGAGGCGACAGTACGTTACATGTTGTTATTATCTCGGTCGAGTATCAAATTTCCTGCCAAGGATAGTTACAGAAGGTGAAATATCTGAAAATAGTTATCATAGTTCAAAACATTTTTTTTTTCGCATTTTTCTTTTAGTTTCTTTCAGCCTTGTTTTGTGAAGTGTAGTATGTAGAAATATCGTTTATGCCCAACTAGAGGCAATAAAGGAATGTTCACAGAAGTTTGTCGCGAATTGTTTTCTATTTAAAATGTAAATTCGAAATCAAAGCGCATGCAGAAGTAAAATAATTTCGTAGAGTTTGTTAAGCGTTTCTGTGATCATCTCTTATTACAAACATCATTGTAGTTCGGCCACTGTCTTTAGAATCAAAGGATTTCATTTATGCAGAACACTTTAACGGGCGGATGAACTGTTCGGGAGGAAATTTCATTTTCGCATCCTTCCGTCGCTGTTCTCACGGACGCCCTAATGCGGTAGCCATATTGTCCCTGACCTTTCGCCCCGCAACGTCTGTGGGACTCTTTCTCGAACCAACGTTGATAGCCCTTCGAGGACCGTTGTGTTGGGAATGGAAGTGAAAGAACATAAAACTGCGCCTTTTTCGGGATGTGCGATCAATGAACATTTTTTAAGGGCACATGGTGTGTCGCGATTCTCTAAGTGAAAAATCTTCATGCGTTCATTTATTACATATGTATTTGAAGTGTTTTAAAATTATGCTTTGTTTCGACAGTCATTATTTTTGATGTATGTTACGTCAAAAAAAGGTTAAAAACTGTATGAGACATACTACAGGAGACGGGTATTCTGTGTTCATTTTCGTAATTCTGGGATCGCTACACATACAAGATGAATTCTGAAAACAGAAAGAAATTAGCGTTTTTGGAAAGAATTGTTAATAAAATATTTCGTGTTATGTAATAAAATATATTTTCAAACACAAATTAGCTATAGTTTTGGTTTCTTATCCCTCATCATGTTCTTAGTGGAGAATGATAATTTGAATAACTATATTTATTACAAACGGAACTTTACTCTTACCTAATTTGAATGTCTTTAAAACTTTCATCCCTGAATATACATGAACTTACATACAATACATTGTTTAATATAATTTTCGCGTTCTCTGATTTTGTATTCAGTCCCTTTAATTTTTTCGGGTGGTTTATACAGTTTTCATTTAGTTAAGTAAATTAAGTACCACCACAATGTTTCGATTGACATTTCTTTCATTTGTATAATTACTATAAAATTAAATGTTTAATACGATATAATCATTCCAAACGAATGTAACTTTATGAGTGTTTACGTGTGCAAATGATTATAGAAATTAAATGAAGAATATGTATATAATCGACTTTTTCAATCTAATATATAAACTCGAATAAGGAAAATTATGAAAAAATATTTATTCTTTAATATGTATGATATTAATACAATCAGGTAACTACTTTCAGAAAATAGATCAAATTTAATTTTCTAATTTTTAACCAAAAACTTGAAACACTTAATTATTTCTCAGCGGACATGATGTATTGCTTCAAAAGTAACTTTGCACTTACCTCTTTCCTAATGGACTTCCTCAACTTTGCCCTCTCTGAGTTTTAAAAATGCTCTTAAAGTAAAGGAAGTTGAGCGAGAGCAAATAGTAAAATATCTCTTTTGAAACTAAAAGGTAATATAATCTCAAGACTTTGGTTATTGATTTAGCATGAATTCCGGCTTTGGCTCTAAAGTATTTCTGTTATCAGCATTTCCACAATTTTCATTAATAATATATTGCAATGAAAGTACTTAGAATGTCCCACAAATGTTACATTGTAGGAAATTATTTGATAATTTTAATGATACATTTAATTTATTACATTCCGCAGTTCTGCAATCTTAGCTTTAGATATATTTTTTAAAGATTAGTTAAACTTAAGTTATGTAAAACGTAGCATGTAATAACGTTAAAATATTACATATGTGTCCTTTTTATTTAAATTCAAAATAGTAAATATTAATAATACCACGTTATGCAATTCTATGTAGGTTTTTTACTCGTAGAACGTTGCAAATAATGCTCAAAGGAAAGTATTTGACAGTAGTTCTATTGATTTTGTCAGTGGTTGCTGGGTATTATATTTAAGTATGGAAAACGTTACTATTTTTAAAATGTTGTTGGTAAAACTAGTTCCTAAAAACGTCAACTTTTTCACGAGGCAAATAAAACCTATGTCTGTATGTACGCCACAAACGAATTCATGTAAAAGAGATGAATGTGCTCAAAATACGTATCTGAATATAATTTACTGTTGTATTGAGTTTTGCAATAAAACATGTAAATGTGTTAGCAAAAAATATCTTAACGACGAAAACATCGTATAATTCAAGTATTTTATGCAAATATGAAAAACGTATTAAACAACAACTACACGCAAAGTTTAAATTGTGAAGAGGCCATATAGTTTATAAGACAAAATCTCGCCTCCCTACTTCCGTCTGATCTTACTAATTATCTACTTGGTGATGGATTAAGAACTTTAATAGTATTCTTGAAATTTTTCATCATTTTCAAAGTTTCTTAACAACCAATAACATCGTTTATGTAATTATCTACGACTTACTTTGGTACTTCTGATGAATTTTAACTAAGTTTGCAATTGAACGTAAATATAACGCAAATCTTAGAAGCAGCTGGTGGAGAGTATTTCCTACATCCCTTAAAACACTAATGAACATCAGAGAAATTAATGAGCTAAAGCTTCTTATTGAGCATCATAGACTCTTGTGTTTGCCTTGAAGAATAAGATACCTGAAGTGTTCTTTCAGCAGAAATATTGATATGTATTTAAATTTCTGAGAGTGCAGAATTTATTTAAGATGTGTTTGATTTACATTAACGAGTTAATATTGTACTTGTTCATTTTGCATTTTCATATCAAGCACAGTGATCTATTTGCATGAAGTCATCACCAACTTTATACATCGTATATCGACAGTAGATTCAAACCAATGAGAAATTATAGGCAGCGGAGAGTGAGGCGTAAGTACTCGATCAGTGTCAGGCATTGAAGCATAATAATTGTGTAGTAGATGTGTACGAAGGAAATATAAAATGTTTTCTACGACTTTTGTGAATGACGCATATTGCTGTTTATCTTATATAGTATCTTAATCTAGCTGTTATGGCCTGTCCTCCAGCTCACTGCTTGAAAGAAGTAATTAGTCAACATTGTCACAACCGTTTTTGTTGAATTGCAAGCTCCATTAGTTGAATATTCCCTTTTAAAATTCTTGTTATCCTCATTCACGTTTATTATTATAGTTTCAAGTTTTGATTTTTTTTATATTTTCGTCACCGAGCGAGTGTTTTCCCATAATTGCTTTTACATTGTGAAGACGTTTACGGTCTGCCTGTGTAATTGTGTCCATTACTACATTCCAAATGTGCAAGTAATTAATGAAGGAAACCTTGCTGAAATTGTTGGAGGTATTTTTTGTTTTTTAATATTTCTACATCTACGAAAAAAATTCTTTTCTGACATAACTCGCATTCTTTAGTACACAAAGAACCTCAATGTGTCCACTATTGTGTAGCCAGCACTTCTTTACACCTGTATCGGGTTTGATTGATTAAGCCATTGTTAACTCTGGGCACGGGAATTGCTAAGGTAATTATTACTCGGACAACTTTTCTTGAACGATGGATTGACGATTTCGGGTGGAGTGGGGGTATTAGTTACAAAGTCGGCCACTAGAGTGTTTTAAGTAATGCCAACGTCTGTGAAATGAAAGTCAAAACTGCATCTTGTGCTTAACTTTTTCGGGAGTTTTAGGTGACTCCCTTGAAGGACCTGGACCTGACTCAGCCATTTATTTCGATATTGACAATACATCTGAACAGGGGTTCTGCAGTATGAAAGCCACTGGCTTTGGCTAGCTTCTGTTTCGCGCCAACGAAGTTTTAATGCTTGGAAGGTTGTCATCAGTGCCCGCTGCGAGCTTTTGCCTTCAACTGTTTATTGAAAAAGAGAGGGGGATCAAGGTCATCGTTCAAGAAAAGTTGCGTGAGTAATATTCCTGTTAGTATAATACATGTTTTATAGTGGAAGGTGGCGGTTGTATTTGCCTGTTGGGAGATTCGGTGCAGACCAATGTCCACTTGCTAAGGTTTTACCCCACCAGGTATCACCCTCCAGCGTAGCAGCTCTACAGACGGGACATGCTCTAAGCTCCAGACTCCATGCATGTGAGGTAGTATAGTGCACGTGAGTGTAAGGGGTGAGGGCAAGGCCAGGAAGAGGGAGGATAGAGCGAGCGCGGTCCGTGGCCGGTTTGTTACGGTACTGCTCCTCGATACATTACCTGTTATCGAGCACATTTGTCGTTTTCTCTGAGACTCCTAAAAAAATCTTGCAGGACATTAAACAATATCTCGTCTTTCCACTATAACTATTCTTCGGTTTTAGTATTTACGGTATTTCAACTTCCTGTAATATTTTACAAAATGTCGTAATTTTTTTAGAGAATATAATAATGCCGGAGTCATCTTTCAGAACACAATATAGTTTTCGAAAAGTCAGTATTTTTCCGCTTTGCTTCAGAATACCCCCAACATTGTGTTTTCAGAAAATGTTTGGCAATAATTTATTCATTTACCTGGCACGCTTCTTTCTCAGACCTTTTTCTTGAAATAACCATTGTTTGCCTATTTTGACTCCTTTGCGTAATATTTATTTTATTGTTTAGTAAACTATTCTGAAACATTTCCCTGTTGATGGTGCTATTCTATCCCTAGCATTTTGTGAAGTGTTTATTATACCCTACACTTTTACTCGCGGTAATAGTTAACGAAAGTAATTAATTCACTCTCGATTCGAACTTTTACATACTAATGAGGTTTGATATTTTCACAGTCATCCCAAAATTTGAATGTGTATTCGAAAAATATTTTTCTGAAAAGCACAATATATTTCATATGCATATTTTACAGCTAAATTTCAGTTACAGAACCACGTTAAAATTGCGATGAGTGTGATAGTTACCTTGTGAGGTATTTTGTTAGAAAAAACTGTGTTTTTAAGCTTTATATAACATCCCTACCCACATTTTAAATTTGTAGCGTCAGTGAGTGATATAGGAGTACTCAACATTTATTTCCCGTACGTTTACATAGAGTTCTTGAGACTTTGAAAATGAGATACAAACGGTATTGTCTCAAAAGTTATATTAATAGCTTTGTTGTAGACAACACAGCCAACTTTTTGCCTCCCCTGAGTACTTCTCTTGCTCGCAGAAAATGATCATATCATGTTTAATTTTTACGATGTTTCCCAAGCACCGCCGGAGCGTTTTTGTCGGTGTTGGAAGGGGACAAATTCTATTTGCGAGCGGAGCGGGGGGGTCCGTCGGCTGGCGCGCCCCTGAAAGCTCTCTGAAGGGTCGGCTGGCACTCGTTTCGCGTCGCTCATTGCTGCTAACGAAGGGCTGAGGAGGGTGTCTTTCCTCTCCCCGCTTCACTGCACCGCTTCGACAGCCCCGTGCTGTGCTTCCACCCTGCTGCTTCCCCCGTTGCTCGCCATATATTTCGTATTCCTCCCCTCTCGTTGGCCGCCACCCGGTTCCCGCCCCGTTCCACCTCGTTCCCACCTCGTTCCCGCCCCGGTCCACCTCGTTCCCACCCGGTTCCCGCCCCGTTCCCACCCGGTTCCCGCCCCGTTCCACCTCGTTCCCGCCCCGTTCCACCTTGTTCTCATCCGGTTCCCGCCCCTTTCCACCTCGTTCCCACCCGGTTCCCGCCCCGTTCCACCTCGTTCTCACCCGGTTCCCGCCCCGGTCCACCTCGTTCCCACCCGGTTCGCGCCCCGTTCCACCTCGTTCCCACCCGGTTCGCGCCCCGTTCCACCTCGTTCCCGCCCCGATCCCCCTCGTTCCCACCCGGTTCCCGCCCCTTTCCACCTCGTTCCCACCCGGTTCCCGCCCCGGCCCACCTCCTTCCCACCCGGTTCGCGCCCCTTTCCACCTCGTTCCCACCCCGGTCCCCGCCCCGGTCCACCTCGTTCCCACCCGGTTCCCGCTCCGTTCCACCTCGTTACCACCCGGTTCCCGCCGTGTTCCGCCTCGTTCCCACCCGGTTCCCGCCCCGTTCCACCTTGTTCCCACCCGGTTCCCGCCGCGTACCCACCCGGTTCCCGCCCCGTTCCACCTTGTTCCCACCGGGTTCCCGCCCCGTTCCGCCTCGTTCCCACCCGGTTCCCGCTCCGTTCCACCTCGCTACCACCCGGTTCCCACCCCGTTCCCTCCCAACCACCCCGCGCCAATTTGCGAAATCTCTCCTGGCCCCCTAGTTATTTTCAGCTCGGTCCTCATCCTACTCCCTAAGTCTTGCCGTGAGCCACTACTCAATCCTCGCTTTGACCCTCGACGTGCAATACGTCCTTACAAGCGCCCACTCTCTCCCTCCCTCCCCCCTCTCTGATGCTCCGTTCCCTTCCACTCACCCAGTCCTTGTTCCTCATCCACTTCTCTTCCCCTCGCCTTGCATCGCGCCCCGCCACTTGACTCCACTCCCCGCCACGCCACTCATCTCCGTTGATTACCCGCCCTCGATCCAGCGACAACGTGCTCGATGCCACACTCCTTTCTCCATCTCCAGCCTTGCCCCGCTTCGCCACCCACCCCCACCTCCGTTCCTGCTCCGTTCCCGCTTTATTTCAGGCCATGCGCCCACACAAACCCCGCTCCGAGTCTGAATTGAATTGAATTGAATTAATGCCTTATTTTACGTGGCGAGACTCAGGCCATGAGGCCTGCTCTTCCGTCTGACCACGCAAATTTCGCTACGCTCCTTTCACCAACTAGCAGAGAAAGGAGGTATTTCTTGGGCGAGAAACAGGCGATTTGAATTTAGCTCAGAGCCGTCATTTAGGCTTGAGGATCTTTTACATGCAAGTAAATCTACTAACATGGGACAGCCGGCTTTACTTCCCCTCCGAAGGAAGGCGTATGAAGGATTTTTTCGCCCCGAAAAATCCACGGCTTCGATCGGGTTTGAACCCGCCAACTTGAGTACAACAGTCCGAAACGCTAACCGTTACACCATCGCCGCCGCCGCCGCCGCCGCCATCGGAGTCTGCTCCACTTGAATCTCGATCCGAGCCCTCGCCTCTCCCGCCCCGCTCCCCTGCTGCCGCTCGCCAACCTTCGTTCCCCGGGGCGTTCTCAATTGCATTCATTCTTTCCTGCTGTGGTCCCTCCCCCACTCCATCCCCATTCATCTGACCACCACTCTCTACATTTCACTTTCCTTCTCCGACCTTCGGTCTTCTCCACTCCAGAAGAGAGTGTTGTTTATAAAACGAATTTGTTATTACGTACATGGACTTTTGTAAAAAATGTAAATTTTTTACTCAATTGTCGACTACAAAATATGGCGAAAATATGATGAATGTCATGGCAGGAAACAACTCAAGCATTAAAATACGTCAATTAGGAATGGAAGAATATTACGGGAGATAATTATAGAAGATGTGGTGGCTAAATGAAGCTACAACTGATGAAATTTCAATGAAATGTAAATTAGAAGATGCTAAAATTAAAATATTACTGGATTAAAGTAAATATAGTTATTCAAGTAGAATATTAGGTATTAAATCAAGAAGTATCAAAGCTGATGATAAAATAAAGATAATATGATATTATTACGTACACTAGAAAGATTAAGGGAAGAAATCAATTAAGATTGTAAAATTTAAAAAAAATAGTAGGAATGAAACTGTGGACAATATTAGAAAAAATGCCAAGGAGAGAAGATTTTTTAAAAATTAAAAAGTTGGAAAGAGGAGATCAAGAATTAGTTTCTAAAGCAAAAGAATGGAAGATGGCAATTAAAAATGTTAAAAATGTAGTTTACTGAAATGAATTTTAATATTTTGTAAAAAAATTATTAAATGTAAAATATAGAAATAAAACGTAAGTAAAAGAACTAAATCAAATAGTCATAAAATTAAAAATACATTAAACAGAAGGGATGATAGCAATAAAAAAATTGAATTACAGATTTGGGAGGAACAGGTTAATATATGAAAATGATAACTTGTTAATCGCTTAATATAAAAAATCTTTATGACAATGGTAAAATAATATTGTTGTGATTGATAGTATAAAAATGTTCATTAGAATGAATGAAAATATTTTTAGATTTAGAAATGTTCTAAATGTCACAAATTTAAATGAAGTTTAAGGAAAGGGAGGATAAATATTTTTTTTTTCGTTTATGAATAGGAAATACATTTTTGGTTCAAAAAAACAATATTATTTGAAGAAGCAAAAGTACACTATTTAAATATTGAACCTACACCGAGATTCCGAATGCCCAGATCTACTTTACGTCCCTGTACACCCCCGTGCGCCCTGACGCAACCTCACGCCTCAGTGCGTGGCCTTCTCTGACTTCCAACGCACTCCCAAGCTTCTCCCCTCTGCCGGTCAAGGATCCCGATCTGACGGTCCTCGCAAACGAACCTTTTCGCATCCCACAACGCTCCCCGTCGCCCCACCGCCTGGAGCGCTCTGCGTAGCACTTCCGGCGGCGGCAGGCACATCCGGCGGGGCGCAGGTCGGAGGGGCGCCGCTCAGACGAGCACGCAAGCTGTGACGCACGGAGGGTGCGTAGCGCGACTGGGGATGGGGGCTGGGAGGCTGTGGCGAGACGCAGCCTGAGCAGTGATCGAATCAAAGGGGGAACTGCGTACGCCAGTTTCATTGATGGATTGATTAGTGATTCCAGTCTGGTAATTCCGCTGAGGTGATTATTCCCGTAAGTGGAGTGTGTGTAGTTCCTCGCGAGGTGACGGCGCTGGATGGTGAGATATGGCGCCAATCTACCCGTCGACTAGATTTTAGATTTATTAATTAATAATTCTGCAATTACGTGTGAGAACTTGGTGGCAGAATACACTAACTTAACATTACAACTATACTTACTTAACACGAACTTAACTTAACACAACTATACGAACTTAACAACTATACAAACTTCACAAAATCACATGAATATTTCACCGTGCAATCTTTCATAGAACTCCACTTCACCAAACTTCACTTCACCACACTTCACCGCACTGCAATACCGCGAGCTGTAATGTCTTTCTTACTCACTCGTTTCTCTCAGTTACACAAAGTCACTGCACTTCACGCCACTGCACTGCACATAATAATAATAATATAATATAATATAATATAATAATATAATATAATAATATAATATAATAATATAATATAATAATATAATATAATAATATAATAATATTGATAATAATCTCATTAATAATAACAATAATAATAATAACAACAATAATAATAATACTTAATTTCAAAGCGGAGTTTTCTCCAACCTAGTATCGCCCACCAGCAGATACCGCCCGAGCTGGTATAAGCTCTAAGCTCCCGACTATACTTCATCATGAGTGTTGGTATACTGTGTGTAAGTGTACTGTAAGTGTGTATAACGGATGGGATAGGACTAGAAATGGGAAGGACAATCGCGTGCCCCGTTCGACAGAATACTACTCCGGCATTCGTGTGATGGGGATCGGAGTAACCACGCAAACTACCGATCAGAGCAGCTGGCTGCTAGAGCTCTTTTCCAAACAGCAACTGAAGTCGAACTAGCTACGTAGCTAGTGTCTAAAAGTTTGCCAAACCGTCGGGAGTGGAATTGTAGGACCTCCTCGTTAGAAGCATCAGTTGCAGTGACATCAGTGGATGCCCATAGCCACCTCTCCCAGATGCACACACCAGACGTTTAGAGACCTCGCAGTGAAGGGTGAAAAGTCTGCCCAGCGGGGGGAGATGCAGTGCGACAAGGGCGGGAGCGCCTCTCACCAGAGTTCTGACACACGTGAAAAGCGGCGTGTTAACAGTAATAGCGGCGGCGATGGTGTGACGGTTAGCGTACCGGACTGTTATACCCAAGCTCGCGGGTTCAAACCCGATCGAAGCCGTGGATTTTTAGGGCGACAAAATCCTTCGTACGACTTCCTTCGGAGGGGAAGTAAAGCCGGCTGTCCCGTGTTAGTAGATTTACTTGCATGTAAAAGATCCTCAAGCCTAAATGACGCCTCTGAGCCAAATTCAAATCGCCTGTTTCTCGCCCAAGAAATACCTCCTTTCTCTGCTAGTTGGTGAAAGGAGCGTAGCGAAATTTGCGTGGTCAGACGGAAGAGCGCGCTTGATGGCCCAAGTCTCGCCACGTAAAATTCAATTCAGTTCAATAGTATAACATAACAACTAGGCAAACAAGTGGACTCATCTTGTATGGAAAGAAATGTTGGTTTTGCAATGATAGTATATTGTACTAGTGGACCCGGCAATGCTCGCTAATGCAATGAATTACACTTCACATGCTACTGGTTACGTGATTATTAATCACGATTTACGCTACGCTCTCCAAACATTTCAATAGACGAAAGCCTTTCTCGCGAGTGCGGCTCCGTCTCTCTCTCTCTCTCTCTCTCTCCGTATCTTTCCATTTCTCTCTCCGTCTCTGACTCTCTGTGTCTGCTTCTGACTATGTATCTCTCTCTCTCTTTCTCTCTGTTTCTGTTTGTTTCTCTTTCTGTATCTCTGCATTTGTCTGTCTCTCTCAGGAGAAATTTCACAATCGCCGGGACAGAATACGCAATGAACACGTCTTAACAATCTTACTTCACTGTGCAATGGGTTGCGTCAAGCGCCGTTACGTAGAGCGCCCTGTTCAGAGCGCTTGAGCCAACATACAATCATGTACGCACATGTATGTACGCAAGCATTTCCATCGTACTATGCCTATATTCTTTCTAAAAGTGCAAGCGATAAGTTGACAATGTATTATCGCAATCGGAAGAACTACACGGCAGCGCATGTAGTATGAACCAATAAACAAACAAACATTGTCTTTTATATATTAGATTTGAGAGACTCCATTTCATATTCGCAAGTAGATAAAGCAGAAAAATGTCTTACACATAACTAGTTTACAAGTATTCCATTTTCCTACATAATTATCAAGATTATTCACACAGATATTTGTGAAGGTCCCTCTTATTATTTGCGGCTGAAATTCCAAAACATTGTTTGGGAAAAGTCAGAAAAAAGAATTATTCAGTTTTCGTTCATCCACACCGAAGAGAAAAAATTTTAAAAAATATATTTTTTTGACGAAAAGGAACAAGGGAAATCAGCATCTCCCTTGATATTGAATACATGTTTTAATATATTTTTGTACATTAATCGTCAAATGACTCCGCCACTTTAATCTCAGTATCTCACAATCTTTCTACTTCGCTGTCCGATATATGTCGCGCTTTGCGTTCAGCATATTTTTTTATCAGTTTCTCCATTTATGCCAATTGAGTATTATCATGGCGTATTATCATGATCGTGTTACTCATCCTGCTAAGCTACCTTCATTAAATTCTGACATAGCATATTTCTATTCATGAAAACAATTTTTTACTCCCATCTATAATTCTCTTATTAGATTACTACAACTAACTGTTCGTTTTAAAATGATGCTCATTACGAAAATTTTTTATTACAGCGAAGATGTTTTCCATCAATCACAGTAAAGTTTGCTAACCAGGTTTGAAATGTAATTAATCATTAATCATCGTCCTATGCAGGAAGTCGATAACACAAAGAGGTACTATTATTTAATTTTAATATTTCTGTTATATTTGTGTCTGTTTTAATTCATTTCCTTTAGAGTTCGCTTTGAGACAAAACCATATTTTCTATAAATCGAGTTAGTTGGAAGGTACTTCATTTGCTAGTAGTTGCAGTATGACCTATATGAACAAGGATATGCGGCAGTTTGTTAACCCCAAACAGGGTAATAACGAAGCAATATCCTAAAATATTGCACGAATGTGAATTTAGACCTAGCGTGACCACCAACAGAAACACCCGAAATCATATTTAAATTCCTCAATGGTTGACTGGGAATTTTAATAGTATTGCCTGATAAATATTAAATGTACACGAAAAAGTTATCTGCAGTTTATAAAATATTAAATAATTGAGTGAATAAATTTGTATTAAATGATTTAAGTTTCATTATTTGAAAAACGTTAATTGTTTTATTTGCTGTTGTGCTCTCCTTTTTGCTGATTTTTTTCCTTTAATACATTGTATTATAAATCGACACCTGTACTAAGTATTTTCTGTCGAATCATGCTTAGTCAATGGAAATTCTAGGTCGATTTTAAATGATCATCGTTGAACACTGCACACCAACTGCCACGTTCATTGTAAAAGTCAAATTATATTAATTTTCATTAGTCATGAAAAAATACTTCATAAAACTCAATGTAATAGGTATTAAAATACTTCTATAAAATTTACGACAGTAGTTCCTTGCTCGCTTGTGTTGTAATACACTTTACACCCTGTATAAATACCATCATTATATCATCGTTTAATAATATTTTACCTGTGAACTTCTCTATTATATAAACTATGATTTTATCACTTAAAACAAACTATAAGACACTTATTTGCGATAAACAGACGTGTTAACATGTTCTACAGATATTGTTTATCTTATATTACATTATTTCTACAGATATTTTTATTCTTATCTTGACTTCTGCATTGTTGCTGTTGTCATCTTCCTTTCAACACTGATCAATAGGGCAAAGAAGATGACACAAGATGTCTTCTTCGCACTCTTAAACGCATTCCTCTTGAAGTAATTATCATTTGCTTGGTGTTCTTGCGAGTAAAACATTACAATATCAGAAATTGAATTGTCACTTCACATTTATTTATAAATCTTTCAAGCAGGATGTAGTCAGATAAACTTTACAGCAAATTGCTCATGGATCATTAATTTTTAATTTAATAGTTTTATCAGAATAAATCTTCCAAATATATTGCTCTTGGTTGTAAATTATTAAATTTGCGAAGTAGAACTTATCTCTACGAGTAATATGTTCAAAAAAAACGAGCATAATATCGGAAAGTGAATAAGAATATGACAATGAAAGATGTGAAAAGATACGAAACTACAGAAAGGTATATACTTAGGTGTTAAACATTGAAATACTGTGAAGACCGAAGACACAATAAAAAAGGGGCATTTCCTTAAAAATCTCAGCATCTATTTTTGCAGCATTAAAATATTATCTCCATAGCACATTTACGAACGATAAAATGCAGGGAATATGTAACGTGTAAAATGTTAAAATGCAAAATTATATGAATAAAGCATCCCAGATGAAATGCATTTTATTCACCACGTCCTGAGCGACAAAAAAGCTACAAACCAAGTCACCAAATTTTCATTCTCGACCGACATCACAGCGCCGTACGCTTCATCGAAATAATAAAGTGCGGACCCATTACGCAGTGACGTCGCGTACAGCGCACTGCACTAAAGGGGAACTGCACGAAGCGGCGTTGAATTCACGAGCTGTGTTTATGACTCTCGTGACAAATTTCCTGTCACCCATTAAGCCTTTAAACTTGGAACGCATTTAGGAGTACGACAACATGTGTTGAGTCTGTTATTGTGGTTGTAAAAAAACACTTAAATGTTTTCTGCATAATGAGTTATTCTCACAATTTTTTAGTCTTAAATCATTTCTAATATGTATGCTGTCCTGGGGTTGTGGATGTCGTTTACTATTTCATGAAGTCCAGAAACGTGTTTTTTTTTTTTTAAATTGAACAAAACAGTGCAATTTTTAGTACTTCGGCAGATAAATTCTAAATTATGCGAATAAATTTAACAGAACTCACAAAGATATGAATTGTTATAATGCATTAGTAAACCACTAGTCTTGAATCAAATAAAAAAATGAATCGTTCGACCGAAGTTCAGAAACTTCAATGTGTCCGCAATGCCCTTATGAATATCAGAAACGTTATTATCTCCTGAATATTTTTTGTTACTGGCGGTAATATGAGTTTCCTCCTACAAGTACCTGTACCTTCATAACATACCTTCCGTGACCCCAATAGCAGCCAATAGCTTCAGTGCAGTCATTCTAGAAGTGCCGATGTATTATGAAGAAGCTGAAGTAGCAGAAGAACTGAATAAAGGTAACATAAAAGATGTCAAAGTATCTCGCCTTCGACGGTTTGATCAATCTCCAAAGCCATTGTGTGCAATCTTGCTGAAAGATAGGACATCATTTGAAAAACTATTTAAAATCGACAACTTAGTTCCGTTGCGACAGTTTAACTTAGGCGCCGCAATTCGCTCATAGCGAGATGAAAAAGTTGTCAAGATTACGGACATATGAAAAATTACTGCACAAACCTCCGATATGTGTAAGGTGTGCTAGCTCACATGAATCAGGTTACAGTAAATTGAGCCCTCAACATAACTGTATTTGTGCAAAGTGTAATGAAGCTCATATAGGGTCTTCACGTGCCCGTACATGTTTTCAAAAAAGAGAGGCAGCGTTTTTTTTCTAATAAGTACTCCAAACTATCTTTATTCACAAACAGCTGGGAATCCTCCTTGTTACCCCTCCTTCCTCTTCGTTTCCATTATTGCCGCCTAAAGACAATAACTTTCAACCTAGAAACCTGTACCCTCCTCCCCATCAAGCATTCATGCCAAAACATTCTCAATTCTCAATAACTAATTCTCCACCTAGTACTTCTCTTCACCCACGCATAATATCAGAAATGATAAATCGAGTAATTAAAGTCATCATTCCAATAATAAGCAATCGAGTTCAAATTGCACTAACGTCCTCTCCATGTTTATTTCAATTTAACAACACTCAATATAACCAATAATAATATTATCTATCTCACATTCCTAAACTGGAATTCGAATGGAATAATCCAGAAATAGTTATTTAAAGTACCTATTTAATTACTTATTGCACACGTGCGATGAAACACAGGTTCAGGCGATTGTGATTAGTTCGCAGTTGAGGCGATTGAAAGTAGAATTTGAACTGTGGAAGCAGTAATTGATAGTCGTACACACGTACGTCTTAACAAACAGTGATGTGAAGCAAGCATTATAATGGTTGTGAGATGGCAAGACACGGAGGTGAATGCCCTGTGCTGTAAATGATTATTTAAAGTTACATTATCATCACATCGTGCAATATGAAACTGTTGCACTGACTTTAAACAATTTACGCACGCGTACGTTGCACACATTGCGATGTGAAAGTAAAAGAATGAGTACGAACTGTTGCGTGGATGCACACGCGACCACAGTTTCCTTCGAACGCAACGGGGATCCCGGGTGGGAGAGCGGGTTTCGCGGGCCTTTGACTTGTAACCAATAGAATTGTTTGTTACAATGCATTAGAATTAAGATTTTACAGTTATTGCTAATTGCAAATAGAATAAATTACAAGGTTACTTATCATTTTCAATTGCTGAATTTATAATGCTAGTTTTGGGTTTAAGGACGATGAGGTGATAAGGTTACATAATATGGCGCAACTGCTTGAAGATGCTACGCGGAACAGACGACTGGTTCCGGAAACACGACGGAAGGAGCGGATTCTCAGAACTGGGCATCCTCCTTGACATTGCAAAAGTCCGTTATGTAACACTACACATATGGTTTGTACTGAACCCTGGCTGTATTGAGGTGCGTGTCGAAATAAATGTAATTGAATTATAAATAGGTAGCTTGCACGAACATGTAATCTTCACGAATAGTATAATAATGTAGTAAACAATATAACAGTTCTTTACATACCAATGATATCAGCCGGTCAGAAGGCCGAGATTGTTAGGGCAGTAATGCCGTAGCGGTCTCGGGCCAGAAGACCGCGGATTCGAGCCTCGCCTCGAACATGGGTGTATTTGTGTACATTATATGTGTATGTCGTCCTTTCATTCCTCATTATCATCATCATCATCATCATCATCATCTCATCGTCCATACCCCCAGGGATAACAACCTTGGGGAATAAAAATCGAAATTAACCTAAAAAGATGATTCCTCCGTCCCATAAAGGTTCTTGAACCTTCTGAAGCAGGATTCTTCTGGAGCAGATGCGAAAAACAACAACAATAAAGAATGATATCAAACACGTTGATATTCTATAAAGCGTTTAACCTTACTTGCTGTATCATTCTGTGTCACTCGAGAAAAATGTACTTATCGCTTGCATCCATGAGAATAAAAAGACGTATTTCTCTTCGGCAAATATAAAATGATTTTCAATACTATTATTTCATGAATTATTTAATAAGCGCAAATGAGGAAAGAGTTTGAATGTTCAAATAAGTTCTTGTGTAGTAATATATGTCCTTTATATTGCCATATATGCTTTATTATACAATGTTATTTAATAAATGATATATTTTATTGCTCTCTTTCTGTTGCAGGTAAGTGTACCTAACGAGAAAAATAGCTGAATCGTATTGTGAGTACAAATAATTAATGTGGATTTCCCAAGAATTTGTTTTAAATTTACAATTAATATATGGTCATTGGTAACGAGAAATGTTAATTACTTCAATGAAATTTACGAATATCATTACTAATTATATTTTGAAATTCATCCAGTATATGTACATGTCATATTAGTTGACACCAGTTGCGAAAAATATAAACAATGACACACAAATTGTAACAGTGATATTTCCGAATATGATTTGGCGTTTTTGTGCGACAATGTTCTTTTTATGTATGAGAATGGTTGAAACCTCCTATTGTGCAGTGTCTAATAGTTGTAGAATACCATTAAAAGCATCCAATTTTCCTTTAATTATTTATACGTCATCATATTAGAAAAAAGGTGGCATGACAAAAATGCTACTTAACTCTTGGAGAATATATTATATTTGTCGAACGAAGTTTTGACATGAACATCATAAATAAGAAAATACATTCAGGTTCAAAATGATTATTCTCCTGTTAGAATATTGGTCATAAAACTGTAAGTAAACATATTTTATTTTTATTATGTTCATATTCATTATTGTATCTTTGAATTAATTTTATCGGTGTGTATATTTTAAACTTGCAAAGATGATGAGTGGCTATTTTCTTGTTCTGCTGTATTGTGTTATTGATTGCTGGATATAATGGTAATATTGCTTTTGAAGAGTTGTCATTAGAAGTCACACTGTTATCAATGCCCGGAATTGGTAAAACATTGAACATTCGTATTTAGCTATTCAGATTACATATTTTTCAAATGTTTCAATAATTAATTATTATTGCGATTTAAAATGTTATGCGAAAGAATGTATGATTTGATATGATCTGCGTCAATTATAAATACTCAAAACTTGGTGATCTTAGGTATCTTTATACATATGAATGTTATTGTGTTGTTTCTAATGGCTTATGTATTTTTTTCATTTTCTACACAATGGGAAAATCATTAAAAATTAATTGTGACATTATTCATTTAGTTTGTTAAATTAGTTTTAACTATTAAATTGTTTTTTACATCTACATAGAATGAGAGAAAACAATTTTCCCTGATGTAATTATAAACACGCAACTATTTTCCTACGAATGTCAGAGTTTGTTGGCTAATGAGCATATTCTTGTACCATTTCTATAGCGAACGACTTTTGGAAATATCGATATCGTAGAGTAGGTCATTGACGTAGATGTATTGAAAAGCCACGTAGCAACGTCGCTCATTTCACATTCCACCCTTTTCCCATAGGTACAGGTTCTAGAACATACCGGCTATTCAGTGCGCGGGCGGAGAATTCCTTTGGCCCTCTCCTCCTCTTCGCAGTCACCCCTCACGTCCCCTATTGTCGCGATGCAATCAGCCCTCCATTCAGGGCGGCCGCATAATCTTATCTCCATTGAAATGCGAGGAATTACCTGGGATGTGGATGAGCGCAAACGGCATTATCCGGTGATCCAGTGCCAGCCGAGGGCCGTAGAATGCGGAGTGCACCGCCACCCCGCGGCTTGCACACTCCCCGCCCTTCGGCTTATCCGGTGACCCTCCCCCCCCCCGCCAGCCAGGCGACCCTTGCATGCGTCGAGGTAAATAAATCGAATCGTGGAAATGCGACTGGAGCAGGTCCTTGGCACGAGGGGAAGACATGGGTGAGCTATTGTGCATCATATTCGACTTCAGTCAGTGAGATACAGGCAACGGTTTGCGTCACAATATTAGTGGGAATTTGAAATGCAACCAGGTGGTACCGAAAGTAGTATTAACCTTGTTACAAGTTATTGAAGGAGATACCTAGAGCATTTTGTTAAGTATTGCATTTTTTTATTTTAATTACTTCTTCATCGTGTTATGTTTTGCTGGGAATTGTTACTTTATGCCACTTTCAAATTTTTTTTCAGCTCTTTATCTATGCTCTCGTTCTCCATACATAAAGGCGGCTGGCGTCTTGTCTGGCATTTGAAACGAAGAGTCCTTGTTGTGGTCAAGTGGTTCGTGACGTAAATTCATGAAGCTTTGCGAAACGAGCAAAAATAGGTGCGCTGGACTAGTTGACCCTTGCTTTCCCATAGCCATTCCTCGTTGGAGTTCTGCGATGTGAAGGGCGGAGTTGCGTTCCCAAAATAAAAAATAATTTATAACCTTCTGTAATTTAAAGTCACTATCGGCAAGAGATATACGCGTAATAATGTCATAAATAAGTACAAACACTCGACGGTATTAGGTGATTGTTTTGTTTCCTCTGTAGCAGATAGGGTTAAGGGCACGTTTTGTACTTTTTAGAGGACACAAGAAGTAAATATTGTCTAGGTACTATTTGAAATTGCACTGAGACATTAGTTTGAGTAGATGAGAAAAAAAAACAGAGAGCATGTTTTCAGCGCATTAACAGCATGCTGGTAGAGGCACGGGTAAGTAGTAAAACCGAAGGAAGAGTAGAATTCAGGGACTGTTCTCGGCGTCACTTCGGTTTTCCACCCCCTCTGTTGTTTGCGCGATCTCGCCTCCCTGCCCCCCCTCCGCTGCAAACAAGCCCCCGCTCAGCGAGGGAAATAAATTAAATCACTCGACGTCATCAGGCCCTTGGTTGGTTACCTCCGTTGTAAGGGTGGCTGAGGGCACGTTTTGAACTATTTAAAAAGACCGCAGGAGCGGAAAACTTTGCCCCTGTTTGCCCTACTCTCTAGTCGCTGAGTGCTGAGAGCAAGCCAGTAATAGAACAAAGAAGAGGATCAGGTTCTGGCGCCTGAAGTACTGAAGTGTGTTGAAGAGGCAATTGAAAATATTCGTAAACTACCTTTTAAAATGTATATGAAGTTATGTAAGTAGTATACGAACTATATAAATGAAGTTCTTGAAAATAGTTAAAATTCAGGTTATTTTTCAATATTCACCATACCTATCATCTTGTACGTACTGTTCATAAGTCAAATCTACCAGGTAGAAAATATGGTAATAATCATTAGTGCAAAAGCCGTAATAATTACTACCAGAAAATGCAAGTAACGCAGAAGGAAACGGAATATATACCAAGAGAACAATGCAGGTAAAATAACAATTGCGTTCATCGAGTACGATGCACCGACTACTGCAACCTCCTCCTCTCTCAACTAGCTTAGGTGGCTCAGGGCATCAATTGACAGCATTACATTGACTCTGAACGGCAGGTCGTAGAGTTAGAGTTACGACGGAATATTCGAGACTAACTACATAGATAGGTCGAGATCTGGAGGAGAATTCAAGCGGCCGGTTATTCCGTTCTGTAGTTTTCCGTGGTTTCTCCGATCAACAGTAGGTAAATGCCGGAGCAGTACTCTAATCTTTATTTCTCTTCCACTTCTTGTCCTATCCTCATCCCGTACTTACACTCTTACTCACTACTCACTTACTTACTACTCACGAGTAGAGTGACGAGTAGAGTGACGAGTAGAGTGACGAGTAGAGTGACGAGTAGAGTGACGAGTAGAGTGACGAGTAGAGTGTCGAGTAGAGTGACGAGTAGAGTGTCGAGTAGAGTGTCGAGTAGAGTGTCGAGTAGAGTGTCGAGTAGAGTGTCGAGTAGAGTGTCGAGTAGAGTGTCGAGTAGAGTGTCGAGTAGAGTGTCGAGTAGAGTGTCGAGTAGAGTGTCGAGTAGAGTGTCGAGTAGAGTGTCGAGTAGAGTGTCGAGTAGAGTGTCGAGTAGAGTGTCGAGTAGAGTGACGAGTAGAGTGACGAGTAGAGTGACGAGTAGAGTGACGAGTAGAGTGTCGAGTAGAGTGACGAGTAGAGTGACGTGAAGGCGTCATCCCCCAGTCACTTTACATCCCACCATCACATTTTCTTTCTCGCCTCCCCCGATGTGTTATAACACACTGAGGATTTTCCATTTTGAAAAATACACTGCTTCCAACCGGATTTAAACTCGCGGGCTTAGTTTGGAAACTCGTTAGCTAAAGTCCAGACCGGCGTCGCTGGCGGGAGACAAACATTACGCCAGGGAGTTGGAGCGGTGCCTAATTACGAGACGATGCCTCGGATGTTGGTACATGCTGCTACCGCTCCACTCTGAACGTCTTCCTGGGTGACATTGGGAACTTGGTTCTACATATAGAACCCTGGCTGAAATCCAATCTTCTCACACCAGGCGTATGCCGGAGCAATATCCCACCAAATGGGCCACGGACCTCACGTGATCTCGTCCTTCGTCTTCCTTGTTCTCTCCTGGCCACTGAAATATTACACACATTACACTTACATTCCCTACACTACTGCACACATCGCGGTACCAGTCTGGAGCGTACACCTTGACCGGGCTGGGACGGTGCCCCGCTAGTGGAAAATACCTGGTTAAGGAAAATCTCGCTAGTTGGCATGTAGATATCGCCCGCAATCACTAATCAGCCAATTGGATGCTCCCGTCCTATTCCTTTTTGTCTGTTACGTTACATTCCCAATTTCCCGGTGCGACGCGAATCAATAATGCCAAAGAAACGGCGTTAGGCGACGAGTGGGGACCCTAGTCACGTGATTTATTCATCTGGAGTGGCTCCAGCTTGACACGTCTTTATCACGGCAGTACCTTGCACTCAGGGCAAAGTGAGAAGGGTGTTCTCCCGCGGATGACATTGGGTAATGGTACCAACATGAAAAGCTGAAGTAGGAACTCGGAAAGCCTGGATCTGTCGAGGAAGTCCCACCCGGGTTTATACGTCGGTAGATTTTCTTAAAGATCTTGATTGCTGGCTTATTCAGATTCCAGGATAAAGGTGCGTTTTATCGAACCTGACGGTTATAGAAATATCAAACTCAGAATGCACTTTGAACCTTAACACCTCTGATACTTACAAAGCAGATAATAAACTCTATGCGTATGACTACTAACCCCTTCCTGACACTCCTGTGATCATTGGTCACACATTTATGTATAGCGTCTGATTACTTATGTCGTGAAACGTGCTTATAATGAGCCTGAGGTTTGGCATAGCTCGTTTACAGCGTTTTGTGAACCTGCAAGAAACAAAAACACCTTTATAACCAACTTTCAATTTTCTCGAAAATACGAAGAAAGCTATGTAGTCTCCGCCAATTCTGGAAGCAAAACACTATAATTTTGTAAGAAACCCAGGAAATAAGAAAAAATCAATAATATGAAACAGTTTCTATTTTGACAAAAATATGCAAATATTTGACTGGGATATTTGTATTTGTCATAAAAAAAACGTCGTTTACAATTAAACAATTTGATTTTACAATGCACAACTATATTGTAGAATTTAGAAAATAAGTTTGTTTTAATTTTAATATTTTGGTAACTTTACTACTTTTATTGTAAATAATTTTGAAGAATTTCAAAAAGGAAGGTGATGAAAATACCAACATAAGGTTGACAAAATGCGGAAAAATGTACGGTTTATTTTTATGATCTATCTGCTCAATATTTGAAAGTTATTTATCAGACAAAATACTACATAATAGTATTTGATCATGAAAATTATAGCTTTATTCAATATTTTCGTAGTAGATCATTATTAAATTTCTATAGTAATTACTTCGTTAATTTATTACACTCAATGTGCCTAGCAGATGTCATTAAAAGAATTATATGTTTTATAACTAAATTCTTTTAGCAATTGCTCTCCCACACGTTCTGAGCATTGAGAATTTCTTGCACACCTTCCTTCATGGAAGACGACAACAAATGAAACCACTGAGCATCCCTCTCATGCTGCCTGACGACGCTCCGGACGGCCGGAATCTCCCCTAGATCTCGGGTCTCCTCCGCTTCCTCCCTCGGAGCAGAAAAAGGATTCGCAAAAAACAAATAGCAACACGACATCTGTCCTGCGAGTGCAGCAGAAAAATAAGAGATAAGCGCCGGCACATAAATTCGCGAGCGAGTTCCATGGCCCTCCGCCGGAAGACAAAGAATCAGATAACATCGCGCGGCCGTGACGAAACTCCCGAGCAGCACAGGAGGCCGAGGAAACAAGGGAACGCGCCCGCTCGGTGTTTCTTCCTTGACAGCTTCTACCAACACGCGTCGGGTCGTTCGTTTCAATTTGTGGCCGCTAGGGGGCTCAAACTACGTGTGCGAAGGAATGATGTGACTGCTCCTCATTAGCTTTGTTTTTGATGTTGAGGTAATGGCCTATAAAAATGAAATATGGACGCAATGATGAACAAGCTAATAACAGCGAACTGTTGAAATGGTTTGTGTTGGTGTCAACGGAATGTCTTTGGGAAAACTATGAAGAAGCGTGTTGTTTGTTCATTTCTTCAATGTGTTGAGGGGTGGTGGACAAAAGAGATTTACTTTTCAGTTTTGGAGTACGTTACGTATACGGTGAAACATTTTATGAGGGGAAACCTCGGTATGTTTAGTACACCACTCTTCATTTCACTGAAATTGACCCTGAGGGAGATAAGCGTGTGTTTCCTAATAGTGCAAAGGAATATTCACACTTGGCCTTGAGTGGTGATGTTTAAAATTATTGTGTAAAATAACGTATTCATTGTTTGGATTCGAAAACTCAGTATTCTCTTAAGTATATTAAAAAACTGTATCTCTAAAATTATAATATTAAAAAGATATTTACGTAAGTGTAGAAATATGAACATAGGATTCTATTCAAGAGAGGTTGGGAGAATAGTTCATATCCTTCGACCAAAGTCTCCTGCAGAATAAATCTCCGCGTTTACATGTATTAACACGTCACTACAGATATTGGTACCCAAATGGGGCACTATTTCTAAAAGAAATTGAATGAATTATAATTAATTCGTGTTTCACAATGCCGTAACCATAGCCCGATTTTTGCAATGTTTAGGAATCAAGAACCCACAAAACGTGGATTCAGACTACACAACGTGTTAGGAGAAGTGAGTAACTGCATATATAGGAAAAGATTTATCCACTTTTTCCTTACCGTAGTCCACAATAAGGGTGTCCCTGTCAAACAATTGCCGATTTCTACCGCTGCATTACAATAATGTCTCTTTGCGTTAGTACGTTAGTACGTAATAAAGAGAGGAGGTAAAAATAATTATTACCAAATGTTTGTATTGTTCATTATTTTTGGTCAGTCAATACCATGGCTTGCAATACCATTACATACTATCACTGACATACCATGCAAAAAACGTCGGAACGCTAACAGTATTTAACAGTCCCGCCAATAAATATATCAATCAATAAAATGTATTTAAAATTATTGTTTTTTCAGTAACAGTATTTGTAGTGGTAATAATCAATATCTACGCTTTAGCGATCTCTGTTAAATCGACATCCAACATTCAGTATTTGAAAATTTGCTTATGTGTCTTTTTTAGGATGTCTATGTCTAAATAAATGTGATATAAAATTCGCAAACTAGTGCGTAGGAAGCAAATGAAAGTTGCCAAGAAATGTGTGTCGTCAAATGAAGATGCTGACCGTTAAAGAGTTAAACTCACAATATCTTTTCACAAACCATCAACTCTTTGAGTGCGTTTTATCAAGGTTTAATGAATTCATTTCGAATTTTTGCTTTCGAATCTGAATAAGATACAAACAACATTAATTGTCCTCTTGTAACTCAAGAATGGTAGAATTTTAACAACTTTTATAAATTAGACATAACCAAATGCACATCATTCATATCAAAAAAGCACACCGCTACGCACCACTTTTCGTAATAACATCGTTTTGACCAGCAAAATAGCGCCATGGGTGCCTTCACCGCCAAACCATGTCATCCACGTAGCAGTGAGTATACAAGTATACATACTTTCATACACCATTGTCCCTGTCCCACAGTTAGATTTTTACAAGAGGGTTGATGTTGGTTCTAGGATGCTGTATGATCAACTCCATCTTCTCTAACTATAGCTGTGATTTCTAAAGGTACTCATCAACATATACCTACAAACGCTCAAATTCCATTTATAGAATGAAATTCCATCCAATAGACGTTTGCACTTGAGTCACTGTGTCCATTCGGAATTGTTAAAAGTTCCATATTTAATAAATATTTAAAAGCAATTAAATAAGACAGTTCCATCGAGAAGCTATGTGAAGAGGCTCAATTGGAGAAAGGATAACCTGTATATTGATAGGAAATGTTTTTTTAGGTGTATCAACCTCGTTGGATTATGCACGATTTTAATTTCTTATAAGTATTCTGAGATTACTTTATGTAGATTATCGTCAGAAAGACAAATTCAATGGATGTCAATTCGAAATTCACAAGAAATATTTTTTATCCACTTTATTTATTTATTTAACCTCAAAGGATTCTATCAATTTTGTGAAGCTGATTATCCTGTTCGTTTTTAATATATTATTGTTGTCGTATAAATATCTTACGTAATCTATTAACGAGTATTAGTAGCGATATTACTGTTATAGCAAACTTGTGTCCATAGTAACATTTTTCCTCATTGTATTGCGTACATTTGAATGTTACTACACATTTTGTGCTAATTTTATAGGCAGACTTTGAAACTATATTTTTTTTAATTGAAATAAAAAATTGAACTTTCGTCTCTACTTTTCATCAGAAGGAGAACATCTGTGTACTTTGTTTTGGGAAGTGTTAGAAACAACCCGTATACAGAGTGATTCTGTTTTCGTTGCTAATACGCCGGAGCAATATCCCATGTGTACTGTACAGACTGAATTAGCAAAAATTGGATACTCTTCGATGTTTAGTTTTATAAATAATTAACGTTAAATATTGGACTATTCGTTTTTGCTCGTCTAACACGAGCTCTGGCAAGTGAGCTAGGACCTTAACCTCTCGTTAGGAGGCTCGCCAATTAACTGGAAAACTCATTTGCTAATTCCATTCGAGATGCTCCGGAAGCGAGCACAAGGCAAGTAGCACGCAAGGTCAAGGCAGCACAGTTCCTCATGTGGCGAACAATTCATGCGGAGAGATTACGACGTTTCCGTCTCCAGCAGATAAGTATTTGTCCAGAAGGCACGTATAACGTGGATTTCAATTTTCTCGGCAGTTCCAGCGCAAATGCAAAGAAAACCATTAAATTTGTTCTTTAGTTAGATAAGGCGTTTTTTACAAGAACTGGCACAATTAATATGAGGGACGTATGAAGGCATTTTGCACGTTATGTAGCTCATCAAGAGCGATTTTTTGTAAATGTGAGTTGAAATTGTGGATGAATTTATTCTCAGTCCTCACTTCTTACTCGAGTGTTTACGTGGCATTCAGTATTTGAATTGTAGAACACCGTCACAGATACCATGGGGCACAGATTCTTATCTTACGTTCCCTCAAGGAGATATCATTTTGAACAATTGTAGAGCCCTTCTTATAAGAGGTTAAAATGCGAAATTTTGGCTGTATGATAAACTATCCAAAATAACACAATTATAGTAGGTTTTCCTCTCTTATTCATATTTTTTAAGATAAGCAGGCATTAATAGCAACAGGGAAGAATATCTTATGATATATTGCGGTTAATTTTTTTGCAAATATAATCAATGACAACAAACTTGTTTTTTTCAAAATTTTGAATACGGTTCTCACTATTTCCTTTTGCACTCATGAATAATATAGTGTACTCTATCATCGCGCCCTCTATGTGCAACAAGGACTAATTCATTGTTTATAATATGCTGTGTGTCTCCATGATTAGAGTGAATAATTTAACATATGTCTAACTGACTATCATTATTGAATTGTAAGTGACCCGAGAAACAAGAAACTTAATAGACTTCAACGACTGGCACAATGCTAAGCCAAACTGTCCCGTTAGAGTTGTTGCATCTTGATAAACGAGTATCACGATTGTGTGACAGTTACGTTTACAGTGATTAATTGTATTTGCAATGCATCTGAATAATGTTAATGTGTGTAGTCATGTTGCCGTATATATGGTAGCTTTCAGATAACAAAAACGTTTTCGAAGAAAATGTTAAGAGCGTATTTATTTAATACAACAGAAAATGTTGTGAAATATTAACCCCTACTAAACGTTGGAACATATGAATCATCAGTGAAAGAAAATGAGTAAATATTATTACTTGGAATTATTATCACAGTAAATATATAGTGCAACATAAGATTAAAAAACGTTTGTTGCGATTTCATTACATTGAACAAAGTTAAAGTTTTTATTAAAAAAATCTTATGTAGGGAAGAGTTATTGATCGTAGTCCTTTTGTAGTAGTAAAATTCATAGTTCTCGAAAGAATAATTTCTGGTTAATTACAAATGACCGTTTTTATGTCATTATTAGTTTTTGTACTGCTTTTGTTGCAGTTTCTTTATTTGCAATACTGTAAATTAAACAATGTATCTTTTTTATTAAAATGTTCTTCAGTTCCACATTTCAGAATAACTTTGCAACTAGGAATGTTCCAAAAACAGGCAATCTAACCAGAAAAAAATATTGTAAAGTAGAATCTTTGAGGAGGAAAGTGACTAGAATGCAAAACAATTACCTTGCAAATCAAAAGCAAATAGCAATGCTGCCGTACCTACTAACTTAATACGTACTAAACTAAATGTAACTACACTTACGTAACTAAACGTAACAAAACTAACTAAACGTAATACTAACAAGTCAAAGACAAGGAAAACAAGACAAATAAATGAAACGTAAACAATATTCTAAACGATAGTTTCAAGTTAGATCAAGTGTGGTCATAGTTTTGGCCGCACACGCTGACTCATTCCTGCACTTGCCCGACGGGCACGAAGTCACAGCGGCGGCGTGCAAGCGAAGTAATTTGAGAGCAGAACGACCCAGCCAGCTTGTTAGGTGAATGACAGAACAAGTATTTTCATTCCAGATATGTTTAATTAATCGTAATGTATGTACACAATAAACACAAACATAGCGAATGCCAACAGTCGAGGCATCACAAAGAAAAAGAAGCAAACTACCAACATTTTCGAAACTAAAGTTTCGACATCTAAATATCATATTAATAGGTCCAAGTACACTGTTAAAAGAGAACGTTACAAACAATTCCCCAGTTGTAACCTCTACTTAGCGATTGCTATGGTTGTATGTCAAGAATGCGAATTCATCCAGTATTCAATGATTTCCAAAACAAACAACATTTTTTGGCTCTTAGTACCTTTAGCTCTTAGTACCTTTGGCTCTTTGCAAGACCTCAGTTATTAAAATTAATATAAGTAGATGAATTTCGTAATAAAATTTGTTGTAATACCCATTTGAAATTCTTGAAATATTCATATTTTGCGACACTCGAACCAGTAATGACAAATCGATATTGAACCCTATGATCGTGTTTGATACCAAACACACTCACACACACACACACACACACATATATATATATATATATATATATATATATATATATATATATATAGGTAATCTCCTTCTAACACTCAGCATTAGCGTAAGCTCCATGATTCAAAAGTTAGAAGTAAGTGTGATGCTTTTAAATTTTATTTCTCAATTGTTTTGCGTGAAGTGTGAAGCAAATAAGATCACGCGCGGCCGTGGCCCGTTTGTTAGGTTTCTGCTCCGGCAATCACATTGATGAAACTACGGTAAATTATCGACCAGAACAGCCGGCTGCTGTAAGTGTCCTCCATACAGCGACTGAGTTCGATGTAGCTATCTAGCTGTTGCCAAAAATCCTGCCACCGCCGGGTCTCCAAGCTTAGAACTTCCCGGTCAGAGACACTGTAGTGACATCAGTTGATGCCCTGAGCCACCTCTGCTTGTGAGGCAGTGTTAAACGCAGAGCGTGGCTGACAAGTGAGACGCGTCCACTGCGCGGGGCCACGCGCGTGGGCGGCGAGTGCGCCCGCGGGGCGGCAGTGCGTGCGGGGAACAGCCCTCTGCTGCGGAGGGTAATCGCGTGAGCGGCGCGGCGCTGCGCTGCGCTGCGGGCGACGGCGCCGCAGATTAGATGGCCCAGGTGCACACGCACGCCACGCCCCGCCACGGCCCGCCCGGCTCCGCTCCGCCCTCACCCGCCCCTATCGCCACAGCCACGCCGTGGCCTCGGCCCGCCCCGCCTCGTCCCGCCCCGCCTCGTCCCGTCCTGCTCTGCCCCGCTCCGCCTCGCACCCCCTCCCCCCTCTCCGCCCCGCACCACGCCCAGCTCCACGCCCCGCTTCACGCCTAATTCCACCCCCCGCTCTACGTCACGGTCCACGCCCCGCTCCACGCCCCTCTCCACGCATCGCGCCACCCTCCGCTCCACCCCTCGCTCTACGTCCCTCTCCACTCCCCGCTCCACGCCACGCGCCACGCCCCGCTCCACGCCACGCTCCACCCCCGCTCCACCCCCTGCTCCACCCCCGCTCCACCCCCCGCTCCACCCCCCGCTCCACCCCCCGCTCCACCCCCCGCTCCACCCCCCGCTCCACCCCCCGCTCCACCCCCCGCTCCACCCCCCGCTCCACCCCCCGCTCCACCCCCCGCTCCACCCCCCGCTCCACCCCCCGCTCCACCCCCCGCTCCACCCCCCGCTCCACCCCCCGCTCCACCCCCTGCTCCGCCCTCGATTCGCCTCCGATCCGTCCCGTTCCGCCCGCTGTGCCCCGCTCCGCTCCGCCCCGCTCCACCCCGCTCCACCGCGCTCCGCCCCGCTCCGCTTATTGATTTTCTCAAAGAACCTGTTTCCAAACAGTAGTGAGTAACTTACATCTGACTACATTCTTTAATTTATAACGTAGAGTTGCATATCTAAAAGTGGAGGTTTTTCTCAGAAAGTAGTGAAGTCCCAACGCTGCCGCATTTCTTCACCACTTCGTTAGCTGAGTCGCTCGCATTTTATGGTTCAGTAATTAAAGAGTAAATTGTAGTTTGACTTTCTCTATTTGATTTCAGGTGATTGACAGAGAAGTAGGTTCCTTACACCATTGACCGCAAATCAAACTTTCATCTTCTACTCCTATCCGTAGGGTCTGGCGCCCTTCCATTACGTACTAAATCCTCCCACAGAACCAAGCGTACGCGGATGTCAGATTTCGTATCACGAATGACGTGACCTGAGAAAGACCCACAGAGGGGAGAAGAAGAAAAAGCGGACTTCATTGTGACCTATTCTACGTGACCTTACTCTTTTACAACCGCTGCATCCGCGTTTTACGGATGTGGCATTTGCAATTTCCTTCCGTCGGAATCCGTCGAAATTCTTGACGCGTCTGCGGAATTCAAAGTGAACGACTGCTGCACCCACTCCCTTTCATCTGTCATTCACAAAACGAACATATTCCTCTCACACATTCCACCATGTTCGCTGCGGCCACATCGCACTGTGCGCTGGGAAGAAACGGACAAAAATTTATCTTTCAGTAAAAGTAACTGAAATTTTGTAAGAAAGTCTTAGGTGTAAAAGGATTGGGAATTTTTTTAATGCTGCTCCGAAGCCGGAAACTTTAAAGCAGGAGGCTAGTGAGAAGCTGGATACTCTAATAGTATGTTCGTGGTTTGCTCCGATCAAATTTTGGTTGACGTTGGGGCCGTGGCTTAAACGGTGGGAGAGTAGCTAAAACAACCGCGCCGCTTAATACTCGTCCCTTTCCAACCGAATTGGCACCCCACTTCACCAACACCGTTGCCATGGACAAGAGAAGTGGTCAATATTTCCAGGTTTGATATCCTCATTACTCTCATGCTTTTTTACATTGATAGTTCGGTACTTCCATAACTCTAGTATATCATTCTACACACAGTCTTCCTTCATTGTCTTCTTCATTCCGCCGGTAATTATTTCGGTTTTAATGTTACTTACCTACTTTACTTAAGTCCAAGCTTTGCTATAAATTAGTTATAAAATCTGCATATAACTTTTCATTTCAACTGCATGTAGCTATAATTAAATTCTTGGGGGTGAAAGTATATTACTATAATATATGTAACTATAACATATATTCATTCTATTGGGTAATGTGAAAATAGTCTTAACACGTTATTAGAAGAACAAAAGGAATATTTGGTATATTTACTTAGAATGGTGTATACTAAATGATTTAATTAGTTTCATCTCCTTATCCCCTAGATCATAACCTGCCCCTGACGATCTGACCGAATGTTGTGAGGCTTAGTGGCATCACACGCAAGGGCTGAAGGGACAAGGAACACAGGCTCAGCCCTTGCTGGCCGCCCAAGGGCCCAAGGGCGTTGCCTTGGCGGCCCAGCTCTCCGCCTACGTGCTGCGTTTGTGGCACCTTCCGCGCGGTGCGGCTTCGCCTGTCAAAGGGCCGGCCTCGGACCTCGCCCCCTCCCCTCCGCACGAATTCGGGGCTCTGTGCAGTCGCGTCCGTCACTGGAGTGTGTGGGCGCACGCGGCTTTGTAGTTGGCTGTCTCTGTGCATCCGTCCTGGTCAGCGCTCTAGATTCCTTCCGGTGGAATATAGCCACCGATCTATTCGTGTGGAAGTCGGTTACTGGCGAATTTTTGCTCCCTTGTTCTGATTCTTCGTCGTTCTCATTCCACTGTAACATTGATTGCCTGATCATTGTCATATCGTAGTACCCACTTCGTCACGGAGTAATTATATATTGTAATTGAGAAACCGATTAGGAGAAGATCGTAAGCTACAAAAAAAATTGCGACCTTCGTTAGGGCGAAATGCATTTAGTATTTCGCCCTGAGGAAGGCTGCAGAATGGCGGCATCCGTGCCAAAAACATGGTGTCTCCCGGACAATTAAGCAATTATAAGCGCAAAACGCTAACTTAAAATATTGTTAAAGTACCTAAACCGTCGCGATGTGCGTTGTTGTAATTATCTCTCAATGTACTATGTGGGATAGCCTTTTAATAGCACCTTCAATGTTTTTACCTAGAAACTGAGTTTCAAATCCTCGTCCTTTTCTGTAGATGAAGTAGGTAAACAGAAGAATTATTTTTCGGCAAACAGCCATTTCCTTCGCGTCGTCCTGCACCTACTGGTACACTGCCATGCAGAATTTCAAGCACCAAATCTGTCATAGATATTTAACCAATATTCTCATTATTAGCATTGTTATTAATACTATTATTATTAATGTGATACATACATAATGTCATATATATAATGTCATATTTAAATGTGTATTTCGGTACGAGGGTACCGACGTTCTGTTTAGTCACTTTTGGTTTGATTCTGAGGATTACATTGCAACATTGGCATTGTGTTGTTCCCAATTAGAGGTTTCGGCTGTCAGTGCTCTTCATTCATAATTGAATATACTGTGGGTATATATAAAACTACATTTAATATATAGTATCTTCTTTATATTACATTTACATACCTTGGCCTACTTTTATAATTATTTTTCAACTTACAGTCTATTACTTTAGAGAGGAAAGTGCAACCAATAAAGAACATTACTCTTTCATTATTTTCATACATTCAACTATTCATTTCTGATTAATTAATATTTTTTATCGATTTACAAGTCTTTCAGGACAAGATAATTTTTCAATTCTTTGATAAGATACTTTATTAAATATAATGTAAACAACAGTGGTCCGTCCAAGGAACGAAGTTGGAAGTAGATTAAGCCTTATTCATTTCACTAACCTTTTACACGTTGCATCATGCTCTGACCATTTATTTTTTATTTTACACTGGATACTGTGTACGTTATTGTTACGTTCTCATTATAAATGCCGTTGATTGTTTTAAAGTAAAGAGAAAATATACGCAATAAATACACTAAAATTCGTTCCCTTTAAAACTATTCAATATATATATTTCATAGTTGCAGGCACCTGTGTGTATAAATGCCCATGGAATGCCTTCCAAAGTTTTAATGCCTACTTTGTGTCTTTATAATTACTCACATGTCTTCGTCTTTTTAACGATGTGCTCTTGCATTTTCGGCTGTTTCGTACCAATTCGAATTGTCATTCTACGTTAAATGACTATAGACATTACTACTATTATTACTATAAATATTTGAATTAATCACTGCTGTTTGATTTTGTATATCATGCATATAAAATAAAATATCACATTTTACATTCATAAATGAAAATATTACTTCAAAAATAATACATTTAATTACTCGTATGAAATACATAATGTAATTAAACTCTTAATTTTATCGAAGCACAGTAATCAAAATTTTTAATCAACAGTTTTATGATCAAGTTAAAAAATCCGTTCTATTACAGAGTTTTTCTATTTGCTGATAATTTCATTATTTAAATAATTGGTATCATGATACTACAAAAGTTATGTACATGATAAACAATAAAATATAACAATATTATTTTTAACAGTTAATGATAGTAGAAATGAATAGTTTTTGCCATATGAAAAAAACAACAATTTACTAAGTTAACTCGAAATGACAATGATCAGATTTCAAATATAGAAGGTTTTTTTTGAAAAACTTGAAAACAATCTATATTCTCACAATTCGCATAGAGTAATTTTCTCAGCCTAAAAGTTATGTTATATTTTGTTAACGTAAATATTTAATGAAAGCTAAAACGTTTCATGGAAAACAACGTCGCTTGCCGACGGTCCGAATTGAAACAGCATACGAAATTGTGGCACGTTTTTCACAGACCAAATAACGTCTTTCTTGTTGGCTCTCGAGATATTTCTGCCTGACATATTCTATTTGTTTGCGCAGGCGGTTGCGCTTGCAAATCTAAACTGCCCCCATCACTTACCCTTCGCAACCCTCAGAGCTTTCTAGAAGCTGTATTACACGCCAGCAAAAGAGATTTTTCATTTGTGATTAGTTGTCACAGTTAGTTTGAGGAGATAGAATTTAATTAAATTTCTAAAGAGGTAACAGTATTGTTTTAAAGGTAAGAAAAGTCATAAATAGTGTTCGGATATAACAGCAATACACACGTTTCTTCCCATAAAGAAACTCTTAATTTGTCAAGGTAATCAGGATCAAGCCTGTTACAATATACAATACGGTAATCTAGGAATTAAATGTTTCAAAACAGGTTAGTTTTCAATAAAACAGAGTTGATAAAAATCATGGTATTGAATAATTTCATACCTACTGTTCTAGAACAATTGCCGTTAGTATTAATATATTAAGAGCAATCAAAATAAAGTAACAAGCTTCACGAATTCAATAGCTCTATCTTCTTTGATACTGTTAGCTTATATTTGAATGGCCTTCTAGTATATGGTTGTGGTAATCATGAAATGAAATTTCGTTTGTGTAGATTCGAATGTGGGGTTAATTTCCAATATCCTGTTCAAAACTGGATGCTATTAAGCTTTATTTTACCATTATCAACATTACGTCCCTGTCCATTATCCACATTATCAATCGCGTGACAGCAATTAATTAATACTACACTGTAGTAACCATTGTGATCTAGGTACAATAGAATAAATACCATAGAATAAGCAGGAAATTTATTTATGAGATTTAATGATCTATTGTAATGGAACTGTTTCATCTATGCAAACAGGTTAGAGCATCAGAGGATCGAGTTGTTCATTTTATACTTGTATTGTGCATAAATAAAACCGTTAATTTTAATGTTGGTGAGAGAACAGACACGTATAATTTTAATATTTACTGAGCTGGCTAGTCATGATTACGTCATTCGTGATTAAGTCACGAATTGATTTGATTATGATGGAAGTTTTTTCGTCGTATAGTTTACATCCATTGTATATACAAAGCAATTGCATGTAAATAAAAAATGATAAAATTATAGCTTTCGAGTAACCTACAGAAAGCACGCGTTCTTTTTAGATGATGCTATAAGTTTTCATTATCCAATAATTTAAACTGGCTTGATAACTAGTAGAATAGTGAAAGGAAATAGCAGCCCATAATCAGCAAACGTATAGTGCGAAACATTAGTACCTTACATCTGAGAAACAACGCTAAAATCACTAAGTTGAGTAGTAGAAAAGCGTCGTGATGATTAGTGTTGGAGTTATCTACTTGTCGCTGAAGCGGCAGATGCGAAGATGTCTGTGAGCGTCCAGGTACCTACCCTGGTCCAATATTTCTCTCCTATAACATCTAACTCACCCCTTCCTTCTCCATCGTTCTTCTCGTTCTTCTCGTCTTTTGACTTTCGCATCCTTTCTCTTTCCATTCTCTGATTCTCCCTTTATTTCCCTGATATTCTTCTTATTCCCCTGCACTTCCCTTGCCCTGCTTTTCTCCTCTGTTTTTCTGACATTGATGACCCCCCCTTCTTTCACCTGGTCATCTCCTCCCCTCCAATGACCATCCATTATCTTCCATTGCTCCTTCTCTTCTTACTCTGGCCATCTATTATCTTGCTCAAGATGTTCTCTTTTCTGGACTGTGCCTCCCCTCTTTACCTGTGGGCCTCTCCTTGCTATCTCCTGTCTTCCTTTGGCCCTCGCTTCACCTTATCATTTCCTTTTTCCTGGCTTTTCACACACCTCTTATTCCATCATTAACCTGATGCTAATCATCTATCCTTCCACCCCATACAACTGTAACTCTCACTTTTCCTGATAGCATGACTGTGTGCCTACTACACCACCTCGCATCGCTCTTTTTCTGATCTTCTTTCCCCACCTCGGGTTGTTCTACCCTTTTGCACACCCCTTCCTACCCATTCTCTCTCCGACTCCCTTCTAACCCTGTATCTACCCACCCCAGTCCCGTCCGTCACAACCTTTCCTTTTCTTCCCATTTCAATCCCATCCTTCGCCGCTATATTTCTCTTTTATTTAGTGTTTCCCCTTCTCTTCTCTTATCCATTCCGTACTGACTCTCCACCCTCTTCCTCACATCCATTAATGCATTTTCATATCTGCTGTGCGCTTTCCGAGCTTTCTCCGTTTCTACCCTCAATTCTTTTCCTCATTCGTCCCCTTCTACTGCATCCTCTGCTACTGCGTCTCGCCCCGCTCCCTTTCTGTCAATTCTGTGACGCGCAGCTCTTCTGGAAGATAATAACTGCGTAACAGTTGTCACGCGAGGCTACGGAGTTTTCTCGCAATCGACACGCTAGCACGACAGCAACTTACAGGGTAGTAGACGGCCACAATCTACTTAGATATGTGTAGAACCAGCACAATGTACTGTGAACACGTAAGTAAGTTTCATCTCTTCTCGAAAAATCACAATGTGATTTCTGGGTGAATGTGAAGTAAAAATGATTCTTGGAGAATGTAATTGAAAATGCCATCATACTTCAGTTAAGCGTATTCAATGCATTTGTTTAATATGTATTCAGTGCTACATTGTGAGGCAGTTTTTAGGATGGAACTGATGGGATGAGAGTACAAATAGAGCAGTGGTTCTTGGAGAAAGAGTTATGAACAGACAATGTCATATTATTACAATTGTAGTTCATTAAATGAAAATACTTTTAGCGAGCGCGAGTGAAAATGGTATTTTAAAAACGGCATTCATTTCCATCTCTGTGAGAACATATCATATGCCACATGAGTCATTTATGTAGCTTCGATTGATTAATTGTTATTTCCTTAATAGTTTTGAGCATTTAATTCAAAGTTTTGTCAATATATTTTTTCATGGGAAACGTTTTTGATGTTACACGTCATGTTACATGCCAGTATTTAAGCTGTAAGAATTGATTTTTACCATAAACAACTTATTGCAATCAACAGAAAAATGGTAGAAGTAATGTTGGAAAAATCAAATGCTCGTGTGTAAAATAAATTAATCAATAGAGATTCTTTGTGTGAGGGTTACAGTAAAACAGATAATTGACACTCATCCAATAGTGACTAGGGGATAACTTGAATCACTTTAGATATATTCTATGAAAATATTCCTGGAAGTTGATAATTGGTTCGGATTCATTTAAGAGTCTCCCACATTATTCCTGGCCACCAACGACCTATGCAACTGAAATAATAATGTTGTTTGATATTACAAATCAAATAGGAAATATTCGTCTTTTGTACCTCTATTTGCGTCCATTTGCAACAATAGATGTTCTACATAAGAAAAATGTTGAATTAATACTTAACTTACTTTGCAGAACATGTGCCGTTAATGGTGCGAATTAAAGATTTAACAACCACGTCCACCGTTGAGAGGAGCAAATATTTACAAGGCATAAAACCGTAATGGGCGTTAATTGAAGCAGATGATATTTAATCTCGTATTCCTCGTCTGCGGAGTCTGTTCAGCAAACGCTGCCAACACCAGCGGACGACTCAGCGCTGTCGCTTGCCTTTCTCTCCCTCTCAGTTTTTCTAACAACGTCCCGGACAACGAACATCTTTCTTGTTTCTCTGTTCTTAAACGAACATCCAAATTCTGCAGGAGTTATTGTAAAATGAGAGAAGGCATTTTTATATCATAGATATTAGCATGTTACAAGGCCGCAAGAATGAGTAAGTGACAATATGGAGAAGGAAAGATTAAGATTGTATCGTGGCTGGTTGTTATGGTTCTTAGCGGAATACGTCTAAAACTAACCTGAGAACACAACTGAAACTCTTAATGATACAAAACAAATTCATTAGAATTATCATCTTCACGGAAACCGACTTTGATTGTGTTATGAGACCAACATTCGGCCCTGACGGGACTTTAAGAATCTCCTCCTTTTCGACGCTTCAGATGCAAATTCTCTACTAAATTATTGTGGAAGGATTGCGTTTATGTCAGCGAGCGTTCGGCACAGAGCCACGGCGAAGCAACCAGCAGGCCGGCCGCAGCGTAGATGGTTCAGGACATCAATTAATATCTCTTCAATATCTCTGACCGGGAGGTTCTGGGGTTCGATGACCGGGAGCTGTTAGAAACCCAACGGAGGAAGTATTTTCGACACTAACTAGAGAGCTAGGTTGATTTCAGTGGTCGCCTGGAGAAGAAATCTAGTAATTAGTTGCTGTGATAGTTAGTTTTCTGAGGTTTCTGTCAATCAACAGGTGAATGCCGGAGCAATTCCCTAGCAAACGGGCCACGATCAACGCGAGATCTCTCCTTCCTCTCCTTGGTCCTCTACTTACGTGCACTCATATTTGCATGCAATACATTACCACACATGTCAGATGCAGGACAGGAGCATAGAGGTTGTTACGGCTAAAGCGGTGTTCCGCTGGTTGGGTCATGTCTGGTTAGAAAGTACCTCTCTAGCCGGTATCTAGGTCTGTGCCTGATCTCACCATCCAGCGGAAAGAGATCACCATCACCACTCGAGAAGAAACATTCACTACACTTACCGCACTAATGAATATAAGAGTTGACACGCCTACAAAAACGAAATATTAAATCAACCCAGCATATTAAACATGCCCAAGTGTTCGCTGAGTATTCATCTGGGAGTATGAAAGCTGACCTCTTGCGGTCTGTGTCTCCACCAAGGAAAGTTCCATTGCAATTGAGAGAAAGAGCCCAAATGTTGCAAAATTTTATCTAATTCCACTGCGCAGTCACTGAACACATGCGCATTTCGGCGGCGATGGTGTAACGGTTAGCGTTTCGGACTGTTGTACCCAAGTTGGCGGGTTCAAACCCGATCGAAGCCGTGGATTTTTAGGGCGACAAAATCCTTTGTACGCCTTCCTTCGGAGGGGAAGTAAAGCCGGCTGTCCCATGTTAGTAGATTTACTTGCATGTAAAAGATCCTCAAGCCTAAATGACGCCTGTAAGCTAAATTCAAATCGCCTGTTTCTCGCCCTAGAAATACCTCCTTTCTCTGCTAGAAAGGAGCGTAGCGAAATTTACGTGGTCAGACGGAAGAGCAGGCCTAATGGCCTGAGACTCGCCACGTAAAATAAGGCATTAATTCAATTCAATTCAATTCGTCGAACTTTCTATGTGTCTGCCACGCCGGGTATGTAGCCTATTAGAGAAAGAATTGGGTCTCAGGCGTCGTGCGAAATACACAGGCAATTGAGGACGCGAAACCAACAGTAAAGGTGTTGAAAAAGGAAAGGGTGAGCGCAAGAGAGCGAAGCACCAGACGCGAAAAAGATTCATGTCCAGCAGCACGAAATATCCGGCACACTGAACACGCTGTCTTCAGTGTGCAACGCAACTGCGTCTCGCGAAGCATCCTTTCGGTACCCGAGTTGAGAAATTATCAGTGAACTTTGTACTAATGTGCCGGCTGTCATTTAGAAATTAAAACACATTGCAATCCCCAGTAATGCAACTCTGCTCGGTGTACTTCACTAGTCACAGAATTTGGAACGGGATTTAGTTGGTTGGTTCAATGGTGATACCAGTCACGTTAACTGCTAAGTAAATTAGCCCCGTAAGTGTAGTTGAATTGAATTGAATTGAATTTGCCTTATTTTACGTGGCGAGACTCGGGCCATCAGGCCCGCTCTTCCGTCTGACCACGCAAATTTCGCTACGCTCCTTTCATCAACTAGCAGAGAAAGGAGGTATTTCTTGGGCAAGAAACAGGCGATTTGAATTTAGCTCAGAGGCGTCATTTAGGCTTGAGGATCTTTTACATGCAAGTAAATCTACCAACATTGGACAGCCGGCTTTACTTCCCCTCCGAAGGAAGGCGTACGAAGGATTTTGTCGCCCTAAAAATCCACGGCTTCGACCGGGTTTGAACCCGCGAGCTTGGGTATAACAGTCCGGTACGCTAACCGTCACACCATCGCCGCCGCGTTGGTATTTGGTATTGGTAGTTGGTATTTTTTCGCGGGAGGTGCAGGTAATCATCCCTCACTGGGTGGTGAGATCCGGCACCGTCCTACCGTCGGCTAGCGGGGTTTTCCCTAACGAGGTCTCTCCCTGCAGGTGGGCACCGCCTCAACCGGGAGCAGCTCAAAGCTCCCGACCGGTCTCCCGGCATGTGTGGTGGTTTGTGTATGTAAGAGTGTGTAAGTGGTGAGGACACAACAAGAAAGGAGAAGAATATATCGCATGCAGTCCAGGGCCCGTTTTTAAGCGACGATCGAGCGACGTGTGATGGTGTCTTTCTGTATTAATAGATCACAGTCGCTCGGGGTGAATACCAGGCTGCCGCGTAGCGCGCAGATATTTAAAGGACATAATCTTATTTAATTCAAATTGTATTTTCAATCTCAGACTTGATTTTAAAATTATTTCAAAATTATTATTGTAACATTTTATCCATTTAACCTCTGATGTTGTCTATTTATAAGTTGCTTTAAATAACGTTTGCTTTCCACTAACTACTTACAACTTGTAGATTATATTACATTTAAATTTTTAGATAACATTACTTTTTAGTAATTTTACTATTTAATACATTACTCTGTATACTTGTGACATGTGGTCAGGCGGAAGAGCGGGCCTGATGGCCCGAGCCTCGCCATATTAATAAAGGCATATTATTATTATTATTATTATTATTATTATTATTATTATTATTATTATTATTATTATTATTATTATTATTATTATTATTATTATTATTATTGTTATTATTATTATTATTGTTATTATTATTGTTATTATTGTTATTATTATTATTGTTATTATTATTATTATTAAGCTCATACTGCTTCGGCATTCGCCTGGTATTGATCGGACGAACCACGGAAAACTGCCGATTAGAGCAGTCGGTAGAATTCTCCTCCAGTCAGCAACAGAACTCGACCTAACTGTTTAGCTATTGTCAAAAATCCTGCACTCGTCGGGACTCGATCCTAGAATCTCTCGGAGTGGTTTGGAAGTAGAAGACGTTGCTGGAAGTTACCAGGTAAATCCGAGTGCCGTACGGTGAAATTTGTATTAATATACAATTGCATCCTCCGTCCTGAAAAAAGGGGCGAATTCTTCCAAGGGACCTTAACTGCGGGGGCAATTCGAAAACAGGCAAAGGGCTGGTCCTCTGGTCGTCCCGGCTGCTGTCAGCTGCTGCTTTCGAGTCGGTCACCTCCAGATCAAAGACCTCAGCCCGGTCACTGCGTGCCGACCATACATCAACAACACAAGAGATGAAGATACGCCCACTGCAAGACTTGGAATCGGGTATTACAAAAGCCAGTGTAGTGATTGTTACATGTAGCTGGAAAACTAGCTTTTATCAATGTAAAAAGTGCTTAAGAACTGACTATTCATGAAGAAATGCTCTAAGGTTGACCGATTCACTGTCACTAGTACGGAAGGAGAGTAACGCGATTGGTGGTTCAATTGGCAATTGCTATAACTCAGCACAACAACAAAAAATATTGTTCTTAAACATCACGTTCAGTATTGTACCCTACCTTCAATATTGTAGATGCAGGCAGACGCCGAAAAAATTGTAAACTTGTACAATTTTCTAAAATTCAGAAAGTTGGTCAAATATTGAAACTGTACGATTTTTATAAGCGTACTTTGCATCATTTGAGGAAAGATTAAATAAAAGTTTCCAGCTATTTTTGAGAAGAAAATTGAAATGCCATTGTAGCTTGATATAAAATGAAAACCAAATCTATCCATCCGAAATTCAAGGGACAGTAATATTACCCATATCGACCGGGAAACTTCAATTTTGGTGAACACCCTGCAAATAGTTTAACAGCTTACGTTGTTGACGAACCCACAGACAGGCAGGCAGACGTGTTGCAGTAATCCTATTTTTCAATATCAACGTCGAACAAAAGGGGGATTCTGGCTATACAAAATGTAAGAGAATATTATAGTTTAGTACGTGTAGACACAAGGATGATCCACTTTTTCGGCAAGGAGCCAAAAACGTATTATCTACCGAAAGATGATTGGGTTTTGCTATAGAATTACAATATGTTTTTAAGTTCTAAAATAGAAAGCATTTCTACGATTAAGAAACTAGTATTGTTTCCAATTAAAGGTATAGGAATATTAAAAAGTAAAACGTATTTTCGGTGTGAGTAAACCCCAAAACGATCTCCCCCCCATCGATTTTTTGCACAATTACATCACTTTCTCTACACTACATACCCGTGAACGTGAAAAGATCCGAGCTTTTATTGAATGAAGCAATTTATGTAGGGAATAATCTCGCATTGCGCGAGAGCCTCCGCGAACATTTATCCGAGCGAGCGCTGTCAACATGAGCGAGCAGAGCCGAGGGTTTCTGCGAAGGCGCATTCAACACGCAATTAAACGGCCTCCTGTCTCGCTTGCGCCGCCACCCGCCGCCGCCGCCGCCGCCGCCGCCGTCGCGCGCGCGCATTGTGGCCGGGAGCCAAACGGCTTGAGATTCGTTCTCGGAACGACGCCGTAATTCGTTCGCGCGACTCGGCGCATCGCGCTGAAGGGAATTGGGGAGATGTAAGGCGCGGAGCTGCGATGTGCGGCAGCAATTCCCGACAAAACGATTTGTTTGTTTTTTTGTAAGTTTTAAATTGCTCTTGTTTTCACACGGAATGTGCTCGAATTTTACGTAGATCTTTCGTGCAGTTTTGCAGTTTAATTATTTATAATGTTTTCTAATTTGAACTGATTTTTAATATGATGAAATGTAGAAAATTCTTCTTGTTATTCAAGCATTACCATGTAGTGTTCATGAAACAGCGCTTCGAAACGTTTATTTTTGTTCAAACAAATGTAACCATTTCTTCAATGACAATTTCACCAATGACAATATCTTCAAAATATAATGATTCTTGCGGCAAGGTGTTAATCTTGTCAATTGTATGTCGTCGTTACAGAATATTCTCTCTCTAAATTCCGCAAATTCCTGGGTTATTTATTGATTTCTCATATCTAATTTCGTCTCAAATTTAGTATTGGGATCGTTACAATGCACATTTCATACAACAAAAGTAAAAATCGTCTACTCCAGACTTGAAGTAAATTTCGTTTTCTAAGTTCAAGAGACAATTCTGTATTTGTTTTCCTTATTCACTCGTTTTACTTCAGCATTGGAACAAGAACTAGGAAATTATTATTGTGTTTTTAAATTCTCTTTGACTGCAAAGAGATGAATTTATTTGTGATATTCTTAAACAACTAATTCAAGATTCATTAAACAATCACCAGTAAAAAAATGAAAAATTGGACAAAAATGTAATATAAAAAACAAATATTTCAACCTGTTTGTGAAAAACTTCAGCAATTGAGGAAAATAAATATTATGCAGTTCTCTGATGTAATGCATTTCTCTGCAGATCCTTTGACCGGAAGTTCCTAGGGTTCGAGTTCCGACTATGGCAGGATCACTTATCAGTCAGGCTTTTGTTACGTATATTATTGAATTGAATTTGCCTTATTTTACGTGGCGAGACTCGGGCCATCAGGCCCGCTCTTCCGTCTTATCACGCAAATTTCGCTACGCTCCTTTCACCAACTAGCAAAGGAAGGAGGTATTTCTTGGGCGTGAAACTGGCGATTTGAATTTAGCTCAGAGGCGTCATTTAGGCTTGCGGATCTTTTACATGCAAGTAAATCTACTAACATGGGACAGCCGGCTTTACTTCCCCTCCGAAGGAAGGCGTACGAAGGATTTTTTCGCCCTGAAAAATCAACGGCTTCGATCGGGTTTGAACCCGCCAACTTTGAACCCGCAACTTTGAACCAACCCAACAACAGTTCGGTACGCTAACCGTTACACCATCGCCGCCGCTGGCAAGAACGTAAGAACTATATTATCGTATAAACATTGTAGAGCACGATGATAGTACAATGTCTCGTAGTAATTAGTAAAGTATGTTATCTCGCAGTGTACTGCTGTAATGAAGAAACGAGATTTCAAGTCTTGCTGTAGTGAAACTTTGATGTGGTTCTTGCCAGTCAACACCGCCAAGCTTTCTTGGGATTTAAGACATTTTCTCGCTCACATTGACTTACTGTGTTGATTGTTATGTGTCACTGTAGATTCACCTGTACATTAAAGACAATAAACGACGCAGTAATGTTAATTTTAGCATGACGATCGTAAGAATGGTACGTAGTACAATGCAGTTTTCTATTAGTGCGGCATTCGCGTTTGTACCGACATCAGTTCTCTGCTTATTTTTTATATCTCTCTAAGAATCAAGATAAGTTGTATCCTTACATGTGTCAGGTCTAGAATAAGTTGTATTAAACTGTCCCACCAGAAAATAGCTCCGTATGTGCTACATAATTTCGATGTACTAGGACTGGAAATTCTCATGATCTCAGCGAGAAGGGTATATAAACTCAACGTGGCCCTGTACTATTTTAAAAACACTGCCAAGAAGCCGACTAACGATGTTGTGAACAGCAGATTATGTAAAACGCCTTGACGCCTTCATTGCAAGCCAATAAATTGGACCAAGATAGGTGGCTCAGGGAATAAATTGATGGCACTGTAGTGAGTTTCTCTGGGAGGTCCTTCATTCTAGTCCCGATTATGGTAGGATTTTCGGCACAAGCTTTTATTAGTATGATCGAATTCAGAGGCTGTCAGAAACAGAATTCTAGCGGCCGGCTGTTCTCATCGGTAGTTTTCTGTGGTTTTTCCGATGAATACCAGCTGAATTTCGGAGCTGTACCCTAACAAACAGACCACGGGCCGCGCGCGATATTTCCTTCCTCTTCCTTGTCCTATTCTCACCCCATACTTACACACACAGTTACATGCACTACACTAACACACTTGCCAGGTGCACAATCGGGAACTTAGAGCTTGTTACGGTTTGGGCGGTGACCCTCTGGTGGGAATACCTGTTTGGGAAAAAAGCCCGCTAGCGACGGTAGGTCGGCGCCGGATTTCGCCATACAGGGAGGGAAGATCACCGTCACCTCCCGAGTAAAAACGTGCACTGCACTTACGGCACTAATGACCTTAGCAGTTGACCCGTCCGGAATCGTTAGCAATCAATCAACCGGGGAATTGGCTCCCCGCCATGGCGCGCCCCGCGAAGTGAGCGAGCGCTGACGCTTTCCTCAATGATCGGCGGTCGCCAGCGCTCGGTTACAGGCGACAGGCTGCAGGAAGCGTTCGCGCGTCAACTGCTGGGCTGCAGTCGGCCGATCTATACATTTTCTGCAGAATATGTCAATTACATCAAATATCCTTCTTAGCTATTGTATTATCTTCTCATGTAGTATGTTAGTTGGCTAGAATGCTTGAGACAGTAATACACAACACATCTCATTAGACTCATATAAAATTACTAGAGGGCTAATTTTAATGAAATGTCATTTTTTCTTTTTAGAACAAAGATTTTTAGTACAGGAATTAATTTTATGTTATGATAAAAGGAAATGAAATAATTTATATAACTTTTTGCAATTTTCTTACATTTCGACCAATGTGTTATTTTTTTACTTTTCCGTAATTTATATAGTTTTTTTTCGCTAATTTAATCTATTTTAATATAATTAATCAATATTATTTAATTTTTATACCATCTGCAGAATTCCTGAGTAGCCTAATAAATTTAATTGCTCAGAAATTGTAACGCCAGCCGTTGTGAGTATGTAATCGAACGTCTATCAGCGCTATTGTCAGTTAATGTGGATGTGAAGATAGCCAAAGACAGATTTCGTGTTAAAAACTGTCGAAACCAAAATTTTCCTAGCTGGGTTCTCTTGAACGAAAGAAAGGGAGCCTCGATTACATCAGTAACAGACATACCCACAACGTGAGTTGTTCATCTGAACTGGTTTTCATATAATTTTCTTTGTCATTTTCCTTTGCTTTTAGGGTATTTTAAAACATTTTAAGAGCAATTTGTTGAGCTTCGTTTTCGTAACACCAAGGGAAGGAAATGTATCGCTACACTATGTGGCCATAAGTATCCAGACACGTAGCTGAAAATGACTTACCAGTTCGCGGCGCTCTCCATTGGTAATACTGGAATTCAAATGGGTATTGGCCCACCCTTAGTCTTGAAGACAGCATCCAGTCTCGCAGACATACTTTCATTCAGGTGCTGAAAGCTTTCTTGGGGAATGGCAGCACATTATTCACGGGGTTCAGCACTGAGGAGAGATATCGATGCAGATCAGTGACGCCTGGCACGAAGTCGGCGTTCCTAAACATTCCAACGGTATTCGACGGGATTCAAGTCAGGACTCTGTGCGGCCACTCCATTACAGCGATGTTATTGTCATGTGACCACTCCTCAACAGGCCTGGTAATGAACAGGTGGTCAATCGTGTTGAAAGATGTAATAGCCATCTCCGAATTCCTCTTCAACAGTGGGAAGCAAGAAAATGTTTAAAACATCAACGTAAGCCTGTGCCGTGATAGTGCCACACAACGCAACAAGGGGTGCAAGCCCCCTCCAAGAAAAACACGACCACAGCATAACACCATTTTGGACGTGTCCAGATCCTTTTGATCACATAGTGTATGTCGCGCATTGCAACTAACTTCATTTTACATAACTATAAGCATGAAAAGTATACGCAGTGTCTTTCGTACCTCCCAAAAAATATCGGGTTAAAATCAGGAAGCAGCCGACGTGACGCCTGGCTACGGATGACTCACCACCGCTCTCTCAGAAACGACGCAAACGCATAGCAGTGAATGAATTACCACTCACAAAATAAACTTGCGATCCTCTCCTACGCAACGTTCACTGCTTCGCCCTCCTCCCCTCCCTTCCCCTCTCTCGGCGCGGCCGCGCTTCCCGGAAAGGCCGCGTGTTGTGGCAGCGCAGCGCAAGTCACGGGCCTGCTGCTCCACGAGAGAGCCGTTGTCAGAGCAGGACGCATGTAATGGAGTGTTGCGAAGCACAGACCCCGCGCTAACACGCCCGTCTGTGGTACAGAGAGATTACTATGCGATGGGGCCGCTTTGACAGCGACTGCTTGGCCACCGCTGGCGAGACAAATGAAGGTTATGTCCATGCCCTAACTTTGCCAGTGTGTTTGTTTACAATTAGCACATTTCCAAATGTATGCATCAGTTTTTCTTGCAATGTCATCGCTCTGAGTGACTTTCATTTGTTTCCCGACCTGTCAAGAGTAACTTCTCTATTCTTTTTTGTCTATGAAGTTTAAAAAAATTCAACATGTAGAGAATATATGAAGTTCAATGCCAAGTGATGTAAGTTGTGAAGTTAGTAACCATGTATTTTTTGACATACTTAATATTTTCGTCATAATTTCATTTTTCAAAGGGTTTATTGAGCCTTTCTTATTGCTATGATACCTATCCTAGATATGTAATATACGGTAAAGTAAAATTTCTATGAATCTCTAAAATAATAGAAATGCATCGAAACATTCAAAGTATTAAGTTAAGGTGTCATGAATAAGGTTTTCAATAAACTTCCCTTTTTTCATTATCACACCTAAATACTATTACGGTTGCAGTACCCAAAGTGTATCTTATAATCTCCATTAGTATGGCGCAGTGCGTTGCGTATAATGATAAAGCGAAGAGCAGCATTTGCTCGCAGGCGATGCGCCGCGCAACTGCAACCCGCCATACTGCACTTCATTGCGGGACGTGTCATTGCAGGCGCACGTGACAGCAGTTGCTTCGCAAGGGCGGTGCAGATACTAATAAAGGAATCAGGTAATCCTTCCGTCTGTCTCACGAATTCCACAGTGCAAGCCACAATCCACTAGGTGAAGGATTACATTCGAACGTCATGCGTAACAACGTGTAAGCCGAACAATATCCGCTGGAATTATCGCCAAATTATCTTATAACGTTGTTCCGCATATGTGGCAACTAGAAGATATTGAATTAAACAAAAATAAATATAATTCTCAATTTATTAATTAAATGAATCAATTGAACATACAAAACAATAAAATAATAATGATGATGAAGATGATGCCGAGATCGCTACGGTAGTAGTGCCGTCCCTCCTCGGGCATGTGTGAATGCCTGTGTGCATGGGATTATGAATGTCTGTATGTGTGTGTCGTCCATCACCTTTCATCATCATCATCATCATTTCATCTTCCATCCTCCCAGGACTATCAACCCTGAGGAATTAAACTTTGATTCAGCATAACTCACACATGGGAACACAATGAACATATTTTAGTAATCATGAGCAGAACACATGACTTTACGACAATGGATTTCTTAACATTTCAACGCCTCTGTGCGTTCATTTCAGCGTCATTTCAACTCCTAGCGCTCTGTATACCGTTGTAACGTGTTTGATTTTGAAGATAGAATTTTGTGATTTCGTGACTTTTAATCAATTCCAATTATTTACAGTATATTAAAAACTGAATTGCGTATAAAAACGTATCTCATGAAAAATAATTGAATTAACCTAGAACGCCTACGAAGCGTCATTTCGACTCCTTTGATACTGAGCCGATCTTGTAGGTTCTGCATCGTATATTTCAGCGCTGAAATTTTTTTATTGTCTCTCCAAGAATTTCAGATACTTTCTAAATAAATATATTAGCATTCTCTCTGCTTTACATTGTTTGCGGGTCTTCCTGTTCAATACGTGTGAAGCCATGAATCGTGAGTTGTTTCATCACGGTGCAGGAAAACATGAAATTAAATTATTATCACATGGAATAAAGTATTGTTATCACGTGAAGGTTGAATGACAAAATATTTCATTCATACATAGCGAAATGTTCCGAGTTTATAAGAGAGTTTTCGGATAGAGGAGGGCAATGTGTACTTCAGAATGTGATGATGTGGTCAGATATACTTACTTTCTTTGTTCATTCTTGTTTCATCAACCATGATTTTTGAATTAATAAGAAAGGTTTCAGAATAAGTAACGACTAACTTGCATGATTTTATCTATAAAATTATCTTTATTTAGTAGGAAAAGATACATTTACAAATTGTATTATATGTCGGATGAACAGAATTGTTACGCCGGCATTTTCCTTCCAAACACGATGTATTTACACATTGTATGGTACATAAACCGAATGAAAGCAACAAACAATTATGTTTTGTGGGTTATGATCACTAAAAAGGTGTATGTTAAATAGTTTTTCATTCATTTGAAATTTTAGGGAAATACTGAAAACCGACAAGAAACTCTTGAAAAATGTAGCCATGAACCATGCACCAGAATGCATTGCAGGTGTTGATCAAACGTCTGGATAGCATTCGACCACATGTGCTTAAAAACTGGCACATATGTAACTGGTATTACGGAAAATGGAATGTTTATAACATTATTCTATTGTTATTGTTGCAAAAATATTATTCATAGACTAAAGTTTAGTTTTGAACATACTGCTTTATCCGTTATTATTCCGATATTATTCTGTCTATTTTCTTTTCCATTCCGTGCATGATTATTCATTTCTCAAGAAATGTATATAAGTTGTGGCATAATAATTTCATTATACACAAGATAATTAACTTTAGTATTGTTAAGGTCCATTCTCAATGCACACATAAACATTATCATGGCGTTAACATAAAAGTTAGGGGTACATCCGTAAGCAGACTCGGTCACAGTGCGTTCCCATTAGCATAACGCGTAAGACGTTAACTTAAGAGCTTGCAAGCTTCAAGCTTCTGGGCTTATGATTAAGTATGACATAAGAAGTAAACCAATCACAGTACGTTAACTCAAAATCAAGAATCGAAAGAGGAGCGAAGTCCATAGACGAGTTAACGCCATATGGGCCATGGACACATACCTCGAAATCGATTTTCACATCCAACCAATAGTAAACTCACCAATAGAATCCATCCAACCAATAGAATGCCTCACAGCCAATAAAACTTTATTTTGTTTACGATTATGTAAGACATTGTGAATACTTCAGTCTATGACTTATGTTAAAGTTTACGTCTATGCGTTATGCTTATGTTTACATTTGCATTGTCAATGGGCTTTATATTAACGTACATAAATATTTTTGCAATATTTCCTTTTAAGATGCATCGTTGAAGGCTCGTAGGCAAAACGACTCCGCTGGGCGTTCTAGGGGGTATTAAAAAGCCGAGCGTTTTAGTGCTAAGGACAGCTGAACGACGCGAAAGAGGAATCCTCAAAGGGCAGTGAAAACTGCAACTTGTCCAAGATTTCATCCTATTATACAAGTTCAGCGTCAGCAGTTGCAAATATAAACTTTGTGAAAGCCATACTCAATTAAGTTAATCGTGCAACGTACGAAACATTTTAGACGCATTTCATCCATCAGTCTTTTATACATAATTTCTCATAACTGCAGCATAATCCTATTAACCATTAGCCGATATGCAAGAGGTGTTCGTTAAAAAATAGCACAGTACTACTTCTCTTCTAGAAAACAAATTCTACCCACCAATCCAACAGGAAATGCAATAGGTTGGTTGTGGGGTCTAATGTACCGTGAATATTCCCGGTCCCGTCTGAAACATCGCAGAGGGAAATTTTCCTTTCGCACCGGTTCCGTCGGCTGAAGTAATTCTGTCGCAAAAACTCACTTAAGCCAATCGGTGTCCTAAGAAAACAATCAGTAAATTTGTTTAGAGCATTCGTTGACGGCTGAAGGGGGTGGACCTCGTAGCGGCATTTTCATAATTCGGCCCCGGGCAGCGGCTGTCAGTGTCGGGGAAGCCGCCTTTGAACGCGAGGACGGGAGTCCGGTCGAGTAAAAGTTCCCCGCTAAAATCCGCCGCGAGCGACGAAATGGAATTAGGCCTCCATTAAGAGGTTCGAAAGCAGCCAGAGGGGGCGGGATAAAAGGGAGAAACGTACGGCGTGGGAGGAGATATGATACGGAGGAGGAGAAGGCAATGGTGGAAGAGGGAAGGAGGAGTGGGAGATGCTGGAAGGGAAGGAACGGAATGGCAGAGGTGAAGGCAAAGAAGGAGAGGGGTATGCGGAGGTTGAAACGGAATGAACCAGGGACTGGATTCGGGAGAGATGGCTCAGTGTACCAACTGACGTCACGGTAGTGCCTCTGACCGGGGGATCCTAGGTTCGAGTCTTAACAGTGGCAGGATTTTCGTCACTAGCTTGTCAGCTAGGTCGAATCCAGTCGCTGACTAGAGGAGAATTATAGCGGTCGGTTGCTTTGATCGGTAGTTTTCTTTGGTTTCTCCGATCAATACCAGGCGAATGCCGCAGCGGTACCCTAACAAACGGGCCACAGACCGCGCGCTGTCTTTCATCTTATCGTACGTAGGTCAACCAGCAGGAGGAAATTCAGATTAGACTAGAAAAACCAAATTATTTCGACCGAAGCGATCACACCCACAAAGTTCGAGCAAGGAAACAAAATTCAGATCTTGGGAAGTATTCCTTTTGTAACAGAACAATTAGAGATTGGAACGGTTTACCTGCAGCAGTTTTCAAAGCTTTTCCTCTCAGTGTCCGAAGTTTTAGAAACAAGTTAGAACAAGATGACAGTAACAGATATTAAATGAGTATGTGCTGTGTAGTGCGGTGAAGTGTTGTGAAGTGCTGGTCAGTGTAATTCAAAGCAAAAAAGTGTAGTGTAGTGAAGTGAAGTGCGGTGAACGCGATCAATACACTTTTCAATGCAGCTTTTCGTCTTGTACTGTATTGTACGGAATTATTATTATTATTATTATTATTATTATTATTATTATTATTATTATTATTAATATTATTATTATCATTATTAGTATTATTATTAATGTAAGTGTGTAATTTTTGCAATTATTGTCACTTAACTGCCACCGGGTCATACCCAATTGCAGTTCTAATAAATGTAATGTAATGTAATTCCTATTTCGTGTCCTATCCTCACCCCTTACACACAAACTAACACGCACTACAGTACGTTACATGCCGGGAGACCGGTCGGGAGCTTAGAGCTTGTCCCAGCTGAGATGATGCTCCGCTGGTCGGAGAAACCTAGTTGAGGAAACCCCGCAGAGCCGATGTGTAGGTCGGCGCCTGATCTTTCCAGACAGCAGGGGAAGATCATCACCTCCTCCCGAGGAAAACAACATGCTCTATACTCTAATGACCTTAGTAGTTGACCCGCCCGGAATCACTAATAACCAGCAAATGACTGCGAGGGTGGGAGAAAATGCTAAGATTGTAAAGAGAGAGTGAATTAGAGGCGGAGTATATAGTAGGAACGTGTGGAGGAATGGAAGGAGGCGGATGCTGGGTTGGAGGAGGAGGCAAAGGAAGAAAGAGGGTGAAGGCAGAGGTTGGAGTGAAGCAGAGGGAGAGGTACAAAAGTGGAAAAGGTAAATGATGGAAGCAAAAGTAAGGGACGGCGAAAGAAATGGGGAAAATGGGAAAGAAAGAGACGACGAGCGGACGCTGAGATGGGTGAAGAGTCTGAAATTTGGGTGAAGAGTAAGAATGAGAATAATGGTGAAAAAGTATTCGTTTATGGATAGAGTAGAAGGTAGTGATGGGATAGGGGAAATTAAGGCGTGTAAAAATATTTATATGCAACGGCAGGGACAAATTTGCGAACGGTATGTGGTGTGAATGATAAAGGATAATACGAAGATCGGAAAGGATACTATTTCAATGCAAGTTAGTATTGAAGTGAAAGAGGAGGTAAGGACGGTTAAGTTAGTAACGGGCGCCATTGTCTAGAGTAGACGAAGAGAGAAAGAGAGTAAATGTGGCTTAGGAGGATGAGGTGATAGGAGAGAGGAAGTGAGGGGGAAATACGGCTGCAGTAGGAAGCGAGATTGAAGGAGGTGGAGGGAAGAAAAGAACTAGTGGTGCTAAAAGAGCACGAACTTTTCTGTTGTTTTAATGTCCCTTTAACTACGAGGTCGTTAGAGGCCACTGTTGAGAAATTTAGGACTATCTGTATACTCAATAAAGTGATATGGTGATGGGTGGGCTGAAAGGACAAACGCAAATGCAACCATGCCCTAGCCTAGACTCGAACCCACAATCTTTCGGCCCTACATCACTACGGCCTCATTGCCTTAGCAATCCCGGCCACCGGTATCGACAACACGTATTTTTTCACCTACATTTTCACGCCAAATTACGCGAAAAGGACTCATATTTTTGAAACATTGTACATGACCTTATTTCAAAATCTGTCTTTATGGAACAGATTTTATTAAGGGGGAATATTAAAGGGCAGGTGAGCCGAAAACGATGACCGACGAATGAGGGAACCTGGAGAGCTAAGAGACGAGAGCAGCACAGTCGATCTGTGACATACGCGAAGGTGATAACCACAGGTTTTTGCCATAGCGAACTGTAAACTGTCAGTGATGTGGGACACGCCTGAAATATGTAAAGTAATAATTTTAGAGCAGTGGAAGTGGGGGACGGTGGGTGTTAGGACCGAGCTTAGGATCTTGCGGGTGCGAAGGAGGCGAGGGTGGTAGTGAGGGGGCAGGTGGAAATGAGGATACTGCAGATGAGGACAATGTAAGTGAGAGTGGCTGGGGCGAAGGGGACGAATGATGCAATATCCGTGAATTTTTGGGTGACCGTGGTCGTGTGGTTTGGGTGGCGAAGCTAATGGAGGGGGCGACGAAGACGAGGAAGGAGAAAGACGCTGTAAGAGCGGAGAAAATAAGGGGCTAAGTCTGCGAAAGCAGGGGAGGGGGCGGAGGTAATGAGAACCGTTGCAGGGGCTGAGACAGCAAAGTACGTTGCAAGTACGAAGTCGTAGGCGAGGAAGGAGGGCAGGGCAACGACAGGGTGACTGGGGTTTCTGGTTGGCTGAGTGGTGAGGGTGACAGGGGTGAAAGGGATGAGAATAGGACAAGTAAAGGGATGGTTGGATAGCTCGCGGTATCCGTTTGCTAGAGTTCTGCTCAAGCATTTGCCTGGTGTTTATCAGAGACACCAGGGAAAACTACGGATCAAAACAGCAGACGGCTAGAATTCTCCACCTGACATCGATTGAATTCGACCTAGCTGTGTAACTAATGTCGAAAATGCGGTTACCGTCAGGACTCGAACCTAAAGTCTCCAGGTCAGTGAGACTGCAGCGTCATCAGTTGGTGCACAGAACCATTTCTCCCGGTAGAGTGACTTGTTGGCTGGATGGCGAGCGTGGTGGGGGTGAAGGGTTGGTTGGCGCTTCGTCAGTGGCGAGCGACTGTACCGGCGACGGTGGCAGACGTGACGAGGGCGTCGGAGGTTGAGGCAAAAGACGCCGATGTGTACGTGTAATTGGATTTCGCTTTACTTCAATGGAACGTGGAGGGGCTGCTGAGTGGAGAGAGATGCTTCTATCCTTCTTCATTCCGCTTTGCTCTCAGAGGGATTTGTAAGTTTGCGACGTGAAGGAAGTAAGATTTTCAGACAATTGCTGCCTTAAGTAACCTCTTTTAAAACAACATGAAGCACCACCAAAATATCAGAAAGTAAATTTAGTAAGAACAATATTGACTGAAGGTGAAGCTGTAAGTCCACAACTGAAAAACTGAAAAGTTTGGAAGATTCTTAGTTGATGTATTTTTAGACAGCATCTGCATAAGATTGGATAATCTTGTAACGCGTGGATGAGAATTCTACATAAGAGCTCTGTTAAATGTTATCCCCATGATTTCCCCCAATATACCAATGATATGAAGATGCCATATCTGGAAGTATAGTGTAAAAGTATTGATTCATAAATATGGGCGATTAGTTTTCAAAAGTGCCGTGAGTTTTTCTTTGTATCAAAAATAAATTTTATGAAATTAATAGTAAAATATGTGATATGCGACCCCTGATTCTCTATATACGGTTCTGACAGATGACACTGACGTAAGCATTCTGTCTAATCACCTGCACCCATTCATGTCCATTGTGCATCCCGACGGATTTGAGCAATTCTAGCAGGACAATGCGACAGTCCGGACATTCAGGATTGCTAGAGAGTGGCTCCAGGAACACTCTTCTGATCTTAAACACTTCCACTGGCCACCAAAATCCGCAGACAAGATCATTATTCTCAGTTCAAAAAGAAATCTCCACTCCTCGTACACTTACGAGTTTCTTGACAGCCCTATAGAATTCATGGTGCCTCCAGTATTACTTCAGACATTAGTCGAATCTATGCCACGTCATGTTGCGGCATTTCTGCGACCTCGCGGGGGCCCTACACGATATTAGACAGGTGTACCAATATTTTTTGGTCTTAAGTGTATGTTGTTATTATGATGCTGTTATTACGTTATCAATATTCTGTAATTATGAAATACATTATACAAAATATCGAATTCAAGCATTATTAATTTCACTGCTAGTTGTAAAAAACACAAATAAATATTTCAATTCTGTGGCATAAAGAAATGTCTGCGAGCAAACAATTCAACAAGACATTATCGATATGCAGTTTCAGATCTTACGCTCCACTAATGTACCGTTATAAAGCGACCATAAATCAATATATTAAAAAAATAACAAAACTAGTATCTAAAATATGTAAAAAGTAATTATACAATTAAATTAAAGGTAAAACTCATTACGTGTAACTTAACCTCACTTGGCAGCGCAGTGTATCTGCCGGCCACCATTTTGTGACCTTGCCTCGCGTGCTGCCCCTAGCGGCGGCGGCGGCAGGCGACCTGTCTGACCTCGGAGAGCGCGCCGCGCCGGCTGCAGCCCAAGTTACGCGAGTGGGCGCGGACCGCGTGCTTCACAGAGGGGCGACCTCTACTCCCCCCCCCTTCGCCCTGCAAATTAACGAAATTACGAGAGTTTCCGCTCAGTTGCCCCGTTCGGGCCGGGCGCAGTCAAACCTAACAAGGTGGAATACTAATTTTATCAGAATGCTGCCTCCGTTACCAGATTAATTTGCGACGGCGCGCTTTGGTTTTGTCAGACTTCCACTGGGTGAGCAAATGATACGGTTGTTATACCATGTGGGTACGTGTGCGAAACGAAGTAGACTATTATATTACGCTCGGTGTTTCAGTTATATCGTACGCTAAACGGGAGTAAAAAGTACAGCGCGACTTCCGAAATCCGGCAATGAGGATGAGCATATAGGGCGCGCTTTTAGAATAGAATCTGCTCCGCGGAATGAGCGCTGAAAAACTGCGCGTCGGGTGAATTGCGAAGCTACATTCATCCTTTGTGGACATCAAGAAATGAATTCGTTCCTTGACCCTTCTGCATACCCACGCGATCTGAGAAGTAAGAATTGTTCGCCTATTAAGTAGAGAATTGTTACCTATGTATTGTTGTTATTATAATTATTGTTAATTTTTTTGTATTTCATTAGTTAAATTTAAGTGTAATATCAACCTTATTTTTCTCTTTTTCTGTGTCTATCTTAAGTTCAGTTGTTTTCTAAATGTTAAGCGGAACAGCAATAAAGTCTTCGTTGACGATGTCGCAGAGTTGTGGAGTGACATTGGTAATTGTGATTTTATTTCAGCTTGGGATCTTGTACGGCTGATAATAATAATAATAATAATAATAATAATAATAATAATAATAATAATAATAATATATTTCATCACAGTGGAAGACTATAGCAAGACACGGTCGTAAGCATATACTCAGGAAAGGGAAAATGAAAAAGTTGCAAACTTCCTTCCATTCGGATGATCAGAGCAAGTATGGCATTCAGCTCATCACGCAGTTTCAAAGGAAACGCAGTGAAGTTAACAAAATATTTCCATATAATTCGCTCCCTTCCTGCCACTATGAAAAGGTGTAGAGACTTTCGTAAGAATAATATTTTCAATTTGTAACGTAAAGAAATTTAATTTTTATTTAACACAAAACAAGGAATACAAGAACCTAAGAACCTCAGTTATGGTTAAATCTTGCACCTCATTCGTTTACGTTCCTCATGTGTTATTTTCGCTTCAAAGGCGAACGAATTTTTTCAATGGTCTCCCAGCAAAACAAAGTGGAGATTGCTGTGATCAACCCGAAACCGCGCTCGGAGCTTCGAGCATCACCACATCAAGGGAAGGTGATGCCCTTCACCTTTCACCCTCTCCGCAGGTGTCTTCTTCGGTGACAGCACTTGCCTACTTCGCCTGGCGGCGGCTCGCAGCCTTTCAATATTCATGAGCAATTTAAGAGCAAATTGCGTCTCATCTCTTTACGACAAAAATTAACTCCCCTGTTATTACGGAAAGTGCGTTTAATACCCGCGTTTCAAACGCGGTAGGGTCTTTTGGTGCTCTCTCCGCGATACACGGGAAATTTGTGAAAGGAAAAATTGAAAATTTCTACATCCCTTCGAGCCTCGTTGTCGTTTGAGAGATATCGATACACGCGCTTTGAAGCAGTTTTCGCGAAACTTAATCAAAATGGACTCCCCTGTCCCGAGGTTTGGACGCTTTTGCTTTTATGGTCCTATCGATTTTCATTAAAACATGCAAAACTATGGAGTGTGGAGAAAACCCTAAATGCTTGTTTGCGGACATTTCGGTATGTGTGTGTGTGTGTGTGTGTGTGTGTGTGTGTGTGTGTGAAATCTGTTGAAGCGTTCACCTGAAATACGTTTTTGTATTCCTCGCCCTGTCGGAATAACACGTTGGAACGGTGGTTTTAAACCATGAATTTGCCTGAGGGGGTGCAAACGCTAATGGGTAAGAGCAGACAACTAAACCTGCGTGAACGTAATTGTGATTCATGGCGTGATGGGACGTGGAATTGCAAATGTCCGACCCACTCCCATAACGACGAGATAACGGCAATGCCCTTCGTGTACTGAATTAATAGTGTTTGCTCTGCGTGGTGATACTCATAAAAGGTGTCTGTTATAAATAAAATATATTCTTTTTTTCTGTTTGAAGTTGTGAATGTATAGTCAGCGAAAATAGATTCCTTAGTTATTACTACATTTCTGCGAATTTCAAAGAATATTGTTAGAAATTAAAATTACTCAAAGATTAACGTATATGCAGATGCTTTAATGACTTTTACGTTGTTCCATTCCGAAAAAATCTTAGTCTTAATTTCTCTATGCATGTACAATCCACTTCATTACAATCAACCATGTTTTCTCATTTTCTCGACGTGGAAATTAAAATTCATATTTCACATAGTTTAATGACAAAGTGATACACAAGTTTCAACGTTGATTGATCAATTTGATTACATCATCAGGTAGAAGTATGAAGACTAAAATCCTAAAAAAACGAAAGGGTCTCGTAGGAAATGAACGAGACAGTCCCATTACGAGGGTATTTTTTACTTCCCCGCATTAAAAATAGACAAGTACATTTATTAAAAAGCCCATCTCAAATATCTAACTTCACAATAAGTGTGAATAGCCATGGACTCGACCGTTTTAGCCTGTTGTCATGACTAATTTCTTTGAAAGATATTCAACATGACGATTGTCCTTCTGATGGTAGGTAATAGAAATTGTGAAAGTACCGGATAGATTCTGAAATAAATACAAGCAATTATTAGTATTAAAAATGACACTCAAATGCAGTGAAATATCTTGTATTTAACATGCAGCATACCAAACTTCATAATAGTGTTTTAAGAAGAAGGTAACTATTTTATCTTTTATTCAGAGCAAGCCAAATCGACTATTTAAGTACTCAATCATGAAATGTGCTCCAGTAGCGTCAGGTGACTCAGCTAATGATGTGGGAAAGAAATTCTGCGGCGTTGAAACTTCATCGCTCTCCGAAAAAAGAAACTTCACATTTAGATTTGTAACTCTACGCTATAAATTTAAAAAATAGGAAGATGTACCTTACTCACTACTGTTTGGAAACAGGTTCTTTGAGAAAATGAACAAGCGGAGCGGGGCAGATGAGAGCGGTGCGAGACGGATCGGGGCAAAGCGAGGAGGAATGGGGAGGAGCGGTGCGGAGCGGCGCGAAGTGAAGAGGAGCGGGGCAGAACGAGGCGAAGTAGGGAGGAGCGAAGCGAGGAGGAATGAGGAGGAGCGGCGCGAAGTGAAGAGGAGCGGGGAAGAGCGAGGCGAAGTACGGAGGAGCAAAGCGAGGAGGAATGGGGAGGAGCGGGGCGGAGCGGCGCGAAGTGAAGAGGAGCGGGGCAGAGCGAGGCGAAGTACGGAGGAGCGAAGCGAAAAGGAATGGGGAGGAGCGGGGCGGAGCGGGGCCGAGCAAGGCGGAGCGGGCCCAAGTGAGGAGGAGCGGGGCGGAAGGGGGTGAACGGGGTCGAGCGGAGCCGAGCGGGGCGGAGACACTAGGCGAGGCGGAGTGGGACGAAATGAAGAGGAGCCTAAAGGAACGGGGTGAGCGGGGTGGAAAAGGGCGGAGCGGGGCCGAGCGGGACCGAGCGGGGCGGTACGGGGCGATACGGGGCGGTCCGGGGCGGTCCGGGGCGGCACGGGGCGGTACGGTGCCGAGCGAGGCAGAGTGGGGCAAGCGGGGAGGAGCGCTGTGGATCGGTGCGGAGCGAGACCGAGAGGGTCGGAGCGGGGCGAAGCGGCGTGAGGATTGGGGCGTGACGAGGCGAGGAGAAGAGGGTGAGCGGGGTAAGTTGGAGCGGGATGGAGCTTAGCGGAACCAAATGGAGCGGAATGGATTGGTGCGGGGCAGGACGGGACGGCGCGGTGTGGGACAGGACGGAGAGAAGCGGGGCGGGGCGGGGCGGGGCGGAGCGGGAAGGAGTAGGGGCGGGCTTTGCGGTACGTGATATGTGCCCGCGGTAATAGAATTTCAATTAACTGCGGCTGCGTAATGGATTTACGAGGGCTTATTACCCTAATCCCTCGCCAGCAGGTGCATTTCGAAGACTCCTCGTTCCTTGCGACCAGCAGACCCCTATCCCCTCAGCGTTGTTTTAGTGTCGAACACGTAGCCCGAACCGCGAGGAGGCTGCCATGCTGAATGGACGGTCTTCGAACAGAGCATGGGGAACAAAGCTGGTTCGCTGTAGGTTTCCTAGAGTTCTCTGGCTTCCCCTGCCATCATTGCCATTGCATCCACACGATGTCGCCTGTGCAGCAGGCTCATTCACTAATGCAGGTACCGGGATCACGCATACTGCGGTCAGAGGCGGTGGTAGACATTCAGGTCGGGGGAGCAGTGTTGCGATCTCGACGTCTGCCTCTGTCTCTCATTTTGATAAGGGCCATATACTAAAATTTGGTCTTTTATGTTTGGGGTAAGGGGACAGAATGGGTGTTATAAGGGTTGTAAACCGTTAGGCTGCAAATTGTATAGAATTTAAGCCACAAACGATGTAGGTCTAACAGGGTATGGAGCACAAGTGGTAAAGGCTGTCGGTCGTATCATGAACGGTGCCATAGGATTTAGGGTGTGGGATATTTTGTGTACGCAGCATCACCACATTGCCCGACTCTTAGAAGGCGAAGGGAGAAGTGTTGCGGTGCACAGACTGGAGTCCTTCTGTGTTGAGGTGCAATTCAGGAATCACGACGACTGATCGGAGGTCTCGTTAAGACAGCTGTTTCCGACGCTGCTATTTAATTCCTCCTAATCTACGAAACTAGAGTGACGTACTTGCGAGAGTATAGCACGCGTCAGAACGAAATAGACTTAGGATTTATAGACAAATGCTTCCTTTCCACTTGTCTCTATGCACTTGAAATTATACACGTAAAATTAACACATTCCACGACTAATCGATATCTAGAAACTTTTACAGTACCTTAAAGGCCTATTTCTCTGGAGGGTCTAAAATGCTTTTTATTCCGCTGAAAGTCTATTAATGTGTGTTTTGTAACAGATATGCTGTAATTGTAATCACCGCTAATGGGCGCAAATTCGTTCACGAACAAAAATGTATGTGTCTATTAAATAACCCTTGACTGGAAATTATTGAGAATGAAATAAAAAACCTGGATTATTGAAGCTGATCTCTGTACTACAAAAAGCAAGTGTGACTGAAACTACACTTTCACTTTTCATACGCATGTTGTAAATATGACCGTGTCTGGAGATTCAGATTGGGAGTAGGGACCGTGTAATTACCATGGCTTGCCATTCCCTTTTGTAATAAAACATAAGTTTCTATAAAGCCATTTTACTTCATCACACACACACACACACATCTTAGCTTTGATTCAATCACATATTTCGTACATCTTTTATTTGCTTCTTTAAAAAAATTAAAACAATGTTTTGGAGAGAGAGCTGGTAATTTGGGAGATCTAGTTGATCACGCGCTGTCGTGATAAAGTATCGTGTTTCTTCACCTTCTATGCTAAACAAGCAGTAAATACACACATTTTAATAATACAAAGATAAGTTAGAAAATACTAGTTCTCTCTTTTTTGTAGTTGAACTGGTAATAAATATTATAATAAAATATTTTCATTCCAACTTTTATTTACTTTTTGTTACAATTTGTAAATTAATGTCAACATGTTTTTACTTTTGTAAATGCCTAGAGAATAGTTCTATTTTGTCTAGCAGATGAAAGTAAGGGTATCAAGGCCAATATATGTGGAGGCTAGATGACAATACTAATAGTACAGTGCGACAGGAAAAACAGTCGTGTCAGGGCCTCCTATTAAAAATTGCATTTTAGCAACTAGATCACGTGAAAACAAGTGAAGGGATACAACTATTCCAGCATCTGTTATGATTGCGGTGAATCAAGTGATACCTAGTGGGATGGTTCTGGTGAGTCAACATCACCTAGGTTGTGTTGGATGAGTACACTATTTAGTTTTTCTTTTTTTACAAGCTGCAGCACGTTCTACAAACATTATTTCTGTTATTAGCACTCTCACCAACAACGTGCCACTTTCTTGGCGCATTGTATCATGTCTGTTGTGTCGAGTGTAGTGTAGATATTCCTTGGCCTCCCATTATTGTACAACTTCGTCGCATCTGGGTTATGAATACTAAATTATTGATTCTGCAAGAGGAGGATTTGCCCACGACGATGAAAAACTAAACAGAGAAGTGGCTTGAAGACAAGAATATTACTTCTTCCCTTCGGGGCGTGAGAAATATTTTTAAGCTACAACAATATTGATATAAATTGTCTCAAAATAAAGCAATGACGCTAAAAAGTAGTGTATTTTTATATCGAATAATCTGTACACCTTCATCTACAAAAAAGGGGAAATGTGCTTTAAAAATTGCTGAGTTCAATATTGTACACCAGAGTAATACATTATTTTCGAATGAAAACGTTTATCACAAGAGGCAACATAAAACTCAAAATGTTAATTTGTGTGGATACAATTTATTTACCCTGGGGAGACATTCATTATTCTTTGTGTATTATAAGCACCCCGAGGCGATGGATTAAAACGTTCGTTAAATGGTATTTTATGGCACATTGCACGGACTAATAGCAATTTTATTAACGATATGTCCTGTTGTATCTAATGTAAATAGCATAGTCAACCATATATTCATACCAACGTATTTGCGCAGGAATGCAGTGACTTATGCAAATAGCTCTAATTCTAATCAAAAAGTAAAAATTCTTACGGCAAAGGAGATGACAAAAACAAAATACAATTATTTGTTTAATAAAAATAACATTTTATCTCTGTACGTTATTTATGTATATTCATCTACAACTAGTTTGTTTACAAGCATTTATGCTAATAAATGGGTAACGCGAGATTTAATTTATTCAAAAACTAACCCAGCTTCATCACTAAAATTATTAATAAAAGTGTGCTAACGTTTAATCAATTCAGTGATTGAACATTCAACTTGACAATTAATCTTCAGATCTTGAGCTGAAGCTAAATTACAAAAAAATATTATATTTCTTGGCCCTAAGTATGATAGTACTGAGCATATTATATTTAATTTTGAATGTTAATAATTAAAATATGACAGAAACGAACTCTGTTATGACAACCTTATAAGATATGAATGCAAAATGTTAAGAAATAACGACTAAGAGCACAGAAATTAATTAAGCACGTTTTTATGATCATTGCTGATTGAAGCCGTTTCGAAATTGTGGTAATTTAAGAAACACATGTGAATTAGAAATTATATTTAAGAAAGTTGTATTGGTAGATACTTGTCAAGGTGTGATGTCTCAAAATGACCTCTATTTTGGCATGTATTTTCATTTGTACAAGAAATAAATGCAATATATCATATTATGTTATTTTTCGTCCGCCTGTCTGGCTGTGCCATGTTTTACCTGTTGGAGCTCAAAGCAAAGCAAATTACATTTTTATATGTTGTCACATATACAACAGTATGCATGTATTGCACAAATGAAAGTGATCCAAAAGAACCTGATCTGTCACCCATTCAGAGACAATGTGAATGCATACAAGAAGAGGAGAAAATTCAGAATAAAATAAAGTTTACTCGGACAGTCTAGTATTATTTAGAATTGATTTACGTAATGTTTTCTATACACTTTTTAACCAATTTAATAAAAAATAATGTGATAATAAATAATATACTACTTCTAAAAATATATTCGTGATATTAATACGTGGTCAAGCAGTATTATTCTAGCAGCTAAACTTATGAACCTGCGTTGTTTGCTGTGTACCAATAATGAATATACCTGAAGTACTGAAACAAGATAAATGAAGATGGCCGTCCTCGGGTCTCTTCAATAATGCATTTGTGTTTAAGTAATTATCTGTGTTAGTACTAATTGCATATGCAATGAGAAATTGAGCAAAAAGTGTGACAGAACGCCATGTGTAAGTCATCGTTGTTTTTTAGATACCCAGCAATTTGGAAAAATCAAAAACACAATGAAATAGTTATTTGACACGAATAACAAACATAATCATTTGATGGTGTTTTTTTACTTGCTGTTCTTGTGCAGTGTACGTGACTCTATTTTGAAAAACATTTTTTTTAAATGCTCATTTTGATGTTAATGAATGAATGAGCAGGGAAATGCACAAGATAGTGGAATGAGAGTCAGGGGAAATCAAAGAACGCCACAACTGGAGAAAGTTCTCACTCCCCCACACTCCAAATCCTCTCTCCCACAAAAATTGACTTTCCAACACGAATCCCTATTCCCACTCAAATTTTCATTCACTCACAAATTCCATTCGGATCGGATGGTGTTCTCAGCTGGCCCCTGGACAAAGAACCGTGAGTATGATCTCACGGGAGCCAGTGGGGAGTCCAGAGGAGGCAAGGGGGTCATGACCCCTCAAAAATCTTAAGAAAAATATTAAAAAAAGGAAAAAGTGCAGGAAATATAAAAATGAGTTTGTTGACTTACATTATTTAGTAAAATTGATTTAAATATTAATAATAGAATTATGTAATTATTTTTAAAAAAAGTATATTGAATAGTGTCAAACAAAAACTACAAAAATAATATACAATATAATAACAAAAATGTTTATTAATTAACAAAAATCTATGATGTCCCCCTCCTCCTTCCCAAACGATCGGCTGGACTCGCCCCTAACGGGGGCGTTTATTTACTCACAAAATCTGTTCCCGTTGCCTATTTAAAGCTCCACTCTTTAACGCGTTACGTCCGAATCAATAAAGGGCAAACAGCGCTTTCCCCAGTGGCTCTAGCGTTAAGCGATCCGCCCCTTTCGCTGGCGTGCGGCCCTCATGCGGCGGCGGCGGCGGCGGCGGGGGCGGCGGGGGCGGCGGCGGCGGCGTCGGTGGCGGCGGCGGCGGCCGGTGCTAATGACCACAGGGCGCTGATGCTGCTCGCCGGCGGCGCCTTTGAAGAGCTCTCGCCCCCCCTCCCTCCCCCACCCCCACCCCCACCGCGATTAGCGCTCGCCACTCGTCGCTTGCCTGTGACGCCCCGCGCCGCCCACCCGCCACGGGGAAGGCTGAAAGTGGAGTCGCAACATATTCTGCGAGTTAAGTGACTCACTGCTTTTTACGAACTAAAAGTGCTCGTACAAATTCAAGGAATTATTATTTTTTTAGGTAGATACTTACTATTTAGCTTTTTACTATACAGATACAAGGAATTAATATTTTCTATACAGCTACATATTTACTATATAGCTACTACGAGTATATAGCTACATATTTACTATATTGCTACTACGAGTATATAGGTACAATATTTACTTTATAGCTACGAACTATATAGTTACGAGGACTTATTATTTACTATATGGATATTTACTACATATATGTCATATTATCTATAGCTACTTGCTTCATAGTTAAAATAAATTATTACTTACTATATGGCTACTTACTCTATAGCTACGACATGGTATGGGTTACGCATGGGACTTTGCATGGGTTCTATACAGCTACATATTTACTATATAGCTTACTACATAACTACTTACTACGCGTATATAACTACAATATTTACTTTATAGTTACAAACTATATAGCTATAAGGACTTATTATTTACTATATTGAGATATACTACGTAGATGCCATGTTAGCTGTAGCTACTTGCTACATTGCTACAAGTAATTATTACTTACTCGATGGCTACTTACTGTATAGCTACGCCATATTTACTTCATAGCTACCATATTTGCTATATAGCTACTTATTATAGAGCGAAAAGGAATTATTATTACTGCTAATTATTATAGCTACAAGAAGTTATTGTTTACTATATTTATTATACATCCTGCCATTACATTGCATAACTAGAAAAACTGTGCAACTAGAAGAACAGTAAGATAAAATCAAAACCTACTGCATTAGCGCTATTCTGCAAATATTTTCTTTGATGTCGTTCTCGCTCTTTAATACTGAGGAAATGAGGGAGGTTTAAAAATCCTGGAATAATAAATTAATATTCTCAATGAACACAGAGTTGAACATGTTTCTTAAAATAAAATTAAAATGTATATTTACTTAGATCTGTACATGCGTGTTGCAGCGAACTATAGGTTATCCTATTCTCGTAAGATAAAAACCAAATGTATCACTTATAATTATAATCTGTGAAAAGTTTTTGTTATGGGACGCGTGTGTCAGATGATTTCAGACATTGCGTTTATTCATATACAGACCACAAATATCTTACGCATGGTAACCTGCCATATACTGCTGTATATTTTTATTTAAATTTCTGTGCGCATTGTGAATTAGTAATATAAATAATTATAGGAGAGACGCCGCATGATGTAGTTCCACTCGAAGAAGTTAATTTGGTAAACATAAATGCAATACCGAAGTGACCCAATGACTGCCATCTAATTTTCGCACTGCTTCCCTCCGACTGTGTCAACTTATTCAATCCTATTTTTGCCCTTAGAGTTGTAGGCTATACTTATGTCGACGACGATGATTATGTTGATCCTGGATGAGGATGGGAATTTGTGCGAGTGAGTGGTGATAGTGTAATGTTGGAATAAGTCTGGGACACAGAATGACTACGTAAAAACCCGAGATGAACTCAGTTTGACGACCATAAATTTCATTTAAGCAAACTGGCGTCGAACGTAGTTCATACCTAGACCACTGAGGTGAAAAGTATACTGTCTGAACTCTACATCAAAAGTTGCCTGGAAATTGGGAAGTGTCGAGAGTAGCGCCAAACACGTTCCCCCTTCTTTATGACAGACCGCTACGAGCAATAACTTATATAATACATTTTCATCATGAACTATACTCAACATGAAAATAATCATAAAAATGTTCACTACGCTACTTCATACATTTTGCAAAAGATCTACTGAGAGTAGAGGAAAAGGTAATGCATTCTGGGTTTGGTGTTTGGTACTGTCATTTGATCCATTCCACGAGATCGAAATGTCGGTTCCGATTATCGCTTACCGCTCGTCGCTTGTCTCTGATGCAGCCGCACGGACGTCCGGCAGGAAGGCAGGGGATGGGAAGCTGAAAGTGGCGTCGGAACATATTACGCGGGATAAATGACACGCAGTGAAAGCAGAAACTTCTCGCCTGCGTATTGGTAGTTGCGTCAGAGCAAATGAGGTTGTATATGATTCATGAATTATTCGGGGGTCTGATTCGAATGCAAATGGTGTGACGTAATGTTTGTATAATCATAGAAAAAAGACTTGCATTTCTTCTTTGCATTCTGTTGGGTAAACGACAGTTACTGAACTTCTTCCCAACCAAATTTCTTGCCCGATTGCAGCAGGCGATAGCGTGTCGGGGCTAAATAACCAGGGATAGCATTTCGTGAGATTTGATATTGCATTTAAGCCCAGGTAGGAAGGGTTGTTATTTTGTTCTTAAACGTTCCTATTGATTTAAAAAAATGACTGTTACATGGGTTAGATGGTTGTATGTTATGAAAGCATGAGACGTATACCTACGATTTAATTTTCTAATTTTCCTATTTGTTATGTAGTTTAATATGCTTTTAGTTATGATAATAATAACACCTTTTAATTTACTATTAAGGTACGTAAAGCTTGTTTGCACGTTCGCATTTAATCAACACACAATCGTTAAATTACATGTTCATGCACTCATTTCTTTTTAACGCCGTTGTGTATCTCTTTCCATTCGAATATTTGAATTCCAACTAAACTTAAAGTTGCACTTCCCCCTTAAAGGAACTTCATAACTCACAAAGAAATCATCGTCTGAAACAAAGTTTTTTCCCACGAATTTGCAATGTTGTAACGATATTGCGAACTATAATGACCATAATCTGTTTCACACTTAATGAGATCCTTTCAAATGTGATTAACTTTGTGTATTTTGGACAAATCCTGGACTCGTACAATCTTTTTGGATCCTTTTATTTGCATCTAAAGCGGAAACTGCGTCGCGTTCCTAAACACTGGACAATTACTACGGACAACATGTCGCGTAAAAAAAGCCTATGGGCGCTTCGGCAGTTGAGAAAAGAGTCAGTCACAAGGAGCCTACACTTTAGGGCATTCAATTCTCCTTCCTCAATATCTCTCTGCAATGTTTGTCCCAGAACGTAAGTTAAAATTTGAATAAATGTTGCAACTGGCAGCATGTACGAGTATGCTTGTTATCTTAATATACGAATGTTCAATTTACGATAACCAACATTTTCAGGTATTTTTTTACTTAACGATGTTTGGAAATAAATTTCCAAACACAAAGAAAATGTTGTTTTGTATAAGTCATAAAAGAGGAATCGTACAGGTAGCAAGCCAGAGTCTTACCCAAACTAGGATGTATGGGGGTGACAGTGAGTCAACTGCTTCTAAAAGTTTGTTGTTTTTTTGTTTTTAAACGAGTTCGTAATCCAAACTTGACTGCTGCGATCATGGTGTCAGAAGTGCATTTTGGTGGGGGGACGAGAATGAAATACTGTGAACTGTAGGCCTCCCCATGGAGCGCGACACTCGTGAATTCTTCAGCACGCCCGCAGGATGGGTGGCCGGGGGAGGGGTAAGCAGTTGCGGAAGGAGGCAGGGATGCCAGAGTGATGGCAGAGGGCAGGGTTGCTAGGCGAGTTGCGAGCTCTTTCTTCACCACTACTACGAAATTTTCCAAAATAAACTCTCCAATGAAACAAAATTCCCCAAGTTTCAAACGAAGTCGGCGTTTTTCAGTTATTTTTTGTCTAATTTCTTTGGGATACGGTAAGTTCTTGATTATTTCAGATTTTGGTGTTGCTCTCCAGGCAGCGTTTCGTATAACCTCTGTTAGATGTAAAACTGCAGTATCTATATCATTACTTGATTTTAGAGACACATTTATGCTTAACGAGTTGTTAACGTATATTCTAAATTTCTCCCAGTTAGTAAACTTACTACAAAGTTTAGGTGGTGATCTGCGCTCAATAACGGATGAACAGATGGTCATCTCTACTGGCGTATGATCGGAGCTAAGGTCATAGTTAGTTTTAATCTTGATTGTTGCAGGTATTATTCCTTTTGCTAAGAAAAGGTCTAGAAGATCAGGCGTTTTGTTCATATCAGTGGGCCAGTATGAAGGTTCTCCTGTTGATAGTGTCATAACATTCAGTTTGTTTATTGCCTTAAGTAGATTCTTCCCCCTTAGGGTATTGAGACGTGAGCCCCATTGTTGATGTTTGGCGTTGTAGTCTCCGCCGGCTATGAATCTTCGTCCAAGCGTTTTTAGAAATGTAGTAAATTGATCTTCCGTTATTTTGTGTTTCGGAGGACAATAAACTGCTGTTAGGGTTAGTGGTCTTCCGTTTTCTGTAATCATTACGGAGGTGGCCTGAATTTCTTCTGTTTTGTATTCGGTAAGCTCATGATGCTTGATCGTTTTACGAATGATAACGGCCGTTCCGCCGTGCGCAGTTCCGTCCGGATGTTCAGTAGTGTAGATTTCATATCCCGGAATTTGAAGATAGCTTTTATCTGTGAAGTGTGTTTCAGATATAAGCATGATATCTATGGCTTGTTCGGTGAGAATTGCTATTACCTCTCGGCGATGCTGGAGTATACCATACGCCGACTTCGTAGAATCTATATGTACACCAGACAGCCTGAAGACAAAAAGAAATTTAACGCATCAGCTCAACAACTAAAAAGAGAACCAAAACATCAAATTTTCCAATTATGTAAACTCCTTGACACCAACAGCTATAACCAATTACTCACTATGGAAAGCAACAAAAAAAACGAATCAGCCACAACAACACATCTCGCCTATTAGAAGACAAGATGGCACTTGGGCACGAAGTCCTGAAGAAAAGGCCGAATGTCTTGCAATACACTTTTCCACAGTATTCCAACCAATAGCAAAACGAAGTATTACGGAAAATGAGGTAATAGAAAGTTTACAGGCTCCTCTCCAACAGTCGGCACCCATCAAGGCGTTCAATTTATGCGAAATAGAAGAAACCATTAAAAAGCACATAAATCCTACTAAAAGCCCAGGACATGATCTCATAACTGGTACAATATTACAAGAATTACCCAAGGAAGCGCTATCATTTGTCACATCCATCTTTAATGCCATTATAAGCGAGAGCCACTATCCGACTCTCTGGAAGTATGCACAAGTGATAGCCATAGCGAAACCCGGTAAACCTGCTACAGACGTTGCATCATACAGACCAATAAGTCTTCTCCCAGTTTTATCCAAGGTATTTGAAAAACTACTTTTACAACGACTAAAACCAATAACCAATAATATAATACCAGACTTTCAATATGGGTTTCGTGAAGGTCACTCAACTATAGATCAGACACACCGAATAGTAAACAAGATATCTCAAAGCCTAGAAGAAAAGAAATATTGCTCAGCTGCTTTCTTGGACGTACAGCAAGCATTTGATAGGGTCTGGCATGCAGGCCTGCTATTCAAAATCAAACAATTACTCCCGCACTCATTCTATTCATTTTTTAAAACGTATCTATCCAGCCGATTTTTTCAAATTAAATACCAAGACGTTTTCTCTGGATTTAAACCACAGACAGCAGGTGTCCCTCAAGGAAGTATCCTAGGACCAATTCTGTATGTAATCTATACTTCTGACTTACCAACAACAGAACACACAATGATGGCTACATTTGCTGATGACACAGCTATTTTAGCTGTTGATGAGGACTCAACTCGAGCATCGCAACACCTGCAAGAGCATCTGGACAAGATAGAAGAATGGACGAATCAATGGAGAGTAAATATAAACACAGCAAAATCACAACAGATTACCTTCTCACTTCGAAAAGAAGAGTGTCCCAAAGTGAAATTAAACTCATCAGAACTCTCAGTAACAACTGTTGTGAGGTATCTTGGCTTACATCTAGACAGTCACCTAACCTGGAAACCTCACATCTTGAAAAAGAGGAAAGAATCACAACTGAAATTAAGCAAATTATCATGGCTACTTAACCGAAGGTCTAAGCTCTCTTTATACAACAAAATTTTAGTGTACAAGACAATAATCAAGCCAATATGGACTTATGGAATCGAACTCTGGGGAACTGCCAGCAAGTCAAACCTGGAGATCCTGAGAAGATTCGAAACAAAAACATTGAGATATATATGCAACGCCCCATGGTTCGTCACCAACAATAATTTATACAAAGATTTGAACATCTCAACAATGTCAGAAACTATCTCGGAGAGAAGCAAGAGGCATCAGAAGAGACTGGAAAGCCACCCGAATCAACACTCAGTGAACATGTTGGACAATAGTGAACATGTGTATAGGCTAAAGCGTGAACATATTCTAGACTTACCCTTTAGATTCTCTTCATAGCAACTTATATCATGTATACCATTTACTAATTGTTCCAAGTGAACAGATTGTAAATTAGCAGAATTGAAAATTAAAAAAAAAAAAAAAAAGTTTCAAACGAAAAATATTCTCCAAATTATGGACAAACGAAATGAACTATCTCTGTCAATTTCATTGTCTCTCCCTTTAAATTCAAATAATTCAAATCAACCTATCAACGTTATTTGAGCTGCTCGAAATTCCACACTATTTTCGTTTTTGTCATATTTTTCTTTCTCTAAGCGTATCGTTTAATTTCTCTTTTTCATACATAAAAATTAGAGATCATAACGTCTTTTTTTTCTTTTTTAGGAATAATTGAGAGAATTATATTTCTATTTCTACTCTAGATGAAAATAAAAAGTACCCCAAACATTTCTCCATTTATCCATGTTCTCCATATTTTCACCTAGAGAAGAAATCCCCATTTTGGGGGACACATTCTCTAATCTGCAACTCTGGCAGGGCCGTCATCGCCCGCGCAATTAACAGCCGGAAGGAAAGGCAGCCTCGGGCCTTTGATACAGGGCTGGGTGAGAGGGAGTCAACGGAATCTAAAAGTTGCGATCTTGCGATTCTCATGTCTCTCTCTTCCTCTTCTACGTTTTCTTTAATTCTTTAAAAATTCTTTCTTTTTTTATTTATTCTTGAATTTTCTTTTTTATACATTTCGTTTCCTTCCCATTTTATCTTTCTTTTCTCGTTTGCTTTTTTTATTTCACGTCCAGTTTTTCTTTCTTCTTCTTCGTCCTCTTTTTCTCTGTACGAATGACGCTCATTTTTCTTATCTTTCTTCAACCATCTTTTCTATCTTATCTTTTTCCTCTTTTTATTTCTTCATTCTTCTTTCATTTCTTCTTCCCTTTTTTTCTTCGGTCTATTGTTATTTTTCTTTATTTACCTCTTCTGTTTTCTACTATTTTTCTTCTCTTTTAGGATGATTTGTTCTCTTCTCCTTCTTCTACCTGAGAACCTCTCGATTGCGTTCCGCTGTCAGTCATCTCGCTCAGTGACATTCCACGTAATCCCTTTTGACGTTTGGCCTCACAAAAAGCATTGCTCGAATGGATCTGTATTGCAAGAGAGGCAAAGAAGAGCAGGTCTGTGCTCGATGTATCGTAAGTTGATGTGTTGGCACCATGTCTCAGGTGAAGTCGGCAGAATGATATTCGAATAAATCAACTAACCATAAATTAATAATAGATTTATTCCTAAATAGGAATAATTGCTAACTTTTCTATCTGCAAATTGCAATAATACAGCGTAGTACACAACCAATTTATAGTACACATGCATAATAACGTAGAGGGGCATTATTTCTTGCAGAAGCACTAGAGGCTCTTCCTTCTAATGTAGCCAAATTTAAAAATTTGCTTCATTCCATCTAAATCATCTCGAATAATACTGACTGAGACATTTATCTTTATTATTATTATTATTATTATTATTATTATTATTATTATTATTAGTAATATTATTATTAATATTACTATTACTTTTATTATTATTGTCATAATTATTATCGTCATGGCCCTTATACAGTGAAGTGATGTGAAGTGTAGTGTAGTGAAGGGGAGTGCAGTGCAGAGCAGTGCAGTGTACTGTAGTGTAGTGTAGTGAAGTGTTATGTAAGCTAGAAGTGAATTTAGAGTTAGCTAGAAAGAAATTGGAACTATTATATCGACCCCCTAATTCTAATAGTAAACCCAACTGTAAATGTTGAAAATGTTTAGTAATTCTAATTTTAATTGTTATCATGTTTGCCACCGAGCATTAGCTCAAAGCGAACTTTAATAAAATCTATCTATCTATCTAGCTATCTATCTTCCCTTCTTGTTCTCTTTGCTTCTGTCCAAATACAAACGTTAAATGGGGATTTTCAAAATATTGATACCTCGGGGAGCTCTTTCTTTTACTAGATTACGAGGTATATCCAATTTAATGCAATCGAGCAGTCCCCTTGCAAAATCGCTATAACATCCGTGATAAAACGAATATGTCTTCTTGGAGAGGGAGGCCAAGGGATTAGAAAATGTAGAACGCGTTGTGCAGTCGGGATCTACCTCGCGATGGTGATGTTAGTGTTGCGGTGTAATATCGCCTCTCGTTACTGCGAATAAAATCCCCGTACACCTTAGGAAAATTGAATCGTTTATTTGAGAAATCCGTCAAACACCAAAGTCTAAAACACGTATTAGAGGCGGATTATTGTTCCAAGAGGATAGTGCATGTTTATTTGAAAAATACTCATTTATGAACTGCTTTAATAAATGAATATATTTTTAAATTAAAAAAATTGGGAGACTTTTATCAGTTTTTTTCGAAATGAGAAATTTGGCGTTTGACGGGTTTTTGAAATAAACGATTATTTTGTAGTGGACATAGAGAATTTACGACAGGTTTCCAGGATATTTTACTGTCTAAGTTAACGGGGCATAACGACGACAATACTTATCGCATTTACACTCTACCTTTTCAATATCCACGCCAAACCGAGGAAATGACTCCGATATTCTATTCAAATCGTACCAAAACACTTTGCTGCGAACTTCACAAATTGAAACTAATTATATGCATAGAAGGAGCGAAAGATACTCGTTTAACTCGTCCTCTTTAATTTCAAATTATTGAGCGCTCATTGTTCGTTTGTAAATAAATGTTGCATCAAAAACTCTTTCATTATGTTCATCTACAATTTTCATATTTTTTTCTCTCTCGCATCATACCCTGGGACAGTAGAATTTTCCGTGAATTTTCGTCAAGTCGAGGAATATTTCAGGGTATTGAATACTGTGCATTATTGTAAAATATTTGTGCCAGTGTTTGCTTGAAATAATAGTAATGAAGCGCGGAACGAAATTATTCCAGGTATTGATAAGAATGTCTATTTATCATTGAACTGAATACAACGAAATTGAAAATACAAATGAATGTAACGAAGGATCGCGTAGCAATTATTTAATACCTCGTTTGTTCACGTATGTGTTCAAATACAGAGATATGTAAGATATTTTTATTCAGCGATATAAAAAGCGTGTTACTTAAGCTAATATTTTGTATATGTAAATTTTGGTTTAGTTGTTCGTGAAATAGGGAAACTACGTTAGTTTAATTGTAAATACTGATTTATTTACGTAAATACTTCTGTTAATACATAGAATGAGCAGATTCTGTATTTCTGGATGTATCTCTGTTTACAGAAAATACCACGTGTCTACATTTGTACAGTGGAATAATAAGTGAAAAACTGTCTTTCACTTCAAAGGCAAAGATGGAAGTAAGAGTCTATATAAAAACATGATATTTTGTCACCCCGACAATTAATAGTTAATTTTAAGATATGTATTAATATTTAACGACCTCAGTTCAAGATAAACATTTATGGTAAATACCGTTTTTAGTTGCGCTCATTTGTTAATTGTGAATCTTTAATGGACAAAGGCATTCTGAACGAAATATGCAATCAAGTCTTGGAACTCCTGAAAGCTGGATGTTGATTTTCCCGTGATCGCTACAGCATTGTACGTTTCTGAGCAGAGTGGGTTTATGACTTGAACCAGTTCAAACTTAAACACCACGTTTAGTTGCTATGTACCTATGTTTCAGTTGAAAATACAGATTGGTGTAAAACAAACAGTGTTTGGTCCGCACTTAAGTTCTCATCACAAACACATCACAACATCACAAAACAGTGTTCGGTCCGCACTTATTTAGCTAAGATCAATATTGTTACTACATTATACTACGCAGAAAGATTTTAACTTTACGAAAAATCATCTTTAGGTCGTAAAAAACTGTCCCCAATTCTCAGAAAGTTAGCTAAGAGCATAATAAAGTGTTCAGATTAACATCGTCAAAAGTTGAACAGTATTTATAGACAACTATTTCAGTGCTTTATTTAGAAAAGATTGCACAGTCGTGTTTATGTTTTAATACGTCTTCTCTAAATGAGACTCTAGATGCTGTTCATATTCTTTCCTCCGGCGTGTGGCATTCTTTCCGTTCTTTCTGCCTGGCTGTCCACTCTCGAGGCACGTTCCTGTTCCTACGCGGAACCTGCAGAGCCAGAGACTCCCGCCCGCCTCCTCCGCGGGATTCGTAATCGGATCTGCGCGGTAATGAGTGGCCGTCGCGCGCTGTCAGCCGGAGAGGCGAACCCCTGGCCGTGCGTCGCCGCTAAGGAGCCACGCCGGCGGGCGCCCTGCGAAGCCACACAATTACCCCTCCCGCGCCTCCACCCCTCCACCGCTCCCCTTGCTCCCCGCAGCGGGCGGCCCTCGCCGCAACCACTGCTCCGCCTCGCCACCCACGCTCCCTTGGTGCAACGCCCGCCAGCCACGCTACTGCGTTGGACGGCTGCCCCTCCGCATCTTCCACTCTCGCTGCCCGGGCTCACAACCCTCCACCCCGCGCTGACTTCCCGCCCCCGCTCGCTTGGCTGTCCCTGTGCACTCCCACTCTCTCTTCCCTGGCTCACAACCCTCCACCCCGCGCGGCCTTCCCACCCCCGCTCGCTCGGCTGACCCTTCGCACCCCCACTCTCTCTTCCCTGGCTCACAACCCTCCACCCCGCGCGGCCTTCCCACCCCCTCTCGCTCGGTTGTCCCTCCGCACCCCCACTCTCTCTTCCCTGGCTCTCAACCCTCCACCCCGGGGGGCCTTCCCACCCCCGCTCGCTCGGCTGTCCCTCCGCACTCCCACTCTCGGTTTCCTGGCTCACAACCCTCCACCCCGCGCGGCCTTCCCACCCCCGCTCGCTCGGCTGTCCCTCTGCACTCCCACTCTCTCTTCCCTGGCTCTCAACCCTTCACCCCGGGGGGCCTTACTACACTCGCTTGCACGGCAGTCCCTCCGTACTGCCATTCCCGATTTTCCTAGCTCCACGAACGTCACACCGCAATTTCTGGCTCGCCGACCCCATCGCATTGTGACTTCTCTCTGCGACGACCTCTGCCCCCAGACCTACCATACCAACCTTCGCTCTCGCCAACGTACCACCTCCGCTTGCACGAATACCCTTCCGCGCTAACATCCGCCACTTCTCCTGGCCCATCCCCGCTGCCAATGTTACCGCGCCAACCTCCCCTCTAGCTGCTCTGCCACCCCGCTTGCTCGACTGCCCCACCGCATTGCCTCTCCGTCTTCTCCTGGCTCAACCCCCACCACCCTCCGCACTCGCTGCCCTGCCATTCACGCTTGCTCGGGTGATCACTGTATAGCCATCCGCACTTCTCCTGGCCCAACCCTTCTGCCAACGTCATTTCGCCATCCTCCACCCTCGCTGCCCTGTCACCCATGCTTCCCCATCGCAATGCCTCTCCCTCTTCTCCTGGTTCAACACCCTTCTCACTCGCTGCCCAGCCATTACCGCGTGCTCGGGTGAATACTGCACTGCCACCCATATTTTTACTGGTCCAACCCCCGCCACCAACTAATTCCGCCATCGCCCCAACCCGCTCGCTCGGCTGCTTCAGCGCACTGCCACTTCCACGTGTCCACCATCGTCACTCCGCCATCCTCTGCTCTCGCTGCACTGCCACCCCCGTTTGCCCGGTTTCACCGCTCTTCCTCCCCCACTTCTACTGGTACAACCCTGGCCTCGCTCGTTTGCTGGCCTGCCGCACCACACTGCCACTCCCGCTTCTGGCCCAACCCTCGCCACCAAAGTCACCCCCGCCCCTCTTCGCTACCAGTGTCCCCACCTGCTCGCCTCCCGCTTCCAACTGCCACTCCCTTTCCTCCGAGCTCAACACCCGGCACCCTCCGCACTCGCTGCCCTGCCATTCACACTTGCTCGGGTAATCACTGTACTCACACCCATTTCTTCTGGACCAACCTCCGCAACCAATCCCGCCATCGCCCCCCCCGCTCGCTCGGCTGTTTCACCGCACTGCCTCCCCCACTTCTCCTGGCACAACCCCGGCCACCCTCGCTCGTTTGCTCGCGTGCCGCACCACACTGCCACTCCCGCTTCTGGCCCAACTCCCACCACCAACGTCATCCCACCACCCTCCGCCGTTGCTGTCCCCACCTGCTCGCCTTCCGCTTCCAACTGTCACTGCCTTTCCTCCGAGCTCAACCCCCGGCACCAATGTCGTCCTGTCACTCTCCGCCCGCGCCGACCTGCCACCCCACTTACCCGGCTGACTCACCGCAATGCCGCCCCCACCATTGCCACTGTACCATCACTCTCAACATCACCCACGCATCTCCCAACCCCTCACCACCCGTCAACCCTCTTTCACTCACCATTATATTCCTATTGATTTTTATTCATTTAACGTCAAAACCAGTTAAAAGCTGCGTGTGACGTTCTAATGGTAGGCGTGCATACTGTACACACTTCCCTCTGTGAACTCCAGTACATGTTAAATTTAATTATGAGTACTGCACAGGTAGCAATGAGCGGTTTTGTCAAGAGCAGATAAGAAAATATTCACTCTCTTTTAGTGCACTCCTTTTCTACTGCTCCATTACAGTCCCCCTCCACCTCGACCCTTCTCCGCCTTGCTACCTGTGTTGTGTCACAACATTCCTGACACATTCCTGCCCCTCTGTCATCCGCCTTTGCGGCAAACATGACACTCCCTTCCTCACCTCCCCGCTGCCTTCTCCATTCCGACACCCCACCCACTGCCAACACTCTAGTCATCTGCTAACACCGGCGTGACACTCCCTTCCTCACCTCCCCGCTGCCTTCTCCATTCCGACACCCCACCCACTGCCAACCCTCCAGTCATCTGCTAACACCGGCGTGACACTCCCTTCCTCACCTCCCCGCTGCCTTCTCCATTCCGACACCCCACCCACTGCCAACCCTCCAGTCATCTGCTAACACCGGCGTGACACTCCCTTCCTCACCTCCCCGCTGCCTTCTCCATTCCGACACCCCACCCACTGCCAACACTCGAGTCATCTGCTAACACCGGCGTGACACTCCCTTCCTCACCTCCCCGCTGCCTTCTCCATTCCGATACCCCACCCACTGCCAACACTCTAGTCATCTGCTAACACCGGCGTGACACTCCCTTCCTCACCTCCCAGCTGCCTTCTCCATTCCGACACCCCACCCACTGCCAACACTCGAGTCATCTGCTAACACCGGCGTGACACTCCCTTCCTCACTTCCCCGCTGCCTTCTCCATTCCGACACCCCACCCACTGCCAACACTCGAGTCATCTGCTAACACCGGCGTGACACTCCCTTCCTCACCTCCCAGCTGCCTTCTCCATTCCGACACCCCACCCACTGCCAACACTCGAGTCATCTGCTAACACCGGCGTGACACTCCCTTCCTCGCCTCCCCGCTGCCTTCTCCATTCCGACACCCCACCCACTGCCAACACTCTAGTCATCTGCTAACACCGGCGTGACACTCCCTTCCTCACTTCCCCGCTGCCTTCTCCATTCCGACACCCCACCCACTGCCAACACTCGAGTCATCTGCTAACACCGGCGTGACACTCCCTTCCTCACCTCCCAGCTGCCTTCTCCATTCCGACACCCCACCCACTGCCAACACTCGAGTCATCTGCTAACACCGGCGTGACACTCCCTTCCTCACCTCCCAGCTGCCTTCTCCATTCCGACACCCCACCCACTGCCAACACTCGAGTCATCTGCTAACACCGGCGTGACACTCCCTTCCTCACTTCCCCGCTGCCTTCTCCATTCCGACACCCCACCCACTGCCAACACTCGAGTCATCTGCTAACACCGGCGTGACACTCCCTTCCTCGCCTCCCCGCTGCCTTCTCCATTCCGACACCCCACCCACTGCCAACACTCTAGTCATCTGCTAACACCGGCGTGACACTCCCTTCCTCGCCTCCCCGCTGCCTTCTCCATTCCGACACCCCACCCACTGCCAACACTCGAGTCATCTGCTAACACCGGCGTGACACTCCCTTCCTCACTTCCCCGCTGCCTTCTCCATTCCGACACCCCACCCACTGCCAACACTCTAGTCATCTGCTAACACCGCGTGACACTCCCTTCCTCACTTCCCCGCTGCCTTCTCCATTCCGACACCCCACCCACTGCCAACACTCTAGTCATCTGCTAACACCGGCGTGACACTCCCTTCCTCACTTCCCCGCTGCCTTCTCCATTCCGACACCCCACCCACTGCCAACACTCTAGTCATCTGCTAACACCGGCGTGACACTCCCTTCCTCACTTCCCCGCTGCCTTCTCCATTCCGACACCCCACCCACTGCCAACACTCTAGTCATCTGCTAACACCGCGTGACACTCCCTTCCTCACTTCCCCGCTGCCTTCTCCATTCCGACACCCCACCCACTGCCAACACTCTAGTCATCTGCTAACACCGGCGTGACACTCCCTTCCTCACTTCCCCGCTGCCTTCTCCATTCCGACACCCCACCCACTGCCAACACTCTAGTCATCTGCTAACACCGGCGTGACACTCCCTTCCTCACTTCCCCGCTGCCTTCTCCATTCCGACACCCCACCCACTGCCAACACTCTTGTCATCTGCTAACACCGGCGTTTCCGCTATCTCTCATCCCACCGTCGCTGCCAGCCCAAATCACGCAGACCCCATTTTTTCCTGCCACCTCCGCCCCATCCACATACGCTGATACGACGTAGGTAACGCTCGTACTTCTCCCGTCGACACAGGCGTTCTCCAGTCATACTGTTCGTGGTCGACCCCGCTGCTCCCGTCCCTCCCTGCGCTGCCCTAACGTTTCTCCGCGGGTGAGGTTGGGGCCTCGCCCCTGTGTTGGGCTCTCGCATAGCAAGGACCTGGCGGGAATTGCAATCTCTTGCCCGAGTGCCCACATTCCCGGTGACACATTGTTAGTCAAGGCGGACTGCAATGAGGGGTCAGGTTGGGGTCTTCGTACCCCAGGGTGTAACTGCTCGGGTAGTCTCCAGTTAGGCTCTTGCTTCGTCATGGCAGTGCCCGACACTCATTGAGGAGGGATGTCTCCCGTATGCAATGAGTGGCATAAACAGCCCCAGTGCCAACCCGGAAAGTTGGTAGTTTTGAGTTGAGGAAACTATCATACTCAGGTTATGGATAGATGACATCGTTCCGTCATCGCGTTCAGACCTGACCACGTTCCAGCCCAACGGCGATCTTTTACACCGGCGGGGGATGAGGGTAAGCCTCATTTGTTCAAGTCGGAGGTTAAGAGTCATTGTCCATCATAGGGATGTGAAATTCTCCCTGGTAAAGTACAAGGTAGGGGGTTCATTCAGGATCTACGTGTCCCCGCCGTCCGCGGTACTCTAACACCCAATAAATCACCCTTAGGAGTCGTTCGTTTCCATCTCTCTTTTGCCACCTCGCCACTCCTCCCAACCCCCCTCCCCTGCTGGAAGAATCGCCCTCCCACCGCCTCCACACAGCCACTCAGACCCACCCCCCGCCCCGGCTGCCACTGACTGGCACACCGGCTCGGAGATAACGCGTGTGAAACGCTGTTGCCATGGGAGGCGTTAGGGCGAAAGCGTCCCTACGTGCCCCGGTATCAGAGGCGGATCGCTTGGCCACGCGGGGTGTTGGGGCGTGTCCGGCCGGGGTGGCGCGTGGGGGGAGGAGGGATGGCGGCTGAATGTGGTAGGGGGGCGAAGGACAGCAGTTACATTGTTGCGGCAGTGAACACGAGAGCGGGAAGTGAATTACAGATATGCCCAGCGATTCGTCTATCGATGACTTCGACAGTTTCCACGTATACCAGTTTCAGGCGTGTTCTCCCTGCCATCTCAAAGAGCAAAACGCTACGAAGGGTGAAAGGGTATTATGGATACAGTGCAAATGGTTACCTCGTGCATGACGTCCAAAAATGTTTTTGATATAATGAAGCTCAGCCCAGAGAAAATCTCATTAGGCCATGTGTATAAAATTTATACATATTTGATATGCAATATAAGTAACATTTATTAGGAAACTATACAGAATTCGGAATTAAAACATATTGAAAATTTAATACAAAACAGTGATGTAGGATAAGAACTATTACGTAAGAAATGGCTTCTGCGAGTTGAAATAATCACGAAATAAATAAACTTTCATTGTAGTCCGATCTATTGGATTACAGAAACTAAACGTGTTTCTTTTGGAGGCTGAAGTAACACTACGTGCTATTTGAAAAAGCTAGAAACTTACATATAAGAAATATACGGTTAGAAAAATTATATTGATACATATGGCGTCTTGTGACAACTTCCTTTGCATAAAATGTATACACATGGCGGTTAACGTGTTAAGAGAACGCAAAAAATCCTATAAGTACAATGTTAAATTTAAGAAATATTATTTTCCAAAGTATGTACACTTGACAATTCATTTTCACTGTAGTTTTGTGGTTGCATTTTAAATATACCATATGATATTAAGAAATTTTAATTTTTCTTGAATATATGAATTTTTAAAAGAGTAAAATGTTCACACCCACCATTTTTATTATTATCGTGTACGTATTCCGTTTAATAATAATATGTAATTAAATATCTATGTAAAAGTTGTAGTTTGACTTGATGAATAATGTTAAAAAGTTTCAAGTCTCTAGATATATTAGGTAAATAATTTTTTATATGCCAAAAATAAACGTGTGGGAATCAAAGCTTCAAAGTTTGGGATGAATATCTAGTACATTACAGGTACTTATGATGGAGTTTCAGAGTCACTCGACTTTGTTCGACAGAGTTCTCTTCTAGTTTCTTTTTCACTGATGTGATAGTATGTATGGCTTGCTTCTCACATTTCTTACACAAGTAAAAAATAGTTGGAGATAATTTCACATTAGTAACCAAGCATATCAAAGTGGAAGAGCAGCATATTATTTAATTAAAAATACTACTTAGAAACAACGTACAGATAAAATGAATACATCATTGAAAAAGAGAAATCTTAATTCGCCAAAACATGAAAACCGATATTTTTAATATTTTAGCTTCCGGTTCCCGTTAAAGAGAGCAATGCACATTGTTACTTTTTTTGTCATCCTCTGACGGATTGTGGCTTGTGACATCTTAGGCCGCTTGCCTACGCCGCCACAGAAGCGCGCGAACGTCAATCATCAGGGCTCTTTGCCGACGACGGACAAAGGGACCGAACCAGGTACCTGCTGCGGTCCCTTTGTCCGTCCCCGCCGGAGGGTCGGCGAAGAGCCCTGATGATTGACGTTCGCGCACTTCTGTGGTGGCGTGGGCAAGCGGCCTTAGAATATGAAGTGGCGAGCCAACACGGAGGAGGGGTAGTGTGAGAAGTCGGAGGGGAGGTCGGGGTAGGCGGGGGCGAGGGAGGGGGTTGGCGGGAGAGGGAACGGAGGGATGGCTGGGCAGCCCGCGACAAGGGAAGCCACGCGGCAGAGAATCAGGGAGCGGAAGGGATGGGGTAGATTCGCTAAGCCATTCCGCACATCAGCGACTCTGACGGGCAGCTTCCGGCTTTCGCAGCCCGGTACGTAATCCCGCCGCGAGGGTCGTGGCGAGCTGTATTGTTTGACATCCCTGGCGCCGAGCGATCGCAGGAAGAGCAAAGCATCCTGATAAGCGCACCGGATCGTCATTCGGAAGGTGGCAGGGATGGCGAACTAGCGAGAAAGGAAATTAGGGTAGACCGCAAGAGGCGAGAGAAGAAGGTATTGTTGGAGATGGGACGGCAGCTAAACACATTTGATCACAAAACTGTTGGTGCGTATTATTGTGCTCCGTTTTTGTAATACATACTTTATTTTGTGTATTTTATCCTTCATTTTAATTCTCGACTTTTTAATCAGTTTGGGAATGAAAAGTTTCGATGGATGGATAATGCAGGACGATGATGTCGATATGTTTGAATAACAGAAGAGAAATTATACAATGTGATGTATAGGAAACAAAAGAGATTAATAATGGAGATTTTGAGAACACCTGTTGAAAACCCGCTTGGTCCATAACAAATCACAAATTAGATCGACCGTAAACTGGAATCCTAGCACTAAGAAGATAAATATGCTCAGTGTGATCACTCTATCACGAGTAGCTTCCGGTTTTCATTCGTGGTTTCTGTGATCAACACCAGTTGAATGAAGAAGCAGTAGACTAACAAACGGGTCACCGCCTGCGCGTGATCTTTCCCTTCTCTACCTTGTCCTATCTTCGTCCCTTCGTCTCTCTCTCTGTCTCACTCACTCACTCTCTCTGTCTCTCTCTGTCTCTCTCTACCTCTGTCTTTCTCTGTCTCTCTCTCTGTCTCACTCACTCACTCTCTCTCTGTCTCTCTCTGTCTCTCTCTGTCTCTCTCTACCTCTGTCTTGCTCTGTCTCTGTCTCTCTCTGCCTCCCTCTCTGTCTCTATCAGTCTCTCTCTGACTCTCTCTCTGCCTTTCTCTCTCTGCCTCTCTCTCTGTCTCTCTTTGTCTCTCCCTCTGCCTCTCTCTCTGCATCTCTCTGTCTCTCTCTCTCTCTCTCTCTGAAACACACTTAAAGGCACTATACTACCACACCGCCGAGAGAACAGTCGAGTTCCAAGCTTGTCTTGACTACAGCGCTGCACCGCTGCAAGTGGGAAATACCTGGTTGGGGAAAATCCCAATTGTCGATAATATAGTGTTTTGTTTCTTTAAGCACCTAAAACGTATTTTGGGTGTTTTAGAGACCTCTACACCGGTGATATATAAATCACTCGGGCAAGCTACACCTTTGCTTGAATTGATTTGTATAACTGGTTTGGTGAGAGACGTTAATGAAACATAATTTTGTAATGAAACGTATAAATGCTCAAAAACATTTTCCATCGCTACTTTTGCATGTAACTTTCGTTGCCATTTTAAAAATTTCTTTTTATTATGAGGTTGTATAGCATAGCAAATAAACTTTACTTACTTACAAACAAAGTGCTCTGAGGAGGTGCCATGATCACCTTATATAAATTATTATTACATTCGTCGATCCTATAATTACATTCTCATTTTCTCCTTATTACTTACATGCCCATGGAAGCAGTTTCCTGTATCAAAGTTAACTGCCAGTCTCAACCACATATAACTGTTGAACGTAATTTGCTCGTCCAAATTACAATCACAAAATGACTTATCTTGAAGCCCTGTAATCGAAATCGATCACTCTGGTTATCACCTGCTTCCAGGTAATTACGGCATCTCTTCATTCAACTCCTATTAACACCAAAATTCTGCTAGTCCGTTCCATGTTACCGAAGTTGAAAATCGCAGGACTTATCCACTAACCATCGTGACACTGCGGTTGGGTCTCGTTTCTTAAGAGAATGAAAGAATTCAATTATAAAAACGTCTTAAAATGAAAGACACAACAAATCGTATTTCATGCATCGACCTTAGAGGGGATTAGAAAGAAAGACCTATCGGTTCGCGTTGCCTCCTAACATGAGTTTTCGCTAACCTTAAAATTTATTTGAATTCAATGATACCATATTTTACGTGCGAGACTCAGTTTATCAGGCCTGCTTTTCAATCTGCCCATGCAAATTTCTCTACGCACCTTTCACCATCTAGCGGAAAATAAAGCTATAACTCTGGCGCTAAAACGGCGATTTAAAGTTTGCTCAGAGATTTTCTTTACGCTTAAGGATCTTTTACACGCAATAAATCTACAACATGGGAAATGTAGATTTACTTCCCCTCCGAAGGAAAGCGTTCGAAGGATTTTTTCGCCCTTAAAAATCCACGGCTTTGAAGCCACTGCCGCGTGTGAGGTTACACCGTGCCGTTATGCTGCATGCCACCGTGGCAGTTACTCTTTGAACCGTGTGCCTACTGCTCTGCCCCTATCCGGACGCGTCTTAGCAGCCACTCACTTGCACTAATGTGTTGGACAAGATGAAAGAAATGCCTATAGATGGCATTTTAAGTGAGAGAAACATCCCCCCTCATCTTGCTGCGTAGCTCCGTAAAAAAGGTTTCTCTTCGTGGTCGTAGAAGTGCTGTGTGATATGAGTGACTAATGCATAAGCATAGTTTAGAACTCGTTTAAAGCACATTTCCTTGTACCTTTGAAAAATAAAAGATGTTTCTTGCTTATCAAAGCAAATAATTTATTTGGTAAGTATATCTAGATGAAGAAAACGTGTGAGGACTTTCCTTAATTTTCACTATCCTCCAATAGCAGTGGATCCAGAAAGTACTTTAGATGAACAATTTCAGTTATTTTATTTCTCCATTAACATTTTTGAAATAGAAATAGATTACTTTAATATCAAAAGTGTTATTTAAGATTGATAATCCTTTGGTGAAAGATGGATCAATACGTAGTTATTTAATAAATAAATCTATTCAATTCATGAACAGAATTTGAAATGTTTCTGCCACTCGCAATATTATGTCAACATTTATTTTGGGCACATTTTTCGCCTATTTCTTGAACCAATGTTGTGCCCTTTTTTAAGTTGTATAGGCTGAGAACAAGAGAATCGTTCATCAACAGTCCAGAGCAACGACGCTTGTCGAATTATCCCAACAACTTATTGTAAAATTCGTTAATTTTGAGTTGATAAGAATTGTTTGTGCTACAAGTGGATTAATCTCCAAGGTGGAGGACATAGAGAAGAGAGAAAATATGTCCTATGAATATTACTGAGTACACTACATGCTAAAATGCATGAAATATTAAAAATTCACGTTGTATCTAAACAACTGCTGATTTTATCATCTCCACTGCAATCGAGTATCTGTGAAAATTTCATCTTCAGTGCCATCGAGTATTGGTGTGAAGAATTGCCAACATTGGTGGCAGCGACAAGACTTCCAAGGTTACCGTACTGCCTCTTTCCGCGTGGACGAACCTCGCCTGCTAAAACTTCGGCAGTCTCTTACGTGTCTCTGTCCATCTTACGCTCGCAGACTTCACCTCGGCCATCGCGGTTGACCTTCCACGTCACCTTGCCACCCACAGCGCCACCGGTCTGTGGCCCACCTTAATTACCCCGTCCCTCCACCCCCCTTCTCTCCCCTCCGAAGTGACCACGCCGGTCTGCTCTCCACGGCCCACCCCTCTACACACCGAATGCCCTCCAGAACCGAGCCTGGTATTTATCCCTCGTCATCCTTCCCCGATTGACGCCGTCGTTATTTGCAAGTCTTCCATAACCCAACTTTCCCGGCCTGCCTGTTTCACCCACTTTGCCGACCACTGGTGTCCTTTCCCGCCCTCCATGCATTGTTCCCTTTCCAGTGTCCTGGGCTACCATCATCATTTTTCCTGTTTCCTTTTCCTTTGCTTGTTCTGTCATCAACTTGCTTGCCCATTCCGCTAGCCAGCCTTGTCTTTCTTTTTTGACACTGTAGAGCCGTCTTTCCCTTCCGTATTTCCACTTCGCTGTCCCCCACTTTCTTGCACCACTTTCGTCGCGTCACTCCTTTCGTCTCATTTCGCACCTTTTTAACTCTCTTGCGTTCTTCCCTGGTTCCATCTCGGCTTTGCATTTCTTTTTTTCTCCCCTCCCTCGTTTTTTCTCGTCCTCCCTAGTTGCTTCCCGCGTTTTTAGACTCCTGTTTCGCCCTCGTACTTTTCCTGCCCCCACCGTTCCACAATATCTTCTCCTGCCCTCTCTCAAATTCAGTTTAATAATGCTCCTTGACCTGTCTTGTCATTCTACTTGTACGGGCCCATCACTTTATCTTGCCCCCTTACTGCCCTTCATCTCCCCCTGCCCCTTTTTGACTCCCCCTCCCCGAGTTTCCTCCCCTTCCATTTTCAGTCCCTATTTCTGAATTCCGTCTCCTCGCCATTATTCTAGTCACTCCACCACTCTCCCCCTTTTCCTTTACTCCTTGCCTAATACTACCCCTTCCTTCCTCTTTCCCCATTCCACCGCCCAACTAGCTCTTCCACCATCCTCCCCTTTTCCCTGTCCCCCACTCCCCCTTGTCCTGCCTATCCCTTCCCCTTTCCCCGTCTCGCCCCCGTTCTAGTCCCGACCCGTCCACCCGCTCGTCCCGTCCCGCCCACCCGCCCGAAGACCTGTTTAATTACCCCGCGCGGCTGTGCGGCCGGGATTTAATTTGGGGCTCCGGACACGCCCTCCTCTGCCCTTCCCCGCCCCGCCCCGCCCCGCCCCGCGGCACGCCTGTGCGCTCGTAAACAACTCCCCGCTCCCCACCCCTCCGCTCCCCGCCCCTCGCCCGCGCGCCACCGGAAGCCACGATGGAGGCCGCGCCGCCGCCCCCACGGCTCCCCTGGGCCGCCCCACCCCACCCCACCCCACCCCACCCCACGCCACCCCACGCCACGCCCTGGGCCACTCTCCGCCACTCTCCTGTACGTCTCGCGCAATGAAGTCCGCTCGGCGACTGCGCAGCGCACCTCCTGCTGTAGCTGGGCTGCCCCGCAGGCGTCGCGCGGTATGACACGGCGGCGGTGTTCTCGGCACAGTCGGCTGCATTCCGTTATGAGAAATATACTCCTCGCAAAGTGCCACAATAAAATAATATTTTGGCGTTTCGTCGTCCTAAAGGGAAACTTTATTTTATATTTTATATAAAAATCATAATTGTAATATTTTATTATCTGTGTAGTCGAATAATTTATTTGGTATGTAGATTATTTGACTTAATAATATTATAACTCAAGAATTTGCCACAGCTGGAAGACAACTGTCTTTGAAGAAACTATTCACATCCAAAATTATTTTCCAACGCTTTCTGTCAACACAATCCCAACACAATGAAACAATTTCGGGCCAAGTGATTTGTAAATTTTAAGATTTTTTATTGCAGCCTTTTAATTTTCGATAAAATTAGGCAATTATTACAAATATTGTTACCACCCTTTTAGAGAGAGTTTAAAAAAACTGTTTAAAAAAAGTAAATTTGATGGATGTTCAAATCATCTCTCCGCAGTGGCCGCTTGACCTGTTCATGTCATTTTATTTGGAAATGGCAACGTTGGAAAGCGAATAATTGTATAACTAATAGAAATATCACACTATGATGTGTACACTGTGTGATCGAAAATATCCGGACACGCGGCTGAAAATGACTTAACAATTCGTGGAGCCCTCCATCGGTAATGCTGCAATTCAGTAGGTTGTTGGCTCACCCTTACCGTTGATGGCAGCTTCTAACCTCGCAGGCATACTTTCAATCGGGTGCTGGAAGGTTTCTTGAAGAATGGCAACCCATTTTTCACGGAGTGCTGCACTCAGGATATGTACCGATGTAGGTCGGTGAGGCCTGGAATGAAGTCGGCGTTCAAAACATCCCAAAGGTGTTCGATATGATTTAAATCAAGACTCTGTGCAGGCCAGTCCATTACAGGGATGTCATTGTCGTGTAACCACTCCCCCACAAGCCGTGCTGAATGAACAGGTGCTCGATCGTGTTGAAAAATGCAATCGATATCCCCGAATTACTATTCAATAGTGGAAAGCAAGAAGGCGTTTAAAACATCAACGTAGGCCTGTGCCGTGATAGTGCCACACAAAATAAAGGTGCAAGCCCCCTCCATGAAAAACGTCCACACCATAACACCATTTTGGGCGTGTCCGGATACTTTTGATCTCATAGTGTTTAACTAACTATTCAAGTATATTTATATTTACTCTGCCGTCATCAATACATAGAAAACTACTCCAAAAGGTGTAGTGAGCGAAATTGAAAATAAGAAACAAATAAGTGTTGGAGGATTAAAAATGAAAGTAAGAGTAATATCCAGAGCTAGGAGACCCGTGTCCTCTTCGTCTCCTACTGTCATGACCGCATCTTGCCGAACCTCAATTATTCTGCCTCCGTTATTACGTCTTGGGGTTCTATCACAGTGGTGCACCGCGGTGGGGACGGTGTTATGGCACGGAGAGCATATTCCTAGGGTACCCTTCGGCCATTCATCGTAGTAGAACAACATAGTGTCGCAGATTACAGGAGCAGGCAGCAGCATCAAGTAGTGACCTACAATCTGAACCTATTCTCCGCTCTCAGCAACGTCATATATAAACGTAAACTGCACCGTGTTGAGCTTATGACATAGGTTAGAGAATAAAAAAAAGACTTGTACATTCTGTCTTGTTCTCTTATATCACAACAGTTTTATTAAATCTGTGATTTTTTGTCTTTGAGAGCTACCCCTCGTTTTAAAATGTTTGTTTACGGTTGAATAAGATTCATCTTCGGTTGAATAAAATTCAATTTCTCGAGAAAAACATAAAGAAATTAAACTTAACGTCGGACTTACAGACAGATACAGGATCACACAGACGGATAGAAGGACGGACAGACGGAAAGAAAGACGGACAGATGGATAGAAGGTCGGACAGACGGATAGAAGGTCGGACAGGCGAATAGAATGACGAACAGACGGATAGAAGGACGGAAAGACGGATAAAAGGACGAACAGACGGGTAGAATGACGGAAAGATGGATAGAAGGTCGGACAGACGGATAGGTCAGACAGACAGATAAGACGAATGGACTGACAAACGGACTGTATGACCATTAAAATATAGAAATCGATTTCACGTCACATTCCTTTGTACTGTAACTATTACTCCGTATAGATTTATATTCACGCGAAATTAACACCACTTCATCACTACCGCTGGGTTGTTGCAGACTGACCATGGTAATGGTTCTGAGGTAAACAATCGCCTTCGTGTGTGAGCACTTTGAAGGAATGTGCGCCTGAAGCGAATGGTGATGAAATTACGCGAACAAGGCGCCTGGGTGACTTTCACGTTCTGTTCCAACGTCAGAGTTAGCACTGTGCTGCACAAATATACGAGATAATACATTTGGGAAAGAGTTTATTGTGTAATTCTCCAAGGGAACGGATCTTTATTACAGACAAAAGCGCTTGCCGTTAAATACAAGCAAACATAAACAACGTACACCCGAATAACATGGTAAACAAAATACCCAAAGAGAAATTTAGCTTCGGTACACAAACCTTGTGACAAATTAATTACAAACGTGTTTTATTACATTAAACAATACTCACTACACATCTCAGTGCTGTGACTAGTTAGTTACTACGATATTGAAGTCACTAGATTTTTTTCTTTCTCATTTACCATAAAATTATCAAACCATGTTGTTTATACTTAGCGTAAGTATAAAGTTATTTACAATCAATAATTGCATTTAGTTATGCTGATTTTTTGAACATCGGCTTTTAGAATTATGAGAATGAACTATGCTTGCCCAGTGTTTACTGATTCAGAAAATCTGTGTTAAAGAGGATGTTTAGAACGATACATTTCTCCCTTTTTGAATGTCATGAACACATTGCTTTGAAAAAAACCAAAGTTTATGATACCTTTCCACATTGTTGTTTGATATCCATGTGTTGTTTACATTTTATTATTAACTAAGGGATTATGATATGCTATTTGCATTTTATTTTTTTCAAAAGGTTTAGGTAGTAGTGTTTTATCTAAATATAGCGGGAATTCAAATGTAGGATTATAATTTAGCTCCTTAAAATCTTTGTTGTTTTTTGTCACACTTTTTTTTAGTGAATTATAGAGATTATTTAATCCTGTCTTCAATGGTAGAGCAAAAATCAAATGCCTAACACAATCTCAATTATTTTGCATTATTTGCCTTTTTCTATAAAGAGTGTTTGATTTGTCTACTCAACAATGGTAAACCTTCAGTAAGTCCTCTTTTGGAATAGTGTTTCTTTGATGTGTAGCTTAGCCATCAAATAAGAAGTATTTGCGTAGCATCGAGTATCAAAAGGTATAGATAAATGCGACGATTTAACCCTCTGTAAAAAACAGCACAAACGATCTTGCAGTGTGTTATGATGATGTATTCGATTAAAAATAATTAGTTTTTACACAATACATCGGTCCGCTACGATATGAATTGAGTTTCACAAGTTATCTTTATCTTTTCACAGTTTATCTTTAAAGCGGCTATACCATCAAACTCTTTGTGTTCAGTGTATTGCATTTGCCTTGTTTTGTAAATAAGTAATGTGTAAACTTTGATATTGTAGTTATCTTACTGTAAGCAACGTGTATATGAATGGGTTAAGCCACCGTAAGAATAGGATAAATATAATTATCAATATTTTTAACACGGAGGTGACAAAAGTCATAAGATAGCAATATGCAAATATATAGATGCCAGTGATATCGCGTACAAAATGTAAAATGTCACTGTATTGGCGGAACTTTCGTTTACATTCAAGTGGTTCATGTAAAAAGATTTGTGATTATGGCCGCACTTCGCGAATTAACGGAGTTTTAACTCGAAATGATAGTGTGAGCTATTCACGTGCGGTATTCCATTTCGAAAATCGTTAGGAATTGAAATATTCCGAGGTCCAGAGTGAGAAGAATGAACCGAAAATACCTAACCTCACACCACAGACAACGCAGTGGCCGATGCCCTTCACGTAATGACAGAGAGCTGCGGCGTTTGCGTAGGGTTGTCAGTGCTAACAAACCAGCGTCGCTACGTGGAATAACCGCATAAATCAATGTGGAACGTATGACGAGCGTATTCGTTCGAACAGTGCGACGAAATTTGGATTTAATAGACAAGCAGCAGAAGACCTACATGAGTGGCTTTGCTAACATCATAACATCGACTGCAGCGCCGCTCCTGGCTCGTGAACATGTCAATTGGAACTTAAGCAACTGGAAAACCGCGGCCTGGTCAGATGAGTTCCAATTTCAGTTGGTAAGAGCTGATGGTTTAATTGGAAGATCAGATGGTTTAAGTGTTGCGCAGACCCCACAATTTCATGGACCTATATTGTCAACAAGGCAGTTTGCAAGCTGGTGGTGCTTTATAATTGAGTGAACTGCTTTTTTCGTGGAATGGACTGGGTCCTTTGATTCAACTGAACATATCATTGACTGGAAATGGTAATGTTCAGTATCTGGGAGACCATTTAGAACAGTCATTGGTTTCATGTCCCCAAACAAAGATGATTTTTATATGGATGACAATTTACCATGTCACAGGGACAGAATTGCTCGCGAATTGCGCTGGTTCGAAGAACGTTCTAGACAATTTGAGCGAATGATTTGGCCACCCAGATCTCCCGACGTGAATCCCATCGAGCATTTATGGAACATAATCAGGAGATCAGTTCATGCACAAAAATTGGAATACCCCAATGGTCGGCTATCGAGGCTTTGCATAGCCCAAAATTACTCAAAATGTCTGCAGGAGACTTCCAACGACTTGTTGGGTACAAACCACGTCAAATTGCAGCCGGCCAAAAGAAGGTCCAATACGATATTGGGAGAATTTCCATGACTTTTGTCACCGCAGTTTATATCAAAAGTTAAATGACCAACTCTATAGTTTACGGTAAAACATCTCCACCTCTGCGAAAAAGGATGACGGTAAAGAGTCTTCGATGTGTTATATTAATGCACACTAAATCAAAATACACGGTCGTTGTAAATTCATAGAGAGAACATACGTAAAACCTGAAATGAACAAAAGGAAGTGTTCTGCAAGATAAATCCATCTTAAGATTTTACCGCTCTTCAAAGATACTATTACTTTTGACACATATATTGGAAAAAACTTACTATACATCGAGTAGTCAGTTCTTCTGACTCAACTTTTCTTCATTAAATCACAGGAGAGAAAAGGGAGTTTCGTTCTGTAGAAAAGAGATTTTCTGTATCAGGTATTTTCTAAATCCGGATCAGATGAATGCAACGGCGGAATATGTTGAAGGGGACATCTCAAAGTGGGATTGATTTCCTCCAGGTATTGAATTTGAATAGTAGGTAAGTTCGGTGCTAAAGCAGAGCGAGTGGTGACAGAGCTGCTGTCATATTCTTTAGAGCGGAGTACGAAATCCTTTTAGGATTAATTGTCTCCTGTGATTAGAGATATGTCCAAAAAGCGGCGAACGAAGTGTTTCATCGTCTGTCACAACGAATTACGATAGGAAAGAGAATAAAGTGGTTGAAGGCAAGTGGACTGAGGATGGAGAGAGGAGGGATCAGAATCATGATCCAGTAAATAAAAATAAGAGATTGGGATTCACCAGCGTGTAGGAGTATTATCTTAAGAAAAAAGTAAAGAGGCTGGAAAAAGTTGCAGGGAAGGAAGAAAATGTGTAGATAAGTGACAAAGAAGAGTGGAGTTTCAGTATCTGTGATATTCGACATCAAGAAACAATTACGATAGGGAGGAGAATAGATACGGAGCAAACAATGGAAAAAGGGCTAAGACTGGGAAAACCACGGGCAGAATATATGGCAGAGCAGATGAGAGAAGGAGACAAGAGAGACTATCGATTTAAAGAAGATGTATATTAGAAGGTGATGGGGAGCAAAAGAATGAGGGAGTGAGAGAATTTAGTTAGATCAAAAGAGATGCAGGGAAGAAGGAAAGAAATATCAGGTACAATTTTTAGCAATGTGCATTAAATATTAAAGGTAGATTTGCAACTATTCACAAAAAAATTACCTCATAGCGTTAAAAATATGTGAAATAAATGATGAATGTACATGAACCGCAAACCAAACTGAGTAAGTATGAATTGTAAGAGCGCACGCCCGATGCAAAGAAAACTATTTTTTTAGTACAAGTCCACCATCGATCCAGAGAATTACTATTAGAGCGGGCGCGCAAATGCACAGGGGAAGGGCAGAGAAACGCAATAAAGAGAGAGAGAGAGAGAGAGAGAGAGAGAGAGAGAGAGTGAGAGATGCACGAGAGAGGGAAAGACATGCGAAGGGAAGGGGAAGAGTTGCACAAGAGAGGAAAAGAAATGAGCAAAAGAGGGAAAGAGATGCTCAAACGAAGAAAAGAAGGAAAGGGATGTGATGCGCAAGAGTGGGAAAGAGATGCATAAGAGAGAGAGAACGAGATGCGGATGGGAAGGAAAGAGATGCTAAAGAGAGGGTGATCGATGTGCAAGAGAAAGACAAGCGGAAGGGAGGGGTAGAGATGCACAAGAGAGGGAAAGAGATACGGGAGGGAGGGGAAGAGATGCGGAAGGAAGGGAAAGAGCTGCACAGGGTGGGGGAGAGAGGGACCGGTGCAGCGGAAAGCGAAGGGGAAAGCGGCGCGCCGGAGCAGCGAGACCGCGGTGGCGCGGCGCCCGCTCGGCCAGAAGGCAAACACAGCCCGCAACTCGCTCCGCGGCCGCAGTTAGCATTCGGCCGCACACACCGCGCCTTTGCATCGCCCGCGCGCGCCCACGCCTCCACCCTCGCGCCCACCCACACGGCTCGCCGGCGAGCGACCCTCCCTCGCCAACCGCCCACACGAGCTGCTTGCACGGGTCGCACTCACACACCGACCCTCACACATCGTCTCTACACTCCGTCATCACACCCGAACCTCACTCGCCGCTCCCACAATCTGCCCCCAACTCTCACCCATACTCTTCCCCACTCTCTGCCCCCACATTCCACCCCCACACTCTGCCCCCACACTATGCCCCCACACTCTGCCCCCGCACTCCGCCCCCACACTCCGCCCCCACACTCCGCCCCCGCACTCCGCCCCCGCACTTCGCTCCCACACTTCGCCCCCACACTTCTCCCCCACAATCCGTACCTACACTCCGCCCCCGCACTCCGCCCTCCACACTCCGCCCCCACACTCCGCCCCCACACTCCACCCCCACACTCCGCCTACACACTCTCCCCCACACTCCGCCCCTACACTCCGCCCCCACACTCCGCCCCCACATTCCGCCCTCCCACTCCGCCCCCACACTCCGCCCCCACACTCCGCCCCACACCCCGCCCCCACACTCTCCCCCGCACTCCGCCCCTACACCCCGCCCCCGCACTCCGCCCCCGCAGTCCGCCCCCGCAGTCCGCCCCCGCACTCCGCCCCCGCACTCCGCCCTCACACTCCGCCCTCCACACTCCGCCCTCCACACTCCGCCCTCCACACTGCGCCCTCCACACTGCGCCCTCCACACTCCGCCCTCCACACTCCGCCCTCCACACTCCGCCCTCCACACTCCTCCCCCTACACTCCGCCCCCGCACTCCGCCCCCACACTCCGCCCTCCACACTCTTTCCCCCACCCCCCGCCCCAACACTCCATCCATACGATTAGTTTTACATACGCTAAGCGTATCCCTGAGTTTCTACGATGATTTTACCAAGTTCTACGGAAATGTCACACCCGTACATACCGCTCCCACGTCTTTTCTTCTATCGTTGCAACAAGCAGGTTACCACAAGCATCGTCTGCTCTCGCAACCAATGCGTTCGAGAAATCGTCCCGACGCTTTACTCTCTTCTACACTCCCAACTTTGCTTTACCCCAACGCTCCACCCTCGCGACTCACCCTCACGGCCTGCCAACCGAAAGCAGCACTGCAGTCTCCCCACGCCTCGCCCCACCCCCTGGCAACCGATGTGCCCTTGACCTACAGCCAATCTCCGAGTATTGTCTTCTCTCCACCGCCACGTGCCATCGGCAGTATTGTGGTTAGATAGATAGATTTATTAGAACTGCAAATGGGTATGACCCGGTGGCAGTTAAGTGACAATAATTGCAAAAATTACAACACTTACATTAATAATAATAATATAATAATAATAATAATAATAATAATAATAATAATAATAATGATAATAATAATAATAATAATAATAATAATAATAATAATAATAATAATAATGATAATAATAATAATAATAATAATGATAATAATAATAATAATAATAATAATAATAATAATAATAATAATAATAATAATAATAATAATAATAATAATAATAATACCGTACAATACAGTACAAGACGAAAAGCAGCATTGAAAAGAGCATTGATCGCGTTCACCGCACTTCACTTCACTTCACTACACTACACTTTTTTGCTTTGAATTACACTGACCATCACTTCACAGCACTACACCGCACTACACAACACTTACTCATTTAATATCAGTTACTGTTATATTGTTCTAACTTATTTCTAAAACTTCGAACACTGAGAGGAAAAGCTTTGAAAACTGCTGCAGGTAAACTGTTCCGATCTCTAATTGTTCTGTTACAAAAGGAAAACTTCCCAAGATCTGAATTTTGTTTCCTTGCTCGAATTTTGTGGGTGTGATTTGTGTGGGTTGATTCTTTTTATTACAGTGTTCAAGTAGTAACCAGCGGTGACTTGTGCTGCATGCACAAGTGCATTTCTTGATCATTGATTCTTACCTTCTGCCTGGTCTGCTCAATATAACGTTAAATTTGTATATTAAATTACAATGAACCTTCTACCGTGTTTCTATCGTATGCTCTATAGGGTACTAGCGGACCCTTGAACAACCCTCGTATCTCATATCGTTACTTAATAAAAAGTTCATGTACAAAGTTATTTATTACTTAAGACAATTCATACAAGTACCAAATACATGATTTACATTATGTGGGGACTAATTCCTTTACTTAAGAGGGAAAAGTAACGGAAATTTTTTAGCAGCCAAAACATATTTTCCCGTACTTTGGGAATTGAATATTCTCTTTTGTTAGGGATTTGTTTTAGATTCTCTCACGAAATCATTCAAGTATTTGATGTTAATATTCATAATATTGTTTATTTACTTCGGAAATGAATACCTCTCTTTCTGTTTAGATTTTAAATGTAAGAAGATGGAGATGGCAGAGACAATTCAACATTGAAAAAATGACGATTTTTTTTAATATACACGGATATAAGTTAGGAATTATATCAATATTAGTCGTAAGATGAGGGTTTTTCGAGTTTGTTTTCTTTTAATTAAATAGCTTTGCACTCCTTGAGTCAGCGCTTGCATCTTATCTGCCTTGGCAGTTGCTTCAGAATGAAAAGCTAATCTTACTTTTGCTTTTTAAATTCCGTTCCCTTTTATGAAGGTACACATCCCAGTCGGAGGTACTGAAGCAAGATTTCGGCGAAGTTGGTGATCAAATGATGATGATGATGATGATGAAGTATTCTGTAGTTGGCATTACTGGGAAAATGCTCGAACTGATACAGGAGCTGTGCATATAGAAAACTAATGTTTGTAGGAAACAAATGTGTGTAGGAAACAAAATTATTGTTGGTGATCAAATGTGATGCATTCTGTAGTTGACATTATTAGAAATATGCTCGAACTGGTATGCATGTAGAAGCTACACATATGAAAAAAAACTAAAATTAATGTGTATAGGAAAAATAATTATCTATTACCTTTTAAAATGTATTTATTTTCATTTAAAATGCCAGTGCTGAAGTGAATAATTAATAGATCTATCTAGGTAACGAGAGCTAAACATCGTTTGAAAATTTTTATGTCTAAATATATTTGTTGTACTAATTGAATATGTTGCCAAAACATAAGTAATTGCTTAGAACAAGTGGATCGAAAGTGGGACTTGTTGACAAAGTTTACCTTTCTCTTCCAAGAATATTCACTAAATTCTTGAAAATGGGTTTAACATAAGTTACAAGATTTATAAGTTCAATTAAATTATCTCGCACTCGTACAGAAACTTTGTTCCACAATTTTATTTTTTAAATTATAAAGGGAATTATAACCAATATTGTGACTGAACTCATTAGCTTCGACTTCAATCAGAAAAGTTTTCTTAACATTTTTCCGAAATTTTTGGATGCTCATTAATATATTCAAGCTTCAGTAGACAGACCCCACACGATCCGGGAATCGATCTCACCAAACGAATTTACCTGAATTTCCAAATTTATTTATATTTACCTGTAAGTCTTGTCATTACTGAGGTAAGTCACACATATGCCAATCAATGTCGGTTAAGACGTTTTTCGAGAGCAAAATAGGAGCAGTGTGTAAGAGAGTATTTCCTATTTAAGCTTCATCTTAACTTTCACACCCTCTTACAGCACGATATTTAACACCAACAAATATCCTTATGCCGATACTAGTGTTTAGTTAACGGATGTGGGTGAGGTTCCCGTATCTATGAACTATGGTTCGTGAGTAAACCTGCTTATCCCAGACCCTTCTCTAGTCCCTAACATAAAGCTAACTTTCAAAGAAACTGAAACGTAAAAGTAACATGAACACAAAAACCTTGATGCCAAAAATCAACATCACCACGGACATATTCACCATAGCTAATAAAACGCTACGTAGAATCAATCGTCGCACCCTTGAAATAAGAAATAATGATCATACTTGCAGGGTGGCGACTTTGTTACTTAAAGTCGTTTGAGTCCTCGCGTCTACATTAACGATTTCATTATGAATGGACTTTAGGGGGTCGATCATGTGCTAACCCTCCTTTCCAGTACAACTCAACTTGTGATCCCTAGAAATATTTCATAAACCAAACCAAAACTCCAAATGGACTGCAAATTCCTAGAAAAAAACAAACAGCGTGTTAAACTGATAGGGATTAGGTGATCGTGTTGTGTCTCACGAGGAGCACAAGATCCCGATGCTTCCACCGCGAGTACCGTCTTCAGCAGCGGTATATTCATCTTTCGCCGGGAGAGTTGTTATCGATTGCCTTCCGGTTCGCAGCCTTCCAATTAGCTGCTGTTACGCGCAAAGCGTTCGCACCGCGCCGACAGCCAACCCCCCACCCCGCCACTACATCGCCACCACTCCGCCACCGCCCCGCAATTCGTAATTGCCTGCGATTCCTCGCAGCCGTTGCTCTATATTTCTATAATTCGCCGTCTTTACGACACAAAGGTACAGCTATTGCTTTGCCATGGACTCCTAACTCCCTATTTTATACCTTTTCCCTCCAATCTCCATTTCTCCTCCATTGTCAGAGACAGCTGTAAACCCGTCAATGCGCCTTCATCACTCCGCCATGGTGCTACAATTCGCAATTGTTTGACATTACCCACCATGCAACCTTCTTTTCCACCTATTTCGCACTATTCCCAACCATCATTCCACAAATTATCATCTTCATTCCACCATGCCTTACTTCAATTGCCATTACTTCGCCCGATCACACTACTCTACTGTCATTGATTTGCCTTCTCACACTTTCCGCCGTAATTTCTTCTCATCATCCGTTCCCATCAGAGCCTTCACCTTGCAGCTAGCATCTCATCTTTGCTCCGCCATCGCTTTTATACAACCTCACCAGCAGCGCCACCTTTCCTTCGCTACCTATCTCTCGTATATTTCACCGCTTCATGTAGTCAATATTTCATCGTCTTCGCGCCTTATTTACTTCGCCACAGCACAGCCACGCCGTCGCTTATCCCTCCCCCCTTGCCTCGCAATCATTCCACTATTGCTGGGTTATCTGCCTGCCTCTGCTCCATCAATTTCCCGCCAACTTTCCCACCATCACTCCAACGCTTCTCCATTGCTCCGATAATTTTCCGCATTCACTCCACCATCGCTTTGCCATCTCCCTTCCACCGTCCCGCCATCCCTCTGCCGCGGGCTTCTCGCTCGCTCCTCCCACGTTCCATCACTCCCCGCCATCTCTCTGCCATCGCCCCACTATCACCCCGCTATCGCCCTGCCATCGCCCCGCCATCGCCTCGTCTTCTTCTCGCCAAACTCCCCACCATCGCCCCGCCATCACACCGCTATCACCCTGCCAGCACCCCACCATCGCGCCGCCATCGCCTCTCCATTTCCCCGCTATCGCCCCACCATCGCCCCGCCATCTCCCTGCCATCACCCCACCATCACCTGTCATCACCTCGCCATCACCCCTCCATCACCCTGTCATCACCCCGTCATCACCTCGCCATCACCCCGACATCACCCCGCCATGTCCCGCCATCTGCCCCTCATCGCTCCGCCATCGCCCCTCCATTGCCCTGCCACACCTCATCATCACCCCGTCATTGCCTCGGCATCTCCCTGCAATCTCCCCGCCATCGCCCCGGCACCACCCCGCCACCGTCCCGCCATTGCATCACCCCGCTATCACCCCGCCATCCCTCGTCTATCGCCACGGGATCAGCGGCGGCTTCGTCAAAGTGCCTTCTTCTGAAAAGGAATTTCTCATTATAAATTGTGAAACAGGAGCAGGTAGATAACCTCTGGGCTGCGAAGCGCAGAGCGAAATATGAGGAGCAGAGCACTGGGCTCCTGCAGTCAATTAAGCCTCTGTGTCAACGCTGCGCCTGGAATGTGCTCGTTAAGGTTTCTTTTCTCGGAGAGAAATATTCTTGACTACGTGCTTGAGACGCAAATAGGCGTGCAAAAAGCATGGAAATTAATAAATACACGAAAACCAATTTTAAAAAACATTTTTTCTCTCCGAAAGGCGTACTTTATCATTAATCATATGAGCAATATACCACACACGGTTTAAGAGTGCTATTGAACTGAAGTTTGTGAATCGTAAGCAATTTCCTAGGCTCAATATAATGTTAGTTTTAATGCTCAAAATTGGTCTAAGCCCCGCAATCAAGAGCTAGCCAAATGGTGTTTTATGAAGTTTTAATTTCAAATTTTAAAAAGTTGTGAACCTTCAAAGAAAGTATTGGAATAGATAAAATATCACCCAACTTTTATCGACAGCCACATGGAATCAGAACAGAGAAGATAATGAGGGTAGAGCTAGAACATCGGAGATTCTTGATAAATGTAAATCACAGAAATTGTGAAATAAAAAGAGAATATGTAATTCTTGAGAAATACTTGGTTGCAAATGAAGTTCAAATAATTTCGTTATTCAGTGACAATGTTATAATTCTTATAGTTTGCAACACCCTGATCAAGTTATAAGTGCAAAATATCTATAGACAGCCAAACAGACAGAAGACATGTAAACGTACAGTCAAACAGAATACGTGTAGACCCTCAGTCAAACAGATAGGAGATAGAAGACATGAAGACTTACAAACAGAAGAACGGATAGAAGACATGTAGACTTACAAATGGAGGGCAGACAGGCTTTAAGGCAATTTATATTTAACATACCGCTGCATATGTTTTATTTCGGATACTGAAAAAAACATAACGAATCGCAATGTACTTGGATTCTGAATATTTCAACTTGGTCCTCAGTTAATAATTGTATCTAAAAAACCTAAGCTTATTTCTGGATCGTTTGTCAGAAAATACTTAAGATAGTTTTGTATCATTAAAATATCTAGAAGTCATTACACATTTCATGTGGATGAGGATAACCATTAAATACATTAGCGTACGTTCTCGTAGTTGCAAGTCCGAAAATGTATCATTCCGATGGAATCTTTCGGAATTAAATGAAAAGAAATAGTGAATGAAATAAAATGTAAGTCACCGTGTTTTTTTACACTGGAGAAACTTAGTTTACACTCTAAGGCTGTTTTCCTAAAATTTGGAGTCACATCCCTAAAATCGAGTTTCCTCATATATGAATTTTCGACGCCAGCTACATAGCTGTAGCTAAATGGCAGTAAATACTGCGTAGTTGAGAACTGACACGGCAGAGGGCTTTAATCAGTCGTTTTCTTGGTTTCCTCTTATTAGTTCCTCATAATTCATTAAAAAACAGATCACACGGTCTACATCACTTCCTTACCCGGTTCTTACCCATATTTTTAAGACGATGTAGGTTTATCCATTCCTAAATGCTCCAAACCCCACGATTATGAAAAGCTGTTGCGTTAGATGAAGTACTTAATGTCGTTAGATCAAAGCACCAATTGGGTTGTTAATCAAGTGATACGCGAGTATAAATATTTTTTGTCGAGGTAAATTGTAGTTTCGTATTTCTTTCCCACAACTAAGTGCCGCCATATATAATTTTTAAGTGTCTCTCTCTTCGCATTTCTTTTCTTAAGTTGTCTCTCATGAAACCTATTTTCAATAGTAAGATTTCTCTCTTAGTAAGTCTTTTTAAATACATCTATTTGCATTTATTTTTTAAAAATATTTTTAAAAGTATATTCTTGATATTTCTTTTCCGTATTCCGCCTCGTATATGTTTTAAATACTTCTATTTTGACTTGCCTCTTTTCCTGAAAATGAAATATCTTGGGGGGTATAAGAGTAGGAATTCCCTTTTCGTATCTCTTTTTTTTAAAAAGATTTTCGCCCTTCCCTTCCCCTCCACGCGTAGCGTAGCTGCGGGCGCCTCCACGTGGAGCCCTCCCCGCCTCCTTCCGCGCGCGCGAGGGAAATTACCGGGGGGGAGATTTCACGCGTCGCGTTTATGCGCTGTTCTAATGGGGCCCCTGACGCCCCACCAGGGCAGCGAGTTTTTTTGCAGGGCGAGGGCTCTTTGGCCGCGGGAGTGGCTGGTGGACGGCGCGCTTAAATTCAAACCGCGTTCGCCTGCGATGCAAAAGGAAGCGGCGCGGGGGAGCAGATGTATGTGAGGGATTATCTTCCTCGGATCTCGGGGCGGGTTGATTCATATTAGTTTGGAGCAGAATGGGGTTAGATAAAGTATTTGCGTTGCGTAAATGGAATGAATGTTATGTGTCTGGCGTGCGGAGAGATTTCTGAGATACGGGTGGTTTTCAGGTCTTCTCAATGATTTGAAGCAAAATTAAATATAGGTTTTATTTTTTTCTGGTTTATTTTCATTCTCTTCTTACTAGTGTAATATATTCTTCCCGTATCTTGACAAGGACATTTACATTAGCGTGGAGGAAGATCTATCTTTCCTCTGTAATTTTAGTAAGAGTGATTTATTTACAAAATTGCAACATTAAAGAGTTAATGTGAATGCGACTTTACCAAGTTCTTATCTTGCTCCTTTGCAGAGTACCTATGTGTACCATTACACGTCATGATTGTGGGCAACGAAATACACTTGCATAAATGTAAAGTTTCTATCAAATTCTCGTAAACTATCTTTTTTAAGAAATAAAGCTATATTAGCAATGTGTATAAATACAAATTTCTATGAACTGTATACAGTTTCGAAGTAACCGTATTAAAATGGGATTAAGTCTATCCACAATTTTCCCTTTATCTTTCCAGGCATCTGAGCTCACAGGAATTACGGGAAAAACGACTTTGTTTTCTCGAAGGGATGTATATTCTCTTCCCAGTAATACTAGTGTATAAATGCATACATGACAGAAACCTCTGGCAGGAAATGCTCATTAACAATGATGGATTTTACCTTAAATTTAGGCAATGACGGAAAGAAGCAATTCGACTCTTATACTGGCGGGCTATGTTAACCAAGTAGTCAGTTGTGGAGGCAACGTTGTATTGTCCAAGTGATCTAGATGAAACAGCAGCATCGCCTGTACTTAAACCTCGTTACGGTGTCAAAAGTCGCTACGCTTTCAAGATCTATGATCAATCACCTGGAACCTTAGATTATCTTTTTAGTTTCATGACCAGACTAGTATAATCTTAACAACTGTCCCTTCTGGCTTATCTGAGCCCTTCCGGCCTATCGTTACAATGCGAGGTTGATAATGTATCGTTAAAATGTTATCACTTTGCTTGTATACAGTCCTTAAGAGCAAATGCAATCTCGCTTGACGATTTGCATTTTGATATAGATTGTGCATTGTGCTTGAAAATCGTTCGTTCTATGCCTTAAAATTATATTTGAGGCCAAATTCCTCGTGTTATTTTACTCACGCCGTAATTCACAAAATAAGACATTTTAAAATTTCCTAGTAGACTTTTGGAAGCTCAATTCTTGGTATCAGCTCTCAGTGATAAGGTAGGAATATGTCAGTTTGAAAACACGGAAAGTTTGAAATTTAATTGAAAGTCGTTTCGCTAGCATAAAATATGTGTTTCCCTTTATGCTACTTACGGACTGAAAAGAATTAGGCTTCCATATGAGAGAGTTCTCGCACTGTTCGTTAGTCTTAATTAACAATCCATACTAATGGAGCCAATAGTAGACTCCAGAGTAGTTTGTTTCCCTCTATCTTTCCTTCAGCTTTTAAGATTTTTTATTTTTGGAATCTTTCTGGTCCTTTAGCGGTAGTTTTATCTTTCCAACCTTAGCGAATGTTTACAAAAAATGAAAACCGTGGCTATGAGTAGTATTTTCTCTGTCGGTTTCTTGCAGCCAGGCTAGCCCATAATCAGGTATTATCTTATTTTAATGTCCGTCGATGAAGAGAACTGTAATGAAATGTAATGAATATTGAATTAGTTGCTAAAAAGGACGTAGCCATCTATGTCCCTGCAGAAAAGACCGCATTTATAATAAATATTTAAAATATTTACCCTTGCCATACTTTCCCCATTTACCCTAGCCATATTTTCAAAACTGAAAATATTTTAACACAATTTGCGAACAATTATTGTATTATATTACTAAAGGAGATATCATTAGCGCTTAAACATAAGAAAAAGGCCTTCCTTATAATACAATTTTTTTCTGGAGTCCACAGCTGATCTTCCTTCCTTAGGTGTTCCCCAGGGGAGAGTGGTGTAGGTATGCGACTGTTAAGTTGGGAAAGGCGTCTCCGGGATGTGCACATTAAATAAAATAGTCTCATCTGCTTAAATCGACAACTCGTACTTCACGTCTGAGTGTAATGAACCTCGAAAGTACTTGCGGGAACTCGTAACCTGGTGTACAATCAGACTCGAAACGATTGCATCGTCTAAGCCAGCGTGGGTGCAGAGAGCTGACGGAGGGAATAGTTCGCGTTCTTCGCCAACTTGAGAGCGCGCGCAGTGCCACCACTCCGAAAGCTCTCGCGTTTAGAGTGAAACTAGTCGCGAAGTATGTAGCACTGTAGCGTTGGCAATTCTGAGAACAGCAGCTATTCTAGTGGTCAGCGACGGTAACTCTTCTAGACGCCATCGGACTAGACAAGTGAAAACTATGAAAGAAATATCAATGTAATTGTGGAGTTAGGAAAGTGATTATACAATGTAATAATTGTAAAGATAAATAATAAGTAGTAGTGTTAATATTTAATGTGAGAAATTTGAATAATCTCTATTAAACTTTTTTTCTTCTTACTACAATTAGAAGGTAACGTTCCGAAATGGCGAAATCGATTCAGAACAGACCTGAAGATGATTTTATTCTAAATTTAATTTTTTTTATGTATGGAGTATAAAATTATAAGATTAACTGTCGTCGAAGTTATCCAATATTGTTTGAGCAAGATCTCTTGAACTTCCTCGGCGTGAAGGGTCCCACACTTAACAGCTACCGTTCGAAGCCTGCATTTAATACGGATGTTTGCTTGTCTGTTGTATCATGTCTGGGCTATTTTTTCCCAGCTATTTTTGAGATATCTTATTTCCAGTCCCTGCATTTCATTCCTGTTATAATAAAGAAGTTCGTCCTTTATGATCTTGTGGGAACAACGTAACTGCGGGAAAAAGCAGCTGAATCTCTTAAAGAATGAAAAATGGAGATGGAATCAATTATTCCCATAGAAAATATGGTAAGTTACTGCCCGAAGAGTCCCCAGGGTTGCCCTGGAAACGGGAGGTGGAGCAGGGGATATTCTTGAGGAGTGATGTAGACTCCTGGGAGTGTGGTCCCGCTGGGTGCCTCCGTAAAAGATCACTTGTGTCCCAAACGGGAGGGGGATCCATCCTATGAAAGCGAGATGAAATCAAATGGATTCCTTGGTGGCCAAGATGGGGCCCACAAATATCACGTAGGAAAGTGAAGTGACCTTAAATTGAAGGAAGTAAACTTCATTAATAAATACTCATCTTCTTAATTAAGAGGCACACCCCCACGAGCTAGCTTTTTGCAATAATATTGTAAATGAATGGTTTTAAATAAGGGTAGTGGACGTTATTGATAATATCTGAATGAGGCAGGAATGAAGGAAAGAGTAGCAGGAGACTGGAGAGAACTGAGACATACTAGTTGCAGGTTATGGAACACCCTTGCATTCACTTCGAGAAATAAATGAAAGAAGAATGTTGATTCAGCGGAGATCGTAACAATTAAATCGAACCAATAGGAATATTTAGTACTACATTATTACTAATTTACTAGGTGACCGAGGATTTTAACTATTTTTAAAGTATTGTCTTGCGTTGAAAATGTCTTCTATCCAGCTCCTTATAAAATGAAACTTTGATCACACTGTTGCTTAGCATTTTTATCCTCAGGCGTATTTGAGAAAAATTATTGATTTTTATTGAATAAATATTAAGAAATAAAAAAATATCAGTCGCAACTCTTCTTGCCGAATGATCCTTCGGGCTACGTCAACTACCTTCTTGAGAATGCAGGAGTTGTTGGAAAACGTTTTCGGAAAGCTTCTAGAAGAGTGGTTCTGTGTACATTATCATTATTTCAGTACATTATAAGGATTTGAAAATATTGATGAAAATGTTTACAATTTCAAGCTCCTATTTTACAAGATACCGTTACATTCGAATATACTAATTTCGTTTGGCTATGTTTTGAGTATTCTGCGTCCGTCAGTGTGTCCATCAATCATTGTTAGATTTCTTCCCGTCCACCAAATGAGACAAATGCGTTGTCATTCGACGTGTCTCGGTTGCCTGGTGCGGAAGTAATGATTTGTTTTCGGATCGATGCAGAAAATTGAAATCTGTGTCTCCCAAAACGTGTTTTTGAGTTTTTAGCACTGCGATCTAGCGATGGCGGCCGCGCGACAGTTGTGCCGAGCTGAAGCCTCGGTCGACGTCACAACTGTGATGACAACTAATTGCGACGCCAATAACGCGGCCCATGGCCTTCAGGCAAATTATGCAAGTCGCTAGAGATTGTATCACCTGAACACCGCTGTTTACAATATGTGTGAAGAGCTGTGGAAGGCAAATGTTTATCGTCATCGTTGCCACAACATAGAACAGTTATCATTTTTAAGGATAATTTTGTTGTGTGTAGCATATATAATAAAGCTAATGGGATAATCCCCTTCTATAGGAAAACTTCAACTACAAATTTATATTCTAATGTATTTCTATAAGACTGGAACCATATATGTAGTAAAATAGGAACTTGTGAATGTTTTTATGTTTTCAAAACATTTAAAACCGTCAGAGACATCATATTCCGATAGTTAAAATATAATCTCATAGTTGAAATAATTATATGAAAGGGGATTATTCTCTTGACCATATCGTGTTCTCTACACATGACAAAATTACCCTCCAGTTTGGCAATACTGACGATTAATATTGGAATCGATCGTCTTGTACACCATTCTGTAAACAGCGACGTTTGGGCGATTCAATTTCGACGTATCAATGTCATTTATTGCCTGCGTGACGCGGGAAGATGTCGTGGGACGCCTCACCGGCGTTGCATTGAACTGACATCTCAGGTGCATTGGGAAGGCCCTCTCAGCGTGGGTTTGGCGATTTCCAAAAAAATGTTCGAAGGAAGTTCAAATACTGAAAGCAAATGTAATTATATATCTTGGGCATTGTGAATGTGGTGAAATAAAATGTTGTTTCGAAACAGAAGGAACAAATGGGGTAAGAAATACTATACAAAAAATAAGAAAGTACTTCAACAGTTCAAGAGAAATTACAGGTTGTGAAGACTGCATTAAGAAGGGTGAAGGATAAAACGTTTTTGAGTGTGTGGATAATGCAGAATGAATTGTGATGGAAGAACGACGAGATGGAAATTTTTAATCCTCGACGATTGGATACTTAACTGCACCTGTGAGTTAATAAACACAATCATATCTTAAAAAAACGTTTTTCTATTTTTGCGTCATATATAGAGAACTCACCTCTGCTATAGTGAACTATAATGTTGGTTCCAAGAAGTGGACTCGACTGACTGTAGTCGACTGAAGTCGACCGAAATATTCTTTGTACTAAATATTTTTCGAGTGTGCTAGTTCTTCAGCGCGAGACCTATTGAACACTGTCTGCAAAATCTTGCCTTCTAGTTTCTTCTCAGAATTTTCTGACACTTTTTTTCTCTTTTAGCTGCCCTATCGCACGTTTTGTAGCGTCGTACACACGGACGATAGCTTAACGCTGCCTCTCTACTCGGATTTTTTATACGTTTATTTACGAGCACCTTACGCTCGAGTGGCGCCTGCGTTGCTGCGTCGCCGGCACGTACTCAGAGGTGGATTTACGCATAGGCTCAGTAGGCACGTGCCTACGGCGGCAAATTTTCAAGGGCGGCAAATTTTCAAAGGCGCAAAATTTTCTTGATATTTTCTAAAACAAATTTAGGTTCTCTAAAAACTATAACAGCATAAATCATATTTTTATTTTAAAAATATCATATTAATATTTAATACAAGCTATTTATTTGTCTACTTCATTAGAGTATACCTTATGATTTCAGAAGTATATGAATCTGAAACTAAGGCCCGTTGACGAAAGACAACATGTTGCAATTCTAGTTGTCATGTTTTAGTTTCCTTTTAATGTTAACGTTTCAGTGTTGAAACGTTAATCATGTTGAACGTTATTTGCTATGAAGATACAGTTTATATCCAAAATTAGCTAATCCAAAAAAAAATTCAATTTATGAAAACAATGTGCAAAATATAATGTTACTTTTAAAGTTAAAACGTTTAAATTAATGAGGAATTGTTACTGAAATGTTACAATTTGAAATGTAACATTAATGTTAAACAGGGGGCGGCAAATTTGATGTGCCTACAGGCGGCAAAAATATTAATCCGCCCCTGCACGTACTTCCCCTTTTAGAGCATATCCACGCCTCTTTGAGTCTTCCCTCAGTGTCACGGTGTAACGCACATGTCACCCTCTGAGTACTTTTCTCTTCTACACAGTCAAAATCCCGTTGTTCACCTACCGCGGCTTAGCTCTTCTTTGTTCAGTTCGCGCAACCTTTGCATGACATGTCCGCTTGGTATCACTGGTGCAAACATATTGTGACGTACCTTTGTTTGCGGTACTTTCCACTACATTTATTTCTAGAAAGGACGGTTGTCTTGGTTCGTGAATGGGTCTCGTAAGGTTTGACAAGAACATTGGAAAAACTCAATTATAATTTTCTTTAAACAAACAAGCAATTTATTACCGAAATCACACATTTAGTACATCAATTTTAACCTAATTACTCCCTGTTTGGGTACCAAAACTATACCCATGATCTTAGATTTCACAATACCTTGAATACCAAAAATAGTTCACTTCTTCTCGGATAGTTCCCAACGGTGGCGACGATCGGCGGCCTTCGGCGCGACTCGGCGCCCCTTCGGACGGTTGACTGCGAGGACGATCGCGGCACCGGCCCCCTGCAGCGGTTACACAATGCCTCTGCTTCAACTCCGACCGTTGCACGCGTCTTCCAAATCGAGTAGGCACTGCTTCTATATTACTGTCCGCCTATTCCTGGCAGTTTATCTCGATGCTTTCTTGCGGCACAATCCCCCAATTCTCCTTCGCTTTCCTTTTTACAATAACGCCGGCACGTGGCCACTACCCACGCCGTTATCAGCCACGCGGCTCACAGTTCTTGCCTTTTTTCACCACTGTTCCTGACACCAATACCACGATCACCAGCTTGCGCTATTTAACATTTGCCACTGTCACACTTAACTCACTTCTTGATAACTTCCCTTACATTATTTAACTTAATTTTGTCCTTCTTTTACCGCGCGCACCAACATCGCTCCGCTCTCCTTAGAGTTCTGTTTCACACTGCAACTGCCGTCGTCTCGCCCCGTCTCGCCGCCTTCTCGCGCCTGACTCGTTCCCTTGTCACGTCCGTTACTCGCCACCGTTGCCGCGCAATTCAAAATGGGCGTAATTGGAAGAAAATGCCCTGCGTTTCGAATTAATTAGAGAAACGTTCCGCGTTTCAATATATTCTATTTTTTACCCTTGGTCTAGAAATACTGCGGTTTTACCTGTTTAGGGTTTTGAACGATGTTAGGAATCCTTTCATTTAGCGTTCTCCGGTTACTTCTTTGACCTTCTGTAAAGTGTAACGGGTATTTCTAGATGGTCTAACGTCTTTGGAAGTGGGATGAAGATGGCGTATCAAGTGTAATGCTTTACCCGGATAATTTTTACCCAATATTTACTGTTAAGAAAGCCTGTAAAAGCTGGTACGCATTTGGAAAGAATGAAAGGACCTTAGGAGCGCCGTGAGTACGTAATGACCAGATGTGTGTTCTAATCACTATGCTGCCATGACCCGTTTATGTACTAGGTGTATATATATATATATATATATATATATATATATATATATATATATATATATATATATACTATTAATATGAATAGCAACAAGTATAAAGAAAACTATAATAATAATAATAATAATAATAATAATAATAATAATAATATTAAAACTAGTGGTGCTACAACAGTTAGTGTTAGTGTACTTTCTCACATTAGTAATGGTTCCCAAATATTATAATACCGCAATGTGTGTCTATATTGACACATCTTATGTATAAACAAGTTAGCACATGCGGTGAATAACGTGCGCACACGTCATAGCGCATGATGTGCGCAAAATAAGTATTTTAAAGTTGAACATCAACAGAGATTCCGAAATCCGAACTTGCGTTCTATTCACAGAGAAACGTTATCGAATAACAATAAGAAATAATTCTATGAATTTCAAAGAGCCGTGTCGCGGTGTTGTCATTCTACTATTGCCTTCTGACACGAACTAAACCGTTGTCCAAATTACAAGAAAACTAGTAGTTGGACTATTTGCAAAACCCCTACAACAACATATAGTACTTTGTAGATTAATCTGTAACGAAATTGTGATGAGTATTGTTTTCAGCTGACCTTTCCGCAATTACATGAAACACTCTCCCCCAAAGAGACGCGGGAAATTATAAGCTTAAATTTTGAAGATTGATTTAAGGCTTATTTAAAGATCTACTTTTGAATAACAGATTTTTTAATTAAGTGAAAAACTAAATCATCAATATTCCAGTTTTGCGATGTTAATGTATAGCAATTTATGAAAATTGAGAAAAGTGATTTGAAAAGCTTTACGAAAATGGGTCTTGCGCAATTTTTATAAACGATGATAGTGGTCAAATAAATTAAAACAGCAAAATCATAGAAAATTAGTGTGATGTATGTTGCGGAGTATAGACTTTGCTGCAATATCACGAAAATAATGGTTTGGTAACATGGTTACTGTCCCATCATAAATCAGCGTTACTATAGGAGAATTTTCAGTTCATTGGGATTAAATTTATTTCACTCCGTAGGGAGAAATATCGTGTTTCATATCACAAACGAAGCGATGCACGTTAATGTAATGAAACAAATAATAGAAGTTTTTATTCCAAATAAAGTTTACTTATAATTCGATAACACATCCATGAAATAGTTGCGTCGTTATCGATATATGTATTGTAATGACGCCAACATCGCATATAAATCGTGAAATAGAAACTCTCGTTCTGGTCACAATATATCAAAAGAAAGAAACAAACTGTGGTGTTTTAATACTTTCCGACAATGATAAATTTTTCCAGACATTGATATCTATTTGAGTCTCTAGTTATAAAATGGAATATTGAATAACCTAGTAACTATTTAAAGTATACATTATTATTATTATTATTATATTATTATTATTATTATTATTATTATTATTATTATTATTATTATTATTATTATTATTATTATTATTATTATTATTATTATTATTATTATTATTATCCTTATTAAATAAAAATAAGATTTAAATTAAAGACTCCTTTAATAATATTCCAATTTTTACAGCAGTGTAAATTGTCTATTCAATAAACTGGCTATGTCGAAATGTCATGAAGAGTGACACTTGGAAGATATTTCAAATTCATGAGAAATATATTCTGTACTTTGTTGTTGCTAGGCCTGTGACAATGAGCGTCACATAGGAGAAAAATCGAAAACTGTGTGTACGTTCATTCAACCAACAACTATTGATAAAGACCCTTTAGTTTGGATAGGCATAGAATATTTGATTATTCTTTCCACAATTTGTTATGTTATTTTCCATTTTTTACGTAAAGTAAATAAAAACAGCATTTTTCGTTCAATCTCACGGCAGACTGATTCTTTATATTCAAATGGTGGCAAAATTTCCTAGAAATGTGGATAGTAGTTTTCAGTAAACCACGTAAAGTAATGTGTAGTTTACTCTGTAGTGAAATGTAATCACTAAATAATGATATAGAGCTAAGTAACAACGAAATTACAATGTCACTGAAGTAAATGTACTGAGTTAAGTTTAAAATATTGGAAAAGAATATGATTTATTGTTCGAGTTTTCACATAATAATAATAATAATAATAATAATAATAATAATAATGGCAACAACAAAAAATTAGGTTGTTTTAAATCATGAATCTAAAACAAAATATATTACTCCTGTGTGTGTAATGTTTCATTTCGGTCTAGCAATTGGAAATAAAAAAACTTCTACTGCTGGTCATGGAAATTGTTGTTTCATTGTTGTATTATAATTTTCTATCTTATTTCTATTTTAATAAACAATATTTATATATATTTATTATATTTATATATATTTATTCGTATAATTAAACACTGACTATCTTATTGTTCTACAAATGTGTACACTTTTACAAAATGTCCATGCTAAACATTGCGTGCGTTTTTACGTTAAGGGCAGTGACATTTCAAACATGAAATACATCACGAAAAAGTGTTGCAAGTCGTTGCTGGGCGAAAGAAACTGAGAACTGAATAGTGATGTCTCTGTTCTGTTAGGTCTAAATTTATATTCATTCTTTCACATGTATGCAAGTGGAAATAAAATTTGAATAATTTTCATCAATGTTTTGTTTATAAAATAATCGATGCTCATGGTATGTGATTGATTGTTCTATTTCCAGAGGGGATGAAGCGTTATGAGAGAAATATTGAGGGTTTCTGTTACTTGGAGATTGAAGCTGTATGTTATGTAGAGGGAAACGAAAGAAGAAACCTTTCATTTTACTTTTACTTTCTCACACTTATTTCGTAAGATGAGAAGGTTCTGCACACAGAAAACTACAAATTTCGGCGGAAAAACGTTTATTGCGGGGTCATGTTTACAAAAAAATGGATACATCCTGTTGCTACGTACAACTCAATTTCTTCTTCTAACACGAGATGTAGACAGAATTAATGCTTTGTGTGTGCTTGATAAATTGATAGAAAAACGTCTGTATGTCCGTTTGTGATCTACAGGAGCGCCTAAACCGTTCATCCGATTTTCACCAAAATTGATATTCTTCCATCGATATGAACTTTGGCTTTCGGAGTGTCAACCAGATATTTTGATTTTAAGGGTTCTTTACATAAAACAACAAACAATTTTCAAAATTTTCTCAAAAATGGCCCACCAAATATTTTTGTTACACATTGTCCTCCGATGCAGCGAAGATCGTTTAAGAGATTGGTGCAGGTCTCACGTTCGTTAAAATCTCAGGTGCTGTTTCAAATTGCAGAAGAGCAATTTTTTGTTGGCATATTCGTACATCTACAATATCCAAGATGTTCGCCCTACCAATGAGCATATCTCTTACTCAAATTAGACACGTAGATAGTCTCATGTCGACTCTGCATCTAAGGTGTCTACCATTTGTCAATCGTTACGCAATCGTCCTCTTGTTGTGGATACACAATGTGATATTAATTAGAAGATTCGTCCTTTTAGACCATCATTCAAACTGCGAGACAATACGTATCATCTCGTCAATTTTATATTGTGGCTTTAACGTGCATATACGTTAGATATACATTCATAACCTGAAAAATATATTTGATAAAATTCTAGCGTCCACTTTATCTGATATGTAGTGTTCCATGGTTTCTCTGATCAACACATAAGCGAAAGTCGGAGGAATATCTGAAACTCATGGCCATGGATATTTCCTTCAACTTCTGTGCTTTAACCTCGCTCCTTACGTACACACACACACACTAACATGCTCGACACTAACGCACATGACTGGAGACCGGTCGGGAACTTCGAGCTTGCTCCGGCTGAGGCAGTGCCCAGCTGGGGGGAGATACCTGGTTGGGGGAAAACCCGCCAGCCGACGTGTAGGTTGGCGCCGGATCTTGGCATCCAGCGCCCCCTACCGCGGTAAAAACATTCGTTACACTTACGGGACTAATGGTCTTAGCAGTTGACGCTTCCAGAAACAGTTAACAATCACTCAATCAATTATATCTTTGACTCCACTATGTATTTTTAAACAAAGAATGATTAGGAGAATCTAATACTATACTCATCTCATTTTCAGAAACGTTGACTAAAAAGCTGGTCCTCCGAGTTTAATAATGTAAACGTTTTCTTCGTGGCCAACCTTATGTATTAATTTTTATATAAATATATGATCTCTTTCTAAGTTGGCTTAATTGTAAAATACTTTTTTGATTTTGATGATTATCAAAATTTGATATCAATTCAGTTTTATTTCCCCTTACTTCATTTTCAAATCTGATGACCCATTTGGTCGATCAAGTATTTACAACTCCGTGGTCAAGTGACCGTTTGTTGAAACAAAGTGTGTTCGTATATGGGAGAAATGTTTGATTTTAAAGGTGAACTTCAACTTCGTAATTTGAGTAATTAATGATGATAGAAGTATTCTTATTCTTCTTATTATTTGTAATTAATGGTCATGGTTTTGTGTAGATTTGTAAATAAGTGTCATTCATTTAAGAAGTCGTAAATTTGTATCAATGCGATTAAATTAAACATTTTTGAACCGTCTGAGTAAAATTTTGAATTTTGAATTTTTAAACCGACTGAGTGAGTTAAATATTTATTATAGAAAGTTAGTAAGGAATTCACCTTTTAATATTTAAAGGTTTTAATTGGTGATCTTGTTTTAATTTAATTGTATTGTACGTCATTAAATTCACAGACTGATTATGAAAATACATGAAATGTTGCCTTTTTTAAAGAATTAAATAATGAAAATAATGTGAAAATTTCTTATGTTTTTAAATTGTTAAGATAAGGTAATATGTTAAGCCAACCTAGAAATGGATCATATATTTATTTATATAAAGATTAAAGAAAGTAACTTGTAAAAGACGCTTAAGTTGGAGACAAAATCCTGTTTACAGCATGATAAATACAACAATTTTGACCGTTAATTCCCGTCGATTCTTTCACCGATTTTACACGCCTATAAGTTCCCCATGCGAGGAAATGCGTGCGGCGTCCAACGAGTAAACGACGAGGACGCCGCCTGGCGGCGAGTGGTAGGACCACTCTGGGTTCGCAGGCGGCGGAGGCGGCGGCGGCGGCGGCGGCAGCTGAGCTGCGCAGAGCGAAGTTTTAAGTGGGTGAAATAGAGGCGGTTCCTCGCCCTTCGCCACAGCCCTTCTCTCCGTCCCTCTCCTCCTCGCTCGGCCGTCTTTTGCACTCCCCCGCGGCGCCGCCAACGCCGCTGCCGCCACAAAGTGCAAGAGTGCTGTTGCGAGGGCGGAAAAAAGACGCGGAGGTGGTGCTCGGGACACAGTGGGCCAGGGCGGGGAATGACAGAGGCACAAAAAGATTCGGTCGGTCTCCTGGTGCCCTCTGTGTGTAAATGAAATCATTTCAATTTTATTTATTTGTGTATAGTCAAATTAAGGTGGGTATAATTAAAATTATTAATATCTCTCCATATTATAATACGCAGAGGTAGGTGACGGTTTGCCTGCACTGAAAAAGAGAGAACATAATTCTTAAGACATCTTTCTTCGCCTAATTTTCGGAAAATATGTCTCTGAACATCATCACTTAGAAATTTTCCAAAAGCATGTGATTAAAATGCTAATGATTAAAATGCTATTAAGCAATTAAAATACAACTAGTAAAAGCAACTTTAGATATATCTTATGCAAAAAATATAATTGAATTAGAATTCAAAACAAAACTAATAATGGTAGATTTTGAAATATATTAATATTTTATTAGCCAATTACTTTTTATTTCTTTCCTTCAGAAGTTTAGTACAGTGCGTCGCCAGAATGACAAAGTTCAACAGAAAGATCAACTGCAGATCTCAGTATAAATTACAAAATAATTAATAGATAAAATTAAAAAGTTAAGAACGAACGATACATGTATATAGTAATACATTACCTACATTGTATGCCAGTTCGTGTTAAATATTTTTTCAGGCATGACAAGAGCACATATTTAGTACATTTAGTGCACTTGCGGAAACGAATTAGAAAATCGACTTGACGAATTATTTTTATATGCAACACGTTCCACCGATTGCGCAAGTGTTTTCTACATCGACAGATACTAAAGTAATATTGCAACATATAAGGACAGGCGAGGCTATTAGAGAACTTCGTATTTATTGACGTAAAAAATATGCATTGCATTGGTATTGAATTGTTTCACAAACATTCAACAAACGTTGAGAGGCGAAACTATCTCCTAGGGCTAAGAAGTTTGTATTAGTGAACGTACAAAATAATGAAACAGAAACTCCTTACGTAAGAAGATAGTGGTGCTTAAACAGCAGGGACATTCTCCCGTATTTCCACGCAAAAGTTCGCAAAAAGTACTCAAATGTTTGAAACATTATACACGACTTATTTCAAAATCTTTAAGGAACAGATTTCCTGAAAAGAAAAATCTCTATCTGTAATATTTTGGTTGTAGGAAGAATCCGAAAAAAATGTTGAACTTTTGCAATTGTCGAAAAATGTATCCAACAACAACGTGTAATAACAAACGATGGATATACATCTTTGAAAATTAGGATAATGTTCCTTGGGCTTAAAGTGAAGTACTCTGCAGAAATATCTGTTTTAAATTCAAAGAGTAGCTATATCAACCAACTCGATTGAGGAATACAAATTTTCGAGAAGATTGCCCGAACGGTTTAGCGGCTAGCGATGTTCAGAGATGGACAGATAGGCAGACACACACTAAGAGAGACGTTTTACCGTCCTTCGATTTCTCGGTATCAAGGACCCACAAAACATGAATTTCATGTTTTAGAGGATTGTTTTTTTTTTTTTTAGCAACTGGGTTTATCCACTTTTTAGTTACCAGACAAGTGTAATAAAAGTTTTTCTCCCGAAAATTCACCGTTTTTGTCGTCCAGAATCACGTAACTTATACGAGATGAATGGCGGATTTGTACCGCAACAATTGAGCTACGGACTGCACGCGATCTTCACTTCATTCTCCCTGTCCAGTCGGGAGCTTGGAGCTTGAAACCAGTTAGGAGTTTAGAGCTTGTCCAGATCTGGCGGTGAAAGGCTGGGTTGAGATCCCTGCAAGGGAAAATGCCTCGCACATATAGGTAGGCGCCGGATCTCACTATCTCAGAAACACAGCCATTTCCCGGGGTACAACAATCACTACACTAACGGAACTAATAATTACAACAATTGACACGCCCGAAAACACGTAATAAGCAATCAATCACGTTCAGAAAGATTAGTAGAAACCAATATTTTGTTCTGTCAACATGGGGGAAGCGATTTATTTATCTATAGTCAATTTATTTATAGTCATAAGAACGATTCTCTAACCGTATCTCCCGTACTTTCCAAGTCATCTGCTTTGTTTTAGTTGCTGCGCAGCACCGATATTTTCTTTCCAATGTCGGTCCTTATACATACGTGTATCTAAATGCAGTGAAGTATTTGCTCTTCAATAGAAGTCATCTTTTAACAATTAAAATAACAAATTGTGCAAACGTTGTGTACTTCTTACAAAATATTTCAAATTGAAATTGGAAAGCGCGTGTCCGTTCACCCTTGTAATGTTAGAAGAATTGCAAAAAGTTATATTAGCAATCTGGTAATCGGTGGTCGAATAGAACTTGAACATATTTTGATCAACATTGTCTTCCTTTGGTGGCGTTATTATACATGAGGACTTGTATGACTTCACAAAGTTACAGTCAAATTTGTGATTGTAGTTCATTGTTGAAAGTAGCATGATCTTTCTGCTTTTTCACATATACAACATGAGTATAATTATCCTGGAAGCCAAATGTAGAGATTTGTTGTTATCGTGATTTGTTGGGGATAATCTTATGCATTTATTTCATTGTTTCTATTGTTAACATTCTAATTATCGTTTTGGTGCAAAATAGCTCGTATAGAAGTTGTCTGAGAACTGGAACGTGTGGGTATCAGAGTGAACATATGTGCGGGATACGTGGGATCGACTGTAACTACAGCACAGGAACTCACAAAGGCTTCATCAAAAGCTTCTTGAGTTGACAGAAATCATTCTAAAGCTATTTAAAAATTGACCCTTCAAAGCTGAAAAACTCTTGCATTCAGATCTGTGATTTACTTGTTTCAAAGTAAATATGCTTTTATGTCGTATTGTATGTCGATCTATGACGTCAGTGTATTCGCTTTAATTAATGTGTGCTATAAATAGAGGATTAACAGAATTGCTTCATATACTATGAAGTAATAATATACGAATGAGTAATAATTCATCAGTATGGAGTTAACGATTCTTGCTGGTTGTTTCAATGTATTAACGGGTGTTACCTCAAATGTCGTGCAATTCTTGTATTACTACTTATTATAATGAACAAAATTGTCATAAAAACATTTCTGCTTTTTGTAATATTTCTGGCGGCTTACTTCTTTATATTCCATCGAATTTACACCTCTCCAACATATTATAGTATCTTGTCTATTTTTAGTAAAAACCACTCCAATATTAGAATACACGGAACCAACACACAACACAAACAGCCTTACTTTCAGTCAGTGTTTCCTCTCATAACTACTACATTGTGAAGATAGAATGATGGATTAGGATCACAATAGAACCCTCTCTATTAAGATTTCATTCCTTCAAAAGGGTCTCTCAAGTTGATAGAAATCATTGTAGTGGGATTCCAAAATTGACACTTTAAAGTTGGATTTCTCTTGCATTCACCTCTGTGAATTATTTATTTGAATGAAAATTTGGTGCTATGAATTTTGTTACAGGAAAGTGCATTGGCTTTAAATTATATGCTCTGTAAAATATAAAGGTCGGAGAATTGTTTCAAATATTATGAAACATCATTTCATATAATTGCAGATCATTTCATATACCTTGAGACGATAATGTAAGGATGGGATCAGTACGGAGTGAACGATTCTCGCTTGTTAGACGAGTGTGTTAATATATGTTATATCGAGTTTCGCCCATTCTTATTTTATAACCTATTAAAACGAATCGAAGTGAGACGTAAAATAATTTTCTGCCTTTTTTCATACTTGTGACAATTCTAGTGACTTACGTCTATGTTTATTCCGTCTAATTTACTCCCAGTGAACACACTAATTTGCCTTCTTCTCTTGTTTCTATTAAAATAACTCAAATATTGGCGCACACTGAAATAACATAAATTATCTTGCATTCATTATTTGTAAAGAAAGCCGATTATTTCTTCCACAACTACTACCACGCGGGACAAGTAGGATGGATTATAATCTCAATAGGATCACCTTAATTTCGAAACAAATTTATAAAATATAATTTATAAAAACATTAAAATGTAGTCTGTTTCCACTTATTATCTTATAGTATTCTCATCAGGGACTTCAGAGTATTAATCTCCTCTCTGAATATAGACCAGCGCGGTTTGTCGACCACTCTTGCCACGGATTGTTTGAACTCAGTAAAGTACTTACTCGAACGAAGCTGTAAAAATAATAACAATATCTTAATAATTTGCAAAATACTGTGGTTGGTTAAAAGACAGTGCTATTATAAAGATGTACTATAATAAGCGTAATTTACAAAAATGAAGTGCAGTCATCTAATTCGAGATTATACAACGAGAAAAGAAAACTATATTCTAGAATTGAGGTCAGGTGTGTTATGGTTTAATGGAAGCAGCTAGAAAAGACGTCAAATCACAAACATCAATATATTCATAGATTCGAAAAGAAGGCAAACGCCAAAAAATGCTGCTGCATGCAGAAAGTGAAAATAGTTCTAGTCCCGATGCATAAAAATATTCAGAAACTGTGATTGAAGCAGGCAAATAGTTTTATTCGTATGACACCTTCAAAATCAAAAACAACTATAAAGCAGCACGGAAGTAGTTGACTCATCTCATGGATTATTCGACCGTTATTTATTATGATGAATTCATACTCTTTTTGGTCGGTTGCAAGAAGATAGATTTTTTTAAATGATTTCCATAATGTCAGTTCCGAAACTACACATTTTCTTCGTACCTTTTTTAAATTGATTATTACGTGCATCGAGTGTCACGTTCTACACATTACATGGCTTACGCAACAGTTTGATCGTAAATATTCCGTGTTTTGTATTGAACGGTATTCCTCTCGATATTTCGATTACTAGAGATACGTGTTAGTAAATTAACATCCGTCGCCACACAGACCGTGTACCAATAACTAAACAGTTCATAGAAGCTGCAACGTGTGTCAAGGGGCAACGGGTGTTGATTAGCTTTCGATGTCCTTTGGCCGCAAGGTATCGGGCGCTAATTCCAACCCACGTTGCACTGGGCGCTCGTGTGACACAGTGTGCTTGAATCCATTTCATCTGACGACGGACTTCAACGATCGTCATTTGAAGACAATGTTCAGCTAGTATATTAAGAGCCTGAACTCATTTTCTTAAAGTTTTACATGAGGTAACCAAAGTGGATATATTAAATTACTATTGTTCCCACCCGAAAATCCAAACACTCAGTATGCAATTATGTACTGCTGATTCGTGTGTCAACCGTTTCTACTCGTGAAACGACTCCTATATTATTTCAGAAGTATAGATACCTTTCGTGGATCTCACAGGTAACCAATTTCTATAAATGAGCTCTCTAAAGTAAAAAATAAGTTTAATTAGGCGTGACAAATTGCATTCTCACTTTAAAAATGTAAACGCATCTAGCTATTCATGCCAAATGCAACCTGCAGTACTCGACACTGTTGTAAAAAATCTATAGTTAAATAGCTCCTAAACAAAGCGTTCTAGGGCCTTAAATCTTGAAATTTTGAGACGAAAGACCCCAAACAAACGTTACTCGCACCGTAACATTCAGGATAAGATATTGCGCGATATTTTATTACATTTTTGCTGGTCCGGCACTTATATATACTATCCAATTCCAACCATATTACAGGCCACGGCGCTTAGGCGAAACTTTTATATTTTTTTAAAACAAATAAACCCGTTTCGTTTACAACTTCCTCTCTTAATATGGCAAAGGAAATATAGGGATGACGGTGGAATTTTACATATGAAAGTTCTCGCACGGGTACACTAGTACATTTTTAATGCACTATTTTAGACAGTTTTTCATCTCTTTTCCGGTACGCTCGCCGCGGCGTTTGACACACTGTGTGCAGTCACCAGCGCAACAAAGGGCTACATAGAAAAGGCGTCCCCATCTTGCGGTAGCGCGGAACACTTTTCACATGCGAGTCGCTTTGAAAAACTTGAGTTTTACTTCTCTGGAGGCAGCGGTGAAAGAACTTTCTTCGTACAACTACCTTCTTTACGGCTGCGCGCTTTGAGGCAGACGACGTTTAAATATTGTGGATTTCATTGCGAAGGGAGGAGATAAGTTTATAGCAAGAAAAAAGTACTTTTCGACACGTTTGTTTCTTATGTGTTTTGTACTTTTTAATTAATGGTGTGCCTTAATATTTAACATTCATATAAAATGTATTCCTAATTAGTTCGACTCACGAAAATCCACAAGCACTACAGAAAAGGTATGAATGTAAAATGGAAAAAAGATTTGTGAATCAGTTAGGGTTTACACAGTTATACCTTACCTGTAAATATTTGAAAGCTAAATCAGTTATGATTAAAATGTTAGTTACGTTGTATTATATTAACACATTTATTTGCATTTTCGTGTCTCACAGATTTTTAATTTCTCTCTCTCTATCTCTCTCTGTCTCTCTCCCTCTCTCGTATTTTCCTTTTCTTCCGAGCACTACTCTGCCATATCACTTTTCCTTATTTGTGCATATTTTTCTATTCTTTCTCTTACCTTTCTTCTCTTTGCTTTTCTCTATTTGTGTTTTCATTTTTATCTTTTCTCGTTATTTCTTACATTTTCTCTAAATTTTCTCCGTTCATTCTCTTCATAACTTTTAGTATTTGCACCCAAGTGATGAATGTGACGAAACAGAACCCAGTGTTCAGAAGCAACAGATGCGAATCCGCGAACCGATCGAATTATCAACATGAATTAAACCTGAAATTACGCTAGTGTGAATAGTGAGTAAAGTGTAGTCCACATAAAAAAGCTTACTGCGAGATATTTTTGCTTCTGTGAAATCATTATAAGTCATTCTTTGGTCACGTATATTGAGAACACTAGATGAGACATGGATATAGAATGGATACAGGAAGATATCCACAATTAATGACATGATGCCGATCAAAATGAAGATATGTTGGAAGAGGCATTAATGGCTAATTATCGTAAGAAAAAGAGAAGAAGTAAAAGATACATACAACTTTTACAACATAGTTGTAGTTACAACTACGTTGTAATACATGCAACATAGTTGTAGTCGATTCATATAATTCAAGCTCTTACTCGCAACGTATTATAATAAAAGAAAAACGTTACATTCGTTCTGTCCCGAACAGACCTTATCCCGGCCGTTTCGCCGCAATCCGTTATGTGTGAAAATTGATTTAAAATAAAAAAATCACTCCTCATATAGAAAACTATAGAAAAGAATTTATGTGTGATTATATCCATCGAAATAGGAACTTATTTTCCGATTTCTACGAAGCTACAGGAATTTTGGTAACCGTTGCTATAAGAGAAAACTAAATTGAGTTTCTTATCATATGGATTAACATGTAGTCCCACAGAATTCCCCAGACGTGTCCTAGAGAGCGCTGTGTAATGGCGCATGGGGTTATTTTGTTGCAATAACATGAGTGCCTCGTGCAGTAGCTATCATGGCCTCTAAAAACCTTCACGAATAATGTACTTGTCCCAGCGAAGTGTCTTGAATAATGCCCAGTCACATGACGCGTAGGGTTGTGTGGTTGTCACGGCCGGGTGCTGTGGAACTGATGACGTCATAAAATCATTTGTAAAAGCAGTGCTTGCATAGCGAAATGTGACGTCGGTGTGTGGGGGTAGGGGCAACAGGATCCAAATATGTTACGTGTAGAGCGTGGCGAGAAGAGAGCAGACTGACGTGGCTGTGTGGTCACATGGGCGCGAGGGATTAGCCATGTGAGTCCTTGCCCGTTGCGAGTAGGCCTTGTGAACTGACGTGGCCGTGTGGCCGTGTGGTTGCAGGGGCGCGAGAGGCCAGCCATGTGCCTCCTCCGTTGCGAGTAGACCTTGTGTACTGACGTGGCTGTGTGGCCGTGTGGTTGCAGGGGCGCGAGGGATAAGCCATGTGAGTCCTTGCCCGTTGCGAGTAGGCCTTGTGTACAGACGTGGCTGTGTGGCCGTGTGGTTGCAGGGGCGCGAGGGACCAGCCATGCCCGTTGCGAGTAGGCCTAGTGCAGTGACGTGGCTGTGTGGCCGTGTGGTTGCAGGGGCGCGAGGGGCCAGCCATGTGCCTCCTCCGTTGCGAGTAGACCTTGTGTACTGACGTGGCTGTGTGGCCGTGTGGTTGCAGGGGCGCCAGGGGCCAGCCATGTGTCTCCTCGCCCGTTGCGAGTAGGCCTTCTGTACTGACGTGGCTGTGTGGCCGCGTGGTTGCAGGGGCGCGAGGGGCCAGCCATGTGCCTCCTCCGTTGCAAGTAGACCTTGTGTACTGACGTGGCTGTGTGGCCTTGTGGTTGCAGGGGCGCGAGGGACCAGCCATGTGCCTCCTCTCCCGTTGCGAGTAGGCCTTGTGTACTGACGTGGCTGTGTGGCCGTGTGGTTGCAGGGGCGCGAGAGGCCAGCCATGTGCCTCCCCGCCCGTTGCGAGTAGGCCTTATGTACTGACGTGGCTATGTGGCCGTGTGGTTGCAGGGGCGCGAGGGGCCAGCCACGTGCCTCCTCGCCCGTTGCGAGTAGACCTTGTGTACTGACGTGGCTGTGTGGCCGTGTGGTTGCAGGGGCGCGAGGGGCCAGCCATGCCCGTTGCGAGTAGGCCTTGTGTACTGACGAGGCTGTTTGGCCGTGTGGTTGCAGGGGCGCGAGGGGCCAGCCATGTGCCTCCTCCGTTGCGAGTAGGCCTTGTGTACTGACGTGGCTGTGTGGCCGTGTGGTTGCAGGGGCGCGAGGGGCCAGCCACGTGCCTCCTCGCCCGTTGCGAGTAGACCTTGTGTACTGACGTGGCTGTGTGGCCGTGTGGTTGCAGGGGCGCGAGGGGCCAGCCACGTGCCTCCTCGCCCGTTGCGAGTAGACCTTGTGTACTGACGTGGCTGTGTGGCCGTGTGGTTGCAGGGGCGCGAGGGGCCAGCCATGCCCGTTGCGAGTAGGCCTTGTGTACTGACGAGGCTGTTTGGCCGTGTGGTTGCAGGGGCGCGAGGGGCCAGCCATGTGCCTCCTCCGTTGCGAGTAGGCCTTGTGTACTGACGTGGCTGTGTGGCCGTGTGGTTGCAGGGGCGCGAGGGGCCAGCCACGTGCCTCCTCGCCCGTTGCGAGTAGACCTTGTGTACTGACGTGGCTGTGTGACCGTGTGGTTGCAGGGGCGCGAGGGGCCAGCCACGTGCCTCCTCGCCCGTTGCGAGTAGACCTTGTGTACTGACGTGGCTGTGTGGCAGTGTGGTTGCAGGGGCGCGAGGGGCGAGCCATGCCCGTTGCGAGTAGACCTTGTGCACTGACGTGGCTGTGTGGCCGTGTGGTTGCAGGGGCGCGAGGGGCGAGCCATGCCCGTTGCGAGTAGACCTTGTGTACTGACGTGGCTGTGTGGCCGTGTGGTTGCAGGGGCGCGAGGAGCGAGCCATGTGCCTCCTCCGTTGCGAGTAGGCCTTGTGTACTGACGTGGCTGTGTGGCCGTGTGGTTGCAGGGGCGCGAGGGGCCAGCCATGCCCGTTGCGAGTAGGCCTTGTGTACTGACGAGGCTGTGTGGCCGTGTGGTTGCAGGGGCGCGAGGGGCCAGTCATGCCCGTTGCGAGTAGGCCTTGTGTACTGACGCGGCTGTGTGGCCGTGTGGTTGCAGGGGCGCGAGGGGCCAGCCATGCCCGTTGCGAGTAGGCCTTGTGCATTGACGTGGCTGTGTGGCCGTGTGGTTGCAGGGGCGCGAGGGGCGAGCCATGCCCGTTGCGAGTAGACCTTGTGTACTGACGTGGCTGTGTGGCCGTGTGGTTGCAGGGGCGCGAGGAGCGAGCCATGTGCCTCCTCCGTTGCGAGTAGGCCTTGTGTACTGACGTGGCTGTGTGGCCGTGTGGTTGCAGGGGCGCGAGGGGCCAGCCATGCCCGTTGCGAGTAGGCCTTGTGTACTGACGAGGCTGTGTGGCCGTGTGGTTGCAGGGGCGCGAGGGGCCAGTCATGCCCGTTGCGAGTAGGCCTTGTGTACTGACGCGGCTGTGTGGCCGTGTGGTTGCAGGGGCGCGAGGGGCCAGCCATGCCCGTTGCGAGTAGGCCTTGTGCATTGACGTGGCTGTGTGGCCGTGTGGTTGCAGGGGCGCGAGGGGCGAGCCATGCCCGTTGCGAGTAGACCTTGTGTACTGACGTGGCTGTGTGGCCGTGTGGTTGCAGGGGCGCGAGGAGCGAGCCATGTGCCTCCTCCGTTGCGAGTAGGCCTTGTGTACTGACGTGGCTGTGTGGCCGTGTGGTTGCAGGGGCGCGAGGGGCCAGCCATGCCCGTTGCGAGTAGGCCTTGTGTACTGACGAGGCTGTGTGGCCGTGTGGTTGCAGGGGCGCGAGGGGCCAGTCATGCCCGTTGCGAGTAGGCCTTGTGTACTGACGCGGCTGTGTGGCCGTGTGGTTGCAGGGGCGCGAGGGGCCAGCCATGCCCGTTGCGAGTAGGCCTTGTGCATTGACGTGGCTGTGTGGCCGTGTGGTTGCAGGGGCGCGAGGGGCCAGCCATGCCCGTTGCGAGTAGGCCTTGTGTACTGACGTGGCTGTGTGGCCGTGTGGTTGCAGGGGCGCGAGGGGCCAGCCATGCCCGTTGCGAGTAGGCCTTGTGTACTGACGCGGCTGTGTGGCCGTGTGGTTGCAGGGGCGCGAGGGGCCAGCCATGCCCGTTGCGAGTAGGCCTTGTGCATTGACGTGGCTGTGTGGCCGTGTGGTTGCAGGGGCGCGAGGGGCCAGCCATGCCCGTTGCGAGTAGGCCTTGTGTACTGACGTGGCTGTGTGGCCGTGTGGTTGCAGGGGCGCGAGGGGCCAGCCATGCCCGTTGCGAGTAGGCCTTGTGTACTGACGCGGCTGTGTGGCCGTGTGGTTGCAGGGGCGCGAGGGGCCAGCCATGCCCGTTGCGAGTAGGCCTTGTGTACTGACGCGGCTGTGTGGCCGTGTGGTTGCAGGGGCGCGAGGGGCCAGCCATGCCCGTTGCGAGTAGGCCTTGTGTACTGACGTGGCTGTGTGGCCGTGTGGTTGCAGGGGCGCGAGGGGCGAGCCATGCCCGTTGCGAGTAGACCTTGTGTACTGACGTGGCTGTGTGGCCGTGTGGTTGCAGGGGCGCGAGGAGCGAGCCATGTGCCTCCTCCGTTGCGAGTAGGCCTTGTGCATTGACGTGGCTGTGTGGCCGTGTGGTTGCAGGGGCGCGAGGGGCCAGCCATGCCCGTTGCGAGTAGGCCTTGTGTACTGACGTGGCTGTGTGGCCGTGTGGTTGCAGGGGCGCGAGGGGCCAGCCATGCCCGTTGCGAGTAGGCCTTGTGTACTGACGCGGCTGTGTGGCCGTGTGGTTGCAGGGGCGCGAGGGGCCAGCCATGCCCGTTGCGAGTAGGCCTTGTGTACTGACGTGGCTGTGTGGCCGTGTGGTTGCAGGGGCGCGAGGGGCGAGCCATGGCGTCGCTGGAGGCGAACGCGTCGGAGGCGCCGCCGCACCGCAGCCTCCACCACGTGCTGCGCAACTCCTCCTTCTCCAACCTCTCCATCCTCATGGAGGACGTCGACACCGACATCATCGGGTGAGACACGCACGCAGCACGCCAAGCGCTAACACTATACCTCTGAAGGTTCGAGAATTCGAGCTTTGTTGGCAGTGTGTTATGTCCAATATATACACACCAGAAATAAACATTAACCTTGGTCAATTATACAATTCCAAAGGCCCAATTCGTAAAAATAACAGTTTCCTTTACCATATATCCGAATGTTGAGGTTGCTTGAGAAATAGCTTCAGTGTTTTGGTAGAGCTCATGGAGTACTTTGATGAAAATAATCTGTAATATGTCCTTCTAACACTTTCAATTAATGGGAAATTCTTCAAAAACGTCAAATATGAAGGCTGCTAGCATCCATATTTATTAGATTCATTAAATATTGAAAAAATGTTAGTGTTCCTTTGTCTAGGCAAAATAAAACGTTTTCCTGACTGATTATAATCGTTTTGCCATTAATATGCGTAGCACAGCTATTTCTCGCGTGCTGCAAGGCATCGTGCACCGAGAATACATTCACAATTAATGTGTAATAATTCTAATGTTGGTTCGTAATTCACTTTCATTGCACTGTTCCGGGAATATTTAATTTGTTTCTTTACGAGCGATGCCTTTCGTCATTAACAGGCTAAACCTCAGACGACAATACGATCTCTTCGTGTCTTAAAAGGAAAGGCGTTTGATTTTGGGAAGCTGCCGACAATGTGCCATGCAGCGCTCAGGAGCTGGCGTGATATCTCGGGTATTTTTGAAAGCAGTTCAAAATTTCGTGTACGAGAAATGAATGCTTCCTCTTTGTGATTGAAAGCTCTCGGTTTTTTGGAGAAAATTAAATCTCGTTCGCGCGGCGGTTAAAACGTGTGCTCTTTGCTCGCACGTTCCTGCAAAGACTGATGTAATGGCCGTATTCAAATGTCGGAGCCAAATTTGAATTTATTTGGTCGCATATTTGCCAACGCATGCACCAAGAGTCGAAAGCACTGTCGTCACCAAGCAACGCACTAGTTCAGCAGCGTCGAATAAGATTATACCGTCGCGAGCGCAGCCGGCGTGGACAGAATTTCTTGTACACAGTCTCTACTCTCGGGCGCGCATTCCCAAAACCGAGCGTGTCCTCTCCGTTGCCCGTCGCCCCTAACATTCAAGCGGCGATGTCACGAGCAGTGGTTGCTTCAGCTGCCCTGGCGAGCCCTAACATCATACGCGCGCCAACAATGAATACTTAATGCATCCATAACACATTGAATTGAATTTGCCTTATTTTACGTGGCGAGACTCGGGCCATCAGGCCCGCTCTTCCGTCTGACCACGCAAATTTCGCTACGCTCCTTTCATCAACTAGCAGAGAAAGGAGGTATTTCTAGGGCGAGAAACAGGCGATTTGAATTTAGCTCAGAGGCGTCATTTAGGCTTGAGGATCTTTTACATGCAAGTAAATCTACTAACATGGGACAGCCGACTTTACTTCCCCTCCGAAGGAAGGCGTACGAAAGATTTTGTCGCCCCAAAAATCCACGGCTTCGATCGGGTTCGAGCTTGGGTATAACAGTCCGGTACGCTAACCGTCACACCATCGCCGCCGCGTCACACCATCGCCAGCACATGATATTTTCGATACCAGCTTTCAGTTAGCTTCGTCAAATTCAGGCGCTCTCGGAGGTTAATACGAGCGGCTGGATGCTCTAATCAGTTCTTTCTTTGGTTTCTCTGATCAATACCAAGCGATTGCCTGGAAAGTATCGTATTAAATGACCAAAGGACCGCACATGATCTTTCCCTCTTCCTTGTCATCATTCTTCCCTCACCTACACACAAGCAATGCACAATTCAAGACCAGTCGGGAGCTTCGAGGTTGACCAGGTTGAGGTTGTAACTGAAGGAGATACATGAAAAAGGAGACATCCTAGCTAAAGTGTAGCTTGGCATTGGACCTCACGTTTCAGCCAGGAAGAAATACCGACACCTCTCGGGATATAAAATCACTATGTATATAGTATGTATGTATGTTCTTGGCGCGACAGCCCGTGAAGGGTCTCAGGCCTACTGGCGACGTCCCTGCCTCGTGGCCGTGGGTTAAGAGGGTATGTGTGGTTAGCACGTAGACATCCCCACGCCGTATTCCGGTCATCTCAAACTAATAAGTGAGTTTTCTCATCGCCACACAGCAACATATACTGGAACATTCCAAGGAAAACGCACACTATACTCTTGCCTCACCGGGAATCGATCCCGGGGCCACGTATTGGACAGCGAGCCCGCTGACCAACAGCTCGCCACAAGGACGATATAAAACCACAACACATATGAAATTAATCGATATAAAGTGATGGTGACCGGAAGCAAACGGATCAATTTAAGACCTGCTTCCTCCACGAGCTAGAATCAGAGCGACTGAACAAGACCGGAGCACTGGAAAGGAAACTTTCCCCGACAAACATTCCACATTCCCGTTTACCTTCTGAGGACTATATTCTGTGACACAATGAAATCTCAACAGCGTAACTGCGATGTCAAAATCTTTTGCATTGAATTTCCAAGAACAAGTAGAATGTGATTATTCTAATATCCAAATGGACTCGCATGTCACAGATATCCAATTTGTGAGAAACCAGTTAAGTTAATAAATATCACAACAAGAATTCATAATCGTATGGGATTACTTGCTCATGTCTCATCTCGTGTCCGCATACTGGCACACTGCAAGAGTATACAGGCAGAGTAGACAAGTCGTCAAAAGACTGTCATTTGCTCGGAGCAGTAGAGCATGCACAGTTAGTGGCCTCGCGGGGATGTTATGAGAGAAAATTGCCTCGTACGTGGAGCCCCACAGGAGAAGCGAAATTAATCCGCGATGGTAAAAAAGTTACGACAGCTGTAAACAAAACATGCTCCCTCCATTTTTTTAAAATTTTGAATTAAAAAGAGTTTGTCTGCTGTAGTACCACGTAGCACACTGTGCTAGTTAGATAACTATTCCGTAGTATAAAATTTCATGTCCTGCAAGTTTTTTGTTTACGCAAATGTGCTGTATTGTGGTATCTTTATATTTACATATCACCTACTTTTTTAAATTGAGAATTATATGGTTGGTAATTTGGTGCTCCTAAATATAACATTTTCCAAATGTCACCAGAACTGTTCTCCACTTTCACTTGATATTTTCCTGAAAGAAATTCTACCGCATGAAAGAAACCGCATTTTCAACAAGTTGTTATTTCTACAAACACAGCTCTTGTAGTTTTATAAGTGTCGATTGAAAGCGTAAATCTTGAAAACACTTGAGTTTTAATTTTTCAAACGTAAGAACGCAATTACAATTCGCTTCTGAAGTAAGGTAACCTCATAGTGATACTTATCAAACGTCTTGGAGTGTGTCCAAGAAAATTCGCAAATTATCTTGAGTTAATAACTGTCGGTAGGTATCCAATTAGGGAAGATATTCCTAACCTTTTTCTCTCATCGACCTCTTTTACAGAAATTGTTTGATTCATTGACCCTCTTATGTTTTCTCCATAATATTTTGCATCCAAAATCATGACAAAAAATTGCACATAAATATCTCAAAAGTAACAAATTTGTACCCGAATTTTCTTATAAATATCTCTATTTGTCAATAATAAAAAATTTTTAAGTACCTGGATCTCCAATGTTCAATGAAACTCAATGGTTACAAAATAGTTAAAGTTTTTTAGGACTGACCAAAACATTTTTCTAGTGCCAATTGATTTAAGAACTGACTAAAACATATCTCCAGTGCACAAGGAGAATAATTTATTCTGCGACAGAGTATTGTTGTGAATGAATAGTTATAATTTCTTCACTCTTCTAAACATCCTAAAGCCTAAGGATATCTGTCTATGGGAGAAAAACGAATTTCTAAATGACCATCATACGTTTTGTTGATTTTTATTAGAAAGCAATTAAGTTCATAACTATTTATTTTTTGAAATCAGTGGAATGCTGATTATCCTGATGAGGAGCCCGTTCATATAAAGCTTTTGACCTCCAATCGACGCCTTACCCCCATGAAAATTACATCGGCCCCCACATGGCTACACTGATCCCATTGGGAACCTCTGATCTAGATCACAGAACCCGTACGTGGCCAATATCGCCACCCAGTGAGGCGGCGTTGACACAGGCAAGAGCAGGCGTGGCGTTCCTCTGGTGAGAGAGAACTGGCTGTGGAAAGTACTAGCCGACGATACGACGCTTTTCCCTCGCCATTACGCGGGGGAAAACCACCGCCATCTCACGAGGAAAGCATGTACTTCACTTACGGGACTAATAACCTTATCAGCGACCTTGACGCGCCCGGAATCACTAAAATTATTCAATCGATTGTTCTATCCCCATCCCTTTCTACCACACACTTAAACTAGCGTGCATTAAACTATTATACATGCCGGGAGACTGGTCGGGATCTTAGAGGTTTTCCCGGCTTGAGGTGGGAGATACTGGTTGATGCAAATCTCCGAAGGCGACATACAGCTCACTATCTCGCACGATCACCTGCACCTCTTGAGAAAACTACGTGCACTACACTCTCAGGATTAATGACCTTAGCGGTTGACGCGCCAGAAATTCTCAATCAATCAAGTAATCAATAGCTCGTGACGGAGCATAAACTCTATTACAGAAAGGGAATTTTTCAGCTCTTAGTTGGCGCTCACGAAGCAACTCAAAGACCCATTACGGATCTTATTCCTCCAGCAGGCAGACACGTTTATAACACATGCACACACCATTCGGGCAGAGGGATGGGGAAGCATTCGGCATTGAAGGTGTCCTTGGTGGTTTGTTTAGGTGTCACAATTACGACAACACGAAAACCGTCCATACCCAATGCGGGATTTAATTCCCCGATCCCGCAGATTCTGACCACCGCTTTAATCACTAAGCTATGATTCATTGCTTGTTTGACTTGTTTGTGAAGCCGGGCGCTTCAACTGCTGAGGTCATTATTCTCGCAAGAGTAGTATACGATTTTTGCTTAGGTGTTGGGTATGATATTTCCCCGTGAATGGCGAAATCCGGCACTACCCTACATTGGCTTGCCGATATTTTCCCAACTAGGTATCTCCCACCGGCGTGGCACTGCCACAGCCGGGTCAAGCTTTAAGCTTCCCACTGGTCTCCCGACAAGGGTGGTAATATACTGCGTGTTACTGTAAGCGTGTATAAATAAGGAGTGAGTATAGGACAAGGAAAAGGTAGGAAGGAACGAGCCCGTTTGTTAGGGTACTACTCCTGCATTCGCCTGGTATTGATCGGAGAAACCATGAAAAACTACCAATCACAGCAGCCGGCCACTATAATTCTCCTCTAGTCAGACTAATCTGTTTAAAATGCATTCAGAACTTCTTGTTCCGACCAGACGCTGCAAGATCAAACGGATCTTAAGTTTAAATATGTATTTGAAATCGGAAAACACCTTAAATCTTTTAATGCTTTCAATTCTTTTAATGCTTTCAAAGGTGAGGTTTTCCATTGCATTCCTCGTTCGCATCCTATTGACGAAGGCGCGCACGCGACTGTGTAGAATGTTCAAGCGTGAGGTTTTCCATTTCATTCCCCGTTCGCATCCTATTGATGAAGGCGCGCACGCGACTGAGTAGAATGCTCAAGCGTGAGGTTTTCCATTTCATTCCCCGTTCGCATCCTATTGACGAAGGCGCGCACGCGACTGAGTAGAATGCTCAAGCGTGAGGTTTTCCATTTCATTCCCCGTTCGCATCCTATTGACGAAGGCGCGCACGCGACTGAGTAGAATGCTCAAGCGTGAGGTTTTCCATTTCATTCCCCGTTCGCATCCTATTGACGAAGGCGCGCACGCGACTGAGTAGAATGCTCAAGCGTGAGGTTTTCCATTTCATTCCCCGTTCGCATCCTATTGACGAAGGCGCGCACGCGACTGAGTAGAATGCTCAAGCGTGAGGTTTTCCATTTCATTCCCCGTTCGCATCCTATTGACGAAGGCGCGCACGCGACTGAGTAGAATGCTCAAGCGTGAGGTTTTTCATTTTATCCTCGTTCGCATGGCAGTGACGAGGGCGCGCGCGCGCGGCTGTGTTGCAGCAAGTACCAGCGCAACCGCAACATCGAGGAGCCGGCGTTCAGCCTGCTGATCGCCGCCTACTGCCTGCTGATCCTGGTGGGCGCGGCGGGCAACAGCCTGGTGGTGTGCGTGGTGGTGCGCAAGCGTAGCATGCGCACGGCCAGGAACATGTTCATCGTCAACCTGGCCGTGTCCGACCTGCTGCTGTGCCTCATCACCATGCCCTTCACGCTCATGGAGATCATCACCAAGTACTGGCCGCTGGGGCGGCACGACTTCGTGTGCAAGATGGTGGGCACGCTGCAGGCCACGTCCATCTTCGTGTCGTCGGTGTCCAACACCGCCATCGCGCTGGACAGGTGAGACAACTGTTATATCCAAATAAAGGAACAGCAATTTCTAAAATTCTTTTATTACCGCAAGCCAACAGGAGAATCAATAATACAAGCCAGGTTGAACAATATTCCATGAGATATTCCGTAGACGTAGCGTAGTTCACTGTTTAGCCGTAAGGAAAGTCCGAGTCCGTAACCGTTCTGTATCGCACTTCACTTGTCACTATACACGCACGGGCAGTCACTTTTCACTGCCGACCGCTCGCCGGGCACCGCTCTTATAGCCCGCCCGGGCTGAAGGTCCGCTGGCCAGCTACCCGATAAGGGTGAGTTCTCCGGCTCCGGGGCTTGGCCGAGCGTGACGGAGGTGCGGCGTTGGTAATCGGCGCCCTCTCTTGAGCGGCGCCGAGACCACCGTCTGGCGGCAACTTTAAAGGTGCGCGTTCGACCATATCAACAACTTTGCGGAATTGACAGGGAACGAGAGGTTTACCCAGGATGTACCCGCGCTGCAGAATTTAACTGTTCAGACTGCTATGCACTTATGAGGAGTCTGAGTAGACATATAAATTTTCGAGTTGTGAAAACAATTTGAAGCCCTATGATAGCTCGCGGTAACGGAGTACGAGTGCAGTGATTTTTGTACCTCAAATTGCGAAAACTGTTTCACACAACCATAGATTTTTATTACCCATATTAAACAGTTACAGGCCCAAAATATACGATGTACAGTCATTTGTTGACTAGGTTACAATTGTACCATTAAATAGTTACTGGAGCTGTGGGGAGCACGAATTCCTTGCACTTCCGCGGACAAATTATTGCGTTAAAACTTATGAGATCACGCACAAGTTTAAACAATACTTCACATAAGTAATGCTCACTGTGTCGCATTAAATTTTAAGTGACCCGACACGCAGCGCAGTAGCTTATATACACATCACAGAATCAGCGATAAACGTGCTCGAGATTATACTCAAATAGCAAATTTTACGTAAGAGAACATACTGCATGAATCTTACGTCGTTAGAAACAAATTGATGCGACGGGACAACATGGTATTACTCTCGTATGGTCTGGATCAGAAATAAACTTGCAGCAGTGTCGCGACTCGCGAGAGATCCTTCGCGCATGTTGTAAATAGGTGGGGATTTGGGTGAGCCAATGAGAAATGAGTATTTAATTCGTTCCAGTATGCTTTGGTCTGTTAATAACTGTAGAAAATGGTAGCAGGCTGCCCATATAATCCCGAAAAGGATACCAGGAATTTGGCGTGACGTCACGTAGCTCGCGGAACAGCACGCACGCGTTTCAGTAATTCGCAGTAGCACGCGTTTCCGCGGATTGGCTGCCTACGCGCGGCGATAGAAAAATACTTGGAAGATTGATTGTTAAGACGCTGCTGGCTGTAACAGAATTAGTACAAAGAGACCAGCACAAAGTAACGGCTCGGTGTTGTCCTTGCAGAACACATATGGAATAAAATATAGAAATAGGTTTTTCACAATATTCTGTTAGCCGAAAGGTAACATTAGTGTAAGCAATGTGTCTGTTAGATATTCAACAGTGTTTGCATGCCTTCTACGTTTCTGTTAGGATCCAAGAATGATCGCGTGAAAGATTTTTTCATCAAAATATTTATATACAATATCGAGCTTAACCCAAGAAATATGAGTCATACGACTTCAATTGCCTAAAACAAGTGCCTCGTAGTTTCTCAAGAGTTTGGTCGGTGTAAATTCTTAAGTACTAATCCAGGAACGTCGTAAGTTCCTCAGATTTCTTTCTTTCTATCCCTCTCTTTCTCTCTCTTCATATGTTTCTCTCTCATGTATTTTTTGCACTTTTTGTGATTATTTCTTTCCCTCACTCTCTCTATCTCTCTGTCTCCCTTTCCGATTCTCTCTTTTCCTTTTCGGTTTACGAGTATCTTCCTGACTTTCTCTCTTTGGATATTTCCTCGCTTTTTTTCCTGTAGCCACTGAATGTTTACTCCCCTATTCACTTGATTGCCTTGTGGCGAGATACCGCCGCTTGCAGCTTGTATTGCCAACCTCTCGCAACTGATTTTTGCAAGCATCGTCACATTGCCCGAAATTGCTGAAGGAAACGTTACGATCGCACTCAATTTTGTGGTACTGGCGGGGGAGATGGGATGTTTGCTGTATCTTTTGCTCTGTCTATGGTCCTCAGCTTCTGACCGGCGATTCCCAACACCGACTTGCGAACTTCATCCGACACTGCAATTTTTTGTTAAAAATACTGTTCAAATAAAAACATTTGTTTCGTAAGCATGTATCTTGTTCGTGGTTGTTTCCTGGACTACCATTTTAAACATATCCCCAATATATGAAAAAAAATACACATGTCGAGTGCTGATTTCATTCTTTTTATTTTCCTCAATCACGTGGTAAATAAGTAATAATTTGCTGTTCGTCTGAAATATTATTTTAGAAAATTTGGAAAACTGTGTTTTGAACTTCTAAAACAATATAATTGCTTATAAAAGCAGAACAATCATTTACAGTGAGGCACCTCAGTAGTGTTATCTTTTCCGTTTAGAAATACACTGAAGTTGTTCCCGTTGTTTCATTTACGAGAGATATCAAATCGCATTGTCACTGAATTTTTTTATTTGCGAGAAATGTGTGATTAGTGGCCACAAGCAAAACGCATTTCTTGAGTTATAATATTACATGTCCAGTCAACTGATATTCAAAAGAGCCGAATTCGAAAAAAACATTTCAGAAGATTTTCATCGATTCTGTATGTTTTGTTGTGCTGAATTCAAATATCAGATTTGTCATCTTAAAAAAAATCAGCTTGAGCAAACAAATGGTAAAAAATTAACTTTTTCCACATTTTTTTCAATTTTTCGTGTATATCTCGAAAACAGTGTCATGAAATTTCATTGCATTATATAACTTCTCTTTATTATATTACTTCATTGTTTCCACGCACACAATAACTCATATTTTTTCATTCATAATCCAACAATACAATTCATTTATTCACAGTAATTGTTTTCAAGCGCAGTGTAGTTCGGGCAGAACGCAGCCGCGAGACAAAATGGGGAAAGGGTTCCTCTTCCGTTTAGTTGCATCATCATTTACAGAAATCTCCAGCACCTTAACTGAAAGTAAAACAAATATACGCATTTTATAGAAATTTTGACATTCTTAAATTTTATATATCATAGTAATGTCAGTTTTTACACAACTTTGAAGATATAAAGGAAAACCGAAAAAATTCATTTTAATTTTTTTTATGCCTGAGTTTAGGAAAGCTGACCTTTCTCGGGGGGACGAACCCCAAATTAAAATCCTAGCACTAAAAATATGTATAGAATCGGCGAGAAAAGGATAGGATTTATCTCCTGAACCGAATACCTACCGAGTGAACTATATCTCAAACGCAGATTTTTTTCGTTTAATGTTCAATTTCGAGTCCACGTTTAGCGCAATAAACCAACCGCCACATTTTCACGTAAATTGCTCTCCTCGTATCCGCGCCGTTTCACTGCAGAGGTCACTTTTTGCCTCCTGACAACGGTGCCCTCAATTGCCAGAGGAGAAAATGAACTTGGGTGCGGAAGTCCTGTGGGTGGAACGAGGCAAGCATTGCTACATGCGCCTCTCAGGATGATGGAAGTTTACTGAATAATACAGCTTGCAAACCCATTTCTGAGGTGCTGCAATCCGTAATTAAATTGCATACAAATTGCAAGTTTGCATGGTAATGCTTGCCTATTTATTTCGAATCAGAAGGTGTTGGTGGCAAGAAGCAGTGCTGCGCGCTCACAAAGTGGTTACGCGGTTCCCCGCGGTGTTGACAATTGGCTGATGAGAGACGTAATAACTCCGAGTGCACACAGAAATCAACTGCGAAACACGAGAAGAGGGATGCCTTCTATTGTGAGATATTTTGACGCTGGATAATTCGAATCTTTTAGTTTAAATATAATTTATTTTAATTTTATTAAGTTGAAATAGAATTACTGAAAATCTTACAAAATCGAAATTGGTTGTGACGAAAAGTCTTCCAAAATTCCCGACAAAGCATTTCTGAGGCTTCAGAGCCCTAACAATACTTGGGAGGCCACGTGTCAACATATACTCTCTCGTACGATATTAGACATCACCCCCTCTAGTTTTTCATATCTAAATCGTATAACGAAAAACACAATGTCATTTTGCAGGAAAAAGTGTCGAAAATACTGGAAAACGAAAATTTGATATTTCCTGTTCCTTTATGTGGTACTTTTTTTAAAATACAAATAAATTATGATATTTTATGTATTATTGCCGGTACTCATTCTGAATTGTCTCAATGCCAAGAGGAGAAAGTCTGTTTTTGAGTTTGTTGTTCATAAAAACGTGCCTTGCTTCGCAATCATTTACAATTCGATGGGTGCACACAAATCAATGAGAAGTAGGCAAAACAACATTGGCAGAGCACATGCAGTTGTTACGTTAACAGTGATACTTGTAGCCTTTTTTCATTGCCTGGTTGTTCAGCACGGATCAGCACGGTCCATTCAAAACACAGATTTCTCTAGGAACAACAGCTTTTGCCAGTACTGATGATGTAAAATCTGATATCCTTTAGTTTCATCTCTCTTTATTTTCTCGTTTACGTACAGTATACACGAACTAATATACGAACTATACAGAGTTTTATTCCGCAGAAAATCGATTTCCGAGATTTCAACGAAAATACGCGTTTTTGGGTGTACTGAAAGAGTTTATTTTCAAACTGTCCGTATGTTCATCCGTCTGTCCGTCCATCCATCGACTGGCCGGTCTGTCCTTCCGCCCGCGTGACCGTCCATCCGTTTGTCCGCCGGTCCGTCGTTCCATCTGTCCGCCATTCAGCGGACCGTCGCGTCGGGCCGCCTGTCGGTCCGTCTGTGTCTCCGTCCGTCCGTCCGTCCGTGAACAACACTACCGCTAAACTGTTAGCAGAACTTGTTCCAAAATTAATATTCCATGATCGATCTCACGTGTTTTAAAGCCCTGCAATATTGAAAATACTTTTTTTTAAATTTTGGGATACTTTACATAAATTCTCTACATTTTAAAAACTTTCTCAAAAATGACTCAAATGTTTTCCATTAAATTTCTTGTAAGAAGAGAGTGAAATACCCTTATGAAAAAGGCATGGGTCTATTTCAAACTGATAACTATTAATTTTCAAAAATTGCAATAACTTGGAATTTTTTTTAAACGCTCTCGTAAAATTAAATTATATAGGATATTTTTACTTTAAATAAAATTTCCTCTTACAATTAGTTATATAACTAATATTTTTCTTTTGATATTAGTAGTTTTGCAAAAAATTAAGTGGACATATACACAATATTAAAAACAAGAATTTGTCAATAAAGGCTCCAAATTTAAACCTTTTGTGTACAAAATGTGAGAAAAATGCATTGAAACTCCTGACACAAACATAATTTTGATATATTCTTTCAACGTTTCATAAATTAGACAAATGTAATTTTTGATGATCTATCACATCGTTAACATTTACATTATAGGCGCTTTTTATACATTATTACATTTGTGGGTGCAAGCAATTCAATTTTTTATGAAGTTTCTGACAAAGACATGTTTTGTGAAAATAAGCTGAAAGTTGGCTTTTCATAAACACCTAAAGCACATTTCTCAAAATCTGCTCCAGGTATTTCAAAAAAAGTTTCAAATAGGATGTCTTTATTTATCTCTAATTTTGAAGAAAAAATTAATTATTTTATTAAAGTACCAAAAATTAAGAAAATATGAAATTTAAAGTGACAATAGATTGCAGCTGGGAGGTGAGCGAGATAATACAGAAAAGCTAGCCTAGACTAATCAGTTAAGGAAACAAAGTAGCGTGAGAAAGTCTGTGTCCTTCTATAGTATCACTAAGTACACATAATTGCGCACTTGGCAAAACAATTGCTAGCGTAGATGCATCTTTACCAATCTCATAGATCTATTATTTAATTCTTAATATTCAGATATCTTTATTCAATATTGATGTTATTACGCTTCTGTGTGTATATCTGCTTTATATCGCAAGAAACATCGGAGTGAAAAGATTTCCTACCTTTTTTTATAGTAAAGGATGTTTTGTTCACTCGGAACATGTACACTGACGTTTTCGAAGTTACTTCTACTCATATTTTCCACCAGCTTTCGCACCAGCTGCTTCGCGGTGTTTTTCTCAACACTTCCGAACAAAAACAAATAAACCTGTTAGCGGTGGGCGTCAACGTTGCCGTCAAAGTCCCTACTTTGTTGATTTGCCGGCGGTCATTTCTTGTGCCATGCCCGGCAGCTGAGAACACGCGTAACTTCTCCTCTGGCAGGCATATCGTCAGCAGCAACGTTCCGACGCGAATTACATACCTGCGAACTCTCACACGCAAAATACGATTTTCATTATACAAACCTGTCGGCAAGAGCCAAGAGGCACAGTTTGTTTTGGTTAACGCACCCACATGGTCCTTGCTTATATTCACGTTATTTATATGAATATTTTTCATGATATTTTTCTTTTCGTGAAAACATAGCGTTTGTAGGAGATGCACTACTATTTAGTTGCTTTTGATGTTTTAGAAACCGAGTATTGAAAATAATGAGTATGTTTAGATGATCCTTTGAGACACGTAAGAGAAACTCGAGTATTGTGTTACTTGGCTTTCAGTTGATACGAAACATGTTTCTAACTAATTATAATTATTTTGTAAAAGTTTTAAAAGTATATATATATATATATATATATATATATATATATATATATGCACCTAGAAAATATACTTTTCTTTCTCTAAGGAAATAAATACTTTATACATTCTTGATTGAATGAATCAGAAACAGTTCAAACATTCAATATCCCTTGCAATTCATTTCTTATTAATTGACAACAAATGGTAAATCTTTAAGATCTTTGTAATTTGTCAGACAGCAGTGAGACCCATATCTCAGTAATTTTCAATGATATTGATGGGATAAGGGTATTTGCAACTTTTGATTAAGGACGACCCGTACCAACCCATATTCGTAAAATTGGCACGTCCGAAAGTTGAAACTGCCTTACCACTGGCGTGTACGCCATTCGTCTTTTCAACATGCACCATGTTGGCCACTACGACGTGCGATTACCTGCAGAAGCTACGCTGGGCGGTGATTCTGAAGAATGTTGTCTCAAAATATTTAACTCGTGATCAAACCAGTTGTAGATGTTTTACTCTCTCTTTACTAAATTTACACAGTACAAAACTTTGAATAAAACCAATATTTTTCCGGTACCGAGAGAACACGAACAGTGAGGACGATCCACGGCAGACCCGGAATAAATTGCAACGTAAAGAAAGAAAATTTTTAAATATTAAAGACATAATTATCAATGTATTTACCAATATGTTAATATCACTTTCTGTATACATCTGTTAAAATATTTTTAGTGTTTGAGTAATGACAAAGACATATTTCCTTGAAATATTTCCTTCATTATTCACCTTTTCCGCGAGGACGTAGATGATGACGACCTTTTCTTTGAAAAACGAATTCAACGTTCATTGCGTTCTTCTGATTGCACAACGGTTCGCTTCATAAGCGGATATGATAAATAGGATTTCGACGTGATTATGAACACGTCTGTCTCTAACTGGACGCCGGCGCGCCCTCGAAGCAGTTTCGAATTGCGATAATTTTTTTAAATTTTTGGTGAACATCCGATGAGTAGTGATGGTAGAATTTAGCATTTTAAATTAAAAAAAACTTTTTTGAAAACAATGCTACAGCATTTTATAGCCTGCCAAAAATTAAGATTTAACATTTTGTAGCATTTATTGAGAAAATTATTATTAAGGAACGGAATAAAAAAATATTTTAAAAATGTACTGGTTTCAAATTGAAACCATTCAGTAAAACATAATATAAAATAAGATAAGATAAATTTATTTGAACTGCAAATGGCATAACCCTGTGGCAGCTAATTACATAAATAAGATAATATTGGCTAACATACAAATTATATAATAATAACAATAATAATAGTGGACGCTCATTGTATAATTTCGGTATTGTATAATTTTAAGATCTTTCTCCGTACCTATTGTAAGTGAGCGGGATCATACATTTTTTCTTCTGAACGCATAGTTACGTAACTCTATTGTTTTAAATTGGTTATTGGTTTAAATTATTATTATAGTGACTAATTATATTATAAAATGTGTAGAAACCATAAGGGGTGAAAGTATCAGCTTCTTTTCAAAGTTGTTTGATATCCATTATGTTGTTATTCATGATCAGTTTCAGAATTTTTGATTGCAAATTAGTTCTACTAGACAGATGAATATAGCTAGTCCTCCAATGTATTAACACCATATCATAGTAGCAATAATAATAATAATAATAATAACAATAGTAATAATAATAATAATAATAATAATAATAATAATAATAATAATAATAATAATAATAATAATAATAATAATAATAATAATAATAATAATAATAATGAAAAAATATTTACCTTAGGACGCGAAGGGTTAACAGCGGCTATAGAATTTCGGGTGTGAATTTTGTGCGGCAGGTACCAGGTGATCGTGTACCCGACGCGCGAGAACCTGCAGAAGCTGGGCGCGGTGGTGATCCTGACGTGCATCTGGCTGGTGTCGCTGGCGCTGGCGTCGCCGCTGTACATCTGGCGCACGCTCAAGCACTACGACATCCACCTGCCCGACCTGGAGTACATCGCGTACTGCCTGGAGGAGTGGCCGCTCGACCACGGCCGCGCCTACTACTCCATCTTCTCGCTCGTCTTCCAGTACGTGGTGCCCTTCATCACGGTCACGGTGGCCTACTCGCGCATCTGCCGCAAGCTGCGCTACCGCTACGTCAACTCGTCGCTCGCGAAAGGTCAGTGCCCCGCAGCTGTTTTCTTTAACACATATTCATTTAGTTTAAGTTTCCTTTCCTACTCGCGCATCTGCCGCAAGCTGCGCTACCGCTACGTCAACTCGTCGCTCGCGAAAGGTCAGTGCCCTGCAGCTGTTTTCTTTAACACATATTCATTTAGTTTAAGTTTCCTTTCCTACTCGCGCATCTGCCGCAAGCTGCGCTACCGCTACGTCAACTCGTCGCTCGCGAAAGGTCAGTGCCCTGCAGCTGTTTTCTTTAACACATATTCATTTAGTTTAAGTTTCCTTTCCTACTCGCGCATCTGCCGCAAGCTGCGCTACCGCTACGTCAACTCGTCGCTCGCGAAAGGTCAGTGCCCTGCAGCTGTTTTCTTTAACACATATTCATTTAGTTTAAGTTTCCTTTCCTACTCGCGCATCTGCCGCAAGCTGCGCTACCGCTACGTCAACTCGTCGCTCGCGAAAGGTCAGTGCCCTGCAGCTGTTTTCTTTAACACATATTCATTTAGTTTAAGTTTCCTTTCCTACTCGCGCATCTGCCGCAAGCTGCGCTACCGCTACGTCAACTCGTCGCTCGCGAAAGGTCAGTGCCCCGCAGCTGTTCGCGGGAATTTAAACAACTAGTTTAAGTTTCCTTTCCTACTCGCGCATCTGCCGCAAGCTGCGCAACCGCTACGTCAACTCGTCGCTCGCGAAAGGTCAGTGCCCTGCAGCTGTTTTCTTTGACACATATTCATTTAGTTTAAGTTTCCTTTCCTACTCGCGCATCTGCCGCAAGCTGCGCTACCGCTACGTCAACTCGTCGCTCGCGAAAGGTCAGTGCCCTGCAGCTGTTTTCATTAACACATATTCATTTAGTTTAAGTTTCCTTTCCTACTCGCGCATCTGCCGCAAGCTGCGCTACCGCTACGTCAACTCGTCGCTCGCGAAAGGTCAGTGCCCTGCAGCTGTTTTCATTAACACATATTCATTTAGTTTAAGTTTCCTTTCCTACTCGCGCATCTGCCGCAAGCTGCGCTACCGCTACGTCAACTCGTCGCTCGCGAAAGGTCAGTGCCCTGCAGCTGTTCTCTTCAACTCATATTCATTTAGTTTAAGTTTCCTTTTCTACTCGTGCATCTACCCCAGATGAGCTATTAGTATAACTCGTCGTTCGCGAAAATTCAGTACCCTGCAGCAAATTAGTTAAAAGTTCACTTCAACAATTAGTTAAACTTTGCTTTGCTACTCATACTCAATTAGTTAAAGTTTACTTTCGTATTCCTACATCTGCCGCAAGCTGCGCTATCGATACGTCAACTCGTCGCTCGCGAAAGTCAGAACCCTGCAGCTGTTCACTTCAACTCATACTACTGTTCCAAGATTCCTTTTAATATTTTCACACTTTGAAATGAGAGGTCCAGAGCACAAGGGTTACAGATGCACAGATGCAGTTTTGGCAAATCTTGAATTAGGAGTAGAAATGTAAAGTAAAATCTGCACTTTGTTTCGTGAACAAATAGTATTCCAATAGATCAAACAGTTGCCGCGTTCTAGCGGTGGTAAGAAAATGCCTTTCTTAGCATTCACACTATAGTCACTCAACTTTGAACTTGATTTTCTCAATACCACATTTAGTGCATTCATATCCCCTGTGCTCTAAGTCCCTCAAATACTCTGACTTCTAGAGTGTCTCATTGATAGATTTCTAGCTTTCCGTGGTGTGGTCCCGGGTTTGATATCCGTCCGGGGACAAAAAATAAAGTTCTTGCTTTCCTTTAAAATCGTCTCAGTTTCTGTAACTGCGTGAAGAAGAAATGATCTAGCAGGCCGAGTTGGCTAGTTACTGTGAAGGGAATACCTCATATTTGCCACATGTCTTTCTATCCTCCCAAGCGTGGTAATTATACTACGCCGAGGCATCGTTGGGTAACCGGGAAAGTCAGACAATCGACCCAGAATGACATGTTAATAAATAAAATGATCTATGTAGCATATCCTACTTTTATTTACATTTGTCATTTCTCATATTTTAGGACCATCATTATCATCACCAATATCGTGGCAGGAACAGGTCTACAAAGTATAATAATAAAATGGGAATTGAGAGCTGAGTGAATTTTATTTTCTTTATTCAAAATAGAAACGAAGTAATTTTATGCCAGACATGATTGCGATACTAGTAATAATACACATCATTAATATTAGTAACAATATTCAACATTTATCAATTAATTCAATAAAGATATTACTTCTGCAAAATTATAGATCGTCACCACGGTTATCAATTTCATCGTTGTCGTCATCATCATCATCATCATCATCATCATCATCATAATTTTCAAATTCAAATACCATTCATTAGAGGTAATTATATTTTCTTATAACAGCATTTCTATGCTTTCTGTATTCTACGTATACGAGAAGAAGAAAAAATAGTTATTCATTATCAGATATAACAACACTCGGTTTTGTAAATGCATTTTATACTCATTAATATTAATATTATTGATATTGCTTTCTGAGCTGTTACACCCAAAAACGTTCTTCTAACAGACATATATTATCTGTACCTGCGGCGGACATTCGTAGTGACGCTAGAGCAATGGTCGCAGGAACCTTCTGGTCGGCTCTTTAGTTACTGGTTAAGCAATGGTATAGAGTTTTAGTTGACTAGTTAAGCAAGGATATGCCAATGATAACGAGTTTTTTTCCACTACCACTGACTACAATGTCCGTCTACAACAGGAAGTCATCAAGATCCATGAACGTACCAATATTTTTAATAAAAAGGGAAAGTATTTGAAAAACCACCTTATTTGGTATCCGCGCAGAGTCACACCCAAATAAGGTGTTTCAACCGTATTGATTTTTGCCCGTCGTCACTAAGTGACGTCAGCGCTCTGAAGACAGGACTCGAGTGACGCACGTTGACCGAAGGTCAGCGTAACGTCATTCGACACGAGCCGGCCAAAAGCTGACGTCGTTACTTTTCTCCTTGCCGGCTAACCCTACGAGAAGCTCCGTTGAGTCACTTTGTCGGCTAGAAGCCGACTAGAAGACTTGAACGACCACTGCATCACCTCCACTGAGTACGTGAACGTCCCAGGGCAGACTAAATGCGTGTCAGAAGAATGGGAAATTCAACTAGATGGCTGTCTGACATCCTGGTAAGCAATGTCAATATTGACTGTGCCCGTGGTAGTTTACATTATTTTATAATATTAATATTGCAGCAACAAATTCAAGAAAGAAAATATTTCTACAAAATCCTCAAATTTGTCTAAAGTTTCATTAACGCTACGTGAACTCTTCGCCAAAAGCAAATAGTCTGCAGATATTCACGAGACCTCCTGTTTACTTTGGTTTAATAAATGCCATGTCTGTACGGTGTACTACCGTTTGAAATTGTTAGAGATAGAGCACGAGACTGTGAAGTGTGTCAGTTAATTCATTATTGACACTATATTTCGGAAAAATAACAATTGTCATTTTCGTTTTATGGCAAAAAGTCTAATATAATGCTACTTGATCGGTTCGCTGGACGTCCAGTATACAACTGGTGTTTTTTTATTTATTCATTGTCTAAATACTTCGTGGTTTAGTTTTGTGTAATGCACTCGCCGAGGCATTGTTGTTTCACATTATAATGTTTAATAACACACGTGACTGAGAAGAAAATAATGAAATCTAATTATTGATTTATTAATATCTAAAATAAAGACGAAAATATTTAGCATTGTTTTACAGTATTGCACTATTTAAATATTATGGATAAATTTGATAAACCTCTAAAATTCAATTATTTTGTTTCTATTCGATATCGGAATACACTAGTCAGTCGTTATATATTATATACACCTCCTTGTCCACCTTGCACTACGAAGTTCATGTTATGTTTTAGTCTGATGTACGAAGCGTATTCAGGGAGTAAGTTTCCCTTACGACAAACGATAGCAGGATATCTATTTTGAAATTCCAGGGAGCGCGTGTGAGAGAGAGATGGCGTGGAAATTGTATGCGCCACATCGCACCAACTGCGTTCTCACAGTACTACGAGTATATCGGATGAAGCTGGCTTCTCTATTTCTATCTGCCGCAGCTTGCGAGGTTCAGATTGAGATAAAGTGTTTCAGCGGACATATATCAAAATACATTGTCACCAGAGGTGGGTTTACGCATAGGCACAGTAGGCACGTGCCTACGGCGGCAAATTTTGAAGGACGGGAAATTTTCACAGGCGCAAAATTTTCTTGATATTTTCTATAACAAATTTAGGTTCTCTAAAAACTATAACAGCATAAATCATATTTTTATTTTAAAAATATCATATTAATATTTAATACAAGCTATTTATTTGCCTACTTCATTAGAGTATACCTTATGATTTCAGAAGTATATGAATCTGAAACTAAGGCCCGTTGACGAAAGAAAACATTTTGCAATTCTAGTTGTCATGTTTTAGTTTCCTTTTAATGTTAACGTTTCAGTGTTGAAACGTTAATAATGTTGAACGTTACTTGCTATGAAGATACAGTTTATATCCAAAATTAGCTAATCCAAAAAAAATATTTAATTTATGAAAACAATGTGCAAAATATAATGTTACTTTTAAAGTTAAAACGTTTAAATTAATGAGGAATTGTTACTGAAACGTTACAATTTGAAATGTAACATTAATTTTAAACAGGGGGCGGCAAATTTGATGTGCCTACAAGCGGCAAAAATATTAATCCGCCCCTGATTGTCACCTGTGACAAGTATATCAACCGGGAATCACGAGCGAGCGGATGGTGCGTTGCTTGTGCAGGGAATTCTCGGAAGCTGGGCAAAGTGCCTGTAATGTAGCACGCAGTCGGCCACAATTCCTCGTTCTGAATTATCTCGTGAAGCTTCTGCAGCAACACATTGTGGAGAACCGTCGTTTTATGATTATGGAACTCAGTAGTAATTTTCTGAAGACGTTCCTTTACAGATCGCACAAAATTGTCACGAAACTACAGTAATATAACTTTGTAGTATGTGTCGAATACAAAAACAAGCAACGGGATCAGCATTGACATTTCTGAAACGGTACTACGACGACGACGACGACTACGACGACGACTACGACGACGACTACGACGACGACTACGACGACGACTACGACGACGACTACGACGACGACTACGACGACGACGACTACGACGACGACTACGACGACGACTACGACGACGACGACGACTACGACGACGACTACGACGACGACTACGACGACGACGACGACTACGACTACGACGACTACAACTACGACGACTACAACGACGACGACGACTACGACGACTACAACTACGACGACGACGACTACAACTACGACGACTACGACGACGACGACGACGACGACGACGACGACGACGACTACGACGACGACGACTACGACTACGACGACTACGACGACTACAACTACGACGACTACAACTACGACGACTACAACTACGACGACTACGACTACGACGACGACGACGACGACGACGACGACGACGACGACGGCGGCGGCGGCGGCGGCGGCGGCGATTTTCTGGATCCGATTGTCTTAGGCGATTGATCCTGGGTTGAACTCTTTACGAAAGAAACCAAACAGTAAACAATGCATTGGGTTTCCGAGCTGAATTTTCGAACAAGATCAAATTCAAGCTCGACCACACACGTCTCGGAGCAGATCTACAGTGGCAATTCCGCTGGGAGATCTTTCACAAACTACAACACAATACAGTGATTTCCATCTTTTCTGTCACTTCATGAAATTTCTATTTTGTCATAAATAACGTAGCAAGTGTTGCAGAATTACAGGTGTCTGTCAAACACACTGATGCCTTTCCTAGAAGGCAAACGTCTACGGCAGAGGTAGACATTGCTCACCCCGCAGGATGCCAAACATTGCAAATCTAGTGATAATTATGTGGGAAAATAGTTCATGTGCTATATCCAATAGAGTACAATTTTTCCACGAAACTGCGTTTATTTCGTTGATGAAGGGTCGCTGAGAAACGTACTTTCTGGATGTCTTTCGTAACATTCATACGAAGTATTTAACATGTGTAGCGTGAATGACACCGACTTTACTACGAGTATGTGTATGTTAGGTTAGGGCACATCGAAGTATACAAAAAAATACTTCTTCAGTATTTAGTTTATTTAATGTTCTTATTAAATAAAAGAAAATAATATTTCAAAGACGCTCAATGGATGACCGGCAATTGCGGCTACAAACCAGCGGTACTACTACACATATTATCAAAATAAACCATTTTAATTGTTCTTTTTCCTCCTTTTGAATTGCATTTAAATCATGATTTATGTGTTAATACTACCTACTGTTGAGTTCCTGGATTCCTAAAAAATAAACATATTTATTTACCAGTTTCTATTATCGTCACCAGTATAATCATTACAAGTGCAAGTACCCTTTTACATCTGACATTTCAGTTAACATGCTACACACGCGTCATTTACGTCCATTTTCTAGGGAAGACGTCTTGCATTGGTGTTTCCTAGGTTCACGAAATATTTTCGGTCACACAGGTTGTGTTTATCTCCTAGCCAGCATAGACTGTCTCTGCAGCGACTCTGACGTCCTGGGGTTCGAGTTCGGACCATGGGTGACTTTCGATACAAGCTAGAGAGCTAGGTCCGTTTCAGTTGTTGCCTGGAGAATAATACTAGTGTATGTATGCAGCGATGGTGTAACGGTTAGCGTTTCGGACTGTTGTACCCAAGTTGGCGGGTTCAAACCCGATCGAAGCCGTGGATTTTTAAGGGCGAAAAAATCCTTCGTACGCCTTCCTTCGGAGGGGAAGTAAAGCCGGCTGTCCCGTGTTAGTAGATTTACTTGCATGTAAAATATCCTCAAGCCTAAATGACGCCTCTGAGCCAAATTCAAATCGGCTGTTTCTCGCCCAAGAAATACCTCCTTTTTCTGCTAGTTGGTGAAAGGAGCGTAGCGAAATTTGCGTGGTCAGACGGAAGAGCAGGTCTCATGGCCTGAGTCTCGCCACGTAAAATAAGGCATTCATTCATTCATATGTCTGCTTTAAACGACAGTTTTTAGAGTTTTCTTTTATCAAACATACTAAGGAGCGAGCGAGGTCTTTCCTCCATCTTCTTCATCCTATCGTTTACTCTTAGTAACACACAAACTTACCTGCGCTTGCAATAATGTCGGGAGCAGGGGCAATTACTGACTAGAACGGGAGAGTTCAAATACCTCGGCTCCTATGTCAACGAGAAAGGGGAGCTAGACAGGGAAGTTAACCACAGGATACAAGCTGCCTGGATAAATTGGAAGAGAATGTCAGGGGTGCTGTGCGACAGAAGGATTCAGAGGAAAATGAAGGGAAAGGTCTTCAAAGCTGTTGTGAGGCCGGCAATGATATATGGTAGTGAAACCTGGCCGGTGAAGAAGGCTCAGGAAAAGAAGTTGGAAGTGGTAGAGATGAGAATGCTGAGATGGTCAATGGGAAAGACCCGGAAAGACAGGATCCGGAATGAAGTAATACGGAAGATGGGAGGAGTGATCGAGGTTTCAAAGAAGATTCAGGAACGAAGATTGCAGTGGTTTGGACATGTCATGAGAAGGGAAGAGGAATATGTGGGAAGGAAAGTGAGTAGTATGCAACTGGAGGGGAAAAGAAGGAGAGGGAGACCAAAGAGAAGGTGGAAGGACTGTGTCGTGGAAGACCTGCGAGAGAAAGAGTTAATCGAGGAAGATGTGTTGGACAGGATTGAGTGGAGGAGAAGAGTAAGGAACAGCGACCCCTTACCACTAAAAGGGAAAAGCTGAAGAAGAAGAAGAAGAAGAAGCAATAATGTCGGGAGCCCACTGCGGCGCATCGTTGCTGAGGAGATACCTGGAAGGGGAAATCGCCCGCAATCCTAAGTGTAGGTTGGTGACAGATCTCACTGTCCAGTAGGGAAGGAATCACCAGCCCTCCCTGGTTACGTTGCAGGGACTAATGGTCTTAGCAGTTCACGTCAATCAAACACCGTAGTTGTTAAACTCAATCAATGGTCCGGAAACACCAATCAATCTTTTTCACCAATGACAAAACGTGCACCTGCCAAACACCAGTGCAATATCAGCCGAATACACTACATGTGAAACATCATTATATTAGATTTCCCTCCATATGTTCACTTTCAAAAAGTAATCATCTTCTACCGCTACATGCGTTAGAAATTTATAACATTTACACCGAAACACCCACATGCGTTAGAAATTTATAATATTTATTCCGAAACACCCACATGCGTTAGAAATTTATAACATTTATTCCGAAACACTCACATGCGTTAGAAATTTATAATATTTATTCCGAAACAACCACATGCGTTAGAAATTTATAACATTTATTCCGAAACACTCACATGCGTTAGAAATTTATAACATTTAGTCCGAAACACTCACATGCGTTTGAAATTTATAACATTTAGTCCGAAACACCCACATGCGTTAGAAATTTATAACATTTATTCCGAAACAACCACATGCGTTAGAAATTTATAACATTTACACCGAAACACCCACATGCGTTAGAAATTTATAATATTTATTCCGAAACAACCACATGCGTTAGAAATTTATAACATTTAGTCCGAAACACTCACATGCGTTAGAAATTTATAACATTTATTCCGAAACACCCACATGCGTTAGAAATTTATAACATTTAGTCCGAAACACCCCGAGCAATACTTATGGTGGGTTGTGTGTTTGCTGTGTGGCAGGCAAGGCGCCGTCGGGCAGCAGCTCGCAAGGGTCCACTCGGCGCAAGACGAAGAGCGACCGGCGCATGAAGCGCACCAACACGCTGCTCGTGTGCACGGCGCTCATCTTCTGCATCAGCTGGCTGCCGCTCAACATCTTCAACATCGTCATGGACCTGTGGAACCCGGTGATCAAGGACAACGAGTCGATGCTCATCTGCTACGCCGTCATGCACATGATGGGCATGTCGTCGGCGTGCTCCAACCCGCTGCTGTACGGCTGGCTCAACGACAACTTCCGCAAGGAGTTCCAGGAGCTGCTGGCGCTGCTGTGCCCGTGCGTGCCCGTGGACGCCGTGCGCGAGCGCGTGGGCTCGCTCAAGTCGAGCGTGTCGCGCAGGCGGCGGCGCAGGCACAAGTCGGCCAGCGGCTCCAGCGCCGCCAGCGCCCTGGCGGCCGGAGGAGCGGGTGCGTTCACTTTGCATTTCACCTCTTTTGGATGGAGGAGTGGGTGTGTTCACTTTTCATGTCAGATATTTTCCATGGAGGATCGGATGCATTCACTTTTCAGTCGTAGATTTTAATATTTTGTAAGGAGGAGCGGGTGCGTTCACTTTGCATTCCAACTGTTTTGTGTGGAGGAGCGGGTGCGTTCACTTTCTGTTTCAACTATTTTGCATGGAGGAACGGGAGCGTTCACTTTGCATTTCAGCTATTTTGCGTGGAGGAATGTGTGCGTTCAGTTTTCAGTCGTAGATTTTAATATTTTGTAGGGAGAAGCGAGTGTGTTCATTTTTATTTTCCACTATTTTGTATGAAGGAGCGGGTGCCTTCACTTTTTATTTCAGCTATTTTGTGTGGAGGAGTGGGTGTGTTCACTTTAAGAGCTAGGTTTTCATTTATTATAGGGGGGGCGGATGCATTAATTTTCCATTTCAACTATTTTGCATTGAGAAAAGGGTGCTTTCACTTTTCATTCGTAGATTTCAATATATTGAGAGAGAATCAGATGTTTATTTTTCATTCCTAGGTTTTAATATATTGTAAAGAAGATCGGGTGCGTTGACTTTTCATTTTAACTACTTTTTATGGAAGAGCTGCCTTCACCTTTTATTTCAACTATTTTTGCATGGAGGAGCTGGGCCGTTCACTTTTCAGGCTTACTTTTTAATATATTGTAGGAAGAAGCGGGTGCGTTCACTTTTCATTCCAAGTTTTACTATACTTGTATTGTGGGAAGGAGCGGGTGCGTTTAATATTGATTTCTAATTTCTTCGTCATATAGTCTGTAGTCATTACTGTATTGTAGGGAGGAGCAGGTGCGTTCACTTCTCATAAGTAATTTCACTAATGGTTTGAAACTCATCGATAAGTTCTCGAGTCATATACCGACGAGTGGGCTTATCTCAGAAATTTCAAACCACGAGTGGAATTCGGTTGGACTATTTCCCGAAAAAAAAGGCTCTCACTGATTTAATAGTATAAACATAATATTAAAAATAGCGAAAAATATTTTTTGGCAGGTTGTTTCAGATGCTATATTGATTACTGCAGTTTCCATCCACACATGTGAACTTTTTGATTTTAGAAGCACGTGATTCGTTTATAACCATCTTTTTATAAAACGCTATTGGCGGGATTGAAACTAATACCTCATGTGTTGAATTCCTGTTTTTAGTATATTGTAGGCAGGAGAGGGTGCGTTCTCTTTCATTTCTTAGTTTTAACTGTACTTTAGCGAGGAGTGGGTTCATTGAATTTTCATTCCTAGTGTGTAAAATTTTGTAGTGAGGAGCGAGTGTGTTCATTTTTCATTCCAAACTTTTACTGTAGTGATGGAAACAGTGGGAAGCAAGAAAGTGCTTAAACCATCAACGTAGGCCTGTGCCGTGATATTGCCACACAAAACTACAAGGGGTGCAAGCTCCCTCCATGCAAAACATGTCCACACCATAACACCATTTTGGACGTATCCGGGTTCTTTTGATCACATAGTGTAAGTGCACAAAACCAATCGATTTTGTCGCCAGCCACCATCCTCGAGATCCCTAGATCACTCCCCACTAGGTATGCGACATTGATTTCAAGGTTTTCAGAACATAAAGTTTTTCTTAGAAAAATAGATGGTTTCAAAGGGTAGAAAAATGAGTTACGTTCCTTGAGGAACTAAATGGGCTATTATAGGTTGTGTAATATTAATTCATTCATATAGTGTAATTGAATAATGTAAATGTTAAATGTTAAATGACTTGAACTAGTAAATATGTAAGGAAATAATCCTAATAAGTTATAAAATAAGATACTTGAGAATAGTGAAATATATATGAATGATCTCGTTGTATATTTATGTCCAAAAAACGATATTAAACATTCCGAATATAATTTATTAAGTAATAAATTTCTCATAAATAAGCTTCGATTGAGAATAATTCAGTACGATGATGGATGAGTTAATAAGTGCTCGCTGTGTGTGTGTGTGTGGTGCAGGCGGCGCGGGCGGCGGCGGCGGGTCGGGCGCGGGCGGCGGGGGCGGCGGCGGCGGCGGCGGGGGCGGCGGCGGGCGGCGCGGGGGCGGCGCGGGCGACGGCATGGGCGACCTGCTGCAGCCCGACGCCACCAGCGATGATCGCTGCGACAAGGAGGAGACGGTGATGGCCATCAGCGGCTACCGCCGGGGCACCGACACCATCACCACCACCGAGAACGGCACGGGCATGCTCCAGCACGACACCGAGATGACCACGCTCACGCGCGCGTAGCGGTGAGTACTCGCTTGTTTTTATTTTCATTTTATTTAATTTTATTTCATTTTATTGTAATACGACTCAATGATACCTTGTTTTATGTGGCGATGCTCTTAGGCCGTCTGGTCTGCTCTTCCTGGTGGCTGATATTCTGCCTTTAAATTAGCTGTTATATCACCAATTTATCACACCTAATAGCAGTATTAATAATAAATACTCCACCCGACCATGTAAACTTCGATACTCTCTTCTCACATATAGCAGCGAAAAATAGTATCATTCGGGAGGAGATATAAGTTGGTGGTTTTTCAAAGTTTATATATATATATATACCCTTTAGTCGTAGTTATCACTTTGGGAATGTTTAGGATTTTAAATTTGTTGCCTTTTAACAGACCAAGATGTTTATCGTTTAGGGTAATGGAAGCTTCTTGATTCTATTATTGGTGGGAATCACTGTTTTATTTCTTTTTCTTTTCCACTACAATGATTAGGCCTGGTGGCTTGTTCCGTCCTCAGTATAAGTTACAATTCCATCTGATTATTGGTCTCCCAATAGTTCTTCTTCCGATCGTCGCATGGTCCAAAGCTTGTTTGGGCAGTCTGCCGTTAATTCTTCGAGTAATGGAGTAATAGTTATATTTTATTTTTTTATTTCTTTTTAAGTTCAATTCAGTGATCCCTTATCTTATGTGGCGAGGCACAGGCCATCAGGCCTGATCTTCTAACTGCCCTATTAATTTCGCTATGCTCCTTTCCCTCGCCATCAGCAAAAGAAGATATCACTTCAGCGACGAAATAGGCCATTTGTGGCAGCAGTTATCGCATAGGAAATGTTTATGATTTTAAAATGTCATGTATTTTAACATACCAAGGCCGGTAACGGTGAGCGTAAAAGCGTATTCTTATGTCTCGAAATTACTAGTGGTAGGGGAGTAGTTCATCGAAATACTCACGAAAAATCCTATACACCATACCTACGATGAATAAGACAGTACGAACCCTCAATCCCACCTCTATTGAATTTTGTTAATATGTCTTAATGTATGTTTCACACTCTACAGAAACTTTTTGATTTAAATATTGAGATTCTGCAAGCTATACGTACACGTATGCATGTGTATCTGTGATTGATATATTATTATAAAAATAAAACATTGTTCACAAACGTTGGGTCCTATTTGGACCTTTCTGAAACAAGATAATGTCTTTACGCTGCCCAAAATTTGCATATTAAGCATCAATTGTAAGTTAGTAATTGCATACCAATATTTGAACATTTCTTTCCGGATAAAAAAAAGTCATAACTTTTGCGGTGAATCTCATACGTGAGTAAACATGTCTGTACCCACAAAACTATCGCACAAAACTACGCATGAAACAAGGGTTTTGTATTCGGCGGAAAGTGAACAATGTACAAATATAGATTTCGCACTTAACTTGATCTGGTTGTCAGCCATTAATTTGAACTTCTGGAGAGAATGTTTTTGAATATTTAGGTCATCTCGACATTCGAGCCTCTCCTTTAAACGAAAGAACGATTTGTGGCGTGCTCCGTCTCGAGGCACTTGTTTATTTCATCGTCTGCGCTCGTCAAAGGTTCAATTTGGCCGATCTCTACTCCAATTGGAATTGCCATCGGAAGCAGACGAAAACTAATTTCAGAGAAAAGAAGGTCTCTCCCTCCCTTACCTGCGAGAGCTCTTTGCAAACTTCGAAGCTCTTGAGAAAACACTTAAAGATGTTCTATTTCACGAAACGATTATGAGAAGAACAAGGATGGAGAGTGTGCTTACTCTGGTCTCAAACGCCGGGGGCTTGATGACGAAATGGAGACTTCACGGAAATAAATGAGCGTCGGTGAAATACGCTTCAAAATGGCGCTGCAAAGAAATCCAAAACGCAGAGAAAACGGTTTATAGACAGCTTCTCTGTAAGTCTTTGCGAAGATCCCCAAACGAACGGGGATGTACCGAGGCGGAGTGTTCATGAAATTTGCCCTAATAATTTTCTTCCTGCTCTTTAACGGGGCAGTTTGGCTTAATGAGTCAATTACTTGAAGCAATTCGTTGCAATAATGTAAACCCATTAGGCGTGTTATTTGTCAATTATTCCTTGAATCTGCCAAACCCTTGATTAACAGATTATTTTTTAATAGACTTCATTTAGAATTTATCGACTCTTAGATATTTATTTTCTCAAATTGAAATAGTTTATCATTTGAAAGTTTGATAGGTTTAAAAGAAAACGTTTATGTGAGTGTTCCAAAGTTTCCATCTTTTATGGGGAAATTGAAAATAAACTGGAAAATAAAAGATATACCTATAGTTTTCTACAAAAAACAACCACATTGTTTGAAGAAAATAACAAATTTATTTAGTTGGAAATTAGAATTTTTTAATTATTTTTGAATTTATAACAGGAAAAGGTATAATTATATAACTTAGGTGTTAGGATATGAATACCACCTATTCAATTTCATTCTTCCAAGCTATATTTATTTAATCCTGAGAGTTGAAAAAAATTATTTTTCTGACTTGTAAGTTTGAAGATTTATATAACCGTTAACTTCTAATTCGAGGCTTAACGGTGGATTGTACGTGCGCTCGCAATTCTCGTGCGCTCACAATTCTCGCCGACAGCTCCAGCAAACTGCCGGTCTGAAGCGCAAAGCGCTGGAAGGGAAAGCAAGGACACTACCTTCCTACAGCGCCACTCACTTTGAAGATGACAGGCGACTGGCCAACAGCCAGCTGGACAATCGCTGTCCTTCCGAGTGCCTTCAAAGGGCTAGACACGTCGTACCGTGACAAGGCAGGAGAACTTCTCAGAGCAATAGTGCTCTGTTCCCGAACACTAAGAAACCGCTGCGCTGAAGTACAAATGTGTTTAAAATGGGCGTGGAAAGTGAACTTTTTTATTATTATTATTATTATTTAATAGGTAATTATTACAAACAATTTGGCTTACTTGATCCTATGTGGTTAGGCCGAAGGCCTTTAAGCCATTACAATACCTACCTCCTTTCGCGTTCTAATCTTTCGAATTCTGGTATTCACCCCAAATCACCCCAATTCACCCCAAAAATTTTTTTCTTTTAGAACGGTCTGAAGGAGATTTTAAACCTCAAGACAGTATTCTGTAATAAGTAAACACCATTGCGGTGTGAAAGATATACCAGATATGTTCCTTCTAAGCAGTCGCCTGTGCATGGAATGTGTCGTCTGTTCTGTTCTGAAATGCACTTGACCACTGGGACGGGCCCTCTCACTCACAAAATTCCTAGTCAGTAGAGATAACACGACGCCAGACGCTCTCTAGCATCGTGTCGTCGGCAAGCTAGCTGTTTTTGATGCAGAAATGTCAATTATTGTTTATCATAATGAATGACTTTAAAGAGTGTGTTGTATAAGTACTTTAATGGATTGAAACATTTGCAAAGTCGTAAAAATAATTATTATTAGACATTTCAAAATACTTGATTTATCAGTTTAGCCTATTTAAAACTTAACTTTTTACATAATACACACATCTATTTAAAACACAATTCTGTCTTCAAAGAAACTTAAAACAAAGACATTTCAGTTACCACTTCCCAGGACCGGCGCTGGGTTATTTTGCGCCTCAGGCAAAATTTGATGTTTGCGCCCCCCAATAATAATAATAATGTTTAGAAATTTTTTTGAAGTAAAATATGATTTATTATACGTATATATATATATATATATATATATATATATATATATATATACGTATATATATATATATATATATACATTGTGACATACCTGGTGGTGCCGGGTATTTTCACTGCAATATAACACTAAAGGAGGGTATCTTTTACGTGAATGGGTCCCTGGATAAGTTGGTGTAATATTGGAGAGGCTAATCAAAAACATAAATACAATCACGAACAAGATATATTTGTAAACCAAATTTGCTATTTACATCATCTGATAATGCTTGTGTACTCCGCCTTGGTACCAAGATTAAGAGTAATATACAATCGTCATACCTTCGGGGCCCCGATTGAATACCTATGATATTCGTAGAACCGCTCGTGCCGACAGGGTTGTCGACCTCCGCTGCTGCTGCGGGCCGTCGGCGGCGGATGGCGTGGCAGTCGTCCACGGCCGATGTGCCGATAATTCTTCCCCGACCAGGATCTTGATACCACGGCGTCGCACTTCTCTCGAATCACCGTCCGTCAGTGGGTTTAATTATTCAACCCGCGCCGATCATGCGTGCCGAACTCAGTTCCGTACCACACAATTACCATGACAATTCCACTACACCAACCATTAGGAGCGTGATCAATTATTCTACCGACACTAATCTTTTACTTTGCTGATATTTTCAATGTCCTATTTATATTCATGTTATACTACAGTTTCTAATATTTCCATTGTCACACTGCGTATCGTCTGCGTCCTTGCACTATTCGCCAGCCTACGCCACGCGTCCGCACTCGTCGCCGCTCCGCTAACGTCTCATTCGCGATTCTCCTAACGAACTTTTTTCCTGACCGGGAGCACGCCGGCCACGTCCTTCATCGACGGGCGGCACGGCTCGACTGTCCCAAACGGCTGCTTACACGTGCTCGCTCCCCGCTTCTAACCGAAATTCTCACGCTGCTCGCGGTGGTGGCACCGGTGGCGGTGGCAACCGTCGCTGGCTGCCCGCTGCTCGCAGCGCCCGGCGCACGCACCGCGCAGTCCAAAATAGCTATTGATTTCTTACACTAATGATTTAATTAGTGTAATGAAACACATATTATGGGTTTCAACATATATATATATATATATATATATACGTATATGTATATATATGTATATATACATAAAGCACAAATTATTTTAAATTACATATTTAGGTGTACCACAAATATAATACAAATGATATTTAGATGTATAAAAGCAATCGTAATGAGTGTAAGACAAATGATTTTACAAAACTTTCAATGAAACATATTAAAATTTAACTTTACGCGCTTTTTGTTTCGCGAATTGTTTGATTAATTCTGCTAGATCAAGTACTGATGCTTCAGCATGTTCGATAGATATAGTAGCTAAGCTAACGAGTCTCTCTTCAGACATTGTGGAGCGTAAAAATGTTTTTATGAGTTTGAGTTTCGAAACACTACGTTCTCCACTTGCCTCAGATACTGGTACTGTTAGAAGAATCTTCAGAGCGATGAAGGCATTCGGTACATTATCCTGCAGATTTTGCTGTAGTATAAATGTAAGCACTTCTTGTGGGGGTAAAGATTTTGGAAGTCTTCGAGCTACTATATAGGTGTTGTGGTGCGTTATCGATGGCAATTTTCATGAAATAATTGTAAACGTTGTCATTGCCAACAATAGTATTTAATATAAGAGCAGCTTTCGATGGCTTAGCCATCATCATCAGTTGTCTTGACAAGAGAACGAGACAACTGATGATGATGGCTAATCCATCGATAGCTGCTCTTATATTAAATACTATTGTTGGCAATGACAACGTTTACAATTATTTCACTTCGAGCTACGGCCAAAAGTTCGTAGCAAAGGTCTTCACCGACAATATCTTTGTCTTCATTATGTGTTAAAAATTGCTCCAAATTCTTACAGTCTTGATATGTCTTTTGTTTCAAACTATATATGTCATACAGGAACCCAAACATAATAGTATATTGCTTCAGTAATTGAAATCTCTGTTCAACCGACTGTATGGCTGTATCTAAAACAGCACAGTAGAAATCCGCACGGAATTTTTGTTTTGGAGCTTGGGGTGTCTCATCTTGGCTTTCATAATCAAAATGACGTATCTTCCTTCTGCTTCTAACATTTTGTGATTCGAAGTTCGATGGAATCTCTAGATTCTTTGCAATGTCCGTAGCATCTTGCAAAATCTCTTCAAATCTCTCCTCACTCCTACAGTCAAGGTAGTCCTTAGTAGATTCTAACTGCTTTATAGCTGAAGACAAGTCAGAGTCCTTCGATTGCAGTATCTTACTTATTATGTTGACTTCAAAACGAATGTTGTACTACGTTACAAGAGATACTATAAACTTAAAATTGCTAATTGCATCTGCAAGGCTTTTGGCTTCCATTCGACAGATGTTTCCCGATGAACCTGTTAGGTTTGTGTCATTGTCAATCGACATTAAAGCATCAGGTCATTGACCTGATTGTCAAATTAAAACAAAAACGTACAATAGAAATAATTTATTCCACAGAAGGATAACATTCTACATTAAGGTGACTCTTCAAGCTGCTAACCACATAAAAACTTTTGGCAGTTTCACAGACCAAAACAGTGAACAAAATTAAATAAAAAATAGATCAACACCGTGGCAAAAATTGCACAAATGAATGGATTTTTTTATATTAATTTCTGTGTAATATTTTGGTCTGTGACACTGCCAAAAGTTTTCGTATATTTAGGAGTTTGAAGAATCGCCTTAAGAAAACAAACTATAATGCAACCTGAGTACATAGTTCCTTATACAGTTTATATAGTAAAAATACTCAATAAAATGGAATGCTTTTTACTGTACAAATATAACACATGAAAATATTGTAACACCCCCAGTCGTCTCGGGAGAGAACGCCCGGTAAGCGGTCCGGTTAATAGCTCAGTCGGTGATGGAAGGAATCGTTAAACAGATACTGGTAACATGAAAGAAACACTTTGATCACTGGTAAAAATCACTTTTATTCCTGGGCAAAATAATTTAAAATGCCCCAGGGAAGTTACACTTGTAAATAGAATAAGAAATCTGAAAATTAGGTGGACAGATAAGAAGATGAAAAGTTAGTATCCAGAGTAAAGCTTAAAAATTAGGAAGACTTATAATTAACATTACAATGGTAACAAATATTACAGGTCAATGTGTCATAGCGCGACACCGCATTACAGAATTTACGCAGGGATGAATACCCTGAATTACATTGCCTTGGTAAAGTTTTTTTTTTTTTGTGGGCCCGAGACGGGCGCGTTGCGGCCGAGGGCGGCGGCAACCTTCACAGAGGGCGTGGCCGGGGCGATGCCCTTGCACCCACTCAGGCACGCACGTCAGCTGGTCGGCCGTCTGATGACATCACCAAGTGGGGTGGCGGCGCGGCCGAGGCGTTGTAACGGCGTCTGGTAGTCTGTCTGGTTGTAACTCGAAGCGGAACTGGTAGAATTGGTAGTAACTGGTAGACTTGGAGTAGCCGGGATTCTCTCAATCTCAGGAGCGTAGTGGTCAACCATGCGTCTCTCTGATTTCCGTGATAATAATTGTCGAATACAACTTCGGACAGTTTACAACTTCTTCGGAGAAACATTCGCCTCACGACGAATTCCCACCCCAGAGAATTTTCTCTGTCTACTGCAGCCGGCACAATGCTCAAAACTCGCAGCAAAATAATAAAACCCCACACAGGCACATTCGCCCGAATAATTCCCACCCCAGATAAGTTTTTCTCCTAACTGTCCTCAGCCTAATACTCAGGCTTCGTCTGACAAAAATTACAATTCTTTCAGAGACACACTGGTCTCTCCCCGACGAATAGTTACCCCCCCGGAGAAGATTCTCTCCCGACTGCTCCCCGTCTAAAAGATCTGGCCCCGTCTGATGCTCTGCACTTTCTTTTCTTCTCTCACTCGAAATTGTATTAGGTTAACTTTTGCCCCCACCCAATTTTCTCGTGTGTTCAAGCTCTTATGATAGTCGCGTCGCTATTGGCCAAAAGAAATGTCGCATTACGTTATTTCAACCAATCGTGACAGGAGTAGTGAATGAAGTTTCGACTCTTTGCGTCACTGTGAGCGTACAGAATTTTCTTATTCCTTCTAGAACATCAGCCATGCTTGCATAAGGCAGGCGTTGTCCGTGAAAGAATTTATCGCTCTGGGATTCCCTAGATGTCGATTTCAAGAGCGTTCTAGAAGGTTCGCAGCTGGCCGGGGCGACCACGAGCGTCTCGCAGTGAATCTTTCGACAACTGACCCTTCTAACGACCTTCTTAATGGGCCGGGGGCGCAAATAGCTGTCCGATAAGCGAGGTTGCACGTGCAACGCCGTATGTTTATTTCCCAACTGCCCTCAGCCTTATGAAATTTTGTATGAGGAAATTGGTATCGCCACAATATGAAATTATTTATCGAGATGAATGGAACTAAAACAATCCTTGTTAATAAAAATGAAAGTTGGAAAAGTGTAAAGAAAGTCTGAAATTTCCGGATTTTGAGAAATAATGAAAATACTTCATTTGCAATAAAATTATAAAAAAAATTCTTCTATGTTGTACGCCCTTAATACGAAATATTTTTTTATTATGTAGGGCGCAAAGTAGAATTTTTCGTTCGTGCAAGTTGTATTGCAATAGGCACCATTTTAATTTGTTGTCATTCATGTATGATAAAGTGAAACCGTTGCGTCCAAGGAAAAGGTTACAAAGTACATTTTTGCGCTCAAGTGTTTAGCCCGAGGCCGCAAAAATTCATTTTGTAGCTGCTTTTAAGAGGCGCAAATTTCCACTTTGATAAAAAATATACCATTAAAATTTGTTAGACGCACCGACACCGTAGATATTCTTTAAACAAGTTCCATGTTTTAATACATTTAATATATAAATTGAGAAAATACAAGTTTTTGAAGAGTAAGCAAATAATACTTAGTAGGTAATAATATATACAACAAAAATTAACTACTTTTTAAGTAGAAGTTTCTAACTTCTTTCTTTCTTCTTTAAATTAATAACTTTCACAAAAAATAGAACAATAAGATTTATTATAAAAAATGTACCAAATTTGCGCCCCCCTGAGGTTTGCGCCCTAGGCGGTCGCCTAGTTTGCCTATAGGTAGCGCCGGCCCTGCCACTTCCACTTCTACTTGTAATTGAACGAAAGAAAATTAGTACGCGACCGGTTAGAGAGAAAAGTCTCTAAAATATTCTTCATATAATAGTATGTTTTGACGCAGCTAGTTAGAATTCAATTAGGAGGTTTCTTTATTCAGTCAAGTATAGATTACGTGCGAACGACATACTGATTGTACCGTACCGGAGTGATAACGCTTTTGTACTGCAGAAGCATTAATAATAATACCAAACTACATCTTGCGAGTACAGAGGACCGTGTATTCTCGGGCTATTGCGGTAATTTAGCCAGCGCTTCTAATATCAACATTAGCCAGATGAAGACCGAAACGATCCGTTTGTCATTTTTACTCTTCTATACACATCGTCTGCATATTATGTTAACGAAGCTGCTACTCCTAACATCAGCTATATTTGGGACTCAAGCCTTAATGTATTAATGACCAAAGTATATGCTACATCTAATTTTTCACTGGTCTAGACTGTAAATATGTCACGACCACTTCAATTTTGACAGTTTACAATTGAAAATCACACTCAATGTACTACAGCATCCAAGTCATCATTAAGATGTATTTCTTTCACGTCAAACGCGCGAAATGAAAGTGACACCAGTGTGCTTGTCTCTAAAAAGAACTTCGTGTAAAACAGTTTTCTACTGAATAGTGTTATTATTGTTAAGCGATATGACGACAAAATTACAAAATCGACTATTTTACAATGTTTACGATGACTCATTAGAGGTGCAATATTATCTTCATTTTTCACATTACTTTTAATTATTTATCACTGCTAAGGCGTCAAAATAGTCGACTAGAATTTGGTGGGAGAGCAAATTAAATAAAAAATTGTGATGTTGACCAACGTATTCTAACAATATCCAATGATTTTGTCTCCTGAAATGGAACAATTATTTTGTCACCACATGTGATCATTATAATCTGTTTTCCAATACTAAATATTTCAAAAACAAGATTGTGTCACTTTACCTCACTTTATTTTTACGACTTTTTACTAAATCTCCGCGTGATTCCCGTCCGCTGAGGTTCCACGATTTGTGAGCATGTATAATTTTGTTCAAGGAGCTTAAATTACATAGCCGCAAAGATTGGCAATAATGCACTGATTCTCAAATGACAATCACTAGCTCCTGACTGTGGGAAAATACTGCTCCGTATACGCGAAGCAATAGGGCAACCAGTGAATGCTCTACTTGTATTGCAATAATGGAAGCAAACGGCGTCTTCTCGTGAATTTTTTGGTCACTTGAAAACGTTTAGCGCACTTCTCCGGACAGTTCTGTGCCTTGGACGCAACGCTGCAAAATACTGTATTTTAAATGTAAATACTACTTACATTTTGTTTACTCCCTGCCATTGGGTTAGCGGGTTTTTGAACAAAAAAATTATGTATCTCTACGGGGCGATAGTTAAAAATGCACGAACATAACCAGAATTTGTGTCAAGGAGAGCCTACGCATAATTTTCATTGCAAATGAGGCGCCAAACGTAAATAAAACGCGAAAGCAATAAGGTAACAATCACACATTATTTTTAATACCAATATTTTCCAAAACACCTGCTTGCGTAGGAACGAAGGCTGCCATTTGCAAGCAGCTGGCACTGTGTCTCACGTCGGGGCGTGCGCCGTGAGAGCAGGCGTGCTGTGTGTTCCGGCAGGCTTTCAAGCCACACAACAAAAGCGCGTCGCGTTAAAGCGGGCGGGAAGGGGGGGCGTGGAAGTGGAGGAACGGCTCTTCGCGGTCGATGGCAGGCAAAGCCCCCCACGCGCCCAGGCAAGTCCACGGGTCGCTTACCATGCGCCGCCGCCTGCACCGGGGGCGAGACATCGTCGGAGGGGAAAAAGTACATAAGTCAAAAATGACACTTGGTGTGGTACAGAAATCTCACAACAGAAAAATCTGTTCTTTGGCTCGTCAGCCTGGCCTTGGCCGACCAGCTGTGACCCAGCCTCTCGGCCATGGAATAAGGGGTTTGTGTGGTTAGCACGAAGACATTCCTTCACCGTGTATACTGGTCTTCTTAACTTGAGAGCGGGCTTTTTAATTTTCACGCAGCAATAGATATTGGAACATGTGTAAGGAAAGTGCATTGTTAAAATTTTACCCCGAACGGGAATGGAACACGGGGCTGCGTCGTAGAAAGTAAGCTCGCTAACCAAGGGCTTCCAAGAAAAAGTACTTACGTAAAATCGAATTGGATCTACATATTAATTATTTACATAGACAGTGCAAAGAGATCATGCTCATCATCATCACCTGTTGTCGTGAAAAGTAGCAGGGAATAATCAATGAAGCTTTTTACACCGGTCTTAGCAAAAATAATACTTTAATATTTTGTGCATGTGTTTTAGTGTGTTCCAATTTTCGAAGGCTATGTGCGATTCCTGGATTTGCCGTGAGTCGTTGTTCAAGCCCACTAGGTTGAAAGATCCAAGCAGATTCAAGGTCCATATTCGATACCAATCAATTAGTTTTGTCCAAAAACCCATCTCTCTAGCTTAATATTCTGCAGGTTCTGGTCGGTCTTACAATGGTCCTCGCGGTTGTAGGAGCAATGACTTAAATAGTGGGCAATGTTCATTGCATCAAACTCTTCCCTATGTAACTGAGTATGGGATACGTCGCCTCTCCTAAAAAAGTTACGGCCTAATTCGTTATTTTATGAATTATCTCAAAATATTACGCTCGGCTCTCCTATGGGGCAAGGGCAACTTCTCCTAACCCTGAACACATTTCCTCTTAAAATGCAGAAAAGGGTGTATATTCGCAAGCTGGAGCGGCGCGAGGCGGTGAAACGTGGATTCATACGAAAATATAATTGCCAGATTTTTTCAATCAATTAACCGAAAATTGTGTTATGTTTATATTCTTCACGGCTATATGATATTTATTTTCTTACTAAATTCTCTCGTTTATAAACATTTTTGCAAAGTGACAGAAACATGTTTGAATTGCGAATTCTTTTCTTGTTTTCATTTTTGTTGTGTTATTTATTAATCAGTTATTTATTTATTTAGCAATAAGTTTACTCTAGATTGAGAATTTGAATTCTGACTGATGTATTATATCATTTTAATGGATATTTTTGACAGCAAAAAATGGGAATTAATGTAGCTAAATGTTAGGCAATAACTGTCAACTGACTTCTCGTCAAAACTGCCATAGACCATCCATTCCGGAGGAATTTTCAAAGGCAACCCTTACTTTTAAATCTTTAGTAACCTTGTTACCTTGCCCCTGACCTTGACATACCTGTATTATGCTATCTATTTCCACTCGATCAGATGTTGTTATACGGCTATTTAGATCAGATGTTGGTATACGGCCGCAAGCGTCAATTAAACAGTTCCGCTCCCGTGTTCCCCGCGCTCTACTTATCTAGCCACTACTGTCTCAATTAGTCTTGTCCTGCACTGCTCCACGTCACCAGGGACAATGCCGTTTAGTTTTTGCTTTGCTTAAAACGCAAATTTGAAAACAAAGCGAGGTAAAATTTTTAATAGCAACTTTCTTGAACACATAAAAGAATTTGTGTAAAATTTGTCAGAAATTGTTGAAGTGGTTTAAACATTCTTGTGAAACTTTTGCATAAAATACATACAATTATACATACATATACTTGCACTAACATTTATATATCAAAGTTCTCTGTTGTATTTTACGGACTATAAAGCAATACGGAATAAAATACATACTTTAATTACTAAGCATTTTTAAAAAAAATGACATTTTTACTATTTTTTTAGATTGCAAAGCCCGACTTTAAAGTATCTTAGTTTAAAAACCGAACTGTCTTTAAAATACCTGAAAATTCTTATCGAAACTATCTTCTAACTCTAACATTGTACTATTATTGATAAGACAAATCACTTTGAACTTCACTGACTTCATAGTCTCCAATGAAGCGTCATAGGCTAGAAGCTTTCTGGGTTGGTGATGGTGGGGCGGGAGGGAGACTTAGCAAGCATGTGAATGCCTGCGACTCATGTTCCTCACATCTGTGCACTGCTGCTATCAGTTGAATCCAATGTTGCCAAATAGAGATAGGTTTTCCGTGTAATCGAATATAATGCCATTTTTAAGACTAGCGATAATTTTAAATCAAACTGGGAATTTTAATATTAATTTCAAGTATAAGACGCCCCTGAATATTGGAGGCAATTTTTCGAAGAAAAAGTACATTTTGTAGTCCGTAAATTCTGTATTTCTTTTTCTACATCTCAAGACACCATTAAAAAGATGTCCAGTGTTGCAATGTACCACATAACGTCCATTGGAAACCACTGGCATCTTTAATAAGAAGATCATGAACGTGGGTCACTTGAAACTTAGGTACCACGCGAATGTTGAGTCATGTTGAGTGCGTACGAACCGACCCCAGCGCCTCATTTCGCAAACTTCGCTCGCGATTTGTTGAGGAACGTGATGTCCGCTCGTTACGCGGCAGAACAAGCACCGTCTGGAACTTCGGCAGCTGCTCCGCCTCCCTGCGCGAGCCCCGAGAACCGCTGCGCGCAATTGCCACCTATGCCAACATTGCTGCGACATCGCTCGTTCACTGCCACAGTACGGAGTAATTCAGTAATGCTTGTTTTTATGGAGATGTGTTTGATATCTTAAGTGTGTGTGTGTGTGTGTGTGTGCGTGGGTGGGTGGGGGTGGGTGGGTGAGTGAATGACAGTAGTTCAAAATCTACGCAACTCCTCTCTTGCAATACATTCGAAAACTATGACTGTGTGCTTACCGAGTACTACAGGAAAGAGCTCCAGAAATTGTATTTTTCCTTGCTAATAATTAGGTAGTATCAAATGCGTGGTATTGCAAATTTTTAGCAAATGAGGAAAACAAACCCAATCTACCGATCCGGTGGCCGAGATCGCTAAGGCAGTAGTGCAGTAGGGATCTCGGACCGACGGATCGCGGGTTTAAGACCCGCCTCGGGTGTGGTTGTATTGTGTTCGTCCTTTCACCCCCTATCATCATCGTATCGTGTCATCCTCACAGTTACCATACCGCTACACGCAATAGTGATCGCTAATGACATAGTAGTTGATGCGACCCTTAATAACAAAAAAAGTACGTGAAGTCCTCTTTTCTGCACCACCATTATACTATCCGTACGCTAATGTTTAACTTGTGTTATATCCCACAAGCCAGACTGGAAGAAACTCTCAGTGAAACTAGGGAACTAAATTATATATGCAGCTCCATACCCAAAGACTGTATACTCAAGAATTTACTTCCATATTTACTTGGTGCCTCTGGGCAAAGTTCGTGAAACTCTTTCTAAAAAAAATTGGAAGTGTTCCAGGAATACTTTGGGAAAACAATGCTTTTGAAGTTGCTTTGGCCTACCATATTCTCTGTAAATGATTTTGGGGGCACTTAATTCTCTGAATATAGAACCTGGAACGCACCCCGTCCGCTATTTCCCTTTAATAAAGAACTCTACCTTCACTTTGCTCGTTCACTGAATCGTGATTGGCTAACGGAGACTGCCGACGAGGCAAATGAGTAACGGATAGGAAATGTAATTCTCGAATTCTCGTCAAATTCTCCTTCATGTCCTTCATATTTCTCCAAACGACGTCTATATTTACGTTGTTATATATATTTACGAAGTTGATGAGACCTGAAATAACAGAAAAAACAATAATGTATTGTCCAATTTTCAGGAAATAATGCTCATCCATAAGCACTCGCGCATGAGTTTGCGTTTGAGTTTCTTCTGACATTGAAAGAAGTAATTTAAATGAAATTGTTTACTCTCTTTTGAAATTCTAAGTACCTTTCAAAAAAATCCCCTTTCAAGAAAAGAAACTCCGTTTTACTTGTAAAGGAACAATGTTGTACTTGAACTCGTTGAACTTGTTATGCAGAAACTCCAAGAACAATTCATTCACTCAGAAATTGTATAATGAATTATGGTCATACACATTATTGTTTCATTCAACATTTTATTATTCTAATAGATGAAATCATATTTAATTTTCCCGTTCGTACAAACGTACGCTCTTCTCCAAAAATGTGACACTATTTAACGCTTCCTACTTGAATGATTGTAACCTTTCTGCTTGAAATAGAATTCATCCATATATCACGGTGGGTTTCGCTCCTGCAGGTAAACAGACGTATATGTCTGCGAAACCTCGCTCCAAGACTCAGCCTCTTAGATTCAAAGTTTGTTCAGAAAAACTGCTTCCCTAGACCCTGTGAAACTGTTCTGTACAATTTTAAAATCATTTTTCCCAAACATCCTATCTACTAGGTCATTGAAAAGAGTGGTTCGTGCCGATGGAACCGCTATCCAATCGTCTTGATTCACAAAACCTTCGAGATCTACCCGGCGACGAGAGTGACTCCCTCTGCCGACAGGAACGATTTCGCAGTTTTACGTCTTTCCCCAGAGTTTGCTGCAAGTATCGATGTTCTGAGCAGATAGCAAGTCCTGCACCGCTTCACACGACTTGTGATTAATTGCCGAACGTCTCCAAGTTTCTCTGGCAAACTCCTTGTCGAAGTAAATTTCATTTGCATATCACACAAATTTGCTGCGGCAGATACGGGGCACTTCTCTCTTAGAATAAATTAAGCATTTATGAAAGAGAACTCTTCCGAGAGAATCGAGATTAATTACTGTTTCATTACTTTCCTTTAGCGATGTAAAAAGAATTCTTTGAATGAAGTTACGAGTTTGTTTCCAGCTTCCGTCTCACGTACAATGTAATTTAAGAAAAAAAGTAGCTCTATTGTGAGAATTTATTCACAACGGTAACTTTCAAGCATTGATTAGTAGATTATACGCAGTAAATTTAGTTTTGTTTATTCTCTGTGTTGATAGTAGTCCTAATACAAATGAATGGAAATTTTGATTATGAATGGTAATATTGTCAATGGCTAACTGTTCTGTATTCTCTTTAGAAAGATGATGTGCAAGTTAAAGCAGAGATAAAAATGTGTATTCACTATAAACACAAGTTAAAATTTAAATGTTAAATTATTAGTTCACTGGGATAAAATAAAAATTGTGTTGTTTGTTTTTATTATTTGTATTTTTAACCAAAAACGACACTTTTCAATTTTATATTTCATTTCATTTTGTGCTTTAGTTTCCATTCTATATTAATGAACCTATTTTTTTCGAGCAAAGAGAGGGTTTACATATGAAGCAAATGAAAGTTTCGTGACTTGCCTTGCTTAAATCAATAATAATGACTTTACAAATAGTTTAATTTATTCTAAATTTTCATCATGTTCATTATTCTTAATTTTCATTAGGTGTAACTTTGTTATTATAGTATAGCAGATATTCCCTTCATATTCTCTCATTTTAGTGCTGACTCGTGAGCGCGTAGTTATATTCTATTAGAAACTGTTAGCATAGTTGTTGCGCGCAAGCAAATGACGAATGTCGAGCTGGGATGAAATCCCTGAGCTCATAATCCAAATCTGGAAGTGCAGCAAAGTGGAAACGCCTAGTGAACAATAATGATATTAAATACACAGAATACATAGGCCAATTTAAAGTTCTAAACAATATTAATGAGCAATAGTAGTAATAACTCAAAGCAATGGTTAATTTTACTGAAAGTTGGTAACAAGCACCATCATGGTTTAGCTGCTTGCAACCTCGTGCTACAACACAGCGTACACGTGTGGCTACACTGGGGTAGTGACAACAAAATTAGCGGCATTCGCTAGAAGCGCAGCGAGATTTCAATCATTTTTGTGTCTTGATTTGATGAAATCTACAGAAATGAAAGAACAGTGATGTGATCCAGATCTTTCCCTAAACTGTAGGAGAAGAGTAAGATAATTCGTCAGGGTGAGATATCAATTAACTTTTTCGCAAGACGGTAGACGGAGCGGACGTAGTGAGTGATATGCAAGAGTCGTTACGTCGAACAAGAATATATTTATACTTGATTTTTATATATTTTCATGTAAATACCCACCGTTGTCTCCGATTCATCGAATTAAAGGCATAAGATGACTTTTGTTTCCACGATTCCAAAAATAAGCTCTTAGTACTTTCAGTGTTTATAACAATAATTAGTGTTTCAGTGTTTGCCAACATTCCAACTTCCACTCAATGTACGGAAGGTATAAAAAAGTAAAATAAAAAGGTCAGGTTAATTCAGAGTAAGTCATGTAAGTCAGAGTAAAGAATGTTTAATATCGAAATTCATTAGACGAAATATACATGGCAAGAGAATTGTAATGTTCGAAACCTGAAATTCTAGTGAGTAAGTGACTTTTCATACAAAACAGCGAGGTTTGACGATCATGGTCTTTACAAATAGTGCTGAAAACTTCGTTAAACGTCCGGAACATGTGGACGAACTAATGACTTCCAACTAACGTCTAAATTAGCAATAATCATATTTATGTTCTCGAAGAACATTGCGCACGTACATAGTACGTTATATACTATCCAGCTCTGTCCTGACACTCCTTGCTCTGTTCATTCCCATCCGATGTCTCATCGTACAGGGGCCCAGGTTTGCCGAGACCGCCAGCCAATCAGAGAGATCTCTCCGCCAATCACGGCGCACCTGCCTCTCCCGAGCGCCTAGGCAGGATAGTACTTGTATATAACACCGGGCGCGTAGCGCCGCAGTGTCGCTGCCCTGAGGAAGTCTGCGACATGTCAGGCGAAACGACGGCACCCCAGCCAATGACGCGGCGTCTCCCGGATAGCCAAGAATTTTCTCGAAGAACATTACACGAGTACATTTTAAAATTTCAAAAATACTCACGCAGTTAATTAATCTAATAATTATTTACTCCGCCATCTCTCCTTGGACGACTTACATATTCTTCTAAACTCTCCGTAGGGTGTGAGTGTCGTGTTGGGAATAGAGAGCACAATGCTCGAAAACAATTGATGTCGGTGGCGTTTAAGCGTCGCACGTCGAGATGTGCAAAGCGAGTTCGCAAGAAGCAGCTCTAAGCCACTCACAATCTTCCATCGCGACTCCCCAACTCGCTGGAGTGAGGTAGTTAGCGCGCGCGTCGCGGCTGCTAAGAATTACTGGGGCTGCCGAAACAAAGGAGCGACGGCAAGCGCCACTGGGGGCGGGGGAAATGGGAAGGGAAGTACTCTGCCCCCCACCCCCCGAAACTCTTGTTGCTCGTTCCTTGCAGGACTCGTTTGCTCTACTCTCCACCTAATTCTCTTTCGTCAACTCGACGGGCATTCTGTGCACCCTGCGGACCCGATTCTCCATTTGCCTAGCCGTTCCTCACTTTTCTTTCGACTCGCTCTACGCCTTGGCCTCTGCTCTCAATGGTATCCTTTCTCACTTTTTAAAACTTTGTGTTAACTCGTCCTCACTCCCTTTCTTAGAACACATTAAATATTTCTTCAGTTTCTTTTGTAGCATTAATATTTTTTAACATAACACACATGACCGTGCTCTGTAATCACCGATCTTTCTTTACCTGTTTTGTGAGATATATATCTTCGCCTCTTCAACTCACAGTCGCACCTTGCAATCACGAATTTTGGGTGGCCAGACCCATCCATGTTTTTTCTTCTCTTTCGTTTGTACTTCAAATTCCCGACATCCATGTATTCCTTACGTACTACTGTATTGTTCAGAACTTATTACTAATCTGCCTTTACTGACGTTCCTTACCTTCTCCATTTCGATATTTCCTTGCGAGCCTAGTTTCTTCTTTTTACTCTTCTTCTATGCGGACTCTCCTATCCAGTCTCGATCCCGTATTCTCTCGTTGCTTCCTTCCCCCCCTATATATTCGTCTTGCTCTCTCCACTTCTCGGCTGCTCAGTGCAGCTGTTACGCATTAGTGCGGCTGACGCAAGAAAGCTGCCACCAAAGCCATCCCGGAATCAGCGAGGGGGAGGGCGATGGTCTTTAAGGGCAACGGCATGCGCGGGCAGAAAGGAAATTACGTCGCCCCGCGACCCCGCAACACTTGGTTGTAGCGAACGCCTCGCCATTTCCCGCAACACCTCACTAAGCGCCACTCCGCCCTGCTTCACCTTACAGCGCTCTGCCGTGGCCCCTCTCTGTCCCGCCCTTCCCCGTCCCGGACCATCTTGCCCCGCCCACCACGTCACGCCCCGTCTCACATCGCTCCACCCTGCACCATTCCGCCCCATCCAACCACCCTTGCTCTTTCCTGCCCCGCCCAGTCCTGTTCCGTTCAGTCCTTCCCCATCCAGGCCTGCCTTGCCCATCCCACCCCATCCCCGCCCCGCCCCGCCCCGCCCCGCCCCGCCCCGCCCCGCCACGTCCCGTCCCGTCCCGTCCCGTCCCGTCCCGTCCCGTCCCGTCCCGTCCCGTCCCGTCCCGTCCCGTCCCGTCCCGTCCCGTCCTGTCCTGTCCTGTCCTGTCCCGTCCTGTCCTGTCCTGTCCTGTCCCGTCCCGTCCAACACCGCATCATCCCACCCCACCCCGCCCCGCCCCGCACCATTCCGCCCCCTCCTTGCTCCTCCACCCCGCTCCTCCTTGCTCTATTCGTGTCCAGCTCTGTCCTGACCCTCCATGCTCTCTTCCTTCCCACCTCTTGCCCCATCCTGTCCCGCTCCATCCGGTCCTGCTCAGACCTGTCCTGCTCTGCTCTGTCCCACTCCGCCCTGAGCCACTCCGCTATGTCCCGCTCCGCCCTGTGCCGCTCCGCTCTGCCCCATCCCGCTCCTCTCCATCTTGCCGCGTTCCACCCCGCATCACCCCATTCAGACCCGTCCCACCCTGTCCCACCCTGTCCCACGCTGCCCCACCCCGTCCCACTCCGTCCCACCCCGTCCCACCCCGTCCCACCCGTCCCATCACGTTCCACCCCGTCCCATCACGTCCCACCGTCCCACCCGTCCCACGCCGTCCCACCCCGTCCCACCCCGTCCCGCTCCGTCCCATTCCGTCCCACCCCGTCCCACCCCGTCTCCACCGTCCAACATCATTCCATCCCTCCACGCCCCCAGTCTGCTCCAACCGGTTTTGCCTCCCCCTCATCTCTCGCTCTCCGCCCATCCCCGCCCCGCCCCGCCTCGCCCCCCGCTGTTCCGGCAGCGCCGTTCTCTTGAGCGGCGCCACTCGACCGATTAGTGGGCTAATGAGCTCCGCCGCCGGCTGCACTGAGCGGGAGGGGGCGGGCGGGAGGGGAGATGGAGAGCACCTGCCGGCGCCTTCGCTTTAAAGGGCTAATCGAAAAATCTACAAAGGAAGTAATAACAGTCTCAACTTGTGTCTTCAAGTTATGCTACGATTCATATAGTTCAAAGACGATTGTAGTGTACAAAAAAGAAACACTCCAATTCCAATGCTATAAAACTAATACAGCAGAGTATCACTCGTAATGTGTTTCTCCATTCTTTTGATGTGAAAACGAATAAATACAATTCAAAAATAGCAACCTCTTGTTATAAACAAACATATATTGCTGCACTTTTCTGTATAATGTATATTTGCAATAATTGGGAAAATATTATTTCTCAGAATACTTATCTCGTCGACACGTCTTTTCGACACGTTTCAGAGGATGGAAAATAAATTTAATTTTAAGAATATGTAAATAAATGTTTGTATGGTTTACAGTAGTTAAATGGGTTGTGAAGGTCTCCTATCTTCAGCCATTTACTCAAGACAATTTTTTTATTCAACTAGAATAATCTTTCTTATCCAAGTTTTACTGCGCGACAGTAACCAACTCTAAATATAAACTAATCCTAGTGTCCTTTGAGCTCAAACCAACTTAAAATTAGAATAATACACTAGTCACAAATAACCTTTCTCAAGTTAGTTTGAAAATGTACGATACTATCCATCACTCTGCTCAATGTACAGCTCAGGGTATTCACAACTGCAACAACCTTCATTTGTTCTTTATTAACGGTTAGATGTGTCGGTTATAGGTATAACGGTTAAATATGTTTAACCTGCCTTTAAGTTCTAAATATGTACTTTATTACGATTGAATTATTAATTGTCAGTTATTGAGAAAACCTACAAAAAATGTAATGTCTGGTTATGGAACGAAATGATCGAGATACGTACGCAAACCTTGGGAACAATTAATTTCGAATGGGGTTCTTTCGTAGTGCTTTTACATTCTGGCTACGGAGAAGAGAGAAAGTTATGTATTGTTGCGCGAAAAAAAAGCAAATTTTCTACAGAATAACGTTTAATATAGGGAGTTACAACGAAAAAGTCGATAAATCCAGTTGCTCAATTTAAAAAAATCATCAAACACGGTGTAGTCATAATCCATGTTTTGTGAGTCCTTGATTCAGAAAAATTGAATGACGGCAAAACGTCTGTCTGTCCGCCTGTATGTCTCTCTGACTGTCCGTCTGAGAACAACGCTAGTGGCTAAACAGTTCAGGCGATTTTCTCCAAAATGTATATACGCCTATTGATCTGGAGCACGTAGCGGCCACTTGAATTTCAAATCTATATTTTAATTTTGAGGGGTAATTTACATAACGCCCCTGGAAAATTTTCCAAATTTTCAAAAAAGATTTCGTTTTTTATTATTTTTTGTTTGGATAATGTAATGGTTGTTTATGTGGATTGGGCAGGTCTCATGTTCGTCGAAAACGCTGAAATTTTCGAAAAATGTGAAGTTCAAATAGTTTTCGGAGTCTTCGTCACAACTAAAAATATTAAAAATATTTAAAATATTAAAATTATTAAAAATATTAAAAATATTAAAAATATTAAAAATATTAAAAATATTAAAAATATTAAAAATATTAAAAATATTAAAAATATTAAAAATATTAAAAATATTAAAAATATTAAAAATATTAAAAATATTAAAAATATTAAAAATATTAAAAATATTAAAAATATTAAAAATATTAAAAATATTAAAAATATTAAAAATATTAAAAATTTCAAAAATATGTTTGTCCTTTATTGAAATCTGCTGCTTAAAAATAAATTTTGAAATAAGTTCGTGCATTATTTTTCTAAAATTTTAGTACTTTTTTGCCTGAAGTGAAAATACGGGCGGAAAAGTGTGTGTTGTTTTAGCACCGCTAGTTTACTTATGACAAATACACCCAATTCCTTAGAAGAGCAGTGTCCATTTTTATTACCTATATAAAACCACATCAGAAAATGCGAAATACGCTGTCCGGAAACGTTACCTAACATTAACATTCAATGTAGGCTTTCACGGCCGGTTTCTACAAAATTAGAAGTTTCCGGGTTTGTTTCCGTTGTCGGTCAACGCTGTGCTGCCAAGTAGAACACTTTGCCCCCGCCTGCAGCGCCACTGATGTTGCCTGCCACAGTTGCAGGCAAAACGTATGGACCAGTCGCCGTTGGACCACGGTCTACAAACCAGGAAACATCCAATTGTGTTATCTAACATTGTTTGAATTGGCCACGTGACCATGACACGCACTTGTTGATTTTGAAAAAAATATCCGTCCAGGCACGGCACAGCACAGCGTCCTTGTGTGTGAAACGTGAGCATGCACGATAAACTGCGGTGAACGTTGCGGATCGCTCAGTACAAAAATATAGTAATTATCATCAGTTGATTGTTTGATAGATTAGTAGTTCTGGGTATGTCAACTGCTAAAGGTCATGAGTCCTGAAAGTGTAGTGCATGTTTTTATCGCCGGGGTGACAGTGATCTTCCCCCGTTACATAGGGAGATTTAGTGTCGACCAACTCGTCCGCTTGCGAGACTTTCCCCAATCAGGTATCTCCCACCAGAGGGCCACCACCCCAGGCGGGAACAGCTCTATTGTCGTGACTGGTCTTTCGAGTGTGTGTTAGTAAAAAATGAAGAAAGGTCATGGAAGTGTAAAGCTCCGACGTTCGCCTGGGTCGATGGGAAAAACTATGAAGAAGTACCGATCAGAGCAGCCGACCGTTAGTATTCTATTCCAGAGAGTGGTAGGCAGAATTTGATCCAGCTCTATAGTTAGTGTCGAAAACTCGGGCACCTTCGGGGCTCGACCCGGTCAGCGAGACTGCGGTCACATTAGTTGAGCCACCTAAGCTTTCTTAATTATCATCTCACTACAGAGAATATGGCGGCGGCGATGGTGTGACGGTTAGCGTACCGGACTGTTATACCCAAGCTCGCGGGTTCACACCCGATCGAAGCCGTGGATTTTTAGGGCGACAAAATCCTCCGTACGCCTTCCTTCGGAGGGGAAGTAAAGCCGGCTGTCCCTTGTTGGTATATTTACTTACATGTAAAAGATCCTCAAGCCTAAATGACGCCTCTGAGCTAAATTCAAAATCGCCTGTTTCTCGCCCAAGAAATACCTCCTTCCTCTGCTAGTTGATGAAAGGAGCGTAGCGAAATTTGTGTGGTCAGACGGAAGAGCGGGCCTGATGGCCCGAGTCTCACCACGTAAAATAAGGCAAATTCAAATTCAATTCAATATTTGTGTTGTAAGGTTTCCTCGAAAAGATCTGTTGCCTTTCACCAACCACCAGTGGTTCATGACTTGCCCGACTACATTTTTTTCAGAAAGACAACACGATATCGGTGACGTAAGACTGCCACCGAAGCTGGAGAAAATGGAAAATGTCAGTCACAAATGCTTACAGGCTCCTCCCTCGATATTTAAACGGGCTGACAGGACCCATGTGGATTACATAAGAGTCTGCTCGAAGGCCCGAGCGTGCTCTAGTGGGGTGGGCGTGGGGGTGGGGGATGGAACACATTGACGGAGAAGCAAATTTTAGTTGCCGGTTTGGTCGAAATGATTGTCCGCGCAGACACTTTTTAATGAAAGAAATTTGCGATATTCTCCAAAGATAATGTCAATAAAGATAACGTATTAGTACATGGTAAAGACTTTCAGACTAATCCACCAGTATGAAAGTATTAACAAAACAAAATTGAGTTTCATGTGATATAAATGTTTTATAACTTCAATGACTTTTTATGAAAATTAAAACTAAAGCACAAGATACACCTGAGACACATTTTGTAGATATTTGCTAAATTTACATTTTTAAAATAATTTTGAACATACTGAATATATTTTTGAATATGTACGAATGCAAATATTTTTTTACATACGTTCTTGAAAGAAAATGCATGTCTAATTAAACCGTTGAAATTAACCTAGCCTTCCCCAATACAAACCAATCAACACATTTCACATATTTCATCTCTGTTCATTCTTTTTATTCCCTTCTATCTTTATTCCACTTTTGTCTTTCATCTTCGTGAATTTTACACTCATTTTGTTTTATCCTTGCAACCCCTCCCATTTTCCTTCTCGTGACTATGTCTAATGCGTCTGCTTTCCCTTGTCTCCCTTCGGGCATCTCTGTCCCAGGCAAGTGCAATTCTAAGCCCATCGGGTCTGTTCAATTTATGTGAATTTGTAACGACGGTTCGATGGCTGGGTAATACAGAGCCCTAGCGCGGATTTACTGAGCAGCACTATTGGCTTCCCCGCCTGTGGAGGGCAGCCGTAACAACGGGCGTCGGCCATTGGCCAGCGGACGAGTGGGCTTTATGGGCGGAGATTGACGGCAGCCGCGACAGCTGAAGATCGCAGCGCGCAGCAGAGATTCGCACCCAGAGGATGAACAGAAGGGCCGTGAAGGGCTCCAAGTGGCACAGTGCCTGATGCTATTAATTAGACAGAAAAATTACTTTGTTACTTAAATTAATTTGTCACATATATCAAACAGGTTTGATTTTGTTCTTAATTTCAGAAAATGGAATTCATCTGTTAGATCAAATTGCGATTTACTGGAACAATGAATACGATTTGAAAATGATAATAATGTAGTTAATTGAAAAGTATGAATCATTCGTAATATTTGGCTTTTTCATTTTTAATTAGCAAAGAAAAATTTACAAAGAACTAGGCGGATTTCTTTATGGTATCGTAATATGTGAAGCACAGATTTAAATGATCAACAAACTAAATTGCCTATTTTACGTTTGATAGTGATTCTGTAAACGAATATAAAAATCAAATCATCATATTAGACTTCAATTTAAAATGGAAATCCATGAAAGATAGAATTTTTTTATTACGAGTAAATCGAATCTAAATTGTATACATAAGTTTTATTTCACCTCTTAAAAGAAAGATTGTAAAGGACCCAATAAGAATTTGTGTCATTTCGTCCTCCTCTCTCATTGCCTGTCTAGTTCTCACTATCGTTTTACCCTTATCCCCCATTGTTCACTTGTTCTTCCCCATTTCACATATCTATTTTTCAGCAGCTCATTTTATTTAAGAAGTTTCAACGATTCAACTTTGATACACATCTCAACGCAATTTAAGAATTTAAAAGAGTGCTCGCCGCAGTACTACTCCTTGATAATACGGTTGAAACAGGAGTGAAAAATAGGGTGATATTTATCAAATATAGTAAGATGGCTGGCTGCTAATTTATTCTACGGCTGAACGAATTATCTCGTCGTTCATAGTTATGCTATTGGGTTCAGGAGAAAACTTTCCTCTGTACTTGTTACATCATCTGAAATCGGTGTACACTCGAGTTATAAAGGATGTATCTGGATAAAATTGATATCCGTTAGGTTTTGCGACAGTATCAAAGAATCGTAATAAAATTCAAGGACTGTAGTTTCAAATGTAGCATTGAGTTACACACTAACAGTAAAATTCGAATTAAGGGTTCTATAAACATTTAACTTAAATTTTATCTATAGGTGGAATTTCTTTCCCGAGAGATGGTTATGTTGTCATCTTGTTCGTTGTATGGTATGTTTGTACCAAGCCACTACTTTTAGTCATGTACTCAATGAAGGACTAACGGCATTGTACTTTTTCAATATTGTGAAATAAGAATGGAGACTCAAGAAAAACAGAACCAGAGGAATGTCCCAGAAAAATAGTGATGATAAGGATGATGATTGATGATAATGAAGAGGAGGAGAAGAAGGAGACACAAAATTTTGATATTTTTGAATCTAATTGCCGTTTTGTCAGTGAGGTTGGTGAGTGATTGCAGGTGTGCCAGAACCAAAGGTTTTTTATTGAACTTAAATCAAGTTCTAAGCCTAGTATCATAGGCTAGGAAAATTGTTTTCACTATTGAAGATGATGAAATTAACCTACCTTACGTAAGACATTTATGACCTCTAATCACTCATCATGAACCACTGAGCGGGAGCCAGGCGTAGACATAAGTGGGGGTATTGGGGTCGGGCAGGGTTTGCAGAGTCGTAAATTGGAGATGATTTAAGGAGGACAGTGCGCAGTTGATGGCGGAGGAAGGAGACGGGTCGAAGTAAGGGTGGAGGAACGGGTCAGGACGGCGGGAATCGAGTCGGACGCGTCGAGGCATAGAGGTAGTCGGACGCGTCGAGGATAAACGAGGCGAACCGTTACAAATCGAGACGAGACGAACCGTCAATACACTAACCGAGGCGAACCGAGACGAGACGCGCCGAAACGAAACGAACAGAAGCGAACAGAGATGCGCCGAAACAAGAGGGTTCAATCTCCTGTGGGATAAGTTGTGACGGGACGAGTCGAGACTGGTTAAGCTGAGTCGGGACGTGACGAGTCGGGACGTGACGAGTCGGGACGTGACGAGTCGGGACGTGACGAGTCGGGACGTGACGAGTCGGGACGTGACGAGTCGGGACGTGACGAGTCGGGACGTGACGAGTCGGGACGTGACGAGTCGGGACGTGACGAGTCGGGACGTGACGAGTCGGGACGTGACGAGTCGGGACGTGACGAGTCGGGACGTGACGAGTCGGGACGTGACGAGTCGGGACGTGACGAGTCGGGACGTGACGAGTCGGGACGTGACGAGTCGGGACGTGACGAGTCGGGACGTGACGAGTCGGGACGTGACGAGTCGGGACGTGACGAGTCGGGACGTGACGAGTCGGGACGTGACGAGTCGGGACGGGTCGAGTCGGGACGGGTCGAGTCGGGACGGGTCGAGTCGGGACGGGTCGAGTCGGGACGGGTCGAGTCGGGACGGGTCGAGACGACGGGATTAGCCGTGATGATATGAGACGACGGAATGAGCCGTGATGGGATGAGATGAAACAGAACGACGGGACGGGTGGGGACGGTATGAGGCGAGAATGAGACGAAACGATGCAGGAAGGAACGAGACGGGACGGCGCGGGTCATGACGGGTTGGGGCGAACTGGGCAAAGCCATACAGGCAGCATTTAGTGGGACAGCCGTGAGCAGAGGGGAGCGTGGCGTGGCATGGCGTGGCGTGGCGTGGCGGGGCGGGGCGGGGCGGGACGGTGCGTAGGAGCAGGGCGGGACGGGGCCAGGCGTGGCGGGGCGGGGCGGGACGAGGCGTTGCCGAGCGAGGCGTGGCGTGGCCTGACGTGGCGTGGCGGTGCGTACGTTGGCGGTGCGTGGCGTGGCGTGGCGGTGCGGGGCGGGGCGTGGCGGGATGGGGCGGGGAGGGGTGGGGCGGGGAGGGGTGGGGCCTGGCGGGGCGGGGCGTAGGGGTAGGGCAGGGCGGGGTCGAGCGGGGGGGGGGCGGAGCGGGGGCGGGGCGGGCAGTGGGAGTGGGCGCGGTCCGCGGTATCCTGGTGAGACTCCGTTCGTTACGAGCGCGCACCCGACAGCTTTCCTCCGTTCCGTGGCGCGCGGCCGGCAGACCGCGCGTGCCGTGCTGTTTATTATGCGGCGCGGCGCCGGAGAAACATCGCAGGCCAGCGGCGCTCGGGGCGCGCAGGAAGCGAACTAGCGGAGGGGGGGGGGATCCGAAACGTGCAGCCGTCGGCAAGTAGGTGGCTCGTGCTAGGTGAATTTATTCCACTACGAAGCGTATTCGAGAAGTACGTGCCGTTTTCTTATATTTAAATATTACCAGGTGAGAACAAGTTTCTACCCGTGTGTCGTCGCCTATTGTTTTCAACGCGATTGAGGTTATTGTCTCGTTTTGCTATTTGTTTATCGTTTTCAGGAATCAATGTTAGCGGGATGTTTTGGGTGTAGTTCACTAGTTTGGTTCCCAGACGGAGACCTTGTACACAGAAGCTGGTGAAGAACTTGGAAATAAATGGCGATTGTGTTGAAAAGTGAAACAGTAGATTTGTGGAAACCTAAAATCATTATGAAAACTTTTTCTCGCGAATACGTTTTTTAAAACAACTACCGCTCCTTAATTTTTAAGTATTCTTCATACGTCAGTATACTTATATATCTTACGTCAGTATGATTCAAAATGACGTTCTGACTTCTGTAAGGCTCCATAGTTCATGATGAACTGTTCTCTTCAAAGAATCAATAACAATCAATTTCCTCCAATGAAGAAAAGCGTTCCATCGTGACAAAACTTCGATACAACGGTTTAGCTGTCACACCTTCAGCTCTACGAAAGGAAAGCTTTTCTTGCCCCGAAGCATTACCCTAAAGAGGCTGCGGGGATGCTCTTAGAGATGACAGTGTGGCACTCACTGTTACGTAATTCCGTTTCTTCTTTTTCGTTCGTTCAAAACCCTTTTCTCTTATTCTTGTTCGTCTAATGTTTAATCCTATTTTTCTTTTTTTTCTTCTAGTTCTTATTCCCTTTTTTCTCTTCTCATCGGTCCTCCTTTTGTTCTTCTACGTTTGTATCTTTTCTTCTTCTTCTTCTTCTTCTTCTTCTTCTTCTTCTTCTTCTTCTTCTTCTTCTTCTTCTTCTTCTTCTTCTTCTTCTACTACTACTACTACTACTACTACTACTACTACTACTACTACTACTACTACTACTACTACTACTACTACTACTTCTACTTCTACTTCTAATTTCCTCTTCCTTTTTATTATTTTTCTCGTTGGTGCCCCCAATTAATTTAATGGGGCACCATGGTTCCAGTAATGTCGAAACAGAGTATGTGATGCTTGAATGTCATGCAGGTTACCTAATAAAACTGAAGTAAGCAATATACCATGCAAAGCTAAACATATTATAAAATATAGAATAGAGTACTCATGACTCATTTAAAAAATAATGACAATTTTGTGATTAAAAATTATTCATTTTTTCGGATAATCAACTCTTTAGAGAACCAACATATGTGAGTTAACTGGATACAACCCTTTTAAAATAGTTCCTTCACTCTGTAACCTACCTCTGATATCTGAAATGTTGAAAAGTAGATGCCGTTCATAAGAGAGTTTTGACGTCATTCACTTTATCATGACATTCATACTAACCTTACTATCTAGTGATATTTCTGTGAAAAAGCAGAACTGAGAACATCTCATTCAGGAAACAAGTTCAGAACATAATGTTGCACCCGAAGAATCTCATTAGTAGGGAGAGAATTTTCATGCCCTAACAAACTTTAAATTCGTTTACAAAATGTATTTATGACCTAAAACATCTTAAATATGAGCTTAAATACGCAATTAAAATTAGCAATATTTCATTTCCTCTATAAACCTCACTTGATCAATTTCAGGAGAAGGATGCTTGAAACTAAAAGGTATATTTTTGTGCAAGCATAATATCACCTATACAACTCCAAGGAAGAAATAATTGTAGTAAATATTCACCTTAAGGAAGTAAATTGTATGTCTTGTTCTGTTTCTGCTGCCTGGTTTAAAAAAATGATTTCAAGAAATATCCTTCATTGGCACAAGTTTTTTTTATCATCAATAGGGAAAAAACGCAAACTGTCACTAGCTCTTTTGAATCAATGAACTCTCACATATAAATAGACTCTCTGAAAAGATGAAACGTTTTAGAAATAATTTTATCAATTTTAACGATATACGGAAAATATGCCATTATAAGAGTAATTACATGAATATGCACCATCAGGAAAAATCCAAATTCGCAATAACGTATTAATCTATGTAGTTTCTAATTGTAACCAAATGTCAAGAAATTTCAATTAGCTTTCCAGTGAAGCAACGAAAAAAAATATACAACTTCATAGAAATCCGCTCCCTACTCATTAGTCTTCACATACAGTACTCGACTCTTTTTTTCATGCTGTCGAGGTGAAAACGTATCATGTGTTATTTTCGCCCATCCTTTTGTTCCCAGTTTTATTAATGAACGACTAATGCATGTTTTTGCTGACTACTTCAAACTATTCTCTTTGTGAATTTATAACTTCCTTATAATTTATAATAAGAATCTATCTGTTCTTACAGTTTATACGAGAGCCCTCTTTTCCTGGATATGTGTAATACCAGGTAGCACACTTGTAACATTTTATTTAACGTTAAACGAGAAATACAAAATTTTAATAGGTATAGTAATTTAAAGGCATGTCCTCGCATTTTCACGAGTTGTTGTATTAGAAAATTGTATACTTTCTACTTTTTTTTGAAAAAATATGGAAAAAATAGATTGTTTAAATCATTTGAAAATATGATTTTTTCCTATATAATATGATCCTGTTTATAAATATGATATGCTATCATGTTTATTCCTAGAAAGTACACTCTAATCGTTAAATTTATTACTTATTGCAAATCAACCACATGCATCTTCCAAAAGTGTTTTTTTTTTCTCTTGAAAAGAAAACAGCACTTAACAAAGATCTGTTTTCTTACTCTGTTAAAACTTATCTTCTCATTTTCACTAGATACTTGTACTTCACGAACTTAAGCAAGGAAGTTCAACGAGGAATCGCAAACTTTGCTTTCGCACCCCCAAATAACATTGTTAGCGCGCTCAAAAGTGAAAGTTTGAGTGGCAACAAGAGGAACTGTGAAGTGCGCCTCAGGCAACATGCACAGGTTCCTACGGTTGGGTCAGGTTCCAGGAGAAATTAAGACAATTTTTTAAATATATTTCTTAATAAAAATAAAAACGAACATTACGTAACCAACAAAACAGTGAACACTTTTTAGATTCACGGGTCAGGTTACTACAAATCAAGTATATAGTTAACGTGATATTCGAAAATGGATACATTTTTCCGAAGTATTTGTGAAATAAATTCTATAGTAAAATAGCTGCAGGAAGCTGTGGCACATCAATAGGTGTCTTAGAATGAATGTTAAAAATTTACCTTAATGAAATAACTCACTATGGAAAACAAAACATACGGACAGACACACAAACGGACAGACAGACAAGACGGACAGACGGACAGACGGACATACAGACGGACAGACAGACGTATAAAAAAAATCAATTTTTCGGTATCAGGGAACCCCAAAACGTGTCTTTCCGTTGAAATCTCGAAATCCATTTTCCGCAGCATTACATAATTTTCCCAATACTACGTATAATATTCCATACATACGTACGGATACGGGAAAGCAAAAATGAAAAGCAAATAGTGAATTAATTGAAACCATTTCATTGAAATCTGAGAAAGGGTAAGAACAAGCCAAACTTTCTCAATTTTGTTCGTAATGATAATTATTTCCGTGCACAAAATCTCTAGTCACGACAGTAATAAGTTTGCTTGCAATATATATATATATATATATATATATATATATATATATATATATATATATATATATATATATATATATATATATGTTGTTTTGGCGTATTTAGAATTTGGAAGGAATACTTGCAGTCTGATGCTGGTTCTGGTGCTGGTGGTGACAGTTCGAGGAACTAGTGCGCAGATAGCCGAAAAGTCTTCATGTTCCAAGGAAGCAGGGACAATTGACTACTACAGAAGTTGAAGTTTACATTGAACTCACATTGACTTGTTAATTCCAGTTAATGTTTGACTTGGTATTGTATCTGTTTGTAGTATTTCAAGTAAAGTATTGTTTGCATTACAAGTCGCGTGTCATAGCAAATCTCGGATAGATGAATTAAAAAGTGAAATTCGCGTGCACACACCCAATAAGTATTACGATATTCTCGTATAGTAGCAGATATCCAATTTTGTAGCCAATTTTTAGGAAGGAGGGGACTTAAATTCGAGAATATACGGTACGGGTATTCAAGTTTCCTTTCATACGACTGAGTTCCTAGTTGTGAAGTGACCCCTTCAGTGAACTTCCGGCATTGACATTCCTGCTGTTCTACTTTGCTTCCTCCGTAATGAAATGTTCCTTCGCTTCTCTTTGAAGCTCTAGACGGCATTCGCAGCAATTTCCTTTGCTTGCAGGCACAATGATCTGCGTGTTATTCAACAAGCGACTGACGATTTCCTTTGTACGGTATAGCCGTCGCTCCTCTTTTGAATCACATCAAAGTTTGGCAGAGCTCATTCTCGGAATTGAGATGCATTTCCAGTTGAATTTGAAAGGTCATTAAATTATCTGCTATCTTATTGGTGACTGCGAGACATTCCTCCAATAATCTTGCGAGCATGACGTTCTGAGTTTGTAATGAGTTGTACTCGTTAAGAATTTTTAAATTAATTTTAGATCCTACAGACTTAGTTTTAAATATTTTATTCTCCAAATATAGAATTCATAATACAATTTTGTTGGACTCGTCTTTTTTTAAATTAAAACTGTTTCTTATCAGCCTATGATATGAATACGGAAGCTACTCTACTTATTTTTATGAACTAAGTAATATATTTAATGACCTGTGTGTAAATGTCATTTTCTTCAATGTTAAATGCTTCAGCAATTAATTTTTATCGTGTATTATTTATTATTTATAGACACTACAAAAGAAATACGAGAATTCTTAACTAATAAGAAAAATAAGACTTAAAACAGGTGTGTACTTTTCATAGACTTTCCTTACGAACGCGAAATCGGTACCGTCGGAAGTGATTGGAAAAAGGGCAATGTGCCATTTACGCAAGGTGTTTTATTGTTGATTGGCCAAAGTGTTTATTCAGTATTGTTCATACAAATAGCATTCAATTTGAGTATCTTCAAAAACATAGGTCATTGTACCCTTCCAATGAATTTTCATCATATTTACGGTGAACAAACGGGTTTGGGGTAAGGGAATTACAATAGTATTTCAAATAATTGCCATCACTTTGCGCCGCAGAAATGAACTATGCCAAACGACCTAACCTGAACACATTGAAAAAGCCCAGCAACAGACACTTAAGGAAGACAGCGACTTCCCATGAAAGAGTGGCCACTCATCGCCAACTCATTTGAGAATAAGGGCTATTCTGTAGATATGTTTCCATCCATTAAAGAGCATTGACTTCAAAGCTCTACCATGAATTCCAAGCTAGTTTTGAATATGTTTTATATATAATAAATTATATGTATAATACACATTACATAAAACATCTGTTGAAAACTTTTACAACTGATATATTAGTAATAGAAATGAACATATCTGGCGTAGTTTTATCGTAGTATTTTAATTCTACATAAAGCATGTTTACCTACGATGTGATTATCTTCAGTGCAATTCTGTGGCAGTTGCGCTCCCGATGAATACCCAAAGCTGTTTTATTGCTTATGTCTTTTGAAACTATCACATTGTACAGGATTTGGCATGATTTAAATTTCCAATAATTAAGAAAAAAATATTCCATGAAAAAGGCATTGAAAACGGCTCATATAATTTCAATTCACCCTAATGCCATCATCATTCAGTATTGCCATTCACTTAGAATCGTTTCATCTTTAAGCGTTCAATGACTTTCACTATAGTTGGTAAGAACTCTTCCGCCTTCACCTCTCCTTTCAACTTTCACAAATGCAGTAGTAATTAATCACTTGCTGAACGCCTACGCGTCGGTGGATGGGCAATTATTAATGGAAGAGCTTTCTTTTGACACGTTAACAAATGAAGGCATTTTTTGCCGTTTCATCCCAAATAAAAGGCCGCTTGATGAATGTAGCGTAAGTATATTTAACGGTTCTGCATATTTACACGGGTCACATTCAGTAAATATGTTGACCTCATGTTATATACGCCTGTAAAAAAGAATGGATAATAGGAAACCTGTCATATATTCTCCCGGACAAATGCCGCTATTATATTAATAAAAAGTTAAATTCTTCTTCAAATTTTCATGAAATGAAGTGTGCTTTCAAATAAAAGACAGAGCAAACAATACAATGTCGCCATCTATTTTGGTAGCGGTTCAGTTTATTTTACAGTAGCTGATGAAAAGCACTGAGGAAAATTAACTCGAGCAGCTGTTGGAACTCTTTTCATTTTGCATAGTTCATTTTACCACATCATGTTTTTCATTGTTTGTTCTGTTTTCATCTGCTCTAGAGCTGTTAACATATGATATTGTGTATATTTGTAATGTGAACTTGTGAAAAAATTTGAATTTTGAAATAATAGGTGTATTTTTAATTTTAACGTGACAAAATAATGCTTTTCTCTTTCTAAGAAAAAAAATCCTCGAAATATCTACCTTTGGAAAGCTTCGTAGTAATTTGCGTTGTTAAATAAATATTTTCGAAAGCTTATTTAAATGTGATACGCGAAGGAGAAAACGAACTCTACTTAAAATCTATTTTTACAGTCAACTTTAGTTGGTTTAATATTTTTAAATACTCCAATTGTGAACATTCATATATATACTTTACTCTAGGCAAATCATGTTTTTCTAAATATTCTACTTTTTCATTAATTCTTTTGCTCAGTAGTAGATATCGTTGGATTTTATTTCTGATATTTATATTTGTACATATTTTTATCTAGACAAAAAATGAGCTAAGCAAATATTGTAGTTTTTGAATGGTGAGCGTTATTTAATAATTAAATTTTGTAGCGTAGATTTCATCAGTTGACTGGATGGTGATTCCAATCGTGTCAACTGCTAAGTTTATTCGTCCCGTAAGTTGAGTGCATTTGTTTCTCGGGAGGTGGCGGTGTTCCCAGCTGGATGGTGAGATCCGGCGCCGCCCTACACTTCGGTTTGCGGGGTTTCCCCGCCAGGTATCTCCCGCCAAGGGGGCACCACCACAGCCGGGATACGTTCTAAGCTCCCGACTGATCTCCAGGCAAATGCTGTGTTACAGTGCATGTAAGTGTAAGTGTGTGTAAGCAAGGCGTGGGGTAAAACAAAGAAGAGGAAGGAATGATCGCGCGCGGCCTGTGTGTACCGTTTGTTAGCGTACCGGTTCGCATTCGCCTAGTATTGAACGGAAAGCCGCGGAGAACTATCTCTCAGAGTAGCCAGCTGCTAGAATTCTCCTCAAGACAGTGACTGAATTTGATCCAACAATCTAGTTGGTAGCTTCCCACCGTCGGGACTCAAATCTAGGACCTCCCGGTTAGAGGAACTGCAGTCAAATCCCTGGATGCCCCGATCAACCTTTCCTGGTAGGTTTCATTACGAAATATAATTTTATCTCTAATAATGTAGTTTTAGAAAAAAAACGACTTTTCTCTTAAACTTATGCAATTTCAAAAATTTCAGAGGTTTTGTTGGAAATCGAGCTATTAAGATTACATCGCCGAATTGGAGGAAACAATTTAAGAGAAAATGTGTAGCAATTTATGATAAAATTTTGAACCTGTTGTTGGGGCTTCTTGTCATCACCTTTTGATGGTACATCAGTTAAACGATAGGAAAATATCAATTTTGGTGCAAACCCATCGCACGGTTAGAGCTAGTGTAGGGTACAGGTATGTGCCAGATGAAGGCACGTAAAGTTAGAGCGTCAAAAAACAATTTTTCGCTATTATTAACTACAAACATAGAACCTGACTACATTGAATGTTTAATAAAGTAATTTACTACATAAAAAAGAAAGATTGGAAAGTCATTCACTTACATAAAGAAGAACCAATAGAGAAGGAATTAATTTTTTAGGTAACGAAGTACTTACAAACCAGTTCAGAAAAAAAAAACCAGCAAAAACACTGTTAACTTACTACATAACCATGCTTTCTCCATAATATGAAAGTAGCATATGAGAAAGTAAAATATTTTTTCTGTAGTTGGCATCCCTGAAACTTTGTTCGTTAAAATTTTAACACCTATTTTTTCTAGCACTATAATATTATTGTCTCTATATTAAGTCTGTACATGTGAGAATAAAATAGTTTAACACACAAATATCCGGTAGATACGACGCGCTTTGATAGAAATAAATCACCCAATACCACCTTAGTTACTTTCGCAGCGACCTAGGCTAGCGTGCCAGCTAGGTCGAATTCAGTCGCTGTCTGGTGGAGAACTCTAGAGGCCGGATGCTGTCCTCCGTAGTTTTCCGGGGTTCTCAGATCAACACCAGGCGAATGCCGGAGCAGTACCCTAACAAACGGACCACGGACCGTGTGCAATATTTTCTTCCCTTTCCTTGTCCTATCCCCACGCCCTTACACACACACTTACAGGAACATGCCGTACACTGCCTCACACGCCGGGAGACCCGTGAAGAGCTAAGAGCGTGCCCCGGCTGTGGTGGTGGCGGCCTGCTGGTGGGAGATACCTGGTTGAGGAAAACCCCGCTAGCAGACGGTAGGTCGGCGGCCGGTATTCGCCATCCAGCGCGGGAAGGTCACCGCCATCTTCCAAGGAAAACATGCACCACACTTACGGGACCAAAGACCTCTGCAGTTGGCGCGCCCGGAGTCACAGACAACCAACCCACCCAGCGACCAGGGATTTATATATGGATTTATATGACGGCGGCCTGGGATTTATATACGTGCGTCCAAGTCCGGGCTCCGTCCAGGCTCCGTCCGTGACGCCAGCAACCGCCCACGCCTGCCGCCTGTTTGCCTCCGGTTGGCGACCGCTCATTCCGCGACCGGAAGTGGCAGCGCGCGCCGCTTCCGGGGGCGAGGGGGGCGGCGCGGCTCGGTTCAATCACGCGCCCGGCGCGGGCGTCGCTCGGGGCGCGGCTATTTCCGTCCCCGCGCGGCCTTCGAGGTGCTCGCTGCGCTCTCGAGCGGGCGGAGGCGCGCGGGGCGACACCATGGTCTTCGTTTTGAAGGTCGCATTAACATCTAGGCCATAAGCGACCGCCATTTTATTTAACGGCGTGGTAACTCTGAAGATCACACGATATGATGATGATAGGGGTGAAAGGACGAATACAAATACAACCATGCCCGAGGCGGGACTCAAACCCGCGGACCTTCAATCCGAGATCGCTACGGCACTACTGCTTAATCTCGGCTCTCCGAATCGTCACGATGTTCTTTGTTTTGTTTATTTCGTACTTGATCGGCAATTTTGTATTAACCTGGCAACTCACGCGTCTCTTTCTGTAAGGTCAGTACACGCACCTGGTCTCAGAGACCCTTCTGCTGCCTTAATCTGCTGCCTTAATCTCGGCTATCCGGACTGGCACAATGTTCTTTGTTTTATTTATTTCGAACTTGGTGACAATTTTGTATTAACCCGACAGCTCATGCGCCTTTTTCTGTAGAGTCAGTGCACGCACCTGGTCTTGTCCGATTTTCTTTAGAATGGGATGATTTGACAACTAGTGCTGGCAACACAACTGACGATTCTGTGGTCGTTGTGTCCTTGAACTTATTAGACTCTCCTTCCTCCATTCCTTCGTTTGCAGTTGACTAACTTGTAAATAGTTACGACGCTCCCTGGCTGTGATGTCCTCGTCCGACGAAAATATAGTGCCCCACGAGAAATAATTGAAATTAGGAAGTGCAGAGCTTTGTGCTCTTCTGTAAAAATTCTTTCTTTTTATAACAATTACATTGAATTTAGTTTTAATGTGATAGGTATTATGTTTGTTTTAAAATCGAGTCTTGAATGTGAGATGCGTACTCGTGACGGTGCACGTGTTTACTTCTCTGAAGTACTTTACTTCTCTGATGTTCACTTGTTTCGCAAACTGTCACTTTATCCCATTCTTAAGAAAATCGTTTTATCTCACAGATCCTCCTACTTGCTATTCCATTACTTCAAACTTTCCTTATAATTTTGATCAAGGGAGTATATGAGAAAAAAGATGGATATTATTTTCAATAATGAGATATATTTAAAAAATGTTTACTGTATTTAGTGGTTTGTGTGGAAATTAACAAAAGTGAAAAAATGAAATGGGTTGAAATATTATTTTTTCATCATATTTGATATATTTTACATATCTGACTAATTTTCTTTCATTTCATGCTTTACAAACTGTTAGTGAATGCTCCAAAAAATATAAACTTGTTTACATATTTTTCACTAATATTTTGTTAGGTCGCGTAAAGTACTGGACGAAAACCGTTACACGAGTGCATAAAGGAGGTCTCTAATGATCGTGGAAAGTTTTGGAATGTCTTACTGCTAGAAAAGATAACAATACTCACTTTCTCAAAGGAAGGACCTGGAAGCAGTGTTTACGGGTGGCCAATCTGCAATCACAGTATTAGAGTAAAGGCTTTCTGGGTCTCTAAGACAACCTGCGTGCACTACCGGATTAAATAGGTATTTAATATATAACAAAATTTCACTTTTAGAATTGAACACCTTAATGCTACATGCAGTGTAGTTTATTATTGTGTAACTAAGCAAGTTTAGAACAAGATTCGATATTTGAAAGGTTGAATTTTGAATAACAGTTATTGATATGTTTGCGATAAGTTATGAACATAACTGTATTCTAAAAGAATCTCTCGTCGAATCTAAATGAATCGACAACAAGAAGCTGGACACACAAAAGTTAATGTCAGCCTTAAGATTCATTTGTAAGTCAGTAATAAACATTACCAATTTAAATCGAAAATTAAAAATTGATTGTATTTTTAAAATTTTAATACATACTTTGTTAGCAGATGCTTTAATTTGTGATATGCATGTTTCTTATAATTAATTCTTCTAAATACTTGTCAGACATTATGATATTAACCTTGAAAAGAACAAATGAACAAATTCGCTGAAAGTCATATTGCTCTAGTTCATCATATTCTTCTAGATATTAAGTCAACACTTGGGGAAGAACTATGTTTGACGTTAGAATCTTTTTTACAAAAAACTCAAAACTATTTTCGATGTTTTACGAAACTATGTTTTACGAAGGTATCTGTAATTAAGTAATAAATAAAGCAAAGAGTTTGAAACATTGAGAGTATAATAATTTCCAATTTCAAAATTTGCTCATTGACGAGATATGTGCAAAAAAACATTTCAAATGGTGCAAAAATGTCAAACAGTATTTTAACCTTAAGATGATTATCCTGAGCAAAATGTTTTCTGGAGCGTAAGAGGTATTTGCGCGACCTTCCTGATCTTAGAGGACAGGCTATACCAAACGCTAGAAACGCCATTTCTTCGCTCAGTTTAGTGCAGTTATTTCCATGACCCTCTCACCGTTTCGCCAACCGAAGTACTTTTTCCTCGTGTAGTTCTCATGACATATTTCAACAACGAAGAATAACCAGACTTTCTAAAACAGCAGATTTTAAACCGGATGAATTTTTATGGAGTCGTATAAGATGGTTTATGTGAAAGAGGTAACAGTTGTCGTGGTTCTTAGTCAGAGAAGAGAACATGTGTATAATGGCTCGCAGCGCAACAGATGCAAGTATGTCGGAGCGTATTCAGTTATTCATCATTAAACAGCAAAAAATGTGTCTTTGGCGTCTGAACAGCTATTTATAAACAGTATAGATGTTTTCAATTTATTGTTAATTTTTAATTATTTTTAATTTTGTTACATTATTTTATTAATTATTGGAATTGAAGTTCAAGTAATTACTTTTCTGATTACTGTCTGTATCATTGATAAACTAGAATTTTTATTGTTGAATTCTTGAGATAGCTTATTAAAATTAGATTATTTAAATATTTTCCTATATATGTATATAGAGACACACAAATTTTTAATTATTGTAGGCAAAATTTCAAATTCGGTAAATAGTTTCTTCCCAGTATTTTTGCTCACAATAATTAATAATTTGACTGTAAATAAATATACATATAAATACAATAATCTAATTTAAATGTTATAATATAAATAGTTTAATAAACGTGTAATTATCTTAATGAATGTTTCAATGTTTATTTTAATTTCCCTCAATTCAACTCTTTTCTGTTTATTCATCCCGCATTGCGGCAAAACCTAGCTCTTTTCTTTGCGTTAAACATCATCGCGCTAGTCACTCAATTGACACTCAATCCTTTGTACATCTTTATAGTGAAATTTTACCCCGAGTTATTGACACAAATATTGGGAAATCTGGGTCATCTTCAATCTCAATTAATGATATTTTATAGGAAATATTTGTTCTGTATTTTTATCCTGAAGAAGTTCTTCACATCTTCAAACATCAGACTAAATAATTGGCCTTAGCAACAAAGCGCCAAAATGACTCAGTAGAAATTGTGGAATTTTGACCATAGGTTCCTATTTTACGATATATGTAACTGGAATGTCTAGAATACGAAGCACAGAGTAATTTTGTTTCTGTTTTAATGGGACTGGCTTTTAATGAAAATGGCTTAGAACAACGTAAAGCCATTCTTTTTCTACGAGAAAATACAGTAAAATGTGGAGGACATTCTTCTTGGTTTTACGGGCACTTAGCTTGTGCAATCCACTTTCAACCTTGGCGACAAATACGTTGAAAAATCACAGTGAGCTTTTGCAAACGTCTCTCTCGGCGAAGGTAGAGCTCTGGGATTGCAGTCGTCCAAGTGATTATTTCTCTACGCAGGAAGGAAAGCGCTCGGTAGGAACAGAGACAGATAAGTAGAGGATTAAATGGAGGATTGGACACTCACAAAAATGTATAGTGGTGGTTTACTGCTAATTAAAGGAGTACGAGTTAAATTTACAAAGTAATGGAAAAGAGATTTCGACATTTTGGGGTAACAACCATGGCAGGTACACCCGCCTGGTAAGAAAATGAGGACGTATACGTTTTCATAATAAAGGATGTAACTACTTGTAAATTTGCAACGAATTTATACTTATTGATGTTGACTGGAATATATTAAACTTGAAGATTCTGTTAGCAAAGCATCTATTTCTATCTCAAAGATAGCAATAAAGAACGACAACAAACCGACTCAAATAATTTATCGGACTCACTTTTCAAACAAAATCTGCACGTTTCTATGAACTTCATAAATATGAATAAGTGTACAGGGAGTTTAACATGGACTTCAGACCCGCAATGTACGGATATTGGTGTCTGTTATGAAATTTATGCGAAAAGAAACGAGATATTTCATCGTTTTAAAATCTAGGAAAGATTATTCTCGCATCAGGATTCAGAGGTTTATGAAACATTACCATGTGAATCCACATGTCCACATTAATATGCAGATTCTTTGTTTCTACACGGAAATGTTTGCAACGTTTCTGCAACGCACTGCAACAATGTTTGCAGTGTAACGAGTAACACTTTTGACGTCACTCGCACGATAATGCAAGCGAAATTACGAAGCAGTGAACGTAACGCACTCAATGGTTAGTGCAATAGTAAGCACAGGTGACACCTGTGTTCATCTAGTTTTTTCAGGGTCAGTGCTATAACTTCGGGCAGTGATGTCAAGGTCGATCGACCAGCGGGACTCCATGGCACGGGTAGGATGGCAAAATCATCCCTCCAAGCAGTTGATCATCTCGCTGCAATATAGCAGTATGTAGAAGTCAAAGTCGCTTTCAACGCTTTACACACGAAATATGATGAGGCGAGATTTAGATAAATAAATTTAAGAATTAAGAATATAATTTTTTATTTATCTTTTTATATTACATTTACATATTTTTATTTATATTTAATTACATTTGAACATTGTTGTCCCAAACGATGAAGTAAATTTGATCTTTCTTCACTAACCACGTTTTCATATTAAACCATCTTTCATTCCAACGTGTTTTTGTATGTTATACTTATACTTACCTATTTGCTGTAATTTATTACATACTACATATTTTGCATGTGTACCAATATTTGTACATAGGAACTTTTCATCTCAGTGTAGATCAAAATATTTTAAATCTCTGGAACGCCCTGCTGCAGGTTTAGACACCGCCATCCCTTTCGGATTACTCGTGTTAGTTCCCTTGCATGACGCTAGTTGCGCTGAGGAGCTCGTGCCATGCCACGGTACGACGAGGCGTGCCACTGCTGCCAGTGAAAGGCCTTGACATCACTGATACAAGGGAAGATTCCTTTTTCATATGTTTATTATTCAATGTTTATTATAACAAAACGGTGATATGTATTAAATTAGTTCACATTTGTGTTGTATAATTAAAAAAAACACCTAATACGTTTGTAACAAATAATGTACTTTAGCTTCCGTGTCAATGACCCCTATCTCGATCAGCTTTTTGTCCAGTTTCCCTGATCTATTGAGCAAATGCTGTGATGGTCTTTTCTTTTGCTTCTGAACGTAAATGTAGCTTCGCTATGCGCACGTTTTGTTGAACCGTTCTTTTGCTTGTAATGTTACGAGTAGAGATAAGGGCGAGTTACTATTTTTTTAGCAGTGCAGAAAAATTATAATTGCAATTCGTTTACCGATGCAAATATGTTTTTTATAATTCGAAAACGAAAATGTCTGTTTTTGCAAATATTGCTAATCTTGCGATTTAAAAAATATATTTTTATTTATTTATTTTAAACTTTTACTCATATTTCAACTATTTATAGTTAAAATGACGGGAAGGGATTCTGGAACTCAAGAAAACGTGCGCAGATAATCTTCTCCCCCATACATCAGTTTTTTTGACTAGATAAATCTAAATCATAACGCCGAGCTGGCTATCTTTACCTGTGTGCACCGAATGTTTTGTAATGCTATACACTATGAAGTACAGGACAGCACACTTTCACAATCCATATTATGAGGCAACTGGCAATCATAATACCGAAGACAACTTTGAATTATGCTACATAAATATTATCTCTGAATGGAAACCAGGACTTGCACAGAAAGGTCCTACATTTTAAAAACTATATTTGATTTTTTGTATCATGTCCATATAAAGCCATTAGCTAATGAATAAATCAATAAGAAAAGTCTTGGCTTTGCAGAAGAATTCTTCTGTTTAAGATAATGAACACAGTTCAATTGATATTATGTCGGAGTTATTGGTATACTTATTTTCATACGTTCAGTATGTTCATATTTACACCTAATTAGGTGCACTGGAAGAAAGTATGAAACTGCAAAACTTTATGGCAAGGAGATCAGATTAGGTTTCTTTAATAACTAAATAGCGTTGCCGGTCATTTTTCTAAATCAATTTTCCTGCATGCTAATTTTAGAAATGATAAGTTTTCGTACTACCAATTTTCACGAATCCATTTCCTCGAATACCTTCTTCGCAAATCCTAATACTCGAATATTGAAAAAAGGATTATAGTGTATCCTCTCATACGGATACATGGAATTGTGATTAGTGGATTATATATTTGCTCATGAGAGATCATATTTTGAAAAACATTGACAAAACTATTTGTACACCGCTTACTATTTTGTGTTCTATGAATTTTCTACGCGCTCTAGTATGTGCGTGTGTGTGTGCGCGCAAAGACAGACAATGGCCCGATAGATACCTGTAGGGAAGTTCTACTGCGCCTTAAAAACGCTTAGGAAAAAAATAAAGTCAGATTAAGAAGCAATAGTTACTGAAATAAAAGCAAGTGAACAACCTAAAGATCTAATTAAGTACAAAATAAGTAATGCACTTTAGAATTGAATTGGAATGAGAAAAAAGGAACAAGTCAAAATTGCATTTTTAAAATTTTTGTTTTGTAAAGTTCTTCTGTAGGGCAAAGCAAAATTGTACTGTGAAAAAAAATCACGTCATAACTATGTTTATGTTGTAATAGTAAATTCATAGAGAAAAAATGGGCAGGATAATTTAACACCCGTGAGTATTCTTTAATGTATCTTTCCTCCTTAAAAGTTGCAAGATATGACGTGTTTCTTTTCTCCTCAGCGCAAATATTGTTCTATGTAAAAATAATTTTCAAACTTCGGAAATTATTCCATTCGTAGTAATAGGTATTCGGTAAAACAGTTTCAGAATATTCTTTTTCGAAAATATCATTTAAGAAATTTGTCAAGAGGTACAATAATGTACGGTAGCAAATACCATAGATTACATGACGATAAAAAGGTTCACAACGGAAAACTCAACTTTAATTCCCTGTCGTAATGACCCCGATCTGTCGCGCAGGAAGCCAAGCAAGCTGGCGATGAGCAAAAGGTTAAGGTTGATGGGGAATGGGGTTGGATTCGCGGCGTCTGCGGCATGTCGCCCCATAAATCACCCCCTCCCCCTCCCTTCCTACCGGGGGAGACGTTTGTCTCCGAGTTAATGGCGCCGCTTTCTGTGCAGCCACCTCTGACAGACACCTCTGCTTTTGCTGTAGCAGCACGCAACGCACTGAACTCAAAAGAAGACTCTCTCTTCGTTACAGGAAGTAACAACCTGACACCTCTTTAATACGAGAATTTGCACGTGAGCAGGTGTAAAATGTTAGAAGCTACTATCATTAAAATTACATGTATCATGAGAGCCCAATTACCATGATATCTTAAATACTGTTGTGATTGGTTTAGTGGTAACATTAGCTTAGAAAATATAGAATTTAGAATATATTTGACCAGTAAACGCTTTGTAATTATTGTTCCCAAAACAATCAATGTAAAGAGCAGTAAAGAGCTGCGTAATAAACGTTTCCCCTCATATTACAATCTTTTTTTTTTTGCTAATTGAAAGACGTTTTAGAAAATTTTCAGTTAGAATTTGGTTTCTACACATTTTTGTATAAAATGAAACTAAATGAAAACAAGTTTATGATTATCTACTTTGAAAGTTATGATCCTTAACGACAGGACATTGTAACTATTTCGGTTCGTTATTAGTATATCATTTCAAAAATTTTCTTCTATGTCTTCTAACTGTAATTGTATTAACAAAAAAGTGTTACAAAAGCTGTTTCTTCATCAAACACCCACAAGTATTAACAAATGACCGGCAAAACTATGCCTAGGCGTCATTCTCACCGCTCCGTTGTGACCTTTCGCCCTACGAAGCCGAAAACAACGACCAAAACAGAACGAAAACAAATAAAACACACATTTCAAGCACCTCTTTTTCCAACTATCAACACGTTTTTATTTTTACTTCCCCCGACACGTCCCGATCGCTCCCGTCGGAAATTTCCGGGCCGTTAGCAGGAGAAGTCACCGGCAGGAGGCGCGATGCTTTATCCTCCGCCGGGAAATATCGATTGTGAAATCGCTTCAAAGCCGCGTCCTGGAGATAAACGCCCGCTGCGCCGGCGGGGGCGGCGCAGGGCCCCGCGTAAAGGCACGCGCAGTCATTTGTTTCCTTCGCGCTCGCGGGGCGGGAGGGAGAGGGGGAATGGGAACGAACGAGGAGTTGGTGAATAGAAGGTGTGAGAGAGAAGTAGGGAAGAGGACAAGGATTGACGGTAGAGGGATGGTGAGGGTGAGGGGGTGAGGGTGAGTGGGTGAGGGTGAGTGGGTGAGGGTGAGTGGGTGAGGGTGAGTGGGTGAGGGTGAGTGGGTGAGGGTGAGTGGGTGAGGGTGAGTGGGTGAGGGTGAGTGGGTGAGGGTGAGTGGGTGAGGGTGAGTGGGTGAGGGTGAGTGGGTGAGGGTGAGTGGGTGAGGGTGAGTGGGTGAGGGTGAGTGGGTGAGGGTGAGTGGGTGAGGGTGAGTGGGTGAGGGTGAGTGGGTGAGGGTGAGTGGGTGAGGGTGAGTGGGTGAGGGTGAGTGGGTGAGGGTGAGTGAGTGAGGGTGAGGGCGAGTGGGTGAGGGCGAGTGGGTGAGGGCGAGTGGGTGAGGGCGAGTGGGTGAGGGCGAGTGGGTGAGGGCGAGTGGGCGAGGGCGAGTGGGTGAGGGCGAGTGGGTGAGGGCGAGTGGGTGAGGTTGGGCGGGTAAGTGGCCGAGGGTGAGTGTATGACAGCGAGTGAGGAAAGTGAGGGTGAGTGGGTGAGGGCGAGTGGGTGAGGGCGAGTGGATAGGGTGAGCGAATAAGGGTGAGTGGGTGAGGGAAAGTGGTGAAGGCAGGGAGGGCACGCACAGGGAAGAGGGAGGGTGGATAGTGAAGGGAGGGCAGCTTCTGCCAAAGGACGCTGCCTGCAAACGAGCGCGCTCCGTCCGAAGGCCGTCGGCCGTCCCGTAAATTGTGCGTCATAGATCCACGCGCAGTTGATAGGGGGAAATGTGTGTGGGGATGCGCTCTACGAACCAGTTGCTGGCATCCGTTAAATCAGCGAGGGAAAAGGGCAGACAGGCAGTCAGTAAGGGACGATGACAGATGTTAGCGAAGAAAGGGATTGAGAGAGAAAGAAAGATAATGAATTTGCTGAAGTACAAAATACCAGCATTTCAAATTACGCAGTCAATTCCGCGGAAATCAGAGCTAACAGCTTGAAAATAATCATGTCGCAAATCCAAACATCAATATTCACAACGCATACATCGACAGAAAAAAAAGAAATTGATATTGGAAGAAATAAGGCTTTAAAAATGTGTAAGCAATAATGGCATTACGTCTGTTACACACGTTTCCATAGATGTATTTTAATTCTTAATTCAATGTGGATTGTTGCAAAGTTCAACATAAAGACCTTCAATCGTTGTAGATGTGTTCAGTTAATATAAAGATTGAGAGAGCAGTCTGGACAGCAAATCATACCAAAATGAATTATCTTTATATAAAGTACAAAGTTTATTTAATGTAATGGTACAAATCTAGTCCAAATACCGGCAGGTAATTTTGATATATTTTATTTTCAATTATCAACTTCAAAAGACTCTGCTAATGTCCAAAACTAAAGACAAGTACTTCTGAAGTTAAGCGAAAACGACCGCCAACTAGCGGAATTAGCGCGTTGCATGAAGTGAAAACGGAGAAAGTTGCAAGGAGTTTGACGACATCCTGGGCTTCTGTGAAAGCGCAATGAAACTCCGAAACGCCACCCCGTTGGCTGCGTGATGGTGTCTCCTGGTCAGCCGAGTTGACAATTGCAGGCGCTCCCTCTGGTCTGGCGCGCGTGTTCCTACAAAGCGGTGCTGGGTTGCTCTCAACGAAGAAACCCACAGTGGAATAAACGAAGTTCTTAGCTGGAGGAATGTTGACATTGTAATCTTAGGTTTATTACGTCGCAACGCAAGATAAATAAATGTAATTTAAAATTTCCAGTTTCCCCTTAGCGAACATTCTACACTTTGTAGAACCATGTTTTATAAATGAAAATAGTTTCATATTGGAACACAATTTAAACGGACAGACCTTGAACACTGCATGTTCAGGGAAAAGTGTAAGTCATTTTCCCACTACTCTGAATGGGTTTTAGAATCGCTAAGAATTTATTAGAAAACAGTAATAATTAGGCGTGAATAATTAAATTACACACATTATAAACTATTCAATGTAATTCTACAAGTCTTCTCCACCCGCAGTATAGAGTACTAATACCCAGAAGAGCCGAACGTCCAAAAATGCAATTTAAACTTTTAAAAAGGAGAATTTATGGATTGTCACAGAAGGAATATAAATTGTATCCCTAATGAATAATGATATAGGAGGTATCAACCACAACGTTTATTTTTTCCATCTTCAGTAGCGCTCTGAAGAAAAAATAATTAATATTAAATATATATTTTGAGGGTGATACCTCCTGAATGCTTAATTAATATGGATTAGCAAAATATCTGTGCTACCAGGGAATGAAGGAATGAATCCTCTAAAACAAAAACATATGCTAACTCTGAAAAGAGAAATACATTAATTATGTTCAGATGATTTTCATGTGGAAATCAAATTAAATAAGTTTTCTGTATACGCTAATGAAAATGGAATAGAATACTTGAAAACAAACCACAACGACTCTATTATGGATACCTAAGTGACGTCACGAACGATAATACAGTTCTTAATGGACAACCGGGAGAAGTAGCTCTTAGTACTAACTATTAGTCACTGCAGTACCTCAGACCGGGACGTCCTAGATTCGAGTCCCGACTGTGGCAGGATTTTCGACACTATCTGAATACCTCGTTCTGTCATTGTCTGGAGGAGAATCCTAGAGGCCGGCTGCTGTGATCGGTAGTTTTCCGTAGTCTCTTCGATGAACATCAGGCGAATGCCTGCACAGAACCCTAACAAACGGACCACGGACTGCGCGCGTTCTTTCCTTCCTCTTCCTTGTCACAACCTCACCTCTTACATACACACATAATAACAAGCACAACACTACCACACATGGAAGAATGTCCGGGAGCTAACAGTTTTGCGGCGGCGATGGTGTGACGGTTAGCGTACCGGACTGTTATACCCATCTCGCGGGTTCAAACTCGATCGAAGCCGTGGATTTTTAGGGCGACAAAATCCTTCGTACGCCTTCCTTCGGAGGGGAAGTAAAGCCGGCTGTCCCATGTTAGTAGATTTACTTGCATGTAAAAGATCCTCAAACCTAAATGACGCCTCTGAGCTAAATTCAAATACCTCCTTCCTCTGCTAGTTGGTGAAAGGAGCGTAGCGAAATTTACGTGGTCAGACGGAAGAGCGGGCCTGATGGCCTGAGTCTCGCCACGTAAAATAAGGCAAATTCAAATCAATTCAATTCCTGTGGCGGAACCTCGGTAGTGGGAGATACTTGGCGGGGGAAAACCCGCTAGCCGCCGGTAGGTCGGCGCCGGATCCATCTAGTGGGAGAAGACCTCCGCTACATCCCAAGAAAGAAGGAAACATACACTACACTTACGGAAGTAATGACCTTAGCAGTTGCCGCGCCAGGAATCACTGACCACTCAATAAAACAACGAATGGACCATTTCGTCCAGCCAGCCCCGTCGCCGCTGCCAGTGCACGGGCCACCGCCCAATGAAAGCCTTTGCCCTCCGCAATTGCCCGAGTCCGCGCCGCCTGCAGACGGATGAAGCCACGAAATGAGACCTCACGAAGACGCAACGCCCGCCTTGTTTCTTGTTACTGTTTACGGTTTGGTTAATTAGACTTTGAGAAATTGGAATATGTTCAGGACTACCCGAAAAATTTATTTTACTTTCATGCTCTTAAGAAGGCACTTTGTAAGAAGAGAAATTTATGTAATCGTGTTCCGGAAAACGGCGAAATATCGGCGTAAAAACTCTAATTGCCGACTCTAATTGTAAAGAGAACGTGGATAAATCCTGTAGCTAAATATACAAAAAAAAATTATCTAACGTGTGGTTTAGCTAGAATCCATGTTTGTGTGTCCTTGATATTGAAAAACCGTTTGACGACAAAACGTCCATCTGTCTGTCTATAGGGAGTCAACGCTAACGCGTAAACCATTCCGCTGATTTTCTTCATAATTGATATTCCTCAATCAATCTTAATGAACTCGACGCTGTGAGAATTTCAAACAGTTATTTTAGACAGGAACACGTAAAAGCAGTTCCGTCAAGTGATGCATAGCGTTAGAAAAGTTCAGTCCTTGTGCTGCAGTAAAACGATGCTCGTACTCCTGGCCTTAAGGTATCAGGAAGTGATTCGTGTATTTTAATAAGAATAAAAGCCAATAAGGCTATATAAAAACAGTGTATGACAAACATTTTAAAAGTTTTGCTCGTAGGATTGCGCCACTTGGTTTTCGGTGTTCCTACACAAAAAACATACCACTCGTATCAAAAATAACTTTTCTTTAGAACTCAGTTTTTCTCAAACTCAAGATTGTATAAAATGAGGGTTATTTCAAAGTTTTTGACGGTTATGTTCGGATAATTTGATGTCAGAATTTTATAAATTAAAAAAGAAAATAAACATTATCGATTTAAGGATGTTACTTTCTGTCATTGAATTATCTGTTTTACGATTGCAATTTGTGGTAGTAAATATATATTTATAAAAGGGTTAGAAAAATCTTTCATGTTCCTGCATTCGCTTTCATCAGTAACCTGAGACAAACGTAAAAACAAAATCGATTATCATTTTAATAATGTATAACATAATCAATAATGATTTTACTTTAAAAAAATTTTCTACACATGCGTGTAATATTTAATGTGTCATAGTTAATATTATTGGTATTTGAAAGAGTTTGTGCAACATGGTCACTGTTACTTACTCTTTATTGAAGCATTCAACAACATTATAGATGATATGTTCCATGCAGAAATGAATATAAAAGATCATTATCGTCCTGCACTTTTCAAAGATATCTGTCGATCCCCTTGTAAACCATTTATTTCCGTGCGCTTGTTTTCTGACAAGTTTGACAGAGAATAGACGTATATCCGTCAGGCAATCGGATCACGAACTTAGTATGTATTTACTCTGGGAGAAAACAAATTTTTTTAACTGCGAAGAATTTTAAGAGAAGTCTTTTAAGTTTTCAATTATTTTTACACACTGTAAATTAACGACATAGACGAACAGGTTTATTTATCTTGCGCAGAAGTGCGCGCGATTAAAGAATCATCTGATTAGTGTTGGTTACGTGAAATTATAAATTAAACCGACTGTAAGATGACTTGTGTACACTTCAGTTTCAGAGTAATTACTTTCCCACTTTTAAATCGTTTTCTGTTGGTAAGTAGAAGCACTTACGTGTTAATTCTCCGAGTTCAACACGTTCAAAATTTAAGCAAACCGTAGGGGAGCGCATCAGTACTTTTCCTCGTTAGTACGAAGACTCGCCTGCAAGTTCCTATTATGTATAGTTTAAGGCTGGAATTTTCGCCACGTGTTACGCGGCACAAAACCGTTCGTTTTTACTGCAGTGCGGTGCGGTCATTTAAGCAATAACGGTAGACGGCGCCGAATGTCGGGGGGGGGGGGGGGGGCTGCTTGTCGGTGCCCCGCCTTGCCGTTTTCCCTCGCGCGCGGGCGCCCTTGCGAAGTGGCTTCTATTCGCGCGTGCGTCTGAAAGTGGAGGCTCATCAGAGGACGCGTGTATTGCGGCGAATCCTCCGTTGGCGCCGGCCGCAGCGCGCAACACGCCAGATGATTGCAATTAGCCCACCGCAGGCCCCCGAGGAGGCGGGGGAATTTGCGAGGGCGGAGGGGTGCGGAGACGGTGGAAATGACGGAGATGGTGACGGAGGTGCAGGTGGAGGCGGGACGGAGGCGGGGACGAAGGGCGAGTGGGAGGTGGCAATGTCGGAGACGTGGCGGAGGTAGCGGTGGGGGGGGAGGTGGAGGCGGGAATGGAGGTGGAGGCGGAGGCGGAGGAAATGGCGGAGACGGGGGCGGGGGCGGAGGCAGGAGCAGAATTGGGGGTGGGACGGTGGAAATAGCAGGGGCGGGGCGGGAGCGGGGCGGAGACGAGAGCAGAAGCGGTTGAAATTGCGGGGGGGGGGCGGAGACAGGGGTGGAGGCGGAGGCGGAAATGGAGGCGTGGGTAGAGGGGCCTGCGGAGGCAGAGACGTGGACGAGGGCGAAGTCGAAAGTTGGGGCGGTGATGGTAACAATAGCGAGGATGGGAACAAGACGGAAACGTTGGCGGTAAGGATGGGATATTTAGTTAGTGATGGGAGGCGTGGTGGCAGGGGCGAAAAAGAGACCGCCATGAAGAGTAAACAGAGCGGTAACAATGCTGGCGGCGTAAGTAGTTAAGAGGGTGGCGTTGCTGGAGGTTGGGGAGGTGGTGGTAGGAGTGACGGTCACGTGGGCAAAAGAAATGATGGAGCGTGGGATGAGAGAGAGATCGAAGGCGAAAACGAAGCGGTGGCATTGGCGATTGTGGCAGGCGGGACGGAGACGAAAGAGGTGGCAGTACAAGAGGCTGTAATGAGGAAGAGGTCATGATAAGATGGAGCGGTGGGGTTGCCGGGCGAGGCGGGGTCCGAGTCTGAGGTGGAGGCAGAGGCGGCGGCAGCGGTGGCGGTGGCGGCGGCGGCGGCGACAAGGGACGAGACGGAGGCAGAGGCAGGGATGGAGACAGGGCCGGTGGCAGGAGCGGAAACGGGCAGGGGCAACCGCGGGGCCAAAGGCAATGGAAGATCACGAGCCTTTGTTTCAAAGCTCATGTAAACAAGAGAAACGGAACAGTTCTATTGTTGAACAGTGTATAAATGAATACTGACTCCTCAAATCACCTTTGCGAAAACAAAATTCCCCGCCTTATATTACGTTTAACTTTTCCATGATAAAAACAACATATTGTTGGAATCGTTAACTTATGGTTTGAGTGATCCACAAAACTAACAATGAATTGCTTAATTAATTGATTAGTGATTCCAGGCGCGTAAATTCTGAGGTCTTTATTTCCACAAGTATAGTATATGTTTTCTTCGGGAGGTAGCGGGGATCTTTCCCCGAGATGATGAGATCCAGCGCCGACCTACCTGTCGGCGGCTAGCGAAGTTTATCCCAACCAGGTATCTCCCACCAGCGGAGCACCGCCCCAGCCGGGACAAGCTCTAAGCTCCCGACCGCTCTCTAGGCATGTGCGGTAGTGTGGCGCATGTAAGTGTGTGTGTGTGTGTGTGTGAGAGTGTTGTGTGTGGAAGTAAGGGGTGCGGCGGAGTCAAGAGGTAATGGAAGTTAAATAGTAATTAAATAATATATTTCTAAAGGATAAAACGATGAATTACTTTTAGGGAACTGACAATCCTAATAAACTCAATTTCTTTGATCTGGTGAGTAGAGCTAAGAATTCGGGTCTGAAAAGTAAACTAGGTCCAAGAATACCACGAACGTCATATAAATTTAATAACAAAAAATCCAATCTCAATAATTTGTTTCCACTACGAACCGTTCCCGTAGATCTTCGGTCTTTCGTAGAGCGCGAATCAAATGCTGTACTGTTTACGCAAGTGTTCTTGATATTCCAAAGTCGGAAGTGCGGAAAGAGGAAGGTTTATGCTTATGTTACTCTTCATCGTGGTTCGCAACTCTTGTAGTGAACTTCACGCAACCCAAGGCGTGGCGCAACTTACACATAACAGCTCGTAAATCCAAGTCATCCGAATTACTATTACGTTCACGTTCGATACAACGATTACGAGTTCATCGTTCCCTGTTTCCAAAACATATTTTCTCTTTCTTTCAATAGTTCTTCACATTTCTGCATGTATGCAATTGTAGTACTTGGGAGCGATAAACTGCGTGACCGCTTTCAGAAGTTAATTTGTCGAAACCTAAACATTTTCGTTGAACTTATTAGTTTGTATTAAGAAGAACAAATATATTTTCTTACATTTAGATTCTATTCCCTTGCTTCTTAACCAAATATACCTAACCAAGAATTCTTCCAGATAAATAAACCTAGTTATATCGACGAGAAGAGATAATGAAAAAATTAATCAAATAAACATAAATCGTTATCTTTCAAAAAAAGCAAAATCCTCCGACGCAAAATATAAGAGGAATTTATCAAAAACTACTAATAAACAAATCCATAAAAAATATGATGTTACTTTGAAAAGATTTTATGGCTCAGGGTAGGTAATGGAAGCATTGGAAATTGCTATTTGCCATTTCGAATCAATCCGAAGTTTCTTGACCGGCTGTGCTATTTAACAGTATGCAAGGTCTAAGGTGATCAAATATCAAAAAAAACGTGCACATATATTACACGATGACATGAGTACACAAGTCACTTTCTGACTATATTTCACGAGAAACATACCACACTATGAAGTTTAGGACTTCTGCAATGAGCGTTTTAACTCTGAGATGCTCTTTTAATCAGTGAGATAGTACGTTTTTACCATTTTTACAGTTTTGTGTTTATCTATCTGAAATCTATTTTTTTTCTAAATACGAAATATGCTAATGCGCCGCACTGCGGTTGGTGCAGTGGTTCGGGCTGTCGGTGTGCGTCCTTCGACGGGCTCCAATTACACGCTGGCGAGTTGCTGCCCGTGCGTGCCCTCAAGGGGGCGTGGCTCGGTTGAGGGGGCCGGAGGACGGGTGGCGATGCCGGCGACCGCAGCGCTGTGGTAGTCACGGTCGCGCACCTGCAAAATTGCTCCGAGACCTCGTTTGTTTCGGGAGCTTCGCACGTTCACTTTCCCATGAGGAGAGGGGTGTGTTTAGTGATGGAGTGAACAGAGCTTATTCCTTCCGCCTTCGAGGATGGAGATGCAGTCCCAGGTCGATGTATGTGGAGTTAGGTGAAGTCCAAGTAAGTTCGCGCCTCGTTTTCTAAGGGTTCTTTAGTTTCCATGTCTCTCCATCTCTTGCTTGTAGTTGTAGAGCATACATTAAACCGAGGCTGAGTGCCCAAAAGCGAATATTTACATTTTGTGCTGAAAAGCGTGATAAGTGTCAAGAGCAGTGAGGTGTAAAATGGGCTGAAATTATAATTCTTTGGAGTTGAAATTGTCGCCACTACACTGCGTGTCAGTCAAGTCCCACGAGCTTTTCAAACTATTTTTCTTAATTATCTTGGAAGACCATTTTTGGCACTTAGAACGGTTTTCACTTACTGTTTGAAATTAATTGTATTACGCCTACATCATTATTTTGTCACCATTAAGTCATTCACTTGCTTAAAGTGAAGCCAGGGGCACAGGCAGAAGGATATTAAACTTAAGCGTCAACATAGGATTGGGGAGAAGAGGCCTGTGACTTCCTTGAAATTTTTGAAAGGGGCCTTTAGTCTAATATAAAAATAATTTTAGATTTAGATTTATTCAGTCAAAAAACAGTAAAAACTGTATGTAACGTGGGGGGGGGGAGATTATCTGCGCACGTTTTCTTGAGTTCCAGAATCCCTTCCCGTCATTTTAATTATAAATAGTTGAAAGGTGAGTAAAAGTGTAACATTAACAAAAATTAATTTAAAAAACCGCAAGATTAGCTATATTTGAAAAATAGTCATTTCCTCATGAAATAATTATCGTAAGATGTTACAATACGCATATCGTACGTTTTATCCACTTGTACAAATTCCAACAACCACTAGTAACTTTTAAATACAAAAAAGTACATTAATATATTTATCCGAAGAACTATTACATTGATGTTGAGCGTGTAGTGTTAATATTATGATGATTGATGTTGATGGTGTGGTCGATGTCATAGATCATATAGGATGTCATGGAATTCGAGAGCGCTGTTGTAGTCAAAACTCCTAAACTACTGTTGAAAGCTTCAATATTGTTGGAGATCTTATATTTCATAAACCGTTATAATAATTACTACGAAACTGATGTTGATAATATTGGTATTAGGAGGTGTTGAGTTTCAAAATCACTGTTTTAAAAGTTACCACGAAATTTGATGTTGATAGTAATTGTAGGTCAGAGTGTATTAGAACGCGTGTTCTAATAATACTTATTAGTGCACTAATTTTACTTTCGTGACGTTTCATCCTGATCGGTCGATAAAATATTAAATTTTCTTATTATATTCAATATCTGAGGTTTTCCTTTCTTAACCTGACACACACCAAAGTGTTAGAGGACATTCCAGGAAGAGCCTAAACGATTTGAAAGCTGTGTCAACTTTGTAGCATAAAATAAAACGTATTTATCAATAAAACCATTGAATATATAACTTATTTCCCCACGTAATATGGTTTATTCATTAACTAGTAACATATATCATATGTGTAATGTGTTCGATGACAAAGGCGGCTGAGAAACGTAGTTGTCCTCCAAGACGCTGCTTCCACCTGTTATCATAGAACACAAAAGAATCACTTTTTAACATGTGCGTTTCATGACATGAAGACACGATATATATGTCAGATACAAAAAGAAAGTTCGGCTTTTTATATACGGTGACGACAGATAGGGTAAATATGTTTGTGAGTAAAATCTGCGACCTTTCTTGTGTTCAGTCTGATGCGCTCTTAGAAAGTAATTCTCTGTCAACAGAACAGCAGTTTTAGGATTTTGTGCTGCTTGAATTTGATATATCGAACTTAACGGTATTATTTTCTATGCTTATTAAATTTAGAAATGATTAATGTAGCTTAAAATGAGAAAAAACTAATCCTATTTCGGATTTATTGTATCCCTTGACTCACAAGCCATGCCTTACCCACTTACATTCAGTTTAGCTCGGCTGCATTTAATTGCCACTTTCTCATTTAGAAATGTCCTCGAATTAGAACGGGAAATTCGTTCTGACAGCGCATAAAGCTTAACATTGTTTATATGAGAAAGGAATTGCACTATTTCACAGGCGTTCAATATTTCTTTACATGAAGCACCTGATAACATTCCCCGAAGCTCTTCATGGGAGAAATGTATCCATTCTGCACGAAAATCACTTGAATTCAGTGTAATTATACTATCATTTTTCTTTCGAAAAGAATGTGAATTCACAAAACGAAATTATACAGAAATGAAAAGCTTATTTTATTAGTTTCTACTTTGGTAGAAACCTCCGTATGTACGTATTAATGAATCGATGTTGTCTAGTATCTTAATTTTTATTAGCTTAAGGTTTTTTCAATTGTGAGAATGGAAAACAAGAGCGGCCAGGGAAGTTACCCGTACCTGCAGGAGCGTCGGACTTCCCAGGCGGACGCGTAGCTTGTGCGGGTACATTGTTACACACCTGAAAAACATCGGAAGATCTCAAACATGTGAACAATTCGGATCAAAGTACGAAAAGGAAACACTGTTTCACCATAAAATTAGTTTTTAAAAATAATATTGCAGGTATATTCCAGTAATTTTAATATTCATTTTATTTTCTTTTCTCGCCGCTAAGTAGCCTTTAAGATAAGAATATTTCACTTACTAACACAATATCGCCTTCCCAAGAACTGGCGATTTGGGAACTCCTCATTGCAAAACTGACAATTACTCGTATATGTTAAGGAGCTGACCTTGGAGTAAAAAGGAACATTTTTGCTCACATCATCTTCACGTCACATTAGTGGAATATTTACAGAAGAATTTACTTAAGTTGTCACAGAAGTTTCCAATTTTTAAAGTGGTACGGCTCAGGCGATTTCATTCTTCCATTCAATGGACATTTTCAATGAAATAGCCTTCTGCACTTGATTGCCTATTTTGTTCTACCACTATTAATATCCCGTTAAATAAATACAGCTAGCGATTTAATGGTAAGGATCGTCATAAAGATTTAGTACAGATGTATACAAAGTTACATTTGCACATTGTTACTTTATGCACATAATTCCGGTGAATATTTTGCTTGGTTGTATTTCGCAGGTACATTTAAAAATTGCAATATTCTTCTTAAGAATTTTACTTCTTCCATTCTATTTTAAAAAATAATTAGGATTTCCACCGGCCTTTAACTTGATTCAAGCACGCTTGCTGGCAGCTGAACAGGACTTTGCATGCTTGTGTTATGTTGCCGTGTAAAGCAAATATACAACATATGTTTGCTTTCATTAGACGCAGAAAATAGTTTGCCATGAATCTCGAAATAATGAACATAAATACACTCATGGGAAGTTTACGACACAAACTAGGTACAGATGCAAGTCGTAAACATAAACAAAGTGCATTAATATTCATCATTACCATATCGCTTCTGAATACATAATGTTCTACTAACTTACGACTTTCAATATAAAATAATAATAATGGTAATGGAATTTGTTCTTAAATCAAAACCGAGAAAAGAAAAACATTACGAACTTACAGCTTACGAAACAAACATTTTTTTTAATTTCTTGTGATAACTTCAAAGAAAAAAGGGGCTCCCCTGTGAAAGGTCTATATTACATTATGTCCAGGACAACCAAGAGAGGTAGCTTAGAGCATCAACTGATGTCACTAGAGTGCCTCTGACCGGTACGTCCTATGTTCGAGTCCCGGGGATGGCAGAATTTTCGGCACTAGCTACTAAGCTATGATCGATTTCTGTCGCTGTCTGAAGGAGAATGCTAGCAGGCAGATACTCCACTCAGTAGTATTCCGTGGTTTATCAAATCAACTCCAGGCGAATGCCGGAGCAGTACTCTTACAAACGGACCACGGACCGCGCGCAATCTTTCCTTCCTCTTCCTTGTCCTATCCTACCCCTTACTTACAAACATTTACACTCACATGCACTACATTACCAAACATGCCGGGAGACCGGTGGGGAGCTTAGAGCTTGTCCCGGCTGGGGTGGTGCCCCTTTTGTGGAAGATAAGGGGAAACACTGCCAGTTGACGGTAGTTCGGCGCCGAATCTCACCATCCAGCGGAGGTAGATCACCATCCCCTTCCGAGCGAAATGATACACTGTACTTACGGGAATAATGACCTTAGCCCTTAACTCGGCCGAAACACAAATAATCAAATCAAAATCGTCAGGAAACTAAGTGGAAATGAAAGCGTGAGAAAGCAGGAAATAACAAGTTTTCTTCACTGTCGGTGTGATACCACACCTCTGCGCCGATACCTGCTCATCGTCTCCAAGGGATTCTTTATTAAATCATTGGGAAATTCTGAAATTGAAAGTCTTTGTAGGTCAAGAGAATTGTCTGTGTTATATTAATGAAATTTTCATATTGAATTATTCGTTATTCGTGTTTTCAATTGATTTTTAGGACATCTCTTAATTAAAAATCGGTAAATTCTTCCAGTTGTTGGAAAGTATTAATGTTTTTATTAAAAAATGTTGCCTTGAGAGCAGCATGTCGTTTCCCTTCAAAGCAAACGTTATTTTTAAATATGGCTCCATCTGTTCATTACAATAATATATTGATTGCATCGCATTCCAAAGGACTAATCACAGTTAGCTTAAAAAAGACAAATCAATTGCAGGATATGACTTTTTTGGTTTTTGACGAATCAATTTTTAGAAGACGTCTTAAAGAGTTCAAACTGTAATTTCCTAGGTCCCTGAAATGTATTCATACGCCACTGAATTAAATATTTGAAGGAGACTTCAATACAAATGAGAGGAGCGCATCCTCCATCGTGAATTAGTGCTACGTGTAAAGTCGCACAGCTTCTTGGAGGTTAGTTTGGCTTCACAGCTAGTTTGATTCCACGCCCAGCCTCTCAGAACACCATTAGTCTTTTCTTTACTACATTAACTCCACAATAACCTATTTCTTTCTAGTTTGATCGAAAACACTCCACAATTAAACAGAAATAAATGCTATGATACATTAGAATATGTCGACAGAAAGCTTCAATCTCTCTACAGTTCTAGACAATTTGTCTGTTCTTAAGAAGGTTGGGAACCACACCTGCCAGAAATTGTAAATAAAATCATGAAATTAAGAGCTTTAATACAACGAGCTCAAAGTCACACACATTCCCGCGCTTTGACACTTCCACTTAACACACTATGCATATGCACTTAACACAATTCCAACGCACACAAAGATCGGTGCTAAACACGATGTGCTCATTGGTTTTCGAATTTAGTTTTGCCGAGCAGTGATTGTCACGCTGTAAAGGGAACCGATTAAAACCTTAAGTACGATTTTATTACAGAATCAGGGACCCCTAAAACTGGGATAATGACCTTAAGAAAACAAAGACCATTACATATTTGCCCTATGTTCAGAATGGAAATTGCTATCTTATGTTCCATAACGTATTAAACGTCCCAGCAATCATGCAAAGAATCCAGTGTATCAGATACATAAAATCTAATCGGAAAGAAGGAAACTGTGTACGTCAATGGTAAGAACGACATTCATTCGGGTTCAGATTTGTACCTGCTGTCAATCATGAAATGTTTCCCAACGAAATAGTGTTATATCTACTTGCTCTACAGTGAGCATCAAGGAACAGTTTACCCTGCAGTGCAACGTACACAGAGCTATATCCGACGCGTTCTAAACCTAGAGACAGATCATGTGGTTGCAACTTGATGAGGCCGATGCTCCAGATATGAAATTCATGAGTATTTCATGAGATCGTTTGATTTGGCGTGGAAAGCTAGTTAGTTGGCCTGCTTGCTCTCCGGCTTTATAACATTAGACTTTCTCTACGGTAGATAAAACAAATCTTCCGAATACCAATGTGTAATGTGGATTATGTTTGCATGCTACTGTGGAAAGTAACGATATAAATAACAGTTGCTGTAGTGGTTTAATTTTCTTTGATGTTAATTTTATTTCTCTTTCTTTTTGTTCAGTTCCCTCTCGTTTCAATCTCACTAAAAGGTTCACGAAAGAATTGCTGCTCGTGCACTTGCGTCCATGAATGAGGCACGCCTAGAGGGCTTAATCAGAAAGATCCAAACCAGTAGAAAGACTTAAATCAGTAGAAAAGGCTTAACGAGTAGAAGCCAAACATTCATTTTAAAAAATATAGCTTTTACTAATTCTCTGTAGTAACAAGAATCATTCACTATATGAATTGTAATATTATATATATTACCTATAAGTCATCAAGTTTAATACATTTTTTGTTCGGCATAGGAATCATTCTTTTTAAAGAAAACATCGTGTCGACTGATCACTATCTCTGAAGCGCTCCCCCCTCTTACACAGAGAAAAGTTTGAGTGTGCCTCCTATTTGTTTCATTCTGCTAAAATTCTGAGAACATTTATATAAAGATGTCGTTTGAAGTTACAATGAGTCCATTCCTTTTTCTACCAATCAAAATTTCCCTTTAGAGCCAGTGACCTATAAAATATTGTAGTTGGGGCTGTAATCTCTGAAAACGTTTCAGTGCTCAATATCCAAAAAATTAAAATGATATCAATGATCTTTACGACATTTTGAAGAAAGTATGAGAAGTGGAGGAAGTGACATTTTTGTGGAGGATCCACCAACGTAAACGCATGTAGACGAAACCTTTTTAGTTATTGATTGTGTTGGTTGTACATAGGTCATTTTATGTGTAACTTTCCATATGACTGAAAGGCTTACTTGCTAACTTATATTTAAAACGTACTTCTAAAACATATCTACAAAACCCTAATAACATAAAAAGTTCGCATAGCTTGTCTCAACATGTTTCCTTACCTGGCCATAGACAAACTGTATACATAGGTAAACTAAAATAGCCCCATATATGCAAATATTTTTGAATTGTTTTCAACTCTAACCCAGATGTTTTAACCCAAGGACTACGTGAAAAATATATAGCCAGAAAATACAGTTCTATCATTTTATTCGTGAGCCAGCACGTAACTTTCTCCGATGCCGTAACAAAATCATCGCAATACTGCCTTTGCAAATATCCTTGAATCGTTGTCAACCTTAACTCAAATTCATTAACTCAAGTATAATCTTTAAAATTTATTAATGGATAAACAGGTCTTTCGATCAATTTTTTTCGCGAGCAACTACGACAATTTCTCCACAGCGATACAATATCACAACTCTGCCCGATATTTGCAAATAACCGCCGCCAACCTTATCCTAGATTCATTAACTTAAAGACTAACTGGTAAATTCTAAACACAGAAAAAAGAGGTATTTTGGTCATTTTATTCGTGTTCAACTAGTACGTAAGATTCTGCGTAGCGAGAAGTCTCAGCAACCTTGCCCTACATTTTCAAACGTCCTTAGAAAATTATCAATCTCAACCCAAATTCTTTTATTCATGGACAAACTGCAAAATGTATTACTAGACAATCAGGCATTTCGATAATTTCCCTCCTGCGTTGCTACGTCACTTACTATTTAATATTTGCCATTACTATTTGTAACATTGTAAACTCATCGTCAACATAAATCCAGATTAATTAATTCAGGGACTAACTGCAAACTACATAGTCAGAAAAAAACAGTTCTTTTGATCATTTTATTCGTGAGCAACCACGTCATTTTCGTCACGGCGAGGCAAGTCCGCTACGCTGCCCGACATTTGCAAGCATTGTAGTCTCGTTGTCAACCACAACCCAGATTCATTAACTAAACTAACTGGCAAAATCATAGCAAAGAAGAAACAGCTCTTTCGATCATTTTATTCGTGAGCCTCTACGTCACTTTCTCCGCGGTTAGACGATACCACAATGCTGCCCGACATTTGCAAGCATTGTCTTAGGTTCGTCGACCACAATCCAGATTCATTAACTTAACTAATGTGCCAATTCATAGTCAAGAAAAAAGAGGACTTTCGATCATTTCATTTGTGAGTCACTACTTCACTTGCTCCGCGATTAGACGACACCGCAACGCTGCCCGACATTTGCAAGCATTGACGTATCGTCGTCAACCACAACCCATATTCATAACTTAACTAACGTGCAAATTCATAGCAAAGAAAAACAACCCTTTCGATCATTTTATTCTTGGGCCACTTGCTTCATGGTTAGACGACATCGCAACGCTGCCCGACATTTGCAAGCATTGACGTATCGTCGTCAACCACAACCCAGATTCATAACTTAACTAACGTGCAAATTCATAGCAAAGAAAAACAACCCTTTCGATCATTTTATTCTTGGGCCACTTGCTTCATGGTTAGACGACATCGCAACGCTGCCCGACATTTGCAAGCATTGACGTATCGTCGTCAACCACAACCCAGATTCATAACTTAACTAACGTGCAAATTTATAGCAAAGAAAAACAACCCTTTCGATCATTTTATTCTTGGGCCACTTGCTTCATGGTTAGACGACATCGCAACGCTGCCCGACATTTGCAAGCATTGACGTATCGTCGTCAACCACAACCCAGATTCATAACTTAACTAACGTGCAAATTCATAGCAAAGAAAAACAACCCTTTCGATCATTTTATTCTTGGGCCACTTGCTTCATGGTTAGACGACATCGCAACGCTGCCCGACATTTGCAAGCATTGACGTATCGTCGTCAACCACAACCCAGATTCATAACTTAACTAACGTGCAAATTCATAGCAAAGAAAAACAACCCTTTCGATCATTTTATTCTTGGGCCACTTGCTTCATGGTTAGACGACATCGCAACGCTGCCCGACATTTGCCAGCCTTGACGTATCGTCGTCAACCACAACCCAGATTCATAACTTAACTAACGTGCAAATTCATAGCAAAGAAAAACAACCCTTTCGATCATTTTATTCTTGGGCCACTTGCTTCATGGTTAGACGACATCGCAACGCTGCCCGACATTTGCAAGCATTGACGTATCGTCGTCAACCACAACCCAGATTCATAACTTAACTAACGTGCAAATTCATAGCAAAGAAAAACAACCCTTTCGATCATTTTATTCTTGGGCCACTTGCTTCATGGTTAGACGACATCGCAACGCTGCCCGACATTTGCAAGCATTGACGTATCGTCGTCAACCACAACCCAGATTCATAACTTAACTAACGTGCAAATTCATAGCAAAGAAAAACAACCCTTTCGATCATTTTATTCTTGGGCCACTTGCTTCATGGTTAGACGACATCGCAACGCTGCCCGACATTTGCAAGCATTGACGTATCGTCGTCAACCACAACCCAGATTCATAACTTAACTAACGTGCAAATTCATAGCAAAGAAAAACAACCCTTTCGATCATTTTATTCTTGGGCCACTTGCTTCATGGTTAGACGACATCGCAACGCTGCCCGACATTTGCAAGCATTGACGTATCGTCGTCAACCACAACCCAGATTCATAACTTAACTAACGTGCAAATTCATAGCAAAGAAAAACAACCCTTTCGATCATTTTATTCTTGGGCCACTTGCTTCATGGTTAGACGACATCGCAACGCTGCCCGACATTTGCAAGCATTGACGTATCGTCGTCAACCACAACCCAGATTCATAACTTAACTAACGTGCAAATTCATAGCAAAGAAAAACAACCCTTTCGATCATTTTATTCTTGGGCCACTTGCTTCATGGTTAGACGACATCGCAACGCTGCCCGACATTTGCAAGCATTGACGTATCGTCGTCAACCACAACCCAGATTCATAACTTAACTAACGTGCAAATTCATAGCAAAGAAAAACAACCCTTTCGATCATTTTATTCTTGGGCCACTTGCTTCATGGTTAGACGACATCGCAACGCTGCCCGACATTTGCAAGCATTGACGTATCGTCGTCAACCACAACCCAGATTCATAACTTAACTAACGTGCAAATTCATAGCAAAGAAAAACAACCCTTTCGATCATTTTATTCGTGAGCCACTTGCTTCGTGGTTAGACGACATCGCATCGCTGCCTGACATTTGCAAGCATTGACGTATCGTCGTCAACCACAACCCAGATTCATAACTTAACTAACGTGCAAATTCATAGCCAAGAAAAAAGAGGTCTTTCGATCGTTTTATTCTTGGGCCACTACGTCACTTTCTCCGCGGTGGGGAGACTGAGAAACGTTGCGCAGTCGCAGACAGTCTTTTGGAGCGCCTCAGAGCTCCGTTTACTTCCGCTGGAATTCCGCGCTGCCAAATTCCTTGCTGAGTCGCTTGCGAGCGCTCCCGCGTTGCTCGTCTCGTCTCACTCGTCTCGTCTCAGCTCGAGTTGCTCGTCCTTTGTGCCCTGGCGCCGCCCCCACGCGTCCGCCGAATTGGAGGGGGCGGCGGGCGACGACGCTTCAAAAGAACTGTGTTGTTGGATCTTTACAATTCGACAAGTTGGGCGCCTGTTTCTGCACTTTGCTTGGTCGACCGTCCGCGCCTGATAATCTTCCTTTGTCGATCGCCTCACGACCATCATCCCACGCCCTGGCCTCAATGCCCGGTTGGGGGCAGCCGACAGAACTGTGCTGTAAATTCCGCTATCAAAAATTCTTGTGATTTTAATGTACACATTTTTACATCAATCATAAATTAAAACAATGGAGAAGCTACTTGATTAATAAAATATCTAAGAAAAATCATGAATTTTTATAATTTCGTATTTGTAATTATGTTTAATCCACTTTCAGTGCAGTTATTTTCAATTTCAGAAATAAACAAATGACTCTTTAACAATGTGTATAGTACTAAATTGTGCGTATAAAATCAAATACAATACCAATGGTAGCAGTCTACGTGAAAACCGATTGTTACAATTGGTGTAGTTTCAATTGTTACAATTACCTATTGTTATTCATTTAATTCGTCAGAGATCAGAAAAAATACTTTCACATATGTATGTATTGCCAAACAGAAGTAAAGCTTGCAATGAGAATTACACACTTGGGGGAAACGTTCTCTAGACACTCTCAGGTACATTATACTTGTTTAGAATTCAAAAGTAGTTCTAATTGAAGACAACGAATTTTCCGTTTGAAAATCTCAGGCCATTTGAAAATCACTCACTTCAATCTCCATTGCTATATTCAACAGTGCAAGTTTTGGATGTAGGGTGTTGGGATCCTGGTATAGATCGTTTCTGGACTCTTCCTCAATTATTGCGTTCCATCATCATCATCATCTTATTTTTATTCTTTTTCTTTCAAGTTCAATGTGTTATATGAGATGGAAAGTGCCCAGTATTATTTGCCATCAGTGCAATTTCAATTACATCAAGTGCTTTTGTGGAAGCCCGCAATGTGTCCATAGAGATGAAATATACTTTGTGGAATATATTTTGATAAGAACTGGATATCTCCCAGTTTGTTTTTGCCTCTAATATCCAACGTTTTTATTTCTGAAAAATGCTAAAATTTCATGTCTCAACCCAAACATTGTGGTGGCTATTTCCAGCACTCACCCAGCGCACTTCACAATAAAATGAAGTGTCATCACCCTCAGCTTTGTCCAGGAATGCAATAAATGTTCCATGTCTTTTGAGTTTGTTCCATCCCATTATTAAATTTAGAGTATTTACAGCAGTTTTTGTTTTCACTTAACCTTATAATTTTCTTCCACAAAGATTCTTCTAGAGGATAATTCACTGGGAAAACAATGTACTAAGCCTTTTCTTTGCATAATTCTACCAAACCAGATCTACGACAAACCATTAAAATATTTAGAATTATTCAGAGCTTTGAATAGCACTATATCTGTGATGGTAGATTTCCATTATTTTAATTGCACATTTCTTCATGAATTTGAAGTTCGTCGGGTGATGTTATGGCAAAGAAAAAAACTTCCGAACGTCAGATGTGTGCTCTCATCTGAAGCTAGAGAATCAGATACAGACTTTTCCAAAATGCTTTTGAAAGTACTTTCACTATTAAGATAAATAATTTTTCCACATTCGGTCTGATGAGGTGAGGAAATTGATTCAATAATTTCAGCCGTCTTCAGATTATTATTATTATTATTATTATTATTATTATTATTATTATTATTATTATTATTATTATTATTATAGATTTTATACCTTCAGAAGATGTGTTTTTACAGCATATCTTTTAATGAGCTCACTATCTCTGAAAGCTTTTTTTACTTTTAGTTCTAAGCTTCTGTCTAGTAAGGTTCAGCTTCATATTTTTTAACATACAACTCCTAGCACTTCTCTACTATCAACGCAGTTTAAACTCCTTTGAAACATTGAATGCTTTCCCATTTACCCAAGTACATTCAGCAGAAAAGAAAGTTTCCTGCCACTTGGTCTGAAATTATTGTAATTTCTCATTTTCAATACGACGGTTGTTTAGTTCCGCCATTTCAGGTAGTACTGAATAACAGTGAAAATCGAAACACATCACGGTTTATAACGGTCGAGGAGTAAAACGTATAATGGAAGTGGATGTTTTATGTGAAATGAAGTTTGCAAATTTACGCCATCTATTACGCAGCTTTGCGAATGCTATCGGTTTCCCGCTAAATCTGCTTTTTTGTGCTTTGCACCACTTTGGAAGGAAAATAATGATTGTCACTCTGTCCTGAATGCTGTTGTCTACACCGCTGATGGCATTTCCTTGAATATTTCTGAACTTCGCCATTTAGATCACATTCTAACGATTGTTTGGAACAAATACAATTTATTATTTTTATTACCACTTAAATTCAAATGTATAAGAGTTTTTACTAAATGCTGATTAATATTTGTTTATCCAGTAAGAAAGGCAAGTACCAACAAAATGAATGAGGGCCACTGGTTGTAACACGTCCTCACTGATTCACGGTTTTCCAACATATTTCGCCGCAGCTGAATATTAACAATCACAACTATGCACCATATGAATATGTTTTACATCTCTGATGTTTGTCGTGAAGTAGTCATGCCAATGTTTATGGACACTTTTTCACGTTTGCGCCTTCGGTAGCTTTGCATATTCAGCTGCTAATGTTCACATAAGCTTCAATAGCTCCAACGTTCAGTTTACGATTTAACTTTATTGTCTGAACAACAGCGTCTGCTCCATCTACCAGTCGTCGATTGATTGTTATTTTATCTGATTTTATCGTGTATGTAAAGTACTAAAAGCGCTATAAGTGCGAAATAATCACATCACCATTTCACTCTCTGGAACAGTATTGAAAACTCAGATATGCAGATGAAACTTTGAAAATATATAAATAAATTAAATAAATAACACAAGTTTATTTCACAGTAATTATAGGAGTTCCATTATTTTAACCGGTGTTACATTAAAAAAATAATTTTGTTTTACAAGGATTTCATTTCGTACATATTAAATGTCATGGTAATAAATGGACAAAATTTTGAACATGTGCCTACATATGCATAAGAAATGGTCTAATTCAAAAGTTAAGAATTTACTAAAAATATAACAATTTGTAATTAGCATGTTTCCAACAAAACTGCGAAGTTCTTTTTACATTACTATTCCCCTTGCAAGTTATATATATATATGTTGATGCTACATAAAATAAAGTAGATTTGAAGTATGACTTTCTATGTAGGGAGTCAGAGTGTACAGATTTATGTGGTCTCTAAGTAATTTCATAGTATAGTCGGTTGCTAGAAACGATAAAATATTGCGGAGATATACCAGGCTGTCAGTAGAAATTACTATTATACTTTTGTTCCATATCAGCAAATTAAATTGTCAACAGTATTGATCCAAAGATACACCATTGGGAGACCCCAGTTATATTCAGAAAAATACCGGAATGTATTTCTTAACTCAAACGGACTCACTGAGAACGTCCTGATACGTAGCTTCTAATCCAACAGGCATGGACATCTGAAAGCTCAAGACACATTTTGCCCGAAGAAGTTTGTGATTCATTGTATTAAAAGCTATAGAGTTTTCCAAAGACACAGGTATGGATAGTTTTGATGTGGCACATATTGTAATTCACATTGATTAATGAACAGAGATGAATCCAGATATGTCTGAGAAAACAGAAAAAGTCTGCATATTTTGTTCGGCAGAAATCCTGCAATACGTTCATGTAAAAGCGAATGCTTACTATTGTGGTAACTCCACAACGAAGATCCCGGCTCATTTCAGCCCTGAAGAAGGCAGTAGTATAAACGTCGGCATGTAAGATTTCGAAGCGACGACATCCGGGCAGCCGTTAGCATTCGGATGACTCCGTCTGCGGCAACCCACGCCTTCACATGCATGCGGATGATGCAACCCAACAGCCCTTAGATTTACAGCTCGTCCATTTCCCTCCCCGGCTTGAGACTTGCCCGGCGCGCTGCTCTCGCCCCGGCACCCGTGGGCGCCGACCGCTGCCTATGCATACAAAGCGAGCGCCTCCCGCCCCCTCCCGCCCCCTCCCGCCCCCTCCCGCCCCCTCCCCGCCCCCTCCCCGCCCCCTCCCCGCCCCTCCCCGCCCCTCCCCGCCCCTCCCCGCCCCTCCCCGCCCCTCCCCGCCCCTCACCGCCCCCTCACCGCCCCTCCCCGCCCCCTCCCCGTCCCCTCCCCGCCCCTCCCCGCCCCATCCCCGCCCACTGCGCCGCCCCCTCCCCGCCCACTGCGTCGCCCACGAGGCCGATGGGCGATGAAACGGGTGATGGTCACTTCCCGGACGCGATGGCTTTTGTTTAGATTTTCTCCAATATTACGACCCGCTTTCGGATTGCCTCCACGAGCCTTTGCGTCGTCTCTCGCGGCCTGCGTTTCAGAGGGAGATGGAACATAAACATTCATTTTCTCGGCTCCGTCTCAGGCTTAGGCAAAATACGGGGTTCATAGTCAGCGTTTCCTCCGGTGCTCCATTGAACCCAGCTGCTGAACTGCTGTGGCAAGTACGTAATACAGGTTTTTGAATTCAACCTCAACAAATTACCATAGTATGCATCCCAGACACACCCAAGATAGGCTACAAAGAGTTGCTACAATTCTTGAAATGTTACTTGGTTACTCGTGTGTAAAGAAATATATAGTCAAGATAATGCATTGGTGTAAATTTATTTTGCAACAGTATGCAGTAGAACTTTCCATCCCTACTTTCCAATCTGCTTTAAATCACGTAAATAATCGAATAGCAACTTAGTGTGAAGTAATAGTACCAGTTTATAATGTTAACGTTTTATTGCATGCGATGAAAACGAGTGACGTTAAGATCAAGTATTCAAATTTGCAACGAATGCAATAAATAAACATTATTTGCAATGTTGCCAACGTGATTTTTATCCCTATATTTTTATTATTATTTTTATCATTATACACTTATAAGATAGTCAAAGTTAATTTTTGAAAACAGTTTTGTGACTTCACACTATATTTGACATCTGTGCGAATAAACGGTGGTCGGCTGTTCAGTTTACCTCAACCTCGGCACAATTCTCTCGCTGCAATTGGCTGAATGTGTGATGACGAAATTATTCGTGCCGCGGTAAATACGTCGTATTAAATACCATACGATATCTTTTATGAACTATCTTCAAAGAAAAATGACGTTTATAATCCTTGAATACAAACGAATTGTTTGACGACCATCACAAATAGTTGAGGGCAACTTAAATACACAGGATCTTGGCCGCTCCCCTTTAAAAGGAGAATTTATCGTATTCTGAGGATGTGTGTCTCTGACGTGCTAATATTTAATAACTAAACTCTCGAAACGGGCATTCCACGGGCGCTTAACGGAAACCGATTCGCTCAGCATTCAAAAGTTCTGCGAGTAATATGTCAAATTGCCGATACGACAACGTGGGTGGGGGGGAGGAGAAGGCAACTTTTGGGCGAGCGCCCCGCAGTGCTCAGCACGGCCACCGAGCAGCGCTGCGGTCGCACGGCTGTGTATCGCCCGGACAGCGCTGTCATATTTCTCGCGACAGAACCCCCCAGGAGCGAGAAAGTTCGCGACAACGCAAGGGGAGGGGAGGTGGGGTGGGTGGGGAGGGGATGCACCGAGCAGCAGGGAGAGGGATGAAGGGATGAGGGATGAAGGGATGAGGGAGGGAGAGAGGGAAGTTGTTGGGGGAGTTGACTGATTCGGCGCGCAGTGGAAGGTGGTGGAGTTGAGGGTGTTATCATTTTCTCTCCACAGTAGCCCTGTGGAAGTAGGACTTTATTACATATTTTTGGGCGCAATGAATTGTAATACTGCCTTGCTGCTTCGAGATCATTTATGTCAAGTAATATATTTAAAAATAAAATAAAATTAGCTTAAACCTAGTTATGCAGGTACTTAGTGAATTTCGGCACATTTTTCATCTAAAATGTGAACAACAGCTACAGATATTGTTAATTTTTGGCGGTATCTTCTTTTAGCTTTATTTTCACACACATAACATTAATTTATTATTTAAAAGATTTACAAATAATTGGTACAACCATTTAGCAGTACATCAAAAAAACGTTCATGACATCACAAGGGGGGCTGGGATGTGGGAAGCATGGGACAGGACGGGGAGGGGATGTACTAAAAAAAACAAGAATAAACCCAATTATGCATTTACCTAAATGCACTTTGGCACACCCAAATACATCTAAAAATTGTACCACAGCTAGAGACGTTCCTAATTTTTCGGTGGTACCTTGTTGTTATGGTTTGTTCTTCCTGTACATAAAGTATAAACGTATTTTATTTCAATAACTAATTATTAAATCAAAAAATATAGTGAACCCCTTAACAGGAGAAGTGAGTACGTGCAACCTTCGCGTATCTCAGTTCCTCCAAGACTCCTCTCTCCACACCCCATCGCTTCTCACCGTTGAACCTCTCCCTCCACTTACTTCCCAGAAAATGGCAATCACAATGCCATTCCCCCACGGCCGTCGGTCGCCCGTTCCCGGAATGTGAGCGACCCTCGACCACTCACCGCTGTGGCAGACATCTGGCGCGGTCCATCGCAAATGCCTTCCAGCTGCGTCTCCGAGAACTCTAGTTGTAGTTTTGCTTTGACTTGCACAACGTTATTTTTTTATTTATATCGTTTACAAATAGTTGATTCAATCCTTTAGCTGTCCTAGCTTTCAGTATCTCCTTCTTCTTTGCTACAATGCTGACTGAATTCAAAGGGTGGGTGTGAAGACTCCTCAAAGGCGTGTCAGGATATAACGCCATATTGCGATCCCCAGACGCGCCCAAGGTAGGCTACAAAGAGTTGCTTCAATTCTTGAATTGTAACTTGATTACTCCTGTGTAATCAAATATTTAGTTAAGATAATACATTGGTATGGGAATTTATTTCGCTACAGTTTGTAGTAGAGTTCTTGATCCCCACCCGTGTTTCAGCCGAAGACCCATTTCTCGTTCCACTGTCTCCGTATTATAAGAGAGCTCATTGATTACGAAGGAGTGTTTGAAACCGATGAATTAAAGAAGCATGCTAGTAGAGAATGCTCTAGAGCTTAAGGTATTGGTGCAATCATGCATGAAGCAAACGTCTACTAGCGTAAATATTCAGAGATTCTATGACGTCACTAGCGAGGCCACGACGTCAATATTGCAGGCACGTTATACTTCCAAAAATCCTTATAGAGCTAAATTCACTCACATCGCTGGCTGGTTGGCGATGAAGTTCATCCTTCACCCTATATCATTTACATAAAACAAACTTGCGTCTAGGAAACACACACTTCCCATCGAATTTTTACGTCAAAAACGTCATAAAAATGTATAACGGCCGGAAACCGAACTCTCGTAAATGGTGGCAGGAGTAAGGCGCGGTAGAAGTTCTGCCACCGCTCGACGTGCAACAAAGGCTGCGAGTCGTAGCTAAACCCAGCTACCCTCGTGACGCCACAGATTCACAGGTGACGTTATGGACTTTTCGAATTTCCTCTCATAGACTCTCGCAGCGAGTACGCGTGGCCAGGAGTGGAAAGAGGATTTTTTGATTGATTGATTTGTGATTTGGTACACATCAACTGCTAAAGCCAATAGTCCCGTGTACTGCTCTGTACTGCTTTTGTTTTCCTTTGGAGATAATCTTTCCTTCCTGGATGGTGAGATCCGATGCCGACCTAACAAGATTTCCGTCCATTCATGTGTGAGTATATAAGCTAAGGTACTTCTGACGCCTATAAACATCATTGTCAGTTTGAGTGATTTCAGGATAATAAAAGACTGAGATTTTCTGACACAGAACTGTCGAAACCGAAAGTTTGCAAGCTGAGTTCACTTGAACGAAAGGCAGAAGCCTCAGTTACGTCAGTAACATCCAACAGCTTGAGTTGTACATCAAGTGGTTTTTATCAAACTTTTTACATCATTTTTCTTTGGTTTTCGTCAAAGCCTTGACGAAATAGAGAAAAAACAAATCGTCTGGTACGGTCATGTTATGCGAATGACAGACGAAAGATGGCCAAAACGAGTCCTGAAATGGGTGCCAACAGAAAGACAGAAGAGAGGAAGACCCAGACTTGCATGGCAGCAGGGAGTGCAAGAGGCTATGACGGCAAGAGAAATGCCAGATGATCTATGGTCCAATAGAGAGGCATGGAGACTGAGAGCGGAGAAACGGCGACAGCTGTAGAGCAACTCCGTACTATATATATTCTTTGGTTTTAAGGCATTTTAAATATAGGTTAAGAGCATTTTATTGATCATTTTTGGCGATGTTTCAGCTCATAAAAATCCGCCCCCTATTAAACTTGTTAAGTAGTTATTTGTATTTGAACGTTCAATTTTAAGTTATTTTGTAAATTATATTGCACAATTTAAAAATAATCAATGTACTTTTATTTAAATGTATTCGAATTGTTAAAACTTGTTTACGATTCGAAACTTTGTTCTCATTATTTTATACTATTTGTTTCGTTTGATATTTATTTATGAAAAAAACTGAAGAAAATCTCAATAAAGGATTGTATGGAAAATCACAGTCTGTCCGATTGTTTTCCTCATCATTGCAAAGTAATATTACAATCATAAATACTATCCCAAGGCAAAAATTATTATTATTATTATTATTATTATTATTATTATTATTATTATTATTATTATTATTATCATTATTATTATTATTATTATTATTATTATTATTATTATTATTATTATTATTATTATTATTATTATCATTATTCTGAAATAATTTTGGGCGAGGCTCAGTGTAAGGCACGGTCGTCCTCCAGCCACTACGAGAGGCAGTGGAGCGTAGGATGGGTCGTTGCTAGGGAGAGACGAGAGGGGCCTCACTCGGCCGGAGCGGGCGTCCCTTTGAGCGGCTACTTGTCACCCGCAGCCTCCCCCTCCCGCGCGCTCTGCCCGTCGTTCCCGTCCCGACTGCCCCTCTCGCCCTTCCTGCCATACCCATTCCACCCGCTCCATCCATTCCACCCGCTTGACCTGCCACACCCACCCCATTCTCCTTACCACAAAACACCCGTCCCCGCCCCTTCCCCTTCTCCCCCATCTCTCCCCACCCCATCCCGCCCCACCCCGCCCCACCCCGCCCCACCCCATCCTGCCCCACCCCATCCCGCCCGACCCCGCCCGACCCCGCCCGACCCCGCCCGACCCCGCCCGACCCCGCCCGACCCCACGATATCATGCCCCGCCCCGCCCCGCCACGCCCTGTCCCACCTCTCTTCTCCCCTTCCCCACCCGCCACACCCCTCTACACCTCTTCCCAGCCCCGCCAAGTACCGCCCCATCGCGTTAAGCACACCCCCCGCCCAGTCCCCCGCTCCTCCCCTCAACGCCCCCATGCCCCACCCCTTCGCTGCCCGCAGGCGCGCGCTCAGTGAGTCCCGCCGGCGCTGTCACTGCAGCCCTCTCGGTTTTATCTCGGCCGCGGAGAGCGCCGGCGGAGGACAGCACTTCTCCGCTGAGCGTGGCTTTCAGTGCACTCACGTTGCTTTTGCGCTTTCAGCTCCATTCTCATATTCTGTTCTTCAGCAATGTTTGGGTTGAACATTTGTGAAGCTTAAATGGTTAGTTCTAATATTCTCTTTCGTTGCAAGTACCTGAAAGACAAAGTGTTAATATATTATAATTATTTTTGTCACTATGCCAATAATGGAGCAGTTATTTGTGACAGTGGTTACGTTTGTGATTGTTTACTAGTTTTCAATTTATCACATCATTCTCCCAAAAATTAACGAAGAAAGAAGTCAAATTTCTTTTATTATTTGTACTGACCCACCATGTTTAGTTATAACTCATTTGCTTCTATTGTTATTAAAACATTGAATGCGAACGTCGAGCTGTTTTTTGTTCCTATGTTTGTTTGCGTAATTTTGTTATAACATTTGCTTTATTTACATTGATGATATTGTATTAGGTAAATCCTTGTAACGATAATAAAATATAGTCAATGCATATATTTCATATTCACGTTCATATCACGGTCACAGGATTTACGACACTAGCTGGTCAGCTAGATCAAATTTTGTCGCTGTCTGGAGGAGAATCCTAGCGGGTGGCTGCTATGATCAATGGTTTTCCGTGGTTTCTTCGATCAACACCAGCCGAATGCCGGAGCAGTTCCCTAACAAATGGGTCACGGACCGTGTGTGGTCTTTCCTTCCTCTTACTTGTCCTATAATCATCCCTTACTTACACACTCTTACACTAACATGCACTACACTGCCTCACGTGGCGAGAGGCCGGTCGGGAGCTTCGAGCCTGTCCCGGCTGGGGCGATGCCTCGCTGGGGAGAGACACCTGGCCGGAGATACTCCGCTAGCCAACGGGAGATCAGCGCCATGGGGGAAGATCACCGCCAGAAAAAAACATGCGGTACACTTACGGGACTAATGCCCTTAGCAGTGGACGCGCTCAGAATCACTAACAACTGTGCAACCAATATATTTATAACACTGCTGATTACGACCACCCTAATCTGGGTGACGATATTTTCAATTGTAAAAAGAGCTAACCTGTTACGGAGGCGCTCCGTGGTATAGTTCCACCATTCATTCCAACGTTGCGTCTGGAGTTAAAATCCCGGTCGATCCATATTGAATTTGTAGTGCGACAGAATTTCTCAAGGTGCTCTCGTTTCTGCTGCCTCACATTTTACCGGTTTTTCATCACCAACACTCGCCCATCAATTCATTTCATCCGCCCCAAAGTACTCCTAAAACGGTCGATAGAGGTGTCATAATATAGCTGTGCAAGTGGCATTGCTATGATGATTATGATGAGTTCGATATATCCTTAAATAAAGTTATGACATGGGACCGTTACACAATTCATATTTGTAGGGTTGAGGCTGTTGAAGGGGCACAGCTTGTTAAGTGCAGATAAAACGCCTGTTGTAATAATTCTAAACGAGTGAAACTGAAAAGAATATTAGTTTCTTCTTGTCAGGTACGTCAAATAAAAGTAATAGACTTGTCTCTTTTATGCTATTCTTGGGGCTCGTGGCTATTCTCTGTCTACTCTTGACTATTACATAACAAAATTAAACCAACCACAAAAGCAGAATTGTAGTAAACTTATGTTAATAACAAAACAATATATGCACAATGGAAAACTGTATACGTGCATTTTCAACATTATGGAAGTAGCGGAGTTTGACGTCTGTCGTGCAACTACTGAAATCAGCTGCGTCGGTATTGGCCAACGTTTTGCATCGTACGTTAAACATTTGTTTTGAACGGTTTCTATTCTGTAGAGATATCTTGCGAAATAGTTGTTCAACTTGTTAAATGGTTTCTAAATTACTAGCAATCGAATAATGCTGTACCTCTGATTACTTATTTCGTGCCGATCTTAACTTCTTACATGAGGTCCTTCCCCCCTCTCTTTCTTCCTCTGACCATCAGCCCTAGCTCCCGCCCTGACACATAGAGCGCCTTCATCACTTCCATCAGCAAAGCACCATCGGATTCATATTCTATTGGCTTTTATTCAATTGCCTTTCCACTGTTCATTAAATAATATAAGTAGTAGAATTTAATTTTGTATCCTCCACAGTTAGATCTTCTAATCTCTCATTCATTACCTCATGAATTCTCTACTGCAAACATTAGCCAACGCTTGTATTGCTATGTGTTTGTATCACCTATTTCATAATTAGTTCAATTTAATTATTGTACCTTAGCCCCACTAATCTCACATTATTCTCTCATATCTACCACAACTATGCGCCATATGCCGGACAGTGGAGTTGTGCCGCATTACGCTGTGTCATAATACAGTGGATCAATTCTCCCAAAATTGTCAATGGCTATGAAAGTAAGAGTAAATAGCGTACACAATGGTATTGTCGTTTATATAGTATTAGTGAATAATACAGCATTGTAGGCTTTCACGGCCGGAGTCAATATTCTTCATGTCTTCCGGGCTGATGGGCCGTGGTCCAATTGGCTTTGAGATACCAAACGTTTCGCCCACGACTGCGGTGGGCATCTTCAGTGGCGAGGTCTCGGGCGAAGTGTCCGGGACGGCGGCTGACTGGCGACTGACGCCAGTGACGCATGTCAGTCGCCAGTCAGCCGCCGTCCCGGACACTTCGCCCGAGACCTCGCCACTGAAGATGCCCACCGCAGTCGTGGGCGAAACGTTTGGTATCTCAAAGCCAATTGGACCACGGCCCATCAGCCCGGAAGACATGAAGAATATTAGTGAATAATGTTTCTATGCCTACTACAGTTGACATTCAGGTTTTCAGATATCGACAAAGGAATATAAATTTCTTAGACGAAAAGTTCTCAAACTGTGATGCATGCACACCTGGAGGAAAGCAGTTTTCTTATAGAGACTGCGAAAACAATGTACTACATGGAGATATTTGAAGCAAGAATTAACTACTTGCAATTTCTGTACGCCCGAGTTCAATAATGTATGGTCAACTGGTCGTATGAAACAGTTGGCTTATGGATCAGTTGGGATTTGGAGAAAAAATGCTTCTCTACTTATGGATGTTTCAAAACCGAGTGATGACTTCATAAATAAGAAAACATTTAAATAAAAACATTTTCAGAAATTGAGATCAGCTAATGGTGGTGAGAAAGTTGGGGCTTAGAATCGTAGATCGCAACGATAGTTATCGGAGTTACGATTTATTTCGCAAAATTGATCCAAGACTCCTAGGTCATTAAAGAGACTAGAAAGTGCGAAACATTGCGTTATTGGGAGCAGTACATATCTTGCGCAAAGTTTGCAAACGTCTTTTTTAAAGAAATTAATGTGATATATTTTATAGTCCAAGTGTACACCGTTGTATATGCAAAAGAAAAGAACAGAGACAAATTATTCTGAGAATATTAAATTGAGAATTGTAAATGCTATGCAGAACGCCAAACCAATGAAATAAAATGAATTGGTCCTTGAAAAGAGAGCCACGTTTGTCTCCATTCACTATATGAATGACCTGTTAGTTGGAAAACAGAATTTATTTGAATGTATAAATAAATAGCATGGAAGAAGGACCAACAATATGCATAGCTGAACAAATGAAAGTCACAAATGAGAGTAAACATAGTCAAATGACATTAGTGTTAAAATTGCTGATCAAACGAATTAAAAAATAGGTTTTGTGTCCATAAGAATTGAAATTCAAATATATGTCAATGCAGTAGGTTTTGGTCTTAGATTTATGTGTCATTAAAGTTATGTAATATTTATCTTTGCTTTTGCAATTTAAACTATTTAATAACATTAAATATACCCCTACAACTGCAAAGGTCATGTATCGTTTAGAAATTTCCTTTTTTGTTTCCTATCAACTCTAGGAAAATTTCAAATCCTTCTTTTCAGTTCATAGTCCTATCTAAGGTTGTCGATTCTTCAAAGTCCCCTCTCCAGTTTCTGTTACAGCGGCTGTTTCGTTCTTTCTCCTTTTTTCAATAACCACATGCCAATCAGAATTGATTAAAAGGCTTCAAAGCCACGCACTGACCTAAAGGTCTTGACATGTATCTTTTTGCATTTCAGCCACAAGCTACAGACAAGTCGGTAACTCCTCCCTTATAGAGGTTTCCGTTGGAATGGGAAGTCTGATTGTAAGTCAGATTGTCGAAGAACCCACACCACTCCTGTGGAAGTTGTCTCTGACACTATTCCTCGCTTTCGAGGCAGACAATCTGTAACGTTTTGGGTTATGGAATTATTTGAAACGCCCTTTTTTTTCTCAGAACGTGTGCTCGATCTTTGAGAATCCACAACGATATAAAAAGGTATCTTTATCGGCATACTCTGGTAGAATAGCAAACACGAATATGGGTAGACAATTTTGGACTTTTACGTTCTCATAGTAGTGTAAATTTAAACAAGTCATTCGATATAATACTTTCCCTGGTGCTCTGATGTCGGATTATTTTATAAGCCTTGTACGGTTTTATTTGGATTGCAGTATTTCAAAAAATACGAAAATTTGAATTGTGAAATATTGGGCAATAAAATTATTTATTACTGGTTTATCAATATTGGAAGTGAATTATTTCGAAACAGTGCTAGTGAAACCCACCTCCACCCCCTTGTTGCAATAGAATTCTCGTCATTGATCTACAGCTCGACGTGAAGTACAAAGTTCCTTATTTTTAAACGCGTAACCAAAATGCAATGTTTCGAGAAATTTCCTATAAAATATTGCCCGCGGCTTATGAACAAAGTCATGAAATAACTCAAATATAGTATGTCTTTTTTAATTTCTCCTAATGTTTCAATTCCAATTTCACACTTTCACGTCAGAAAAGAAAGAAAGAAAACAAAACATATTATTTTGTTTTAAAAACTGCTAAAATTTTCAAAAATAATTGCTATTGTTATTTTACGGTCGTAGCATTATTTTATTTTACGGTCGTAGCATTATTTTATTTTACGGTCGTTATCTCTTGAGCATTTACATCCCTTAGTTTGTTGAGTAGTTTGGATCATTAACTAGTTTTAGTTGCCGGACACGTCAACTGCTGTAGTAAGAAGTTCCGTAAGTGAAGAGCATTTTATATCGTGGGTAATGCTTTTTCCTACTAAATCGTAAGATTTGACGCCGATCTGCACGCTGCTTGCGGGGTCTCTAGCTGCAGATATCTCTCCCAGATAGACAGCCCGAACCGAAACAAATTCTCTGCATCCAAGTGAACACCATTCATCTCTGGTAGTGTAGTGTGTGGAAGGGAACGTGCGTATATAAGTGTGTAGGGCGGGGGAGGGGTCAAATGTGAAGAAAAGATCGCGCGCGGTTCGTGGACCGATTGTTAAGGTATTACTCCAGTTGATTAATTCGTTGATTATCTCATGCTCCCGGGAACGCCAACGGCTATGGAGATTATTCCCGTAAGTGTAGTCATAGGAGGTGGCGGTTATCTTCTCCCCGGATTGTGACATACGTCGTCAACCACACGGGTTAAAGGTTTTAGCACTACCGGTTATCTCACCAGTAATGCTTTGCCCCAGATGGGTCTAGCTTTAAGCTTCCACCTGATATTCCTGACATGTGTGGTAGTATAGTGCATGGAAGTATAAGTGTAGGGGTGAAAATTATTAGACATGGATGGGAAAGGAAAAAATCGTGCAAGGTGCATGTCCCATTTGCTAAGAGTACAGATCCGACATTCGTTTTGTGTTGATCAGAGACACCACGTAAAACTAGAGATCAAAGCAGCCAGCCGCTAGAATTGTCTTCCAGACAGTAACTGAATTAGTTCTAGCTAACTAGGTAGTGTGGAAAATACTCCCTACTCCGGATCTCGAATCTTAGAACCTCTTGTTCAGAGGCTCTGTCAGAGCTTGTCAGAGGCTTGGTCAGAGCATCATTGACATCAATTGATGCTCTGATACCCCTCAGCCGGTATACTGCTCCGACACTCCCCTGACTTCGAGCAAATATACACCGTAATTATCGATCAGAACAAGCGGCCACTAGAATCTCTCTCTCTCTCTCTCTCTGCTCTCTCTCGTCTCTCTCCTCTCTCTCCTCTCTCTCCTCTCTCTCCTCTCTCTCCTCTCTCTCCTCTCTCTCTTTCTCTCTCCGATCTCTCCTCTCTCTTTCTCTCTCCGATCTCTCCCCTCTCTCCTCTCTCTCTTTCTCTCTCCGATCTCTCCTCTCTCTCCTCTCCTCTCTCTTCTCTCCTCTCTCTTTCTCTCTCTCTTTCTCTCTCTCCGATCTCTCCTCTCTCTCTCCGATCTCTCTTTTCTCTCTGCTCTCTCTCGTCTCTCTCCTCTCTCCTCTCTCTCCACTCTCTCCGATCTCTCCTCTCTCTTTCTCTCTCTCTCCGATCTCTCCTCTCTCTTTCTCTCTCTCTTTCTCTCTCTCCGATCTCTCCTCTCTCTTCTCTCTCTCCGATCTCTCTCCATTCTCTCGAGTTAGTAATTAAATACAATATCATGCTATTGTCGAAACATCGCTTCACAGGCCACACATCTTACGAAGTGGTCAGAGACACTGCAATGGTAATAGATGCAAACCAAATTATCCTCAGGTGGTTGTTCAGTCGGTTTTGTTCGGGTCGTTTTTCCTTGTCCCGCGTCCGCCCTTTGCTGTCCGCGTCCGCGTCCGCTGCAGTCCACTGACGTTGCTAGCCCCCCGCCCCCCTGTGGGCGGTGATCGGCCCGGGGGCGGCTCCGGTGACGAGGCCGTGCGGCCGCCCCTGGAGGGCGATTAATCCGGAAAACAAGGCCGCCCCGCTCACTCATCGCCTCTTCCACAGCGCCCCCTTATTGGAAGCCCGCTCGCTGCCGGCAGAGGTCACTGTGCTCCAAGGGATTTCCCACGTCGAAGGGAGCAGAGTTTTCAAATTTTGCCATCGAGATTCATCTGCCTTTCATATTTGTTGTGTTTTTCTTATTGGTTTGTACCTTATGACAGAAAGGTGTTTTTCTCATTGCTTAGAATTTGTTACAGGCACGTTATTGACATATGGTATTAATTCGGAAAAAACTATTTTCTTCTTTCAAATTTGTGTTGAAATATTATTAAAAATTTACGTTTATTTTAAATGAATATTACTTTTCATTAATATAAGCAAATATTTGAACATTATTTTAAAAATAACTTACGGAAGTTCGGAAAGATTGTTTTCCATACTGGAATTACTGAGGCTAAATAAAATGTGTATTCTCATTGAAGATTTTAAATGTTACATACGAATAATTCGATAGAGTATTTTATATATTTCAAATAAAATGTCTATAAAATAAAATCCTCAACCGGGATTGAGCGAACGAGTCCAGGAGTACTTTTCTGAATTACGGAACATGATAGTAATGTGTCAAGATGCGGTTTTTTATTGAACGAACGGTACAGCATATATCTTGTGTCTTGCAAGAAATGGACAAATTTTCGGTTTGTTAGGTCTTAAACACACTTCTCACAATTGCTCTCCTTATCTTTTTATGAAGTAAATTTCACTCGAAGGAAGAAATTCGAAAGTTTTGTCAGGCCTGGTGATTCAACCACAGTATTCAATCATTGTGGTGCTCGGATATGTTTTTAAAATAAAATCGAAATTAACAATTTTAATAAATTATTTTAATAACAAAGAATAAAAAAATGTGAAACTAAACAGCAAGTATGTAAATAAAACTATAAGTGATAAAATAATTGGTCAAAACTATCTATTTATCATTCAGTTCAATCACAAATTTTAAAACTCTGCAGTTAAAAAATTATACCACTTTAGCTATTTTTAAAGACTAGAATTCTATACAATTCAAACTCAAATTATTGACTTGTTCATAATCAATGCGTATTAGTTGAGCTCAATTGAAACTATATGCCCGTTGTACACAATGACCTCTTTACATCAGTTAAGCAAAATACGAAATCGTTTATGCGTTCAAAACAATCCATTAACTAGCATACAAAATAATGAAGTGGATCAGCTGGCAAAAAAATAATAAAGATAATTCTGACAAGAAGAAACACGTTTTCGTGAACAAAGCCCAACAAAATGTGTTAACACAGGAGAAAAAAATTCTACAGAGAAAAATGCGGAATGCTGGTATTTTCATGTTTGCAGTGGGAGACAATTCAGGACATGCATCGATGCAGTGTGTGGGAAAAACGTACACGAAGAAAGTGTAGTACTAACCATCAAAGGCAAAGAGACTTTCATTTGTCCTCAATAACAAACTGATATAACTTTTGTTTTAATTTTTGTAATTTTTCAAGCCATTACTGAAGTTTATAATTTTCTATAATAAAGTGTCATTGTAAATAATACAGAATTTGTTAGGAGTAATCCAATAATCCTTATGTTACTGAAATCATATCAGGACGAATATTTTTAAAATTAAACTGTAAGAGGGTAATTCTGTTATATATTAGTATAGCTAGCCCTAGTATCATAGTCGTGCTACAAGAAACCAGTTCATCACGCAATGGCCATAAAACCTCCATGTGGGCATATTACCTTCACACTACAATATTTTTGTGAAACAGCAACAAAATATTTCTCAATCAAAATTTTGTGATACATCTACTTCAACACAAAAAGTGTTAAATTTCATCATGATGCTGTTCGTTTAGCCAAATGTTGAAATATTTAAACAGGAAAATTTGTTTTTTTCATTACGTTACCTTACGTTTTTTCATCACACAAATCGCATTTCGTTTAATTATCAATCGGCCGTAAACCACCTACACTCAGTTCAGAAAGTAAATGTATATTGAGTGCTTTTGCATTAATTCCTGGAGATTTCCTCACAGAAATGAAAACGCATTCTGTAGCTAGAAGGTATGAACATTAGCCTCAAGAAACTATTGTGCCTGTGGTAATCTCGAAAGTGACAGACGTTATACATTGCAGTCACAGGAATGAGCGTGAGATATGAACTTGCGTGACTCCTTTTTTCCAAAAAATTCAGAGGTAATTTAATGTGATTATTTTATCTTGATCTGCTGACAATTTACCTAGATATTTCTTGATATTTGAATACTGAAAATTTCCTCCATCATTTTTCAGTTTTTCTCCATCAGCGAAAAAACAGCTATAAATTAAAGACGTAGTTCTGAGTAAATGTAATCGCATATAGCGTAATATCTTAAATAATATAATGCTGTTCTTTTAGAAAACAAAAAGTAGATTTTGTTGGTAGTTCTTGTTTACTCTTCATTCCCTTTGGATGTATCAGAGAAATATGTTATTTCCTACAAATGCCCCTAAGAAGGATCTATTTAAAATTTAAAAAATTACTTCTTTGATTGTAGTTAGAGTATTATGTCTGTTTATGTATAGGAGTAAATATTTTCTAATCTGGAATGACATCATTACCAACTCCAATGGTCAAGAACCTTCATTCCTTTGACAGACATTTGGAATTTTGCTGATGCGAAGACACCAATGAGAATTCAAACAAAACATACATTTCCTTAATGCAAATAATTCACATCGGGAAGAAAATAAATTAATTGAATGTGTTAATGAAATGTAGTAATTTCGCTGCGCTTTATTCTTCTGAAATAATTCTCTAGGTTCTATATCCTGCATATCTGTGATGCAAAACCGTCTCACGCGAGTGTTTATCAGAATGCAATGTCATTGCAACTAGCCAATAGCATGGTTTCGTATGGAGAATAATCAAACTCTTAAGTGAAGCATTATGTTAGCCTTGTAGATAAGAGATTAGAGTCAAAGGAAAAGATAAAATTATCTTCATTGCATTAAGACTGTTGCAAATAATCTATTCATCTAGAACGTTGGTAAGCGTTGCAAGTTCATATCGCTTTTCCTATTTATATTTTCATTTTTTAACCGTATGCTAGGAAGAAATACTAATATAATTTTTCTAATGTATGGAAAAAGACCCTTCAAAAGTAATCTCTTCTTTTTATCTCGTATTGATAACTGTTCTTGACAATTAAATTACCTAATCAGGCACCAATTCCGACGTTTCTGTAGCTCAATGTCACTCATCAGAAATGGAACAACGGGAAGCCACCAATCTTCGGTACTCCTATTGAATTGGTCGTACCGTATATGTCAGGGTATTTAGTAGGTTCATGAATTGGTTTCCAAGGATCAAAACGCGAGAGCTCTTGAAGTCGAACTAGTAAATTACTGATGAGTTGGCACACAGCACTAATAGTACGCGTACTAAAATATTGTAAAAGAATATTTGTTGTGGATAAAAGTTACAGAAAATATTACTATTAAAAATAAAAGTTGTGATACGAAATGATTTGACACTTCACATATGATAGACATTTTATTAAATGTAGATAAGCGTACGCATCAATCAATTAATAATTCTATGCAATAACATTTTCTCAAGGTATAAGTTGAAAGAAAAGAATACACAAAATAAGAAAATGCAAAAAAAGCAGGTATCCGTTATTAGAAAACAGTAAATTCTGCTACGACAATACAAGATGGGATGAGGACTCTCAGAATATGCTCTCCTTTTTAATAAAATATTACATGAAATATAAACTATGACACTCAGCTCAATTTTATTTGGAACTATAACGTGTAAAATATTAAATGCTACAAAAACTGTTATAGAACCCATTTTTCTCACTGTAGTGTCTGTCTGTATCCCTTTCCCCCTCTCTTTCCCCTCAGACTTTCCCTCTCTCACTCTCTCTATTCCTCCCTCTTTCTCTCTATTCCTCTCTTTTTCATTCCCTCTCTCATTTTCCCTCTCTTTCTCTTTCTGTCTCTTCTTCTAAAGTTTGTATTTCATGTTTTTAAATAAAATGTGTTTTCTTCACGAAAATATTAATTCATTTGCTAAGCAGGTTTCCAAAACCGCTTTATGCTCATATGCGACAAGTGTATTAAAAAAGTCATACTATAAAATCTATAAAACTAGAATATAAAATCATGAGATACAAAATAATCATGAAAAGTTCAATATAGTGATATTTTTGTTAAAAATTAATTGTGAAAACGTATATTAGCAAAAAATAACATTATGATGACTATGTAACATGAACATTACAGCAGGAACGTAACAAACACAATGAACATTATGTAACAAAACAAGGAGAATGGGTTGAATCAATTTCAATGAATCCATTTAAACAAATAATGCTAATGCATTATTTTAAAATGTTAAAACCAATTGATATAGTGTATATACAGCAATACATATTTCGAATGTGAATACTTCCCAGTAAAACAAATACAATCTTTCGTTGTTAATCTTCGTGACCTCGCGATCTGAAGTCTTTTTCCGTATTCTTAATAGTATTTCAATTTCATTATGCCTAATGTTTGGTACAAAGTGTACGTAATTTATTTGTCCGCACGAGGCATTAAGGGCCGTTGTGTATTGGTTCATCGATCGCTCGCTGCCGCCTTTGCAAAGAACTTGGCCACGCTTGTCCTCCATTTGGCGAGACGTGCGTGAGTGGAGGAACAAGGAGGCGCTTGGCAGGTGTTCGAGAGAGGCGAAGGGAGAGGAGGCCATGATCGTCAAACACCCTTAAGGCGAGCGGCCCATCTCTGCGGTGTTTGGGGTTGGTTCTGCACTCCAATTTGCCACGTGCGCGTGTTGTTTACGTGTTCCCAGACCCTGTCGAGAAAACCACATCTGTTTTGAACCATTAGCGAAGTTTATGAGTTTGGAAAACGTAAGAAACTATTTAAATATTAATATATATCAATAATAATAATAACTATTATGTTAATAAAATATTTGTATTTATGAATAATCATTAGAATGCAAAATGAGGTACTCTAGAACACATAATTTTCAATATCCCAATAGTTCATTCTGTATATTACTTATGGAAATACTGTATCGTACCACTACAAATATGTAAATATTTTTTATAATATAATGTTAACTTAGAATTATAAATGAAAATGTCCAACCTTCCCAAATTACAAGTTAAAACATAAAGTTGCATACAAATGGGGGATCAATGAAGGACTCAGCATAGTTTTTTTCTCTTATACGTTTGTTAAGGAAATAATTAGTATATGCGTTCGTAAGCTTCCGCGGCCGGAGCCAATACATTCTTGGCTATCCCGAATGAGCCGCGTCTCGGTCAATTGTACTGACTTTTCGGCCATCTCGCTCTGGTCTTCTTCAGAGCTATACTGCCGTTGTCTAGGGAAAAGAAACTTTCGTTGTCTTTCTGGACAAGAAACTTTCATTGTCTAACTTTCGTTGTCTAGGGAAAAGAAAGTGCTTTAACAGTAATTTTCCTATATTTTGTTTTTTTATTGCATTCTGGCAGATTGTCCAGAACATTTTTCTGTTTTTGTGACATTTCTTCAAACAATAGAAAATAGGAAAACCCATAATTTTGTTTCTGAATATTTCTTGTGATTTTATAAGTCACGTTTTGCACGATACGAACATTCGGAAGTGTAGTTTGTGTGCCGAAGCGGATTTAGGGTGCTCTAAAAGCGGTTTAGAGGACGTGACCTTGATTGGACATTGCAGTCAAGTTCACTAATTGATGGCAGCAACTTCCGTTGAAACGGCGGCGGAGTGCACCATTGGACGCAACGCTGACGGGAGGGCCTTTCCGCGTCCGGGCGCCCTTCGAGCAATCAACTAAAACCACGGGCGCCCTCTAGACCCCGCTTCGCCCCGATCCCCCCATCCATCCCTTTGCTTACCGCTCCTCTCCTCCTTTTCCTCCCCCACCCTACCCGTCTCTGCCCTCCCCTCCCCTTCCCACTCCATCCCCTCCCCTCATCACCCGCCCGCCTCCCCCAGTCGTGCCCCGACCCTCCCCTCCCCGCCTCGCTCCCCTCCCTTCCCCCAACCCCTTCGTTCTCCCATCTCCTGTTCTCCCTTCCCGCCCCCGCCTTCACCTCCCTTTCTCCGCCCCGCCCCGCCCAACCTCGCCCCTTCACACTACGGTCCAGCACGCAAATTCCCTCAGATCTCAGTGTCCTACTTGTTCAATTTACCCTCACCTTTCTGACCTTTACCATTCCCTTTGTTTTCTCAGCCTTTCTCGCACTTCCTGTTCCTCTTCGGTTACTTGATGTACACTTCACCTCTATCTATCTATCTATCTCTCTATCTCTGTATCTATCTATCTATCTATCTATCTATCTATCTATCTATCTATCTATCTATCTATCTATCTATCTATCTATCTATCTATCTTGCCCTGCGTTGTGCTACCTCTTCTTCTTCTCTCTCTCTTCTCTGTTCCCTAAGTCGCCCACTCATTCCTTTCCTTTCCATCCTCCTGTCTGTCGCGCCCTCCGCCTTATCGATTCTCACTTAGGCGCCCCTTATCCTCCCCTGCAGTTTCCGCTTCCTCTAGAACTTTTAAAGCATCCGCTGTCATCCCCGTTTTCTTCCGTTCTCTTTCTATGAAATTTTCGTCACCCATCGTCTCATCCGCTTGCTCTCGCCCCCTCCTGTCTTCCTTGTCCTGACTTGGTTTTTTTTCGCGCTCTTTCGGTTTCTCCTTTGCCACATCGACATCCCTCATCCTTCACGGACCATCATACTGGCTTTCCTTTTTCAGCGACAAACCACATGAGCGGCTGTTTTCGACTTGCCAAATTTCCCCGCTTTATTTCTCACCATGCCCCATGTTCCGCTCTTTATTACCCTTTTTTATCCTTTATGTTCGCCCCCACGTTTTCTCGTCAATCCTCGCTCAACCATCGCACTCCTGACCTTCTTCGATTGACACAACTCTTCTTCTTCTTCTTCTTCTTCTTATTCTTCACCAGCAACCCTCAGAAAGAGGTATGTTGTAACCTCTTTTTCCCGAGCACGTCATCCCCCACGTAAAAAGCAACCCCGTTTCCTTAAGTATCGAACATCTCTCCCCACGTCTGTGAAGTTTCTTCTCCGCGGTGTCGATTTTCCCCATCGTTATCATATCGGCTTAATACGAGATATAAAAAATACTACTTTTCAACATGTACTATAACGCGAGATATCTCCCTCTCACATCAAACCACTCGATTCAAACTGCAACGAGAGATGCTATTGCACGCACCCCCTACCACTCGCTGACGTGAACCATGAATGCTGCCCATTGATAAGGACGGTCATTATGCTTTTGATAATCGCCCTATTCACGTGGGCTTGCGTGTTGTCAGGCTGTGAGGTAGATGCGCCCGCGATGGCAAAGGCGCATTCTCCCTCATCGTTGCGATCCCAGACGGCGGAAGAAGGAATCAGGCGTGAGGCATTGCAACAATAACACACTGCGCCACTGGCTAACGACCATTCAAAGGAAAGGCGATGGTGGGTCAGCCAGACAGTGCTAGGGGTCACAGTGAACTGTTGAAAGGTCTTTTCCTCGCTCTGTGAGATGCGTTCTCTTACCTCGTATGCACTTATTAACTCAGTACATCTAACAAGGACAGACTTACTTTGTCAAGAAGTTTTCTGCTGCGGTTTTCAACCCGAATTTCCTACGGAACATGTACTTGGTTGCAATTTTTTTGTTTATATTTTTCTTCTGAGAAATCAGTCTCTTAGTATTGCTAGGGACAGGGTATATAATTCCGGGCTATCCAAGAGTAGGCCAGCAAAGGTTGCTCTTGTCAGAAAACTAAGCGAGGAACTTGTTATCAGCTTGGCCTACCGTGTAAACTCTCTCGCCACTTACCATCGCAGTTGTAAGCAAGAGCAGAGCCATCCTTCATCAGGTGTTGCACCTTGGACTTTGTAATATACGCAAATATTCTTAATCCCGCAAACAGGACACCAGACTCGGTAAATTTGAAATGTTTGGGAGATGGGTATTTTAATTGAATTCAACTCAGAGGCATTATTTTTCAAAATGAAATGTCGGTACACGATTATTTGAACAATACGGAAATATACGGAGACAGACGTAGTGTTGGTAAGTGGGCAAAGCGATCGGAAGCATCATGGTTGACAACCAAGGCACGGATAATGGAAGAAACTCCAGTGGAAACATGAAGTTATTTTCAAGGGGGGATAGGAATAATAGTAGGCGTGGTGAAGATAATGAAGAAAGCAGTGGAACAGAGATGACACGAAAATCCCAGTGCGAGGAAAGTGGGGGAGACGAGCGGCAACGAAAGCAACGCAGGATGGAGGAGAGGCGCAACCAGCAACGAAGGCGACGATGATGGGAAAGAATGAGTTTCGGACGACGGATGGTGAAAGGGCGTGTTGAGTTTGACGCAGGCGGCGGTGGGAGCGAAGCAAGTTTGGAGACACCGGGAGGTGTAGGACGAGGTTGGTGGGGAAGTGGCGAGGTTGGTGGGAGTGGTGGGTAGAACGAAGTGCGGGGTAGGCGGACGCGGAGGCAAACGAAGGGGGAGACGGTCGCGGCGACAGTAACGAGATGATGTTCGGGGCTCGCGGCCACAGTGTGACGATCTTGACGGTTTTGAAAGGGTGAATGGAGATGAATGAGGGTTGTAAGAGGAGTGATTGAGAGCGTTGGCGGAAGCTGCGAGGATGTAACAATGTTGGCATGGGGAGACGGGGCTGTGGGAGAAGCCGTTGAGAGAAGTGTCAGGAGTGCCGCGAGAGTAGTGGGAGTGGTGAGGGTGTGACGAAGTTGTTGGGAAAGGGGATGCGGAAGGAGTGGTCTAGCTCGGGGACGGGGACAGACGCTGGGCGAAGGACAGAGAGTGGTGGGGGTGTAACTGCGGAAGGACGGAGGAGGAAAAGGGGCTGTAAGAGGAGCGGCCTAGCGTGAGGCGGGGCGAGGGTGGCCGGAGTGGTGGGAGTGTGACGATGTTGGCGGTAGAGAAGGCGTCTGAGGAAGGTCTAGTCTTTGGTGAGGGCAATGGTTGGGGGGATGGCGGGAGTGGTGACGATGTTGGAGAAAGGGAGGGAGTCTGTAAGAGAAGATGGCTTAGCGCAGGGAAGTGGCGGGGGCTAGGTGCGGAAATAATGGGGGTGTGACGAGGGTGGCGTGGGGAAGGAGGTTCTGGGGGCAGATTGGAGAGTGGGAGGAGTGGGGGTGAGGAGAGGGTGACGATAGGGCTGGAAGTGTGATAGTGTCGGGAGGTAAAGGAGCTGTCGAATAAGTGGTCGCGAGCGGTGGCGGCGGTGGAACGACGGTGGTGGGAGTGGTGGTGGGGGGGGTGTCAACGCTGGCGGAAGGGATATGAGCTTTGGAGAAGGAGCAGTTTCGCGTGAGGGTTGGGCGGGAATGTGTCGATGTTGACGGTAGAGAATGGGGCTGTAAGAGAGGTCAAGAGCGGAGTAAGGTCCAGGCGCAAAGCAAAGAGGGAGATGATGGTGGGGGAGTGGCGATGCCGGCAGGAAGGATGGGATCTATGGAAACCGTGCGGAACGGCGCCGGCGTCGGCACTGGCGGGAGTGTCACGACGTTTGCAGAAGGGAAGGAGGCTGTGAGAGGAGCGGTTGAAAGCGCGGGCGGGGACAGGGGCTGGGGGAAGAGGAGGGAGTAGTGTGGGTGTGACGAGGCTGGCAGGAGGGGCTGGCACTAGGAGCGCTCCAGCGCGGGGGACGGGGGCTGAGCGAGGGTAGTGGGAGTGGAGGGGTTGTGGGAATGTCGGTGGTAGGGAAGGAGGCTGGAAGACGAACACTCTACCTCGAGGGCAGGGGCGAAACGAGAGTAGCAGGAAAGGAGCGGGTACCACAATGCTGGCAGAGGGGGCTGAGACTATATGCATTCTAGCGTATGGGTGGGACGAGGAGGCGGGAGTGGACGGGGTGTGAGGAGGTTAGCGGCAGGGATGTATTTGTAATAGGAGCGGTCTAAGGCGGAGGCAGAGAAGAAGAGAGAGAGGCGGGAGTGGTGTACATGTGACGAGGCTTGCAGGAGGGACTGGCACTGGGAGCGCTCGAGCGCGGGGGCGGCAGCTGGACGAGGGTGGTGGGATTGTAGGGGTGTGCGGATATTGGCGGCAGGGAAGCGGGCTGTAAGAGCGTGGGCGGGAACAGGGGCTGGGCGAAGAGGAGGAAGTGGTGGGGGTTCGACGATTGTGGAAAGGGGTTGGGACTAAGAGCGATCTAGCGCAAAGACGAGGGGGTGGGAGTGGAGGCGGTGTGAGGATGTTTGTGGCAGGGAAGAGAGCTGTAAGAGGAGCGGTCTAGCTCGGGGACAGCGGCTGAGTGAAGAGGAGGAAATGGGGGGTGCAACAATACTGAAAAGAGGGACTTGATCTAGGAGCGGTCTATCGCGGGTGTGGTCAGGGGGGTGGGACGAGGGTGCCGCGTGTGGCCGGGGAGTGAGGATGTATGAGGCAGGGAAGGAGGGTGTAGGCGCTCTAGCTCGGGGCAGGGGCGAAACTAGGATGGTGAGAGTTGCAGCGATGTGATGAGGGCTGGAGGGGCCGGCACTAGGAGCGGTCTAGCGCGGGGGCGGAGGCGGGGCGAGGGTGGGGGAATTTGGCCGGGGTTTGAGGATGAAGGCGGCATGGAAGGGGCTGGAAGGGGAGCGGTCTAGCACGGGGGGGCTGGGGCGAAACGATATTTGGGGGAGGGTGACAAGGGCTGGAGGGGCTGGAACTAGGAGCGGTCTAGGGCGAGGGCGAGGAAGTGGGCGTGGCCGTGGGCGATGCCGGGGGCGAGGCGGGGCGGCGGCATGGGCAGGGCGTGGGCGTGGACGGTGGTGTGGGCGGTGGCGAGGGCGTGGGCGGTGGCGGGGTGTGGCCGTGGGCGATGCCGGGGGTGATGGCGGAAGCGAAGCCGGTGGCGGGGCGGCGGCATGGGCGGGACGTGGGCGGGTCGTGGGTGGGGCGTGGGCGGGGCGTGGGCGGGGCGTGGGCGGTGGCGGGGCGGGGACGTTGGCGTGGGCGGGGCGTAGGCGGGGCGTGGGTGGTGGCGCGGGCGGGACGTGGGCGGGGCGTGGGCGGGGACGTTGGCGTGGGCGGGGCGTAGGCGGAGCGTGGGTGGTGGTGCGGGCGGGACGTGGGCGGGGCGTGGGCGTGGGCAGGGACGTTGTCGTGGGCGGGGCGTAGGCGGGGCGCGGGCGGGGCGGGGCGGGGCGTGGGCGGGGCGTGGGCGGGGCGGGGCGGGACGTGGGCGGTGGCGGGGCAGGGACGTTGGCGTGGGCGGTGGCGCGGGTGGGACGTGGGCGAGGCATGGGCGGGGCGGGGCAGAGCGGAGTGGGCGTGGGCGCGGGCGCCGTGCCCGTTCCGCGCGACCGCTCCTTTCCGTGCGACGCCGCTGCGAGCGCCGTTTCGAGCGCCCGCGTCGCCGCGCGTCTTTGTGCCCGGGCAGAGGCAGGAGGGGTGGGGGGTGGGGGAGGGGGTGGGCGCTTCGAGCTCATCACTTAACGGGCGCTGCCGAGCACAAAGGCCTAGGGGCCTCCAGACAGCCATTGTTACTCTCCCTCCCCCCACGCGGTCAACGGCGATACAAGGAATTCTGCATTTATGCCAGTGGGAACCTCGAAACAAGTCGCTACGGCACGCAATTCTGCAACTCAACTGTTTAATACATTATTTTATTCGCCGGCGGAAAATAGTACTTGAAAGGACATATACGAGCATATTAATTATAAGCCTGTATACTTACTTAAGTACAAAGAAATCAGAACAGTATTTTATCTGTTTCTTAGCAGAAACGTTCATAATAGCTTGCAATTAATAAATTCACAAACTAGTAATAGTTTTCTGGCGAAGAAGTAAATAATTCTCACTCATTTGTAGGGATATGTGGTTATCTTTTCTAGACAAAATAATGAGGAATGATTTAGGAGGGGTTCTTAAAGTATGATAAAATACGACCGAATAAGTGAATCCCTTACAAAGGAAGGATCTTTGTCCGTTTGGTTTCGCAGATGATGATTGTTCATTATCTGTACGAGTAAGTTATGCTATTGACTAATATTCTATCTGATTAGTTATCAAAATGGGAAATAAGAATAAAGGTTAAGGAAGAAGTACCTTGCATGTCGAAAATATTGGTCATTCACATTTCAGGTTTAACCTAAAAACATACTGTCTGACACATATAAGAGATTTATAATAATAGAAATTACAAATATAATGAATAAAAGTTTAAAACTAATATCATTATTACTAACTCGGATGTTTAAGCTGAAAATTGGTGTACGTTCTGTAAACCAGGATGTTCATGTGATCATGAATTTCCATATAATACCCGTAGCAGTTATCCACGTGCGAATTTCTAAATGATGTCGTGAATCTTTGTCAGGTCATTGCTATTCAGCGCGCTCTCTTTTCAAATGTGAGGATTAATACTTGATGAAAAAACTGCTTCGTCATTTCTTTTGAATTTTGCACAAAGCGTTTATTTACGCAGCTGAGTCTAATGATCTTGAAAGATAATTTCAGATTTGGAAAATTATTAATAGTTTTATATGTTGGTAGTAGTAAAACCCTTATATTGTTTCTTTACCGACTGTTAAAATTTAACATATTTTCAATTTTTAAAGAGCGATAGACGCTTTAGTAAAGAGTATAAGAATGAGCTCGGTGGTTCAGGACTACAAACTATTACGTGAGACATTATTGTTTTCGGCTTTCCGTTGAGAGACAGTTCTTTCCAGAACTAGTGAAAATCCTTAGCTTTTGTTGTTGGGTGAAAAAAAAGAGAGAAGAAAGAAGACGGTGTATCTGCTGCAGGAAAAACGTCTCAAAGGACCAAGAGGAGAGAGAATGAAGGCAACTTGGACCTTTCAGTTGGACGAGGTACCAGAGGCACTAAATACTTTTACGAGGCACGACACAGGCGTTAGTGGGACATCGACACACCTTCTCTGTCGTCGCCTTTCGTCGTCGTACAGAAGAACACATTCGGCCCTTCTACTGACGCATTTGCTCTTTTTTTTCTCAACGGGAATCCAACTACCAGTCTCCTCCTTAAAAAAAAGACTATTGCATCTCTAATGCCTGCTTGTTCTGGAAAACCATCATGAGAAAGAGTAAACAATGGGAAGTATAGAGCTATACTTTCCGTGTTTGAAATACGCGAGGAGTATAAATATAAATTGAATCATTTATTTCAGAAACCCGTCAAACGCCAAATTCCTCATTTCCAGAAAATTGAGAAATAGCTTACCAATTTTTCTGATTTCAAAATATTTTTATTTATTAAAGCAGTCTATAAAGGAATATTTTTCATATAAATGTTATAAGCAATGGGTCTATCCTCTTGGATCCATCGCCAATTCGTGTTTTAGATTTTGGCTTTTGAAGGATTTCTGAAATAAACGATTCAATTGTGGTTATGAGAAGCACACTTCGAAGTACAGCATTAGTTTATATGTTTATTAAATAACTTATATTAAAAGTCATTGTAAAATATTTCAGTTACTTCTATATCGCTGAGGATAAAAAAGGAAATCATTTTAATTTCTACTTTATTTATGTGTCTATGTGTTTACCCGTTACTGAACATATCGCAAGTTAACCCATTGAACATTTCTCGCATGTGTTCTGAAGTGAAATGTACTTTAAAAGTATATACTAGAACGTTGTTTAAATATCGGTTGTAGATAAATATATTTTATAACAATTCCTTTTTTGTTGAAAAACATTAAATTTTTAACACGTTGTGTTCGGGATGTTTTGAAGAAATTTCAAAATAATTTCCGGCGTTGACGATGTTCGAATCAAAGAAATAAAGTTATTTTTTTAGAAAACGTATATATGCTTCTTAGGAAGTTATTACACAAATACAAATCGACTATCTTTTTGAGAACATTAATACAGGAAATCTTGATTATTCCATATTTTAAATATATTCGCTGACTTACAATAATGACACATGAATCTTAATTTCGACTTTTCGTCGAATTTGATTTTGTTTAAACAGTTTTAAAAGTACACCAAACCTAGCTCTATGCAATTTGTGTTCTCTCTCATGAATTTTTGGCTAATTTAATTGCTTGTGTGTTTGGGCATCCACTGTCACTTGCTGCGCTGATATGCTGAAATGGTCCGAGAGCTCTCCTCTCTGTGGGTCGCGCATTGGCCGGAACATTCCTCGATTTCTCCCTCACAATGCGGGACACTCGGCAGTGGACGTTCCATTCAGGAGCGAGTGGGTGTGCCTTACTCAACCCAGCTCCGCTCTGCTCTCTTGCTTTCGCATCTCGCTCCCGACCCGCTCCCGACCCGCTCCCGACCCGCTTCAGATCCAGTTCCAACCCGCTTTCCACCCTCTCACGACTCCAGAATGCAAACACAATCCCTTCATACCCCATTACATATTGTTCATCCCACTAAATTTTGTTAACATCTTGCCTTTGATTCGCATCCGATCAGTCCAATCCGCCGAATTAACAATATTTTGACTCGCCCTGCTCTGCACTGGATGTCCTCCGTGCACATTGGAACTCTCTCAACCCCTTCTCGGTCCGATCAGGATGTGATCAATTCACGCCCTGATTCAAGGTTTTCTATACTAATAACGTAAATATTGAATACTTCTCCACGATTATCTTTCATAATCAAGAAATAAAATGTAAAGATTTAAGTAGAAGTTTTGTATAATTATCTTGAATCTTACCAACATTTTTAAATAAAAATTTAAACTTACAAACATTCAAACATTCATTCAAATATTCTCTAGTTGGAGAAACAACAACGTAATAACGTAACGAGTCGAAATTAGAAGTGATATTTTTTGTCCATATTAGCCACGAAGACAATATGTACAGACATAGTCTACGGGGATAAAAACGGAGAGGACAATATTATGGAAGAGAAAATGGACTAGAATATTCGGTTGGTGTGATGTAGTGAGGTGTACGTATGGAATTGTACATAAAAAAGTTGTTTTGTTATTTCAATGTGAAGAAAGTAAACCTAGGTATTCCACTTGAAACTTCTTAAATTAATTGAATGTTAAACTATTCTTTTAAGTTTACAAACGATCTTGTGAAATGTTTTTTTTTGTTATTGCGAATAAACATTTTCTTTTGTTTTGAAATCGAAGTTTTGATTTTGTATTTCAGTTACTACATCAAATAGCATAAGGTGTATGCCATAAAATCATCGACCCTAAACAAATAAATGGTTAATTTTATCTTCATCCATTAAGTAACTGTATTAATAGAAACGAAAACACCTTCTCAATAGCAGTACTACAACACAACACAACATATACGTTTGTGAAATGAATGCACAAAGTAGCTTGGCCCACCCGAGTGCAGAAATAATTGATCACACGACCTAACCGAGAACTCGTTACGTGCAGTCGCTAGCCTAAAAGTGAGAAGAAGAGAGTGGTGCATACGTGAAAGGTGTTTGTGTGGTCCGTGTGGAATTCCACGGGCGGAGTGTGGATTGGCATAGTAGCGAGGACAGATCAGGAAGAGGAACAGGATTGGGGCTTGTTGATTCCTGTCAAAATCGATTCGAGTCGGGATACAGTCGGGTCGCAATAAAGCACAATCAGAATCGTGTTGGGTCGGGCCAGAGTGGTGTTAGGACAGAGTAGAGTCAGAGCTGCACAGACTGGGTCAGAAGCGTTACGAGAATGTTGTGTGAAAGGAATGCAGTGGGTCGTACATCGAGAAATGCAGTCTAAACGGATAAAGCGAACGAGATTGAGGCTACGCACGAGTGGTCTAGGTGTCCTACGCAATAGTAGTCGTAGTTTCACCAGTAATTCTGGCGGGTAATTCATACCTCAGTTCTCGCTCAGCAGCGGTCACGAGCAGACGTGCTCCGCAGCTCCGCCAGTTAGCCGAAGGCTAGCGCTTATCGCAAGTCCGACTGCCCCGGCCGCTACTAGTGCCGGTCCGGGGTCAGAAAGAAGTGAAGTGCATTTATTTGTGAACAGTGGTGAATTAGGAACGTTTTCAACTTACCGTTCAAATTTACTAGTGATACAGTGGTGACCGCTCGTATTTGTGTACAAAGGTGACTTCGTTCTCGTGTGAACAGTGGTGCATCAAGAACTATTGAAAATCAATACCGCACATATATAGTGAAGTGAATTATGTTAACTGATCACGTCCCCTTCGGGGGACTAATCACACAAACAACAGAAATACTAAATAACCAAGAAAACAGTGAAGCTTTCGTCAACAATAGTACGAACGGATCGACTTTAGAACACAGTGAAATAACACTGAACCTTCAGCAACAGCACCAATTTTTATTGCATGAACATCAACAGCTAAAACAACACTTACAACAATTAGTGCAACAGAACCAACAGTTACAATTTCAAATACAGCAATATGTGCGTGAAAAAGAAACCCCAGTCACCGTCCTAGAAGCTACAGCAACTAACGGCCAAGCATCTACAACGCAGGAAACGGCCTCAACCTTGTGCAACTCATGGCAAACAATCCCGCTGCGTCGACAAAAAAGACGCAATGATGACAACTCTATACAACCCTCTAAGAAGACTAACAGTGAACACGACCCCGTATCATCAAAAAACAGGTATGAACATCTCTCTTGTGATGAAAATTTGGAAGAAACCTCGAATTCTGAGAAAATCAATGATACAACAACCAAGGGCAGCATACAAGAACAAGACAAATATCGTACACCGCCTATTTTCATTCCAGGCGTCAGAGTAATATCTGATATGATCAGATCTATTAAAGAAGTCATTAAAGATGAAGACTTCTCATATAAATTTGTCAAAACCTACCAAGATGAAGCCAAAATTACTATGAACAATGTGAAAATCGTACCTCAAACACCGGAGGTTTATCGAAAGCTTGTTAAACATCTGAATTTAAAAAATATTGCTCATTATACATTTCAGTTAAAACAAGAAAGAGCCTTTCGGGTAGTATTAAAAAATATGCACCCAACAGCAGACGTAACGGAACTGAAAGAAGCTATAGAAGCACAAGGCCACAAAGTAAGACAAATTCATAATATCAAGCATCGTTTAACAGAAGCACCCCTACCATTGTTTTTTGTGGACTTAGAACCTCAAAGTAACAACAAAAAAATATATGACGTCGAATACTTACTACATGCAAAAATAAGTTTTGAACCACCGCGTAAAAAACGAGAAATAGTACAATGCAAGCGATGTCAGTCCTACGAGCACAGTTTTCGGTATTGTACGCTTCCGTATAGCTGCGTCAAATGTGGAAAGAATCACGATAGTCGAACCTGTACTAAAACGAGAGACACACCAGCTACATGTGCTCTATGTAGCCGTGACCATCCAGCAAATTATAAAGGCTGCGAAGTCTATCAAAAAATTCGTAACAGCAAGTATCCTAGTCAAAGTCAACACCGTAGAAATGCTACGCAAAACATAACTGAAGGCAACAATTCAAGTTCACTAACAAGTAATCAAACCATAGGAACAGGTAGACAGTTCACATATGCACAAATGGCCCAACATTCGCAAATCAATAATCAAAATGTGTCGTATGAAAATAATCTGATTTCCATAATGCAAGAATCATTTAAAAAATTCGAGTCCATCTTAGCAAAGCAAGCTGATCAAATCTCCAGCCTAATTAATATCATGACTGCAATAATGAAGAAACTATGAGTAATTCACTGCGAATTGTCTCCTGGAATGCCAACGGAATACTTCAACATCGAAGAGAGAAGTGTTTCTACATCAAGAAAATATTGACATACTCCTAGTGTCTGAAACACATTTTACCGAAAGAAGCTATCTACGTATATCTGACTACGAAGTATAGTGCACAAATCATCCAGATGGGACAGCTCATGGAGGCACAGCAGTAATAATTAAAACAAGAATCAGACACAATATGTACAAAGATAATGCTAAAGACTATCTGCAAGCAACCGCTATACAAGTATACGATAAGTTCGGTCCGCTCGTTATTTCAGCTATATACTCCCCTCCAAAACACAAGATAACCACCGATCAGTATATCAAGTTTTTTAGAACGCTCGGCACAAGGTTCATTGCTGGAGGAGACTACAATGCTAAAAATCAACTATGGGGATCAAGACTGGTAACTACAAGAGGTCGCGCTTTAGAAGGAGCCATCTCTACACTAAAACTCCAAACAATTTCATCAGGAAATCCCACATACTGGCCAACGGATGGTAACAAGGTACCTGATGTCTTGGATTTCTTCGTCACAAAGGGAATGGCACAGACCTATCACACAATAGAACCGTCTTTTGATCTTTCATCTGATCATTCTCCAGAAATACTGACAATCAGTTCTTCTGAAATCAAAAAGAAAGAAAGCATATACCTTACAAACAGAAAAACGAACTGGGAAGAATACAGCAACTGGCTTTACCATAACACCACTGCCAAGGTCCGTCTAAAATGTTCAGAAGATATCGATGATGCTGTTGAATACTTAATACAACACATTCAACAGGCAGCCGTATATGCAACTCCAGAAATGAGAGTGTTTGAAAAAAATAAATACCCATCAGAAATACTAAAAATGATTAAAGAGAAAAGACAGATGAAGATGACCTGGCAACGCACTCATCACCCGGACGACAAACGAATACTCAACAGAACTTCCCGCCTTTTATCAAGAAAATTACAAGAAATTCATTCGGAGGAAATGAAGGAAAGAATAGAAAAGTTGTCACCCTCAAAAGCTACAGATTACTCCTTATGGAAAATTACTAAAAAATTAAAAAGGCCTACAAAACATGTCCCCCCTCTTCGTAAAACCGATGGAAACTGGGCTAGAACGGAAAACGATAAGGCAGAAGAATTTGCAAAATATTTTGCAAAAACATTTCAACCACACCCCTCAGCACTACTCACAGAAGAAAAAGAAATCATAGAATACTTGGAATGTCCCCATCAAATGTCGCCACCAATTAAATTCTTCTCAACAAAAGAAGTCACAGCAGGGCTGAAACTACTACCAAATCACAAGGCTCCTGGACATGATCGTATTACAGGGGAAATGCTTAAAAAACTGCCTAAGAAACTCATTGCCCTTGTAACATCCATTTTCAATGGAATAATACGCATCGGACACTATCCTTCGCAGTGGAAACTGGCACAATTAATTGTAATCGCAAAACCAGGAAAACAGCTACAAGATGTTTCCTCGTACAGACCAATAAGTTTATTACCTTCTTTGTCTAAGGTATTCGAAAAACTACTACTATTTCGCATATATCCATTACTTAAAGAAAATGACACAATTCCAGACCATCAGTTCGGTTTTAGAAATCGTCATTCTACAATAGAACAAATTCATAGAGTAGTCGACACCATCAACGGAGCTCTAGAAAATAAAACGTATTGTTCCGCCTTGTTTCTAGATATCGCGCAAGCGTTCGACAAAGTGTGGCATCAAGGCTTGCTATATAAAATCAAGAAATGTCTGCCGCATCCATACTATAATATACTTCGATCCTTTATTTCAGATCGATTTTTTCAAATAAAATTCGGAGATGAAATAACACCGTTTCATCCAGTATTATCAGGAGTGCCACAGGGGAGCATACTTGGACCAGTGCTGTACACGCTGTACACCGCTGACTTACCTCAGTCCCCAGACGTCATCACTGCAACATATGCAGATGACACAGCCCTGCTAGCTTCGCACGAAAACCAAGAAACGGCAACAAGAACATTGAAAGAGCACCTCGAGCTTATAAACAAATGGTGTAAACTCTGGAGAATAAGAATGAATGAAACAAAGTCCAAATGTATAACATTTACCCTCAGACGAACAAGAAATACAAGAATACAAATAAACGGAAAACTAATTGAAAACGTAGACACCGTCAAATATCTCGGCCTACATGTAGACAAAAAGCTAACCTGGAAGAAAAATATTTCGATCAAAAGAAAGGAAGCAGAACTGAAAAGTAGACAAATGATATGGTTAATAGGAAGAAAATCTAGTTTAAGTCTAGGAAACAAAATTTTACTTTACAAAACAATACTCAAACCTATCTGGTCTTATGGAATTGAACTCTGGGGAACAGCATCACATTCAAATATAGAAATAATTCAAAGATTTCAATCCAAATGTCTCAGACTATTAAGCAATGCTCCCTGGTTTGTATCAAACGCCACTCTACATAAAGATCTCAATATCACCACTGTTAAAGAGGAAATCACTCTCAAATCTCACAAATACCAACACAGACTCGAAAATCATATTAATCATCTGGCCATAAACATCTTAGATAACAGCACAACGACAAGAAGATTGAAAAGAGTACATCCTCTTGATCTGGACCACAGATATAAATAATATTTTTCTATTTTTCTTTTAAAATAATTGTTACTGTAGATATATTTTTTTTGTCACAATGCTTGAACTATTGTATGTTTGTTTGTTATTGTGTTTTTTGTTATTTCAATGTGATATTGTTTATTGTTGCTTTTGTTTGTTTGTCTTTTTTTTCTCTCTCTCTGAACTGGACAATTAGTTTAAAACCATTTTTAGACAGAACCAGAATTGTATGGTTTCTTTACATTCAATAATATATGTACAATAGTATTTGCCGAATGTTCGTGTAGAACAAATTGCAAATAAAGCAGATGTTAAAAAAAATTCATACCTCCCCAGGGTGTCCTTATTTCTGACAGGGTGGTTCCCGGACAATGAAATAACCTGGACGCGATGAAGCAGGGTCGGAATGAATCTAGACCATGGCAAACACTTGACGTATCTGAAACATGTACTAATATTTGCACATTACAATAGCCTTATTTTCTACGCTGCATTCTCACACTAATAATTTTACCGGGAATATTTCATTTATTTTTTAAACTAGAAGTTGAGAATCTAAACTATAAGAGAGAAGCAATTTCTTTTTGCAATTTTAAAGTAAAATTGAAAGTAGTATATATAATTTTCACAATAAATATTTTCGATAAAACTATCAATTTTTAAATGTATTATATTCATTGATTTTATTTATCGTATTATTTTGTGAGTTTCTTTTATTTTACTGTTCGAGTTTTTGTAATTCCACCTTTCTTTCTAAGTAATATTATAGTTTTTAAAAACAGAGTACGTACACAAGCCGCAAACCCAAAATGCATTTCGTTGATTTTACATAGTGTAGTGTGACGAGCTTTTTAGCAAGCCACAAACATTTAATTGAGCACTTTTGACTCCATGTACGGCGTGCGGTTGCAAAAGCATGTTTGTCCACCCGGTGTCTGCTAGCGCGATAGAGTACACAATGAGGTCGCAGGCAGCAAACTTGGGAAAACGCGTGCCAGCAAACTTTCCAACAAATGCACTTCAAAGGGAAGTCGACGGCGGAGGGAAGTTGTGTGCGGCCACTGCGATTCTCACAACAAACAAAGCAAAATAAGGACGGAAAGCAAACTGCTGTTCGGTAAACGATTTTTTGCGTGAAAAATGTTGCGTTCGGATTCAAGTTACGATTTCAGTTACTTTCATAGTAACGTAAGGAAGATATTGGCTAAATACTGGGTTATCTGAAACCTCTAATACTTGTATGCATTTTCAGAGCTACGTGTTTCTCAATATTTATTCAACGCATAATGAATACATTTTCTTAGATAACGTGGAAATAGAAAATAAAAAATGGGAGTGAAATAAGGAAAAATTAACTAAAACAAAATCACAGCAAGAAAATATAAAATAGAAACGAGAAGAAACGAGGACAAAGTGGATCTTAATTATTTAGAGACAGTGCATGAGAAAGATTATCCATTTTTAAAACAACTTGACAATTTTTACTTTCTGGCTACAGATTAGAGAGAAAGTTATGTAGTCCTATGCGGAGAAACTGTGAATTTTGGGCAGAAAAACTAATATTACAGGACCCTGGGAACGAAAAAGGGGATAAATTCAGTGTATAAATTTAGAGAAAAAGCTCTGTCACGTGCTGTAGGCAGAATTCATATTTTGTGGGTCCTTGATACCGAAAAGCTGAATGACTGCAAAACGTCAGTCCGTGCAGAGGTGTATTTACGCATAGGCACAGTAGGCACGTGCCTACGGCGGCAAATTTTCAAGGGCGGCAAATTTTCAAAAGCGCAAAATTTTCTTGATATTTTCTAAAACAAATTTAGGTTCTCTAAAAACTATAACAGCATATATCATATTTTTATTTTTAAAATATCATATTAATATTTAATACAAGCTATTTATTTGTCTACTTCATTAGAGTATACCTTATGATTTCAGAAGTATATGAATCTGAAACTGAGGCCCGTTGACGAAAGAAAACATGTTGCAATTCTAGTTGTCATGTTTTAGTTTCCTTTTAATGTTAACGTTTCAGTGTTAAAACGTTAATGTTGAACGTTACTTGCTATGAAGATACAGTTTATATCCAAAATTAGCTAATCCAAAAAAATTATTTAATTTATGAAAACAATGTGCAAAATATAATGTTACTTTTAAAGTTAAAAGGTTTAAATTAATGAGGAATTGTTACTGAAACGTTACAATTTGAAATGTAACAATTTTAAACAGGGGGCGGCAAATTTGATTTGCCTATAGGCGGCAAAAATATTAATCCGCCCCTGAGTCCGTGTCTGTCTATCTTCCTGTATGTCGGTCCGTGTGTGAACAACGCTAGTGACTAAATCGTTCGTTTGACTTTCTTCCAAATTCTTATTCTTCAATCGCCTTTTGAATGTGAAATCGATATTTTAATTTTGAAGAGCACTTTACATGAATCTACCGGAACATTTTATAAAATAAAAAAAGGGACTTAATTGTTTTTCATTAAATTTTGTTGTCGGATAGTGTGAATGGCGTTTAAGAATTCGCTGAAAAATAAGAGTTTTTGAAAATTGCAAAAGTTAAAATTTTTCAGTCTTCCAACAATCAAATATTAAGGATGATTTTTTCTGTTAATGAAATATGTTTCTAAAAGATATATTTTGAAATAAGTTCATGTACAGTGTTTCGAAAATTTAAGTACATTTGTGCAATTTTAGGGTGAAAATACGATGAAAATTTGGGAGAAAGAAACGTGGTAATTTAACACGACTAGTTCAAACACGGATGGGCGACACGCAAGCTGCAACACCCCTTCCTTCCGAGGGTCGCGAGCACAGAGATAAACAGTGGGACGAACGGAAGAAACTCATGTCACTGCAGTCCGTCTGACCGACAGGTCCTAGGGCTCCACTCCCCACGGTGGCAGTTTCGATACTGGCTGGTCACTAGGTCGAATTCAGTCGCTGTCTGGAGAAGGATTTTATCACCGGCTGCTCTGATCGGTAGTTTTCCGTAGTTTCTCCGATCGACACCTGGTGATTGACGGAGACGTACCTTAACAAACGGGCCACTGACCGCGTGCGATCATTCCTTTCTCTTCCTTGTCCTATCCTCTCCCCTTACACTAGCATGCACCACACTCCACACATGGCGGGAGACCGGTGGGGAGCTTAGAGCTCTTCCCGGCTGTGATGGTTAAGATCAACACCAGGCGAATGCCGGAGCAGAACCCTAACAAACGGGCCACTGACCGCGTGCGATCTTTCCCTCCTCTTCCTTGTCCTATCCTCTCCTCTTACACATACACACACACTAACACGCACTACACTATCACACATGCCGGGAGACCGGTCGGGAACTTAGAGCTTGTCCTGGCTGGGGCGGTGCTCCGCTGGTGGGAGATACCTGGTTGGGGAAACTCCCACTAGGTAATGGCGGATCTCGCCATACAGCTAGGGAAAGATCACCGCCATTTCCCGAGCAAAAGCATGCGTTACACTTACGGGACCACTGACCCAGGAAGTTTACTGGCCCGGAATCACTAAAACAATTAATCTAAAATGAACCGAAGGGTCCGGGCGGACTGGCGAGATAGAGAGCCGGTTTGGAAAGGCCTACCTCGGGCGGGACTGCGCGGCGCGGCGCGAAGAATGGTGGAGATGAGAAAAATAAAGAGTGTGGAACGGGCAAGATAAGAAAGAGAAAATGAAGTCGAAGATGAAGTGAAATAGAAAAAAACATTCAAAGAGAAGGAATAATGAAAAATCGGGATAAGCTACAACAGCACATATTTGCTTACAATATTTTTAAATTTGAAATTCTCAAAAAATTAAGAGAGTTCTAGAAAAATAAGACATGTGTCGTTACTTTAAGCATTCCTTGTATCAGTGAAAAGAATTTAAAGAAAATAATGGAATCGGTTTTTGAGAAAAAAAGTGTTAATTTCTTTTAATTATCTGTATTTCACACTAAATTGCACAAAAACTACATATAATTTCGAAACACTAAACGTTAATCTATTGAGACATCCGTATTTAGGGACCAGATTAAAGAAAAAAATCTTCAGTATTGTAGTTGTAGGAACAGGTCTCAAAAATGTGCGCTCTTGCAATTTTCAAAATATCTTTCAAGCTTCCTTTACGTCATTCGAAGATAAAGTAAACAAAAATTAGGTACCATTTTTGAAAAAAATGTTAAAAATGTTGTTGAGGCTTTATCTTAAGTACCTTCAAAAGTCAAAACATTATTTGAAACTCCCAAAACCTCATGTTTATTTACATCAATTTGAATGTATCTACTTTAAAGAAAAACGGCTGAATGGTAGGGGCTAACGTTGATCACAGACGGACAGAGAAGGTTCAGAACGATAAGAGAATACAATTTTTGGGGAAAATTATTGGAACGGTTTGGCACTAGCCACAGACAGACGGGCACGGTCACACTGGACGGAAAATATTTTTAATTTACTACATACAGAAGATTTATCTACTTATTTGATATCACGGTTATACACTAAGCGATTTTCTGACAATAATTGCTGTTCTTGCCGCAGCATTGCAAAACTTCCTCTATACCACCTAGGTAGTATTTAAGGGAGAATAAAACGACAAGGAAATAAATAAAATCTAGAAGAAAATGGAAAAGAAGAATAAAAAAGAAAGACACGCCTCAAAAGATATGGGGAAGGAAACAAACGAGGAGGAAAATAAAGAAAGAGAGGAGAAAGAAATGGAAGGGAAGAAAACATGAAAATGTGAAAGGTGAACAATAAGAGAAGTGAACAATAAGAAAGGTGATCAATAAGAAAGGTGATCAATAAGAAAGTTGATCAATAAGAAAGTTGATCAATAAGAAAGTTGATCAATAAGAAAGGTGATCCATAAGAAAGGTGATCAATAAGAAAGGTGATCAATAAGAAAGGTGATCAAGAAGAAAGTTGAAAAATACGAAAGGTGAAAAATACGAGAGGTGAAAGATACGAGAGGTGAAAGATACGAGAGGTGAAAAATACGAAAGGTGAAAAATACGAAAGGTGAAAATTACGAAAGGTGAAAAATACGAAAGGTGAAAAATACGAAAGGTGAAAAATACGAAAGGTGAAAAATACGAAAGGTGAAAAATACGAAAGGTGAAAAATACGAAAGGTGAAAAATACGAAAGGTGAAAAATACGAAAGGTGAAAAATACGAAAGGTGAAAAATACGAAAGGTGAAAAATACGAAAGGTAAAAACAAGAAAGGTGAAAAAGAAGAAAGGAGAGGAAGAAAGAAGAAAAAGATGAAACAAAAAACGAGAATAAACCAAAACACAGTATTCGAAAGAGATTTTGACTGGAAGACGAAACCCCACGCCCGAGCTGCCTGGAACGACCGCGCACAAGCACAATTGACGGCTGGCTGCGGGGGCGCCCTCTTCCCGCGGGGCGAAGGCCCGGACAGAGGACCCGCGCGGGAACCGCGAGCAGCACGTGCGGCGACGGCGGGGGCGAGGAGGAGCGTATCGACCGCCGGGCCGGAAGAGAACGCGGGCGCTGTCCCCGCCTCATCCTCCCCGCCCCGTCCCGCCACTCCACGCCCCGCCCTCCCCACCACTCCACGCCCCGCCTCGCCCCGCCACTCCACACCCCGACTCGCCCAACTACCCCACGCCCCAAGTCATCCTCCCCGCCCCGCCCCGCCCCACCCCTCCACGCCCCGCCCTTCCCGCCACGCCACACCCTTCCACGCCCCGCCCCGCCCCGCCCCTCCGCGCCCCGCGGCGTTCGCCCGATGAAACGGGGAGCCGTCTGTATCGCCACGCGAAGTGCATGTGCCCCGCCCCCCTGAGGTAATAGACCTCGCAATATATCACATGCATTTGTTGCCTCCATATGGCCCTGTTGCTGTTCAATTTGCTCCAGGTACAGCAGTCGCCTACTCCTGTATTACTCCGCTCTGGTCTGATGGTGTGAAAGTGTACACTGCTGCTTGTTGGTTTCAATTATTCACCAATGTTATTTGGTCTACAAAAATTTAACAGTTGTTTCATAAAGTTTGTAATAGTGACTGCCTTAAAAAACAATATACCTTCCAATAATTTTAAAAGCCTATCAAGAAAGACAGTCATTGATTAATTACATTCAAGACATTTACAATTTAACCTACCTAAAGAAAATGATTTACCAAATTCACCAGTTCTAAAATACATAAAAAGTTATCTACCCTACATAATATAGAAAACATCATGTAATTTTCATTGAGATGTATGTAATAAACTACCTCTTACGTAGGTAAGTACTACTCTTGAGGAAAGGTCAATGGAACAAACCAGAATACAATACGATAATTAGTATAGGAAATACGCTTTAAAACAAATTGTGTTTTAATTGTGAATTTTGGTGAAAAAATTAGTAAAAAAATATTTTCGTTTCTTCTTTCTAAAATCGCGTATGTCGGTACTACTCCTGACGAGGAATTCAATGGAGCAAACCAGACTTCAATACGACCAATGGTTTAGGAAATACGCCTAAAAATTTGTGTTCTAATTGTGAATTTTGGTGAAAAAATCAGTAAAAACTTAATTTCGTTTCTTCTTTCTGTAATCACGTATGTGGGTACATCTCTTGACGAGAAGTTTAATAGAGCAAACCAGACTTCAATACGATCATTGGTTTAAGAAATACGCTTAAAAACAAATTGTGTTCCAATCGTGAATTTTGGTGAAAAAAATCAGTAAAAACGTAATTTCGTTTCTTCTTTCTGAAATCACACATGTGGGTACTACTCCGGACGAGAAATTCAATGGAGCAAACCAGAGTTCAATACGATCATTAGTTTAGAAAATACGCTTTAAAACAAATTGTGTTCTAATCGTGAATTTTCGTGAAAAAATCAGTAAAAACTAAATTTCGGTTCTGCTTTCTGAAATCACGTATGTGGGTACTACTCTTGACGAGAAGTTCAATGGAGTAAACCAGACTTGTATTTGACTATTAGTTTAGGAAATACGCTTTAAAACAAATTGTGTTCTAATTGTGAATTTTGGTGAGAAAATCTGTCAAAACTTAATTTCGTTTCTTCTTTCTGAAATCACGTATGGGGGTATTACTTTTGATGAGAAGTTCAATGGAGCAAACTTGGCTTCAATCCGACTATTAGTTTAGGAAATACGCGTTTAAAAAAATTGTGTTGTAATTTTGAATTATGGTGAAAAAATCAGTAAAAACATAATTTCGTTCTTCTTTCTGTAATCACGTGTGTGGGTACTACTCTTGACGAGAAGTTTAATGGAGCAAACTAGACTTCAATCCGACTATTAGGGTTGGAAATACTTCTGTCACTGATTTTTTCAATAAAATTCGCAATTCGAACACAATTTATTTTAACGCCTATTTTCTAAACTAATAATCTAATTGATGTCTGGTTTCTCTATTGAATTTGTCGTCAAGAGTAGTACCCACATACGTGATTTCAGAAAGAAGAAACGAAATTTTGTTTTTACTGATTTTTTTCTTACCAAAATTCACAATTAGAAGACAATTTGTTTTAAAGCGTATTTCCTTAACTAATGGTCGTATTGAAGTTTGGTTTGCTCCAGTGAATTTGTCGTCAAGAGTAGTACCTACATACGTGATTTCAGAAAGAAGAAACGAAATTATATTTTTACTGTTTTATTCACCAAAATTCACAATTAGAACACAATTTGTTTTAAAGCGTATTTCCTAAATTAATAGTGGGATTGAAGTCTGGTTTGCTCCATTGAATTTCTCGTCAAGAGTAGTACCGACATACGTGATATCAGAAAGAAGAAACGAAATTATGTTTTTACTGATTTTTTCACCAAAATTCACAATTAGAACACAATTTGTTTTAAAGTGTATTTCCTAAATTAATAGTCGGATTGAAGTCTGGTTTGCTCCATTGAATTTATCGTCAAGAGTAGTTTCTACAGACGTAATTGCAGAAAGAATGCATAAAATTAATTTTTTACTGATTTTTTTCAATAAAATTCCCATTTCGAACACAATTAGTTTAAACGCGTATTTCCTGAACTAATACTCGTATTGAAATCTGGTTAACTCCTCTCCATTTGCACTGACGGCTGGCGCCTCTAGCATATACAGACATTAAGACGGCGCCCTGGAGCCCACCGACGCCACACTGAATACGTCTTCAATATCCCTTCCGCCTCGCTGCTTCCTTCCTTCCGCGCCGTGTCGCCTGCGGGTGAAGTAATTCGCTGGGCGGTGCCCGCGAGCTGTGCGCTCACGTGGCCGATCGCCCGGCGGAAAAGAAGAGCGACCGAGGGGTGGCTGGGGGCGGGGCGGGGGGTTCGCTGACAGGTGCTCGCGGCAGCCACCGCCGCCGTCTTTCATCGCCCGAGTGCGTCGGACGGCTCCGCTTGCGGCGCGGCGCGGCCCAGGACGGAGGGGTCCTTGAGACGAGCTCGCGCGTGCCGTACCCTCGGAGGTGCGGGTTTTCTACTCCCGGAGGAGTATTCTGTCATTTGATGGCGGCAACCAGTTGCGTAATGATACTGTGGTCTCATACGGGTGTCATCGAACACAGACGGTGGTTTGTAAAACGGTAGATTTATTAACAAGACCTAGACCGTAGTCTCAATTTAACAACTACCCTGCTCACAATAAACTAAATAAATAGACCCACTACAAGGAGACAAGTTAAGAACGGCAACCACACCGCAACATACCACCGATGTTCCCTGAATGAAAGCGTTCTACTTTGAGACCATCTACGCGTCTCGCAAGTCACGACATTGAATTGCCGGCCCCTCGCCCTAGTGCACCTACACGCACAGACATGCGCTTCACCTGTCACCGACGCCGCTAAAACAAGAAGACTGGGGCAATGTTCTCCTGGCCGTATATAGGCCCTTTTGGCGCTACCCGCCGTTTCCATTGCCTCCTCCCCAAAGCCGCTCTGGGCCCGCTACGTCCACGGAAAGTCCCAGTGCGTCATCACTCCGCCCTTTGTTTAACATCCGGTGGTGCTCGCAGATTTCCACGTGGTTGTCTGTTTTGAGCATGGTACGACGCTACAATACTCATATACGATACAGGTTCTTGCGAAACAACATAGAAGATAATTCTGTCATTTGATGACTGCAACCAGTTGCGTAATGATACTCATATACGATACAGGTTCTTGGCCAACCGCAGAGAACATATTTCTGTCATTTAATGGTTGCAACCAGTTGCATAATGATACTCATTTTGATACTGGTTCTTGATCAATCACAGAGAAGTTTACAAACCAAGTATTGGCGAATAATAATTGAGAATCGTTCTAGTCAATGTTTCGTTCCATTGTGCACTTTAAAATTGCATTTTATGTTATAGTATGTTTGTCCATTTTAATTTATTGTTAGTATTTTTCGTGGAATATTAATGAAAATAAATAGGATCGTAATTCACTTTGATCCTATTTGACTGGTGCAGTACTCTCTCGCTTGCTTAACCAAAGACATTTTTTCCAGTGTATGGTAGGGTTAGGGAGGTGTCCTCTAGGTTGAATCCTGCATATCAACTGCCACGAATCGATTCAATGTAAATGTTTAACTTGTGAAAGTTATCATAAGTCGTAGAGAAAGTACCATATGAAACTCGATGTAATGGTAGGGCTCTCTCTACTTTGCTTACTCGCACTTCTTCTGTTTTGTAGCCGCAAACGCCTCTGGCGAGCTATTCAATGCGTCATCATTCAATTTGTTGCTTTTACGCCGAAATTCCGAGATTTTTGTTTTCCATGACAACTCCTCTCAAGAGTACGTGAACTCGCTAAGGCAGTAGTGAAATACCGATCTCGCACCAAAGGATCGCGGTTTCGAGTCCCGCCTCGGACATGGTTGTATTGTGTTTGTCTGTTCACCCTTTATCATCATCATATTGTGTCATCCTCATAGTTACCATAATGGTACACGCAATAGTGGTCGCCAATGACCTAGTAGTTGATGCGACCCTTAATAACAAAAAAAGTACGTGATGTCCTCTTTTCTGCACCACCATTATACTATCCTTACGCTAATGTTTAACTTGTATTATATCCCACAAGCCAGACTGGAAGAAACTCACAGTGAAACTAGGGAACTAAATTATATATGCAGCTTCATACCCAAAGACTGTATACTCAAGAATTCACTTCCATATTTACTTGGTGCCTCTGAGCAAAGTTCGTGGAACTCTTTCTGAAAAAAATTGGAAGTGTTCCAGAAATACTTTGGGAAAACAATGCTTTTGAAGTTGCTTTGGCCTACCGTATTCTCTGTAAATGATTTTGAGGGCACTTAATTCTCTAAATATAGAACCTGGGACACACCCCGTCCGCTATTTCCCTTTAATAAAGTACTCTACCTTCACTTTGCTCGTTCACTGAATCGTGATTGGCTAACAGAGACTGCCGCCGAGGCAAATGAGTAACGGATAGGAAATGTAATTCTCGAATTCTCGTCAAATTCTCCTTCATGTCCTTCATATTTCTCCAAACGACGTCTATATTTACTGCTCTTCTATACATCTTTTAAGAGAATGCTTTTTCGAAAATTGTAGTCGAAGAAGAAATACCGCCTGTTTGCAAGAGCATTTTAAATAATTCTGTGCATCAGCACTTTTGTGCAATAGAATAACATTTACATCAACAAACGATCTACAAATAGCGGGCGAATAAGGTATTTCCGCCATTTTCTTCACACAATTAGTGTATATCTGTATTTTGCAACACGAATTTCGATGTTTGTATGTTCATTTTATAATGTAAAGCACTCACCTAAAAATTGAGGCATAGAAAGATATTTGAAGAAGCCCATTACATCACGTGACATGCGACAGTTAACTTAATATTTCATTAACTAAATTAGCTAAATTCTACTTTTTAAAACTGAACCAAGCCTTTTTATTTTCGTTACATACACAGAAGAATAATAACTTTCCAGGTTGGAACGATGGTTGATAAATTTAAACGTTAATGAAGTTCCAAAATTCAACTATTAACCATAGTAGATTCTGTATTATTGTATTGTTATTCGTACCAGAGGGAGGTGGTATAATTTTGGATTCTGAATATCTTCTTTTTAGATATACATTTTTTCGTAGTTATGTATTAAAAGTTCCTTCAAGTTTGATTTAATTGCAAGCTGTCCCGACCTGCACCGCTGTATCTGACAAATAAAATCTTGCATGACTGTCGCGAATGTCACAGCGGCTGTCTGCAAGCGATATTGGACGCGCAAGCAACGTCATTTACACACATTTTACTTACTGAAAATATAAAAAATTTACAATATTGCTTCAATTTAAATGAGACATGATTATTGACACTGACATCTAAGGGTATCTGATAAATAGATGTTTTAGCTATAATGCTATAAGAGAGTGTTTTAGGTTAAATTATGTTATCGGCTCTCATGCGAGGACATTATAGGTCTTTGCCGTTTTATTGTGGTAAAACAATATCCAAACTTTTTATTACATACATGTTTGTGATAAAAAAGAATTAATAGTTTCAACTTCAGGTAGGTATATTTTCATAAGATTAAGAACCGAGAGTACGCGGTAATACTTGGTCTACTCAATGTAAATGTCCAAAAGATAATTTTTGAGGTAGCTAATTGAATGGAGTGATAATGAAATATAGTGAAAATAATATAAATAAATACAACTAAATCTCATGTCATTGTAAGTATTCTAAAAAACAAAAGAAAACTCTCCAAGCATTGTAATTTAAATTAATTCAGAGAACTTTAATCAATCAGCACAATCAATTCACCAATCTAATCAACGCATTTTTACCAATCAAATATTTAAACCGATAATACACAGCAGGTACTTCAATTGAGAAAGGAGTTTGTTCATAATTGATGCTTTTTTTTTTGGTAAACCAGTAATATTATCATCAAAACAACACAAGAGCAATCGAATTCACAAAAAACAAAACAAATTCATTACAATAGTTAGTTTAAAAATATTGACGCTCAGTTGGCCGAGATCGGTGAAGCAGTAGTGCCGTAAAGGTCTCAAACCACAAGATCGCGGATTTGAATCCCACCTCGGTCCTTTTTAAAAATAATAATGATAATGATAATAATAATATATTTTATTTAGTAACATATGCAATTTAATCGTGTATGGTAAGTGAAATATGATGTATGTACTAGAATTGGGCACATTTCGTAAGTGCAGAAAGGGAAGTTACATTTACTGTCCAGAAGCAAAACCGAGGGCCATCTTAGTATTTGCAAGGACCAGGGAAACTGGTCAAAATAGCTTATCGAGATCGGGTCATTGGCCTAGAAATTATATTTCAATACTTCTTATACATAGGTTAAGATATTATACAGTTGGTAATTATTTTTAGTAGCAAATAATTTAAAAAAAGATTTGTACTGATTCGTTTTTAAAATAAAATGTACTTAATTTAGTCATTGCACTACTAATGCTACTACTTATAATATTAATAATAACAATAATAGCAATAACAATAATAATAATAATAACAACAACAACAACAGTATATGACATAGCAACAACTACATTTAATTTCAGAATAGTAGTTCATTGGTATTGACTTGCTGTTCAAAAGCGAAGAACTGCCATTCCTAAAGCCCACTACCTCCGCCCAGCCGCCTGGCGGTTCGTGTGCATTTTCCGTCAGTGCCTCGTTCAGCGTCGCGTCGTTTGCGGTGACAAGTGTAGCTCGACGGCCGCGCGTCGGCGAGGGGGTGGGGTGGGGGGGGGCGGGTTGAGCCGCACATAACTTAGGCTCAGGAGGCCGCGCTCGCGTTCTTCCGGGAGGGCGACAGGCCGGGCGTGGGGCGCGAGATAGCCTAACAAATGGCGCTTCCCTCACCGCTTCCCCCTCTCCCCCATCACGCATACTGACGCTCTTGTACCCTCTACACCAGGTCTAGGCGACTACAGGTCTTCTGGTTTTGGTCTCTTTACAAAAAGGATGACGTTAAAAAATATAAAATCCCGATAAAATATTTCGGGAGTCATTTATTGTTTACTGATACGCTATTGCTTGTTATTGCCTTCGAAACGGAACTCGACTTATACTGTGTAACACCTGGATCGAGAGGAGCGTGGTTATGAGGGAAACACGAAAACAGTTGAAAGATGCTTCCATGTTGTCTTGCGGAGATAATTATGAATGGAAATTATAAGAAGTAAATATGAAAAGCCAAACGAGTCAAGTTATCATGCAGTTAATTCGTAAATAAGTTAATCTAAATCGTTAAAATTAGTTTAAAAAATAAAATATTTTTATGTAGTACAAGCTTTATCTCGTTCTAATGAACTCTCGCGACAAAAAAGATGATTTGTTTGTTTGCTGCTCAATCATTAGAACACTTAAAACGCCCTTGATGCATTAATATTTTACAAATGCATACATGTCTAACATGAATGATATAGAGTAAATAGTGGTAGTGAGAGAAAATTATGTTGCACTCGATAACGTGTACGTAAGTCTTCTATTCGCATATATTTTATTAATTAAATCAAAAAAATAATAATATTAGTCACAATAAATCAAAATAATGCAATAAAATGTTCAGAATAAGAAACAAACATTTCACAGTATTTTGCCAAAAAAAGTTTCAACGCAATTTTCTTGCTAGTGTGTATCACTTTACATAACTATAAGAGCAATAGCCTATTTAAAAAATTATCATAAAACATAATAATTTATTTTGACAACATAAAGACGGTATGGCAACTACCGAAAATGAAAGGATCCAGTAAAAACTAATGAATGGGAAATTGAAAACGCAGTATCGAGACCGGAGGTCTCGATGTACGATGTCTCAGTTCGACAGTACGTTTCGGGAAATCTTGAGAGCTCTGTTCCCACACATATCGTCATTCCTGCGTGCACATGGCTAGTGCAGCCTCCTTATTGGTGTTTAGGTTGTGAAGGCTACACTCGCTAACATTCAGGTTTTTCGTTTGGACCATCTACTCCACAAAAAACATGTCTCTGTTCGGAAAATCCTGGGGTTTCAGTCCCATCGATGGCAGTACTTTTGACACTTGCTAGATAGCAAGATCGACTTCAGAGGCTGTCTGGAAGAGAATTCTTGTGGCCGGCTGCTCTGATCGGTAGTTTTCCGTGGTTTCTCCAATCAACATCAGGCGAATGCTGGAGCAGTTCCCTAACAAACGGGCCACAGACTGCGTGCGTTCTTTCCTTCCTCTTCCCTGTCTCGTCCTCTCCCCTTACGTACCCTTGCACTCACTGTGCTCGGAGATACCTGGTTAGGGAAAACCCGCAAGCCGACGAGTAAGGTCGGTGCCGGATCTCGTCATTTAGCGGGGGAAGATTAGCGTAACCTCCTGCGGTAAAAACATGTACTAGGGAACCAATGACCTTCGCACTTGCCGCGCCCAGAAAAACTTATCAATCGATCTCCAAAAATTCAATATCAGTAAAATGGTATTCAAGCAATTCAGGGGAGGGGTATAGCAAGGTTATTATATATAGCATAGCATATTTTTTTGCATTGATTTATGATTCCTCGTACAGGGATTTGATTCCATGTCACTGGAATATCCGTGAACCTTGGCAAATATCGTTAAGCTAGAACTACGCGTGTGGTGCGTGGATCTGCTTCTAACATATGATTATAATTCGTTACCATTATAATTCGTTAACATGTTCACAATATGTGAGAATATGGGCATTGGTCTTTCTTACCATATACTACTCTATGCATTAAGCATTCCAGAGACATGAAATAACAACTTCCGCTTTGCAGATTTTCTTTGATACTGTTACTGTAAATTATTACCTCTTTACAAACATTGCTCATTATATATTTATACATCAAAATAGCATGAAGAACTCTTTTCTATATCCTTGCAAGTTAGTATAACGTAAAACCGTAAGTGAGATTCACCCCCACTGCGATACTTCCAGATACTTTATGAAATGAGAATACTTGAGCCATAACAGTTAAGATTCGCTGCGCAACATGTGCCTCGGAGAGAGCAGCGGACGAGGCCATTCCCGATCTGTTGACCGAGGAGAGGGCCGAGGGCCGTAAGAGGCTAAGAGCAGAAGCGGGGGGGAGGGGGAGGACGTGGCCCAAATTGGGAAGGACGGTCCATTGGCTGCACGAGTTATAGAGCGCGCCGGCCCCTCGCCGCACAGAGGTCACACACCGCGCGCGTCGCCGGGGGCGGTAAGCGACGTCCAGAGGGCGCCCCAGTTCGGTTTCGCAGCGAATCACCGCGTTTCGCTCCCAGTGCATTGGACGTCTTCTGTGGGGTTTACGCTCAGTACACCCGGTCTGCGGAGAAAAACCCTTTAGATCGAAGTTACAAATATTGGATTTGGTTTGGGAAAACCTATGGTGGTTTGATTGGAAAACTGAAATGGAATATTTTTTAGTGTTTCGCATTATCTTCTATATTTAATTTTTATACGTGTTAAACAATTCCCTTTGTTTTGTTATTATTTATGTTTTGTTCCCAAAGTTTGATGTTTTACCTTGATATAAAAATATATAACAAAGGAAAACATATAACAGTTACACATAACATTTGTTATATTATATAATACGTCTTCTGTGGGGTTTACGCTCAGTACACCCAGTCTGCGGAGAAAAACTCTTTATATAAAAATTTCAAATATTGGATTTTGTTTGGGAAAACCTATAGTAGTTCTATTATAAAACCGAAATGGAAGATTTCTTTAATGTTTCGAATTATTTTGTGTATTTATTTTTTATACGTGTTAAAATACTTCCCTTGTTTTTTCTTATTTATCGTTTGTTCTTAAAGTTTTTATGGTTTCCTTTGTTATACAAATATATTATATTTTGTGTGTTTTCTATATGGAACGTACATAAAACAAAATTAATTATTTCTTAATAGAAATGAACGTATAACTGTTGTAATAAAACATATTTTTCAGTAATAATACTAAAGGGGTTTATTTTTTTAATAGTAAAAAAGCATAGTTTTCATGGGATTTCAACTGTATTCTTCATCACACTATCTCAAACATATAAGGATAGATATAGTGATAGGAAGAAAGTTTAAAAGATCGTTTTGAATGCATGTGTAGAACAAATATGTGATGTAACTGTTATTTACGTGGCAATTTATAAAAGTAATAGGAAAAAAATATGAAACTTCGCAGAAAGTCCAGACGTGAGTACAATATTATTTTTACGTTTAACTTTTTTAATTTTAGGAAAGTGACTCAGCAAGACAAAAGGTTTGGGGCCGAACCCTCAATACTTAGAAAGAAATAATTATAAATTGATTTTGAAAACTGAAAAACAAAGGAATGTTATGAGTATATTTTTTTATGTTTATAGCGTGCACTCTCAGAAGCTACGAATATCTGTATTGAAGTGTAGAACGTAGCTACGAAGATTTATACGTAGGGCGTTGTAGAGGGGGGTAGTTATTTTCTCAATCGAACAAATCCTTTTTCAGCGCTGTTATCTAAACAAACTAAATATCTTGTGGATACGAAACTGTAATTTCAAGAACTGAACCGACATCTCAAAGCTTTATCAACTGGTGCTGTAGATAGTCTAGTTGACGGAATAATGCATGTTGCATATGCGCCCGCGTTTTTTTAGTTGCTCAACTCTTGCAAAGCCTATTAATTATTTATTTTATTTATTTAAAAGGTAATTATTACAAACAAATTATCTTACTTGATCCTATGTGGCTAGGCCGAAGGCCTTTAAGCCATTACAATACCTACATCCTTTCGTGTTCTAATCTTTCGAATTCTGGTATTCACCCCAAATGGTCTCTCCATCGCATCAAAGCCGCGGAAAAGAGACCATTAGGTACGAGACCATAAAGCCTATTAATTAACTCTCTCGACTCCCTAATAGGTCTATAAAAATATCCTGGTGATCACACAAGTCCAAATGTTACAAGCTTCTAGGCATTTTATGGAGGTCACAAATGATTTGTTACCAAAGAAAATTGGACGTTTCTAATAACCAAGTTGCGCATAAGACATTTGCACAACTCAACATAAATTGGTGTTCAGCAGGTAAATGAAATCAGAGTGAGTGAAAACGTGACCCGCTAAACGCAAGTGATTTGCGGGTTGCCTGCCAACCAGTTGCAAATGTCAAGTGTGAAACTTCGTTATAACACTGAAAAACCAAAAACACTAGTACAGCCCTGTGTATTGAAATAAAGATATCTAGAACCAATAATAATACGGCGTTTCGGTCAGCAGCAACTACATTAGACAATCAAAGTCTGGCACAGTTGTTAGATCGGTTACTGCTGCTACATTGGCAGTTTATCACAATTGAAGTGCGTTTGAACGTAGTGTTGTAGTCGACGCAAGAGAGATGGGGAGTAGCATCTCCGAGGTCGTGATAAAATTTGGATTTTCCCTTACACCTACTTCACGAGTGGACCGTGAAGGGGGTATTGGGAAACCGGTAAAACATCAAACCTCCGGCATCACCGCGTCCACCAAAAGATCGTGCAAGAACGTGTCCAACAATTTCGGAGGAGAATCATTACCGTGAAGGAGGGGCAAACCTTCCGCATATTTCAATGCTGGGCCATCAATAAATTTCAGCGTGCAAACCATTCAATGAGACATTATCGATTTGAGGTTTCGGAGTCGACGGCCCACTCGTTTACCCTTTATGACTGCACGACACAAAGCTTTACGACTCGCCTGAGCCCGACAATACCGACATTGAACTGTTGAAGACTGAAAACACGATGCCTGGTCTGACAATTCTCGTTTCACTTTATTTCGAGAGGATGGACGTGTAAGAGTGTGGCGAAACCTCATGGAACCTGTTGGGGACTGTTCTAGCTTGTGAAGGCTTTGCAATGGTATGGGGCGTGTGCAGTGGGAGTTATATGAGACCTCTTGTACATCTAGATACAACTCCAACAGGTGACACGTACGTAAGCATCCTGTTTGATCACTGGCACCCATTCATGTCCATTGTGCATCCCGACGGATGTGGGCAATTCCAGCAGAACAATGCGACAGCATACACGTTCAGAATTGATACAAAGTGGTTCCAGTCACACTCTTCTGAATTTAAACACACTATGAGCCAAAATCCCCAGATATAAACATTATTGAGTATATCTGGACTTTCTTGCAACGTGATGTTCAGAAAAGATCTCCAACCCCTCATATTTTTACGAGTTTATAGACAGATCTGCAAGATTCACGGTGTCAATTACTTCCAGCACTCCTTCAGACATTAGTCGAGTCCGTGACACGTCGTGTTGCGGCATTTTTGTGTGAAAGTGCAGCTCTTCACGATATTAGGCAGTGGTACCAGTTTTTTCGCTCTTCGGGGTATATTTCCCAACACATGTTTACTGACAAAACTGATATTTGTTTACCTTCTGACTTAAGTTGTGACATTTATTCTGAGACACTTGTATATAAATATAATTATGCTGTATATTTAACTAGATGGATTTTGAGCGTCAAGTTTTGAATTGTAAGATTTGTTTGGTGAAAATAAATTTGACATCCTTGTCCTGACGTATTCAAAATCGACACAGACTTCTCCCTTCGGCACCTCTCGCTAGAGACGCACATCCTCTTGCTTCGCAATCGGAGTTCCAGACAGTTGAAAGGATTACGCCAGCCAACTTTATGAAGAACAGTTTGACGAACTAGGGAGTTCCGCAGGTATGACTTGGAGAGTCCTTGTCGCGAAACTCAAGATAATTTTGTTTGCTTGCCAACAGCCCTGACTAGATTGAAATTTGCACATCCCATTCCCGAAACTTCGTTCACAGTTTCTCTATTAATATCTGATTTTGTAATCGTATTCGGCTTGCGTAAACATCGGAAGATCGTCTCTGTGCCAGAGATTTTATGAATAATGAGATTCAAAAATGGAAAGCAGGAAAGACTTCGTGACTGGGGATTGAGGAATACCTTAAAAAGTTTTTGTGGTCGGAGAGTCCGACCAACTCTACTAAATAAAATATAGATACGGTGGAAGCGCTTCTCAAAATAAATGAGCGTACAATAGTACGCTCATTTATTATCTTTCATTCATTTCTCATCTATTACCTTTCATTCATTCGTTTGAAAAGGTTCATTAATGTTTGTCTAATGAGGAGACCACGGATTTTTAGACAAGTGTCTATCTTGCTTTGTCAGTGTTAACATTTTAAATTTATTGTGAATATATTTATTATTATTTGGATGCCTAAAAATATATGTATACAATGCTTACAACGATTACTGATTCAATAGATTTACAAATGCCTATTATCTATATAAAGGTCTAAAGATGCTTACACGAAGTACTCTTAAGCTGAAATATAGGCAGAACCTGATATTTGAATTAAATAAAAAAAATCCAAAATACCTTCTCTGCCCTCTTCATGAAAACATGGAGTCATAATTAGAAAGATTTCACTACACTCAAATCTCACAATGGTTGAAATAAACATACGCATCTTATGTTTTGCGTGAAAATTTATTATGATTAAAAAACTCAAACCTGTATTTGCGTTCCATCAACGTTCGTTTAAAACAAATTTTTCGTTTCTTTAAAAACAACGTTTCTTTAAAACAAATAATTTGATATGATATTTTCTTACAAATTCATATTCTATTCCACAAATTCTGTAGCCTACTTCCGGATTTTAAATGCATATTTAAAATGCTTACAACTTGCAATTACAATGCCTACATATCCAATACTTTTTAACACATAACAAAACAACACATAACAAAAGGTGCACGAAAATGACCTGCAGTAAAAGCAATTCAATATTTAGTTATTCTGTGTCGAATTAATTTGACGATTGGAAAGTTCTTGCATATTAATTAATACGAGCCGAGGAAAGAATAGTTTCTAATTGAATATGTCACGCTAAAATTTGTTACTATGACTTCAGTTCACCCGTCCTCCAATAGATGATAGTTTTGCCTGGTGCGACCGTCTGAAGAAGGCAAACTTTTCAATACATTGTTTCTTAGTGTAGGCATTCAATATTCTGTCATATGTTCACAGTTTATGCTCTGGGAGAAAATATAATCATCTACAATTATATGCGTCAAAAAACTTAGATTCAGTCTCTCTCCTCTCTATCCTCTCTGTTTCCCTCCTCTCCTCTCCCTTCTTTCTCATCTCCCTCTTTATCTTCGTCCTCCTCCCTTCTCTCAATCCTCGGTCCTGTATCTCCTTTTTCTCTCGCTCTCCCCTTTCTCTCCCCCTCTCCTTTCTCTCCTCTCTCCCCATTCTCTCTTCTTTCTCTCTCCCCCTCTCCTTTCTTCTACTCCCTCTTTATCTCTCGCCTCTCTTCTCTTTATCTCTCCCCCTTTATCACCCCCCCTCTTTCTCTCTCTCTCTCTCTCTCTCTCTCTCTCTCTCTCAGAAAACGGTCGAAGCGCCTGGCTCATTTCCTTTGGCAGAAAGTTACAATTTCTTCGCGCTCCCGCAAATGCACTTCATAGCATATACCCATTCTATTTTGGTGATAATTAGCGTATTTCGTCTACTGAGTGGAACAAAGACCATCTAGTTCTACCTGAACTTTGCAATTCGACGAACCCGTCTGTTAACCCGCAACGATTCAGGAGCTTTTCAAGCGTACATACTTCATAGAAATTCCAGAAAAGCTCTTCGAGATCATCGAATGGAGAGATGTATAGTTACACATTTTTCCTAGTGTAATTACTAAGTGTTTTGGAGCAACGGGCAGTATTTGATTATTCATTCACATGTAGTGAAATAAATTTTCTCATCAATACGCTTATATTACCGAAGTTTCATAATTATTTAATTATTTTCACTCCCACATTCTATGTTATTTAAAACCGTGAACGAACTCAGATTAAATAAAAAAATGTTTGTTTAAAATACGGTGTATGAGTAAAAGCAATATCCATGTGAATGTTTATTCTATAAACCATACTGCATAGTCTGCTTTTAATGCCTATATTAGTCGCATAGCCGCCTAATATACCCTCATGGTGGTAAAAATATACTTTTGAATTTGCTTAGGGTCATTGGTTTATTGCAGTTATCTGCCACATTTACTGATAAAAATGGAAGTCACTACTAATTACTCAGTTGCGACTTGAAAACGTTTGCATTGAAATTGAAAGTCCGCGCCTTTCAAGGTTCATTCTTGGATATCTCTTAAATTGAGTTTTCAGGTCTTTCATTAATCACAAAAGGCGCACAGAATTTCGATAATACTAGCAGAATTACTCCTTGCTGCCGCCTTCCCGCTCGGTTTTCGTGTGGCAATCGCCCCCTTGCTGTCGTCTCCTAGGGCAGCGTTAGTTTCGTCCCGTCTACCTCCCGCGCCGTCCGCTTGTCCTGACCTGCTCGTCGACCCCATCGCGCATCCCCGTCGCGCGTCTCAAAGCAACGCCCAGCAACAAAGAGGTCCAGATGGATCCCAGATAGATTGGGAATTGCATTGAACGGAAGCGACATCTTGTGCTGCAGGGCCATCTAGGGGAAAGTTACAACAAAGTAAGCGGCATAAAACGTTCTCTATAAAAAATCCTCCAAGATGTGACAACTTTCATGCAAATCGTTAAAACTGTGTCGGAGTGAATCGATCTTGGATAAAACAATATCCAGTTTTATATAGATCGATAATATTACCTTGTCTGAATTATTACTGCGCAGTTCATGTTCTCTTGTATTGATAAATTAAGAAATTAATGTAGTGCATATTACAAATGCAAATTATCACAACAAAGTTTCACTTGCAATATATACACACAATTAATGAAATTTTCCATCAATTAGAGATGAAATAATCAGAGCACAAGTATTTCAGCTCAGAAGATTTGAGTATAGATGAATATTTCCTTAAAAGCTTGAAGAACTATACTTATGTATGTTAATGTCTATTTTCGAAACTTTCGATCAATGAATCTGTTACGTACTGCTCGTTTATTCTTTTAGATTTCAAGAGTAAATATGTGAGCTTTGAACATCACTAAACAATCACTAGTTTCCAGCAAAACGATTTAGGCTCCCTCTCGTATTTTACAATATTTTTTTAAATATTCCCAATATATTTAAAACGAAGTTAGGACGTTATTCGTTCATTCAACGAATTCTTTAGTCTCGGTTTCGTGAAATATTCGGAAGTACTTTCGTTTTAAAAACGCTCATCTTTGCACTCTTTAATAAAAAATGCCTCAAAACTAACATACTTGACTGAAAATGTTGTAGAATATAATATTCAGACATGTTCTCAATTAACACATTTGTTTTGATACCTTTACTCTAATATTTACATTGATGATAATATATTTCATTAAAACACATACATCTTTTTATGTACTCTCATATCTTCTGTCCTATTATTAGGTAATTGAAGTAAAAATATTAGTGTATCAGTGCAGAAAAAACCTCTTCAGAGGCGAAGCCGTATTTCAAAATATGCTTGACCGTTTCTCAAAATGCGCCATTTGACCCCATTTACACTTGAAACGTTTTGATATTTCGAGAAATTTAATACGAAATCAATGAGACTATTTATTTTCATGTAGGAAATTTCTAATTTATAACAAAACAATATTTGTCACATTGAAAAGCTTGGGAGAAGTGTGCTCATATTCTTGCAAACTATACGTACTTTTTTCTCAACCCCACATTTTACTCTGTTTAAGCAAATAAACTACTTGCATTTTATAATCCGATATATGCAAGAACAGATCACTCATTAAAAGACTTGATATTGTGATAAATAAAAAAATCGATACACAAATAAAAGAGGTAGCGTACCATAAGAACATATGAAGTTCGTGAAAAACGTATTGAACAATATGAAAGATGCAGAAAAAGAAGAAGTAGAAGAAAATAAGAAATTAGAAAAATGAATTTAAAGCCTTTGTACTTGTAGGAAAGTATATCCTTTTGAGAGAGTGGATATCTTAAAGCTGAGCGGTGTAGCGTGCAGCGTAGTTCGGGAGTTGGCTGATGAGAGCGCCAGCGGCGCACGGGGAGCAATTTGCAGGCGTGGGGGGTCTCTGGGGAGGAGGCCGAGCCCTGCGGCGCAGCGCCGAGGGGGGCGCCCACCCCCTGCCCCCCAACCGACAGGTAATTACTCGAAACAGGCGACTCTCTTCCGGCGCAATGCTCGCGACCCGGGTGGTGAGGCGCTCCATACGTCCTTCTGGATCCTCCTCATCCTCACCCTCACCCTCACCCTCACCCTCACTCGACATCCCTCCTCAACGTGACTTTTTCTTTGATTTGCTTTTGTTTTCTGCGTTTTCTTTAGGGTTTCGCCTTCGCTTCTCCTCACTCAAAAAACCGTCACTAAACTGTGCCCAAAATAACTTAGCACAGATATCAAATTATCTCATCAAATCACTCTAAACTTTACACTTCATCTCGTTTGTACAATCTACAGTCACACGCAGTTCCGGAACAACAATATCAATAACCCCACACTCTCTTGCATCATTTAATCTCGTGTAACTTGTATACCTCGTATGACGTTAACTAAATGCTACCAAGTCCAAACTCATTAAAATTGAACATAGATTGAAAGAATCGTTATCCATGTTCTCGCAGTTGTATATCGATTCTTTCGCGAAAGACACGATGAACGAAATTCTACCGGTTTTACGTTCGCATTAGGGGCAGTTAGGGGCATCGCATTTTAGGGGAGTGAATACTTTTCTTATTAATTATTGTCAAACACGCTCGTTTCCACATCAGTTCATAATTCAACTTGTAAGGGATATTGTTAAGCCCACATATCTCGAAAAACTCAAGGAAACGTGTACATAATACACCTCTTTCCCTAGTACATCACACAAAGTTTTTACCTGTTTTTGAAGTTAAATAAACAAATATATATACAGAATGTATTGATCAAAAAATATTGAACACATTTTACGGACAAACGCATTCGTTCTAGGCCCTAAGTTATATTTTTTAGACATATTAGTTAAGTCATACATAGCTGAGGGTGGTGCGTTTCAGTGTGTTCTACAGTTCCCAAGAAATATTGATTTTATTGATTTGCACAACATCGCGACGTCAGGTGGCACATTCCATGAATCCATTCGATGAAATTGTGTTTGCGATGTCCGGAGCGCGAGCTTTATGCTGTCATTAGAGACGCCACATGCAACGGTGTTCAATCGAACCCATAGCCACACTAACTAGTCACACAATTTTCCAAATGACTACTTGGAACGAACGTCACTCGGGTACCCGAAGAATTACAACAGATTGCATCTGCGGCCCCAGAATAAATTGCAAAATAATCCTAAAATTTTGTATATTTTATAAACTATTGCAAAATAACTAATGCTACGTATAATTAGCGATATATTACCATTAACTTTGTGTTAAAGTGTTTCCACTTTTTCAGTTGATAAAGGCCAATATCTTCAAGGACAGACCTTCGATTAGAGATCACGAGAGTTTCTATGAAGCGATGACGGTTTTATAATAGTTTTGTAAATATCCCAAAAATATTACAAGATGAAATTATCACTTTTCATTAGAAAAGGTTATAAAAATAATCATTCTAAACGAAGGGACAGTGAAGTCTTGCCTGCACAAAGGTAGACGAAAAACTACGCTGCGATCTACGATGAGCCCTTCTCTTTGGGGTGTGACAGACAAAATGTATAAATTTATTTTATTTTTTACTGATACGTTATGCCTTGTTATTGCCTTCAACACGGAGCTCGCTTTTCACTGCATAACTGAGGATCGAGGTTACGAGGGAAATATGAAAACAGTTGAATGATGCTGCACGTTCTCATATGAAGGGAACTTTGAAAGGGAAGTATGGGAAGGAAACATGAAAAGACAAACTGAGTCAAGTTAACATTTAGTTAATTTGTAGTTCTCGAGTAAAGCTGTAAGTAAAGCTAAATCATTAAAATTAGGTAAAAAATAAAATATTTTTTGTACTACAGGCCTTAAATAGGTCCACTAATCTTGTGCGTAAAAAAGCACTCGGGCTAAATGCTCTTGAGTTTTTGTTGCCACTCGATCGTTAGAATCCTGATAATGCCCTTGGTGCATAAATACGTATTTAGAAAAAATGTGCATCTAAGATAAAAGTGGTAAATGGATAGTTTGTTGTTATCTGAATACCTGTTGACAGAATTATGCAGGTGAAACTAATCAACCCGTTCTTTTTTTAATTTTACCAGCTTTTACCACTACTGCCTGTTAAACTGCCCGCTTCTGTGACTTATTTATTTTTTTCCCAATACAATTCAAAAATAATATGTCTTTGAGAAATTTTGATGCAATTAGTTTCTTGTCAAAAATGCTCGTTTTTTAAGAAAACTGGACGTTTTTACCTCTCCAGACCCCGCGTTTTAAGTACTCTAAGTACTCTGGGATGCACCGAGACTCGCGTTGTCGCACTGTCTGCGTTGCATTGAACGATAGGGAGAAGGCAAGGTTGTCACATCGGGGAATTTTGTACCCAAAATGGGGATTTTGTTTAGACGTGGAAAAATAATGAGGAACATAAATGGACGAGGAAATATTTCGGGAGTTTTTGGGGAAATTATTTACATCTGCTGTCGAGATAGAAATATTACTTTCTCATTTATTGTGAATAAAAAAGAAAAAATAGACATAATTCTCTCTCATGTTTATGTAGCAAAAAGAGACAAATAAATGACAGTCGTAGAGAGAGAAAAATATGAGAAAAAGAAAATAGTGTAGGGTTTGATCTACGATCAGTTAAAGGGATGATGGTTGGTTGATTTGAAGTATTTGAATTTAAGGGGATCAGCAAAAGGAATTGTCAGGAAATGCTCAAGTCGTTGGTCCATAGGTTGAAGAATATATTTCGTTTCAGAGTTGGGGGATTTTGTTCCATTGGAAAAGTAATTTGGGAAAATTCCGAAAAAGTGATGAGGAATGAACTCGCGACACATCTGGCAACCCTGCGAGAAGGGGAGGTCGGCTGCGGTATGCCCGGTACAGCGAAAGAACAATTTCCCTGCTTCGAGTCGCGCAGTTCTTCCCCCTGGGTGGACGGGACGACGCACTGGGTCTAATCACTGGCGACCTCACCACCCTTCTCTCCCCCTCACACACACCTACTTCAGCGCGTGGTCTGGAGCGGCAGAGAATATTCGAATTGCGTGACCGGAAGCAGCAAAGAAGCCTTGTTTTCTGGAAAACGTCGTAAATTTTAGTGCGATACCAATTGCCAGCTTCGTTTAAAATAAAAAGAGTCACATGATTGTTTCAATATCATTCAGGAACAATTGTTAAATTCATTTTCACTGATTTTTATTTAGAATTCGTCTTCGATATGTGTATGTGCTATATTTAACAATGTGCTAAGTGGATTCGATTTGACGAAAAGCGTATGTTTTTCGGACGGAGTTTCACTTTGGCTGAAGCTTTGTAATTTATCAACTGCACTGTCTTCCATACTCATCTATCGGCTGACGCGACGTCTCCCATTATCACCACAACGTTCTTCCTCTATTTTGTCGCGTTTCAAGCCATTCCCGCTTAACAGTGTCTCAAGATCCGCACCTAACTTCTCCTGAAACCCAACATAAAACCACAAGCCTTCTCCTCCCTAAAACGTCAACCCATGCCAAGAGATTCTTGAGCCCCGCGTTCAGCTTTGTGACACGCTCTGCTTTCCGGTGGACTTCACCGCTATGCTGCCCCATGACGGTCGTTGTCACGATCTCCACCACGCATCTGGTTCCCAGTGAAGCTCCTCACCACGCTCCTCGTCACGCTCCTTACCACGCTCCTTACCACGCTCCTCACCACTCTCCTCACCACGCTCCTCACCACGCTCCTCACCACGTTCCTCACCACGCCCCTCGCCACGCTCCTCCCAGCGCTCCTCGCCACGCTCCTCCCCTCGCTCGTCGCCACGCTCCTCGCCACGCTTCTCGTCACGCTCCTTACCACGCTCCTCCCCTCGCACCTCGCCATGCTCCTCGTACCGCTGTCTATCACGCTCCTCGCCATACCCCTTACTACGCTCCTTACTACGCTCGTCGCCCGTCCCTCCGGAAAAATCACTGCCTTTTTTGAATAAAAAGCACGCACTATATTTACGCGACAAATACCTTTAGCGGTTGACGTGTCCGAAATCACAAATCAATTAATAAATGAAATAATTCTAGCTCCCCTTTGAGCCATCCAAAAACTTTAAATACATTCTAGTTCCTCACAGCACATCTCAGTCTCTCTCCATCAATTTCAGACCATCTCACATATATTCAATCCATCTTAGTCCTCTCATCCCCTGCAAGTTCACCTCAGACTCTTTCCATCAATGTCAGTCTCTCTCAACCCATCCAACACCCTGTTAGCCCCTCTCAACCAATCTCGTACCTTTTCGGATTATTGAAGTCCCTCTCAGTTAGGTCCTCACATTCCATCGCGAACCCTCTCAGCCCATCTCACCCCCTTAGCCCTTCTCAGTCCCTCCTCTCAACCAATCTCGTACCCTCTCGGATTATTTAAGTCTCTCTCACCACACTTCGGTCCTCTCATTCCATCTCGTACCCTCTCGGATTATTTAAGCCCCTCTCACCACATTCCGGTCCTCAATCCATCTCGTACTCTCTCAGCCCATCTCACACACTCACATCAAACATCCCATCGCAAAACATTTGCGCGCGTCGACGGTTAGCGTTTCGGACTGTTGTACCCAAGTTGGCGGGTTCAAACCCGATCGAAGCCGTGGATTTTTAAGGCTAAAAAATCCTTCGTACGCCTTCCTTCGGAGGGGAAGTAAAGCCGGCTGTCCCATGTTAGTAGATTTACTTGCATGTAAAAGATCAAGCCTAAATGACGCCTCTGAGCCAAATTCAAATCTTTCTCGCCCAAGAAATACCTCCTTTCTCTGCTAGTTGGTGAAAGGAAGGTTAGCGAAATTTGCGTGGTCAGACGGAAGAGCAGGCCTAATGGCCTGAGTCTCGCCACGTAAAATAAGGCATTGATTCAATTCAATTCAATTCAAAACCTGCTTCGCACCCAACGCGAAGCGCCTCGTATCCGGCGCGCCCCTTCTCGCGGTGCCTCCGCTCGCCCACGCGAGCCTCGACGTGCCAATCCGCCGCTGCCGCCCGCCGCGCTTAGTGCCTCTGAGCCACAGGGCGCCCCCCTCCCCTCTCCCAAGGAGTTAGCGCCGGGATTCAAGGAGAAGGTGCAACAACTTGCAACTTCCTTTACGGCAGACGTATGAGGCACTGATATGACCGTGAACCATGACGAAGTGGGAATTGCGGAAGCTCTCAAACAGGCCACTCCCTGCTGCTTTGAATCTGACACAGAAATGCGCATTTTGAAACATTTTTAAACGCATAAGAATTATTACATGTAAGCCTAAAGATAACTTCTGAAGTCAGACGTTATGATATTGGTAAAACTGGATACTGGTAAAACAAAAAAGTTGCATACTCTGTTTCTTTGAGATGATTGGCGGGATCAGTTTCCTATGTTGATTGATCTCGTGTGTGTGTTTTGATTTTTTCCTGATCACTTCAGGCAAAAGGAGGAACAGTACCCAAACCAAACGAAATAATTCTTACCCCATTCCCTCCCCCTTTCTATCCGCCCCCCCAGTCCGGGCTGAAACGCCACGCAGATGTATGTATTTTACTCTTTCCTTCATAACCTACATATGTCGATGGGAAGAAAACCATCATATGTTATTAGATTGAAAAATGTCCTCTTAAAGTATTGTTAAATACATGTTCCTTTTTAAAATGAGGTCCCGTGTTAGACTTCTGGTTGAGCCAACATTATAGTTCACGTTTTCCTTGCAATGTCCAAATTTATGTTGCAGTGTGAAGATGAGAAAATTCACTTCTCAGGTTGAGAAGACCGGTATACGGCGTGGGGATGTCCACGTGCTAGCCATACGTACCCCCTTAACCCATGGCCGTGAAGCAGAGACGTCGCCGGTAGGCCTGAGTCGTTCACGGGCTGTCGCGTCAAGTACTTACATACACACATACATACATGTAAAATGCACTTTACCAGATATAGCAGTTATGATCTGAAGACTGCAGTACTGCCTGCCAGACACTATAACTGTCAGTAACTTTCTGCTTTGTGTCCCAATTCATTAGTGCGAATAGATGCTACTGCAATTGCGAATATGTGAATAAGTGCAACTGCAATTGCGCGTTATCAGAGAAAGTTGTAACGATTCCTCTGGCCATGAAACTCTTACAGAAAGATTTTAGTGATGCCACGTCGATTCCTTTTAAAAACGTGGCACATCTGTAAGTGATTCTGCAACTGCTGTTTCGGCTGTGCTGACCACTGTCAGATCTTTGCAAAAACACTCCTCCGTGTCTGAGACACGCAGCGTGCACAAAGTTGTGCGACGTGAATACAGGAACTATTGTTTACTAGGTGAAAAGGGTTGAACAAGAAAAAATAGGCAAATAATAAATCACCATTAGCATCTTGGTTATCTGTTTGGGGGTCAGCCTCATTCGACACTTGCGATAAATTGCAACAGCATTCTTGGCTATCCAGCATTCTTGGCTAGCCGCGTCTCGGTCAATTATGCTGACGTTTCGGCCATCTTGCGGTGGCCTTCTTCAGAGGTATACTGAAGTAGTGCCCAGAAAATTCTGATGAAGGCCACAACAAGATGGCCGAAACGTCAGTACAATTGTCCGAAACGCGGCTCATCCCGGATAGCCAAGAATGTATTGACTCCTGCCGCGGAAGCCTACGAACGCAAATTGCGATAGTCTTCTGTTGACCATTTCCCTGCACGTGAGATGCGATGGATTTTAATGAGACAGATGCCTTGCATAAGCCTTTTGGAAGCGTATAATTATAGTATTTCGGATTTGAATAATTCTTACATATTAGGTGCAAAACGGCTCGGTAAATAAACGTTGGAACATTTCCCATAGCCAAATCCATGTCCCATTCACAATTAATATTTCACCGCTTTGATGAAAATGTGGAAAGACATCTTTCTGCCTTTTATGGATTGAAATATTCAACAAAGATACCTACTGAAAATAGAGTGTGATTTTCTAATCCGTATCTCCTCTCGGCATAGCCCTATAATCATTAACACTTTCTCCTTTATAAAAACTTAATGGAGGCATGATTCTTCCATGATAAACTGTGTCGTGGTTTTAGCAAATGAGTTTTGCAACTCAATTCTAATTCTATTATCCTAAAACCACAATAATAGTATTTTCATTGTTAAATGTTTGGGTGAATTGAAAATTTCTGATGCTTAGATATTAAGTGAGAGATGTCATGTTCGCTCGTTTTTCGTCCCATCTTTTACGTTAATTTCTAGTTTACTTTGTCTTCAAAATGTAGTATACATATCTGTACATACACAATCACAGGAATGTTAACCACAAAGCAAAATACAAATAGAAAATGACTAGACCAGCATAAAAAAATAACTCCTAATAATTTAAGAAAGAATAGCCATAGCTTAAGATGGGGTTGTCCCCTAAATCAAGATTGCCTGTTCCCTATTACGTTGTAAGTAATATTTTTTCTCTTTACTTCTCTGAAACAAGCGGGTAATTTACGGGAGAAATACTCCATGGTTACTGGTTCGACGCACAACGAAATATCTCGGATACAAGCTATGCAAAATTCCATTTCCTGAATGTTTCCAGCTTTTTCACTTCAATTTTATATTTCATTCTCCAGGGACAGTAAAACATATATTGCGAATATCATCAGCAATTTATAGCAAAAGCTGCATGCTGATTATCGTGACAATAAAAATAACAAATGGGAATACACATTATTGCGGATCATGACTGAATACGGAACGAGCAAGGTGGAAATGAAACGATCTTTAATCATTCGCACACTCATTCTCCCCAAAATTCATTCTTTTACAGGAACACATTTACTTACGTCATTCACGTTTTTTCGTATATTGTATATCATATCAAGTACTTTACGCATTTATTGTCGCTCTTTTGTTTTCATCTCTCTTTTCAAAACTTGGGGTTTACTACATGATACAGTTGCTCATATTCGCTCAGGGTTACGGCCCATTACCTTTTCATGACCCCTCCCCTGCTGTGCAGTACTATTGCGTCAGTAAATCAGTTGCTCTGGGTCATCTATGGATTTCCAGGTTTTGTGATATAAAAGTGTCGTATAATAATTGTGAAATAGTGTGCGTGCCCGTGCACGTAATAATTTTTGTAATTGAAAAATAAAAACTAATTCGACGTAATCAAATCGTCAGAAATTTTGAACAAATCAGACGACCACAAAGTATTTCTTTAAAGGGTAGTGATTCAGAGAATTCGAGTTCTTATGAAGTGAGCAACTGGAGTATTCCAAAAAGGAACTTCGACGTTCTTTGGTGCTACTGTATCTACACAGCTTATTCCTCAGCACTATACAACACATGTTTCTTTACTTTATATTCAGTTGTAATTCACTCTTCCAAAAACATGTACTTTTTGTCCGGTAATTACGAATAACGTGATTTTTTTATTTATTATTGATTTATTTATTGTGGTGGTTCGATGCACACATGAATCTAGTTTTAGAAACAGCGATCTCTCTTAAACATGTTTGTTGTTGTACCTGCTTTTTAAATCTACTTGCCCCTTATCGTAGATGTTGAAAAACTTAGCAACAAGCGTACACGGCCCACCCACTCTCCGACCACGCCTCGTTAACACCTGCCCACTCCCCGTTCACCTCGCCGCCCGAGCCCCCGCCCGCGTACCGCCCACGCCCCGCTTACGCCTTGACCCCCTCTGACTGCGCCCCTTCCACTCCCCACACCACGCCCCACTCTCGTCCCGCCTCACCCCGCCCACGTCCCCGCCCACTCCCCTACTCACTCCCCTACCCCACTCCCTCACTCTCTCCCCCACCCACTCCCCCCACTCACTCTCCCACCCACTCCCCCCCACCCACTCCCTCACCCACTCCCCCACCCACTCCCCCACCCACTCCCCCACCCACTCCCCCACCCACTCTCACACCCACTCCCCCACCCACTCCCCCACCCACTCCCCCACCCACTCCCCCACCCACTCCCCCACCCACTCCCCCACCCACTCCCCCACCCACTCCCCACCCACTCCCCCAACCACTCCCCCAACCACTCCCCCACCCACTTCCCCACCCATTCCCCCACCCACTCCCCCACCCACTCCCCCACCCACTCCCCCACCCACTCCCCCCACCCCCACTCCCCCACCCACTCCCCCACCCACTCCCCCACCCACTCCCAACCCACTCCCCCACCCACTCCCCCACTCCCCACTCACTCCACCACACACTACCCCACCCACTCCCCCACTCACCTCCCCACCCACTCCACCACACACTACCCCCACACTCCCCCACCTACTCCTCACTCACTTTCCGCTCTCGCCCACGCCCCCTTCCCCACCCCGCCCTCGCACCGTCCACGCTCCGCCACTCCCCGCCTCAACCTCTTGCCACCCGCCACACTTCACGCCTCCAAACATCCCCACCCTTCCCCTCCTAACGCACCGCTCTCGCTCCGCTGCTTACCCCTACTCTCCCATGCCTCACCCTCGAAACCCCTGCCCGCCCTCGCCCCCTCCCGCTCATGCGCTACCCACCCTCCCTAACCACGCCTTCAGGCTCCGCGTCCCCGGCCTCCGCCGCGCGCGACAACCCGACGCGACGCCTCCGGTCCCCGGAGCAATTTTTCCGGAGAGCACTCCATTAGCTTGTTAATTACTGCCCCATTTATTGTGAGGTCATCCCGCGCGGCGGCGGGGCGGGGGAGGGGCGGGGCGGTGTAATTGCTGCCTTGAAGAAGCGCAGACGAACCCGCGAGAGAATTGATGGTACAGAGGCCGCCGCCGCGCACAAACACCGAGAGCGCTCGAATCCTATGCGAGGTGACGCTGTCGCAGATTTGGTGACCCATCTCCCTCTCGATGAAATAAATTTGCTTTGAATAAATATGCGGAACCAACCGCTTAGGTCAAACAATTTTTACTCGCAACATATTTAAGTCCAGTATAATGTAATAATGGTTTTGTATTCCAGCATTATAAAAGAACTTTTCTGTTGCAAGAAATCGTTCATAATCGGGAATTGTACGGCTTTTTACGGCATTTTACGGCAAATGATGACGTATTATATTATATGTCAAGAGTGATTGCGTCATCACACATTCAGCCAATTGTAGTGAGAGAATCGTGGGGAGGTAGAGCTAAACGGAACAGCCGACCACCATTTACTCGCACGATGTCAAATACCCGTTTACTCGCACGATACCCGAAGGGTATTGTTTCACAAAATTAAGTTAGATTCTCTTATAAATGTATAATGCTGTTATTCAAAAAAATATAGTATGCAACTTGTTTATAATGTTGCTTTATTACATTCGTACAAATTTGAAAACTCGCTCCTAAAGTCGCTCGTTTTCAAAACATGTACTCATTCAATAAAGCGTTTAAACTAATTGCATAAACTACTATTGTCAGTTATTATCCAGAACTCATATTTATAAAATATGAATGGAAACAAATAGAGTTTTGAAACATCTAGCACATTTGAGAGGTACTACGAGCGTGAGATGTGTCGTAAATAGCGCTGGTATGAAGAGGGGATATGGTTTAGCCTTGCTCTGCGCCTTAATTCAAATTTAACTCGTTGCCTCAAATTGGAATGCAATGGGGCGGGGCGAGGCACGGTAAGGCAGGACAGGGTAGAGCGGGGTTTGTTATTAAGGTCATGTAGAAGTTTAACCCTTATCCGGGCAACCGGGGTCCATTGGACCCAGAAGCAAAAGTTTCATTATTTTACGTGAAAACTATCAAAGGTATTACGATAGTTTTTTGTGACTTTGTTGGCAATATTGTTTTGTAAATGTGCCCGCAACCATTTTGCAAAAGCATTACTGAATAATAAATAAAAAAATATTTATATTTTTTTAGACGCAACCGGGCAAGCGGGGTCCATTGGACCCAGGTGTCTTAATCTACTTGTAATAGCGTATTTTCTGGTTTTGTTTGGTTGATTATTTGACAACAGCTGTGCGTTCAAGGGACGGACGGATGTCGGGTTACGCAACGTCTTTTCATCGGGATGTTATCTGACACTACGTGTGATAATGCGATTCTGAGAAGGACACCTTCCGATGTATAGACGTTGTTGCAGCGGATTAGTGTGTAGCCAAGAGTCCAGAGAGACAGTTTTTGTAGTCGTGTGCTGTCCTGGTTTAGTGGAAAAACTGCAAAGCAACAGGTATGTTTGTTTTTGTTTTATATTTTATTTCGCGGTCTACTTTACTGGCAGATAATGTAAAGTTTCATTTCCTGTCTCACGTTTTTCAAACTATCCACACAAGCGTTTTACTTAGAATATAATTTTGTATCTGTAGGCAATGTCCGACGTAGAGGTCTTTCACCTTCTGAAATTCGGAGAGCAGTGGAAGAAATTTCGGAAAACGAGGACGATTTATTGTCAACAGATAATGATGAAGAGAGTGATAGTGAAGTAGATTTTGAAAGTTAGCGTCTGAGGCCAGTGATGAACATGAGGAAACTGATGCATCTGATTCAGAATATTATAATGAAAATGGGACTGAAACAGTTGTAACTCAGTATCATGGTAAAGATGGCACAGGATGGTTCGCGGAGCCGACTAGTACAGGCAGAGCACGAAGTCATAATATAGTACGGGGGTCCATAAATAAAGTTTTGTTGCCACCTAGTGCATGTATAGAATGTCCAGTGGATGCATTCAGTCTTTACATGGATGAATCAATAGTGGCAGAAATTGTTCGTTATACGAATGCAGAAGCTCAACGAGTATACAAAGAAAAAAGACCTAAGCAATGGAATGATTGTGACAAAGTAGAGATGTATGCTTTCATTGGACTCTTACTGACTGCAGGCCACCTAAAAAGCAACCATTGCAATTATGACACTTTGTGGAATAGTGTCTATGGTCCGCCTATATTTAGAGCTACAATGGGACTAAAAAGGTTCAAGAGTATTTTGGCATTTATTCGTTTTGACGACAAAACTACTCGCTCAATTAGACGGCAAAAAGACAAATTTGCACCAATAAGAAACATTTGGGAGAAGATAAATTCAAATTTCAGAAAGTATTACTTACCTGGTACCAACATTACCGTAGATGAGCAACTAATAGGATTCAGAGGAAGATGCCCATTCAAACAATATTTACCTTCTAAGCCTGATAAATATGGGATGAAAGTCTGGTGGGCATGCGACTCTGAAACATTTTACCCACTAAACGGTATGCCTTATTTGGGAAAAGAAAATGGACAAAGAGCAGCACCTGGCTTAGGACGTCGAGTAGTGGAAGCACTAACTGAACCATATCAAGGCACTAATCGAAATGTAACATGTGACAATTATTTCACTGACAAGGATCTTGCCTTAAATCTTTTGTCACGTGGTCTGACTCTTGTTGGTACGGTACGAAAGAACAAGACTTTCTTACCTTCCCAATTTCTCACAAATAAACATCGCCCTGAAGGTACGTCGATTTTTGGATTTTCGAGGAAAATTACGATAGTTTCTTTTGTACCTAGTAAGAATAGATCAGTAGCATTGCTTTCTACTATGCATCATGATGGTACTCTATCAAGTAATGGAAAGCCAGAGATAATTATGTATTACAACAAAACCAAAGGTGGAGTCGATGCTCTGGATCAACTCGTGCATACCTACTCATGTAAAAGACGCAGCAATCGCTGGCCATTAACTTTTTTTATGAACTCTTTGGATGTATGTGGTGTAGCTGCGTATGTGATATGGAGAAACCTCAATCCTGAGTGGAATGTTAAAAAACATGAGATCAGGCGATTATTTATTGTAGATGTCGCAGAGGATTTGGTTCGTCCACACATTGTAAGGAGACAAAGTCAAAGAGGGTTGAACAAAAAGTGTCGTCTGTCAATCACCCATGTTATCGGGGAAGCAGCACCTTCTACATCTAAGAAAAATGAAGACAATGCTAAAAAAGATGTCACTTGTGCCATTGGGAAAGAGGTAGAAAACAAAGACAGAGATGTAGCATCTGTTCAAAACCTGTATGTAATGAACACAGCCAGGTAAATAGAGTGTGTCAGATCTGTAATGCTAGTAACAATGTTTAAAATAAAAAATGTAAAGTATTTTTAAAAGTATTGTTAAATAAAATAATCATATTAGCGTGTTTTGTTTTATTACCTGCGACGAAATAATATACTTGTAAACATAATTCCTTAGCAAAAACTCCTGGGTCCGTTGGACCCCGCCTGCCCGGTTGCGTCATAAAAATTGGTTGCCCGGATAAGGGTTAAAAAATGAGTAATTTTCGCGGAATTTTGTGTCAAGCATACGCAACTTTTAAAATTATTTACACTTTTTTCTCAAAAGGTGCACCAAATCTTATATTTAAAATTTGGAAAGCTAAGTGCTAAACAATAAGTTTTCTAAATAGTTAACTTACAGAAAGTCGTTATAAAAATACTTCCACTGCGAGCGCGCCGCTTACTTCTTTTTCTCTCTCACTTTAAACTTCCTCTCAAAGGGATTGCTTTATTCTGGCATAAAATTAAGTTTTGTCCATTATTAATAATTTAAATAACATCTACACAGAGTAACGGACCTTTATAATAGTTGAACACTGAGTTAAGGAGTGAAAGTTAATTTTAGGTAGAGGAATTTGAAACTGGTCGCGGGGCGCTGGGCTCACCGCAGATTTACAGATCAACAGAATAAGAGCAACGGCGAACCACGAATGGCCTGAGAGATGTGGAAAAGAGCTGCCAAATGGCTGGTGAAGTTCAAACACGACTCACGTGAAACCAAGAGAGGTAATACTGGCCACGTATGAACTATGTGGCGCTATGTGAAAATACGTAATGCCCCAAAATGTATCTGAAGACTGCTATGAACAATATTCTTCGGACTCTCATTTTCTTGAAGATTGGGATTTGTGGCGCTATTATCCTGAAGGTCTATGCCCGTAATTCTGCCCCAAGTTAGGGCCTCTCCAGCTGGACTGCTCAAATGCAATGTTTCAAGCTAAACTGCCGGTTTGCTTCATTTGCGCACGTGCCACTCGCCTTTTACTAGACTAGAGCCGATCGAACCGAGCACCTCTTCCCCTCCGTTGGGACACAAGCAGCCGGTTGTTGGCAGAAACGCGATAAGCCAGGCCACGTCAAGCTGCCTACTTGTTCAGCCCTGCTCAAAGAGATGGCTGTTAACGCGCCCCTCTTCTAAATGAAAGGAAGAGATTTGCTTGGAATGGGGAGGAGATGCCCTCAGATGGCCAATCAAATGGCGACACGTAGCTCGCCAACTCGGAGGGGGAAACCTGAGATGTTGTGGGTGCATTGAGGATAAAGTTAAACACGAAGTACGCGAGGTCGGATCTATGCAAAACTATCGCGACTACCGAGCATGTAAGATCTTCTTTAAGGGCAACGCTATTACCGCAAACGCAAGCGAAGAATAGATCCTCTGGTCAGGAAGAGGCTATTAAATGGCTTAAAAACCAAGAGGACACGACTCGCAGCCAGGCCGGGCAACTTGGGGCACGTGTACGTTTTTCTTTACTATTTTTCGGCATCGAATTGCTACATTTCTCATTCTCATCTATATTTACACACACAGTTTTTCCAAAATATTGATATTACGTGGCGTGAATTGATGTGACAAAACCATTTGAATATTTCCTGTTGATAGACAGTTGTTATTGTCTTAAGTTTGCATTAATACTTCATAACATTGGACATCGAGCACAAGTACAAAATATTTACATTATTACAGAAACCGGTAATATAATTGCATCACATTTATCAGTTTATTTGTACGCATATGACGCGATAGAAAATAATTTTAAGACCACCACTAGTAGAAACGATTATGAGTAAGTAAAGCTTCCTAGGCCTCTAAACCTTTCTTACTGGTAAAATAAAATGTGAGTATTAACTCTCATATCATAAATTAGTATGACGTAAATGTGCACATAATTGTTACCATTAATTAAATAATAGGTCATGATTAATGCAGTAACTACTTACAAGGTTTTCGAAAATTAATTAATACTTATTAAAAAAAGAAAATTCCCTTCTCCTCTTCGGTTCTGCCTCGGAGGGAACAAGATTCCGTGTAGAATCTGCGACCTGATGAGGATCAGAGGAGGCTGTCTTTATATTTCGCGTTCACTTCATGCGACGTTGCTAATTAGCTCCTGCCAAATTCGCTTTCCGTCGAGTTCTCCCTCCCCCTTCCACCGTCCCCCTGCTGCCACGCGCGGAGAAGTTGCCGGTGTTCGCGTCTCGAGTCGGCAGCGACATCGCTCAAGCGCTCCTACCCGATGCCATACGCGTTGCCTCGCATAAATTACAGCGATACAGGTCGCAAAGGTATCGATCGAGAGAAATCGCAGCAGGAAGTGTCCTTTCCAGTGGTCTCTCTCGCCTTCGCCGCCACTCGGCGTCGAGCGGCGTCGCGTCGCTGCTCATATCCCTCAGGGCTCAAAGGGCCGAGGCGCCACGGCGCACGGCGGGGGCTCTTGGAGAGGCAGTGGGCCAGAAACGCAAGTGTAGGGTCAAAATATTCCTCTTCTTACCCTTTGACTTCTTGGCCTTTCCATTCTTCGTACAATTCTTGTTGTTCTTCTTCTTCACTTTTACTTTCTTGACCTTTCTCCTCTTCTTTTTCTCCCTTTTCTTGTTCTTTCTCTTTTTCTTCTTCTCTTTCCTCGTTCTTACTAGACTCCTTTTTCTTTTTCTTTTTAACCTTTTTGTTCTTACTCTTTATCCTCTTGTTGTTACCCCTTTTGTACATTTATTCCTCTCCTTATCTTTCTTGTCCGTCTTCTTCCCGTTTTTCTTCAGTTTTTCTTGTCCCTTTTCCTCTTTGCATACCTTTCATTCTACTGTGGCTTCATACGGGTGTAATCGAACACAGACGAAAGTGGTTTGTAAAACTGTAGAACTGTGTTAGTAAAACCGCTACGTCCACGGAAAGTCCCAGTGCGTCATCACTTCAGCCTTTGTTTGACATCCGGCGGTACTCGCCGATTTTCACGTGGTTGTCTGTTTTGAGCGTGGCACGCTACACTACTAAAATTCTTTTACGGGTATCTTTTTCTTTTTCTGTCTCTCACTTATTTCTTAAAATTTCCTTCTGTTGTACTGCCCTTTCTTCATCTCTTCCTTCTTCTACATCTTCTCCGTCATTTTTCATAATTCCATAAAGTACACATTCCGAATTCTAATTCTATAAATGTCATGTGGTAAAGGCTTATTGCAAGGTTAACACATTTTAAATACTAAAGTCGGTTAATTCTAAATGAAAAATGATTTATCAAAAGCATAATACTAAATCACTGAATTGATAACAATCTATGATTAAAATGCAGACCTCTTTTAATGCGTCATTTAGTATGTTTTTGGTTAATCTGATATTAATTATTTTAAAAAAACAAGTCACACAAAACAAATTGATGAAATGTTTTTAGGGTGTAAAGTCGAAATATTTTTGTTTCTTGAGTATTTGACATATATTTCTTGCTACTGTATATACCGTGAAGCAAAGATTCCTCTTTGATAACGATGTTGAAAAAATGTGGTACTATCTTTACGATGCTGAGAGTACGTTCATGAAATCAAAATCCACAGAATGCTTCATAAATAGCTGCAAATCGCATAACACTGCATTTTTCATCTCTTTATGATCATCTATTGCTTCTTTCAACTTCCAGATAAATAAGAAGTCCCTATTTCAATTAGGAAATAAAGTATTTGGTATTCTAAAACATTGAGAATACGATGTTTGTTTTGATTCAGATACCACTGAAAGTATTTCTATATTGTTTTACTTTTTAATAGAAACTAATGATAATAATTCTGATTACTCCCAGAATTATCAATTTTTTGCCAAATTATCAACTAATTATTCTATCCTCATACATAACGCACTCATCTGTGAAAATATTACATTATTGTTTTTTTCTATTTTTTTTAAATTCAATATGGTCTTAAGTACTCAGTGTTTACGGACTACATCAATTAGTTTACGGTAGTCTTTGAAATAATGTAATAGCTTTAAGACAATGAAAATTTAACATTCATCTTCGTGTACGTTTATTTCTGAAAAAATATGATTAATTTCGGTTCGGATTTCTCCCCTTGATTTCCTTATATGTTGATGTCGATGTCATTCGTTTCCCTGCTTTTTCCTTATCATTTCTCATTCCATTATCCTTAAATGAATGTTGCTTTTCTATTACTCTGATATTATATGAATTAAGATTCTTTCTCGTATGTTTTATTTGAATCGACACCTACTTTTGTTGAATGTCGTGATCTGTTACTTTTTATAATTTATAAAATAACGTAAGAAATAATACACACGGAATACATCGTTCTTACCCTTTTTTAAACTTTCCTTGCTGTCATTCAACGTGAGCCTTAAAGGGATAAGCCATTGGAATTGTAGGAAGATTCTGTTTCTAAAACAAAATGTGACTCTTGATGTGCGCAATATTTAAACATTTTTAAAGTATTTGTGAACGTATTTCATTTTGTAATAGAAATACCAACTACCAACAAGAATTAACTCAACAATCAAATATATTCTAAATTTTTAAAATTTGAACGATGCATCTAGAACTCCTATTATGCAATGAATTTTCCGAAAGATCACTGATGTTGATATTACGATTATAAAAATAATTAGTATAATGGTGTAGAAATTACAGTAGATTATTATCACAGCTGGGCCCATGAAACAGTTGTGGTTGACTCTTAGGTCACGAACTATTAGGAAGTTAAAATGTTAAGGTGAAGTGGTTGTTTTCTGGGTATTGGTAATGTAATCAGTACCCAAAACAAAACTCCTGTACCGGGTGAGTTTATCTCAGTCCCAACATTGCTGCTGTCTCTGCGGAAACTCTTACCGGAGTGTCCTAGGGTTTGAGCCCCAACGGAGGTGCATTTTCAACACTATTTAGAAAATTAGTCAAATTAAATTGCTATTTGCAATAAAATCTAGAGTCCGTCTGCTCTAATATGTACGTAATGCCCGCGATTCTCTGATCAATATCAGGCAAATGGGGAAACCGTATCTTAACAAACAGTCCACGGACCGCGCACAATATTTCCTTCCTCTTCCGTGTCTTGTCCTCTCACTTCCTTACACACATATGAGAAGGAACTTAACACTGAATGCTTAAAACAATAATTATTCCTTATCTAAGAGGCTAATAAATCACGTACATATAGTTGCAGGGATTGTTCAACCAAATTAATAATTTTCAGAGGTTTTATAGAGCGGAATTTATAACTCCGCCTCTTGAAGCCGTACATCACGATGGAATTATGTCACTGTTTTTCGCGTCTTTCTCGGTCGTGCCGCTACATGTCGCTTTGCAGTGCTGGTACGGTCACGATCATGCGGCGTCTAGCGGAACGGCTGAGAAAGACGCGTCATACAGTGTCAATACCACCGAGAAGTAGGGCCTTGAGGGGCAGAGTTATAAAAACCTCAGTATAGTGTAACGAATTTGGACTCTCAACTTTCGACTTTCTCTTTGCACTACGCCCACCGCTCGTGGGCACGTCGTTAGTAGCACCTTGAACAACGACAGTCGCAGTGCTCCGCAGCCTCACGAGGGAGAACAGGCCGCTGCGGGCGGTTCGCTGTGATTGGACCCGACGCTTCCGCGCCTCCGTCCCAATCCACACCACCGCCACACCCCCGTCGCTCCGCCCCCGCCTCACGACTTCCACGCCCCACACGCCTCCCGCCCCCGCCACGCCCCTGTCGCTCCGCCACCGCTTCACGACTTCCACGCCCCTACACGCTTTCCGCCCCTGTCTCGCAACGAGCACCTCGCCCCGCCGCCCCGCCGCCCCGCCTACCCCGCTCCACCCATTGTCACCCCACCGCCGACCACTCCATCTAACCCCCGCCACTGTACTGAAACTTCCACGTCTCCACACGGTTCCCGCCTGTGCCCCGCCACGCAACATCCCATCTCGCCACCACCCCGCGCCGCCTCGTCCACCCCGCTCCGCCCATTGGCACCCCACCGCCGACCGCCCCACCTCGCCTACCCCCCCCGACTGTACTAAGACTTCTACGCCCCACACGCCTTCTGCCCCCGCCACACCCCCGTCGCTCCGCCACCGCTTCACGACTTCCACGCCCCCACACGCCTCCTGCCCCCGCCACACCCCCGTCGCTCCGCCACCGCCTCACGACTTCCACGTCCCCACACGCCTCCTGCCCCCGCCACACCCCCGTCGCTCCGCCACCGCCTCACGACTTCCACGCCCCCACACGCCTCCTGCCCCCGCCACACCCCCGTCGCTCCGCCACCGCCTCACGACTTCCACGCCCCCACACGCCCTCCTGCCCCCGCCACACCCCCGTCGCTCCGCCACCGCCTCACGACTTCCACGCCTCCTGCCCCCGCCACACCCCCGTCGCTCCGCCACCGCCTCACGACTTCCACGCCCCCACACGCCTCCTGCCCCCGCCACACCCCCGTCGCTCCGCCACCGCCTCACGACTTCCACGCCCCCACACGCCTCCTGCCCCCGCCACACCCCCGCCGCTCCGCCACCGCCTCACGACTTCCACGCCCCCACACGCCTCCTGCCCCCGCCACACCCCCGTCGCTCCGCCACCGCTTCACGACTTCCACGCCCCTACACGCTTCCCGCCCCTGCCTCTCAACGAGCACCTCGTCCCGCCGCCCCGCCTACCCCGCTCCACCCATTGTCACCCCACCGCCGACCACTCCATCCAACCCCCGCCACTGTACTGAAACTTCCACGCCTCCACACGGTTCCCGCCGGTGCCCCCGCCACGCAACACCCCATCTCGCCACCACCCCGCGCCGCCCCGCCCACCCCGCTCCGCCCATTGGCACCCCACTGCCGACCGCCCCAACTCGCCTAACCCCCGCCACTGTACTAAGACTTCCACGTCTCCACACGGCTCCCGCCCCCGCCTCGCTACGCAACGACCTACCTCGCCCTGCTCTCGCTTCATCCTCAACTCACCGCTCACCACCTCCGCCCCACATACGTTCTGCCCCGCCCGCACCCCACCGCCGTCCAACCACCGATGAATACCTTCCGAATGCCGGAGCAGTACCCTAACAAACGGGCCACGGACCGCACGCAATCTTTCTTTCCCATTCCTTGTGCTATCCTCACCCCTTACACAGACACACACATATACACATTAGCATATACTAAACTACGACCCATGCCGGGAGACCGATCGGGAGATTAGAGCTTCCCTGGGCAGGGGTGGTACCCCACTGATGGTTGAGGGACCCCTCGCAAGCCGATAGGTAGGTCAGCATTGGATCTCACCAGCCAGATGGGAAAGAGTACTGCCACCTCCTGAGGAACTTATGCACTACACTTATGAGACTTATAACCTTAGCAGTTGATGTGCCCGGAATCTGTAATCTATCAAAGCCGACCGACGTCCCAATTCTCCCCACCCCCGCCACTTCCCCACGTCTTGCACACTCTCTCCTCCGCTTCCACCTCTGACACGCCCCCTGCTCGTCCCCGCCCCTCTCACACTCCTTAACGCAAGGCTGGATCTCGCATCTACCCAGTTCGGCCTCACTCCACTCCGCCCCCGACCTCCGCACCAACCCTCCCCCTCCATCCCTGCCTCGGCCCCCTGCCTCGCTCCCACGTCTTCCTTCCGTGCCTCGTTCGCCCCTCCACTCGCCCGCGACCGCGGCGGCGGCGGCGGCGGCGGCGGCGTCCCGCAACTCGTGATTGCACCCGCGCGACAATCAGCGGCGCTCGCGACGCCCCCGGCGGTGGCGGCGGAAACCAGAACAGCTCACTAGAGCGCTGCATCAGGACAGAGAGAGAGAGACCGTAGAGTTGGCCAATTCCGTGCGTTAAAACATTTCAAAATTGTTGCTAGGCAGTTGTTATACACGACGGTACGATATTGGAATAGCGCACGGATGCTATAAAATGCTTTACTACGACAAAGGTTATTCAATGCATTTATGAGAGCACAGGTGCTAAAATGTTTTAATTAAAAACCTGGGATTAGTAGTCGAGTTTCGTACATTGAAAACCGTTTCAAAACGATATGCTTTCAGTGGCATTGTGAACATATCATTTTAATACAGGAAATTTGTATTAAAATGTTTATTAAAGTATTGATTTATCAGTAACATCAGCAAGATTTGTATCAATGATATTCATACATTTTTATGTATACTATAAAAATTTTAATTTTAACACTTTTAATATAATGTAAATAAGAGAACAGCAGCACCACATAATATTTGATGCTGCGATTTATTGCGTAAGGCATCTGTAAATTATTTTTTGAAGCGGTTGAGTTCTTTGTGTCATATCCACAACAATTTCGAAACATTTATCTCTTTCCATAGAGCGAGTCAATAATTTGTTCTGGGACCCACCTGCTTCGTCCGTCCTTTTTCTTCGAAGAGAACACAAACTGCAGCTATCATTGGCCTCTTTTGCGCTCATTTACAGCACAAATATAAATTGATTATTTTTATTTCTAATGGCAGTACATGATGAAAGATGAAGTACAAGATGAAACAATAATTTCGCATTTTTGTAAAGAACGAAATATTTAGATCGTTGGAAACAATACTAATCTCTTATACTCCTATTTTGCCTTTTTACTATTCTTATTACAATTGCAGTATTGATTTATTTACTTTTAAGTTGTTTTGCACATTTTGACTTGCCTAACTAATAAGAGAAACCCGCATTTTCGAAATTCGTCACTTCACTTAATCATAAATTCCTTGAATCGCCAATGTTTTGTAACTATTTTCGATCAATATTCTTTAACCTACGGAGTATTTGGTGCCATGTCTATACCGACACCTTGTTATGGTCCACAGTTCTCGGCTTCCCTGTACTTGTTGTCATCTTGACGTCATCTCCCAACTTGACGTCATCAATTCTACTCCGTTGTGTACTTACGTATCGGTCTTAGTATCCAGGTTATGTAATAACACTGGTATTTGAAAACTTGAACACAATAATCCACTGTTGTTCACGCAGAGTATAAACATTTAAAATGCTAGATTGAGAGACATGTTTGTGAATTCTATCGGATAGCGGCCCACCTTAGCACTTCAATGTGAAAGGAAGTATATAATACGGAACTTTACCAATATAATTATGTGTATTCATATTTAATAATTTAATATATTTTCCCATATGCCCGTGGTGATTTTCTTAAAGTACTATGGTGCATGAGCGTATTCTATATCTTTTTAGAAGTATTGAAAAATAGTATATCGATCAATTGTTTAATGGAACTCGCAATTGGATGCTACAGACAGATAATTTAGCTCTGTTATACATTAATGCGTGATTTTTGTCCTATGAAACTTATATATTTGTATTTCATTACATATTCTAAACGATTTAATATTTCACTGAAATGAAACATTCATATTCAATTATTTTCAATTAATAACTCATACTTTTTCAACGTTTGAGTCAAGAAAGTGCGAAATAATAACTTGATTAAAAACATTCAATGAATTACAAAAACGTGCTGCGTTGTTTGCAATTAATTTTCATAATTGCATCGACATAATGCTTGGAATATAAAAATTAAAAAGCAAACTGTGCAATATATTGTTCTGATTGTTTCCAAAGATTATTTATCTCAGTATTTGTAAAACTGGTAGGCTTGCAGCGAGTGAGAGCTGTCAGAGAGATTATTGCGAAACACGAGAAGTGAAGGCTTAAGTTTTGTTCCTGTTGGAACAGAAATTTTCGCTCCAAATTAAAAAAAAATATTTTACTGAGTGAAAATTGTAAAGGTACGATGCTATGATAGATATTAGTTTTACTTTCATACGAGCACGCCGGAGCAGTACGTTCTTAACCGGGCCATGGAACGCACGCAGTCCTTCCTTTACCTCCCTGTCCTAATCCTTCCTTGAGTCGAGAAATAAGGTAATCCCCCAACCCCGTAGAACAAACACCCATGCACTTGAACCGCTTGCGATAGCTCAGCAACATCAGGGTTGCCTCTGAAACACAGTTGACCAACAAGTCCTGAGATGTGTGTCCCGATAATTGGGACACTTCCATACTTGCAATGTAGCAGAGTCTAATTCATCCACAGTCTGGAGGGGAGGTTAACGGTCGACTGCTCTAATTGGTAATTTTTTGTGGTTTCTCCGATAACTACCAGGCGCATGTTAGTGCAGTACCCTATTGCTGGGTAAGATAGATAACCCCCGCTGAGTGTGATACCTGAAGGGAGAAAATATTATGCAACCCAATACGTAAGTCCGCCCAAAATCTCACATTCTAATGGGGAAGGACACTGCCACTACCGAGGTATAATATTAACTACACTTACGAAACGAATGGATTAATTAGTTGACACGCATGGAATCAACAGCCCCTCCGTGCTTCCCTCGGTCACTCCCTCCCTCCCTCTCTCACTCACCCACCCACTCACCCATTCACCCACTCACCCACTCCTCACTCACCCACCCACCTACCCACTCACCCACCCACTCACTCTTCACTCACCGACCCACTCATTCCTCACTCACCCCACTCATCCACTCACTCACTCAATCACTCACTCTCTTTCCACGCTCTTGAGAGACATCTGCATTACTACGATTACGCAGATGAGAAGTGAAGGCCCCCTATCGGTAGTGCTGTAGATCAGAGGTAGTTTTAAAGGTTAGTTTTAAAGGTTTTATGGATGAAGGAGAACGTGAAACAGTCTGTTCCCTAGTTCGGTTTCTTTGGACTCTAAAATAGTTTATTTTTTCCTAGTGACAATAACGAAAGTCACACGAGTCATTTTGTTCCAGCCTGAGTAACTAAAAGTACTAGAAATTTAAATATAAATATTTTTTAAACTAGTGGTTTAAGAAGGGAACATATTTTCTAGCATTAAGTTTGAAGAAGAAATTTCGCAAAACCTGCTTATTTTTGGAATATTGTTTAAAATATGTTTTTTAAAGATATTTTTTAAGAACAGATTTCATTTAAGACTAATATGTTTCATTTTAAATATTGTATTTTTACAATATTATATTTTCACAATTTTCGAAATTAAAGAGATTCAAATGGGCCTCAAACCACTTTTTAACATTAATTAATACATACGAGGAGAAAATGTAAAGGACACATTTCAAGCCGTTTTTTAGAAAATATTATTTAGTAATAGTCTACATTTCACGCAAACGTGCGCGAAAATATTTTTGAAAAATTGTCTATAACCTTATTTCAAGATCTGCCTTTGAACAGCAGACTTCAGCGGGAAAAATATTTTTCTTCAACATTGGTGTTGCAGAAAGGCGACGAAAAATGTTAACTTTTTAAATTTTCGAAAATTCAAAGATTTCAACAAAAATCAGTCCCACACCATTCATAAGATTCTTTACGTTATTTCAGGACAATTTCGTAAAAACTGGATGTTTTATGGGGAAAAAATTATATATGTGATTAGGGTTCAGGTACAGAACCATCCAAACATCAAATATCTATTTTAAACTTACAGAGACTGAATTCATGTAGGTCAAATGTGAAATATCTGTTTTGGAGAAAATCGTCTCAATGTTTTAGGCACTAGCGTTTAAGCACTTAACGACAGGTGGACGGGTGTTTTGCCTTCACTCAATATTTTGGTATGAAGGACCCACGAAACTTGAATTCTGACCACACAATGTGCTATAATAAATAATTGATAATATAATAATACGTAATGTACATCATATAGGAACGAGGTTTACCTACTTTTTCGTAAACTCGCTTCTCAGCATAAACCTAGATTTGGCAGTAATGTTTCTGCAAAAAAATGGTTTTCTAGAGTACTTTTTCTTCTTACAAAGAAAGACGAAGTAAAATTTGTAGTGAAAATAGAAACAATCTCTCTGAATATTCACACACGTACTTCTATTGTTCTTAAAATATCTTTGCAATGAATTTTAAATTATAAACAACGATCGTTGATGCAAAGTTGTCTAGACTTTGTTGATGGCCGTCCAAGCTTGGGAAGCGGTGTAATGACTGCCTTTAGTAACTGTTTTTTAAAAAGAATTTCCTTTTATCTTCTGGCAATGTTCTGTTATTTTCTGTGTGTATTTTCCACCAATTTTTCTGCCTTCTTGGTTGCCGTTTATCTCAGAAACCAGAATGATTGTAGTGTGGAATATAGTTGAACATTTGTGTGTATTAAAAAACAGTTCTTTTCTGGTTGTAGAATTTAGTTTGTTAAGACTTGAAGCAACATTTAATGCTGTGAAAACATTGAATACTAAGTCTGAGTACAAGTTTCCTTCAAGAGACAGGTAGACGAAATCATGGAAAACATCCAAACACACATACAACAAAGATGCAGTTACAGACATCACATTGTAAAAAAACTTCTTAGTTATTTGATTATTTTCATTAGAAAATTTAGCTTTCATTTGGAATAGTATATTCTAGGGCAACGACGTTAAAATTATGTAGATTCAGGGACGTTGTGACTTGACAAACCATAATAAAAATGTATGGTATGCATTACTAATTACATTTTAATCATAAAATCTATACGTGAAGTAAAATTTCGTGCAAGCAATAAAGTGTATGCATTCATATTCAAAATTTCTGCCTCCAACGGCTTGAAAAGGAAGTGAATTTCGTAAATAAATTTGTATTTATTTGCGACATGTAGAGTTTTGTATTTTTGTTTAGCGTAACTTATGAAAGCATCAGTATTTGACTTTTAAATATCCTGGAGCTTCGCCGTAGCTCTCAGGATGCTGAGAAGCAAGTCTTCTGCTCTCAGACAGGTTCTACAGCAGGGGAGTCCAAACGTCTCAGCCAACTCTCGTACTCCTGACAGGCGCAAAATCAATGCTTGGTATTAACTCTGGTGATTTACCTGATGCTTTATGAAGATCTTTGTTAGATCTCTGTTGTTAATTAACCCATTAACTCCTCAATTGTGCGTGCATAGAGCTCACTTATTGTCGTAGCTTTCCCGTGTGTAAAGTCATTTGTTGAGACCATAAGGTAGTATCGGTGTGCAAATTTTATCTCCAAATTGTTGTTATGTTGCTAAACTGTAATACTAGAGCGCTCTAAAGCGCCACATCACTTCGAAATACGGAGTGATTGTAAGAAAATGTTTTTTCTATAAAAATTGCCAAACCCTTAGACCTTATCTGCACATGCTCCGGTCAACATTGCTGCGAACTAACCCCCCGTTTTCTTTTCATCAGCCTTCCCCTCAAACCGAACGACAGGCGTATATCAGCTAGCAGTCTTATAAAAACATTCAAATCGACGACGCGTACAATGCTTGGGCGATCTCGACTAAATCGGCGCCTGGCATCCAGGAATTCCAAAACTTGCCTATATGTTTCGTCTGGGATTTCTGAGTCTAATGAAAAAATAAATTTGGTGCATAAGAAGCAGATTTAAGGTGACCAGAAATAGACATTCACAAATGAGAACGATGGATTAACTAAATTCGAATTCTTTCAATTGTGGGCAGGTTCCTGTCACAACAACTTCACTTCCCGGTATCTAATTCCAAGTGCATCTTTAAAATTCTACCAAACGAACTTCACAAATCCGTCTAAAACCTTCTAAATTCAACGGACGTGCATACGCATTTGGCTGACGCAACTAGAGTAATCTACCGAGATAAACATTAAAGGTCAATTCTGTGACTTGGTGCAAGAACGGCCAATGTCAGTTTTAGTAATGTTTAGTTAGCGAGCAATATATGCCTTGAAGCTCCTTCTTTCAATGCGAGAAAGACCGAAGCCAAAAGTTCCCTTAAGGCAAAAGTGTCTCCTAATTTCACATTCATTTATATTGGCCTACCATCGTTTTGTCATTTCGATGGTGTACGAAAACCACCCATTCTGTAAAACTTTGGACATTGATATTGGAATGTACCTTTTATCAAGCCACATAAATACACACATGACCCCGCAATGAAAAAGCGTAATTCACTTCGTTTTTCCACGTAAATCGAACCCCAGACGTAGTTGTCACCATACACGTGTCAGCGCGATCTTCCGCTTCACTCAATCACTCTATATTGTGCCAAGAATTATTTGCTCTCAAAACACTATCATTGACCACTTTCAGTGAAAATACAAACTGTGCAGGTGGATAAATACCTCTCCAAATTTACATACGAGATCGAATATGGAAAAACAGTGACCGGTGCCAGATGATAAATAACAGCTCCCAGTGAAAATAAACACACTAACCTAACTTAACAGGCAACCAATTGCTCATCAACACTAAAATAACCCGCATTTTAATTACTTTCCATTCTTGAGTTATTATTACCAAACTTTATGCGGCACTTATGACAATCTCAAAAAATCTCTGTATATCTGGAGAAACTACAAAGAACTTTATAATGTACAGACACGCCGTTGAATTTAGTTTTATTAGTGAATATACTATGCAAGAATTATCGGGTGTGATGAAGTTTTTCCGAATTACTTTGAAACCAGGAAGTCTTTATGAACCTCTAGCCACTCTCCTCTTCAAACTGGGCAGAAAATACCTAAAATCTAACAGAATAGCTCTCCAAAACGCAAATTAAACCTCCATAAATAGTTCTCCTCTTATTATATCTATAATTACAATCTAACAACTATAAACTAAAAATATTTACTAATAACAACTATTTTTAATTCATTGACTTCAAGTATGATGTATCAGTTGGATAGAATATTAATACTGTTACTTCAAAACGACCTGTACCAAGCAGTACAAATAGCCTGGAAATTGGCAACCAAAAGGATATGTAATATTGTTCTCATCCTGAAAGGAAGCACTTTTTAACGGAAACAAATAATAAAATAAAAGATAAGGACTTCAAATTAACGGGTTATTCAAAATGAAAGATTGATTCCGCGAATTGAAAGTAATTCTATTGTCATTTACAATCCAAAGTAGACTTTGCAAATCGTTCACCATAGTAAAAAAAAAGATTGCGATATGCGGCTCGGGTGAAGGCAATTGGACACCCCTGCCGTGGAGCGAGGGCATTAGCACGCGGGGTGGGGGGCGGCAGGCGGTTGGCAGAGCCGCGACCGAAGGGTAAAGCAAAGAGGACGCGTCCGAAGGAGAAATATCGCTAGACTTCATCGCTATAAATGAAAAATCGAGCTGAGCCGTGACTCTCGCGCCGCCCGCGCCGCCCGCCCCGCCCGCCCCGCCCGCCCCGCCCACTCGCCCAAATAACCCATACTCGTCCCGCCCCGCACACCACCACGAACACCACCCCGCCCCGCGCACCACCCCGCCCCGCCCCGTCCGCCGCCCCGCACTGTCCACCGCCCCGCCCCGTCCACCGCCCCGCCCCCCTCGACCATCGGCCCGACAACCGCCCCGATCACTGCCCCGACCACCGCATCCTCCCCGCCACGCCTCGCCCCCTCCCAGCCTCGGCTGGCCTGGCCCTGCCCCGCCACGCCCCGCCCGGCCCCGGCAGCCCGGTCCACCCCACCCCTTCCCTCCCGTCCCCTCCCCACCCCGCCCTCCCTATCATGTCCCGCCCGCCTCGCCCGCCCAGTCCCCCACCTCTCCACCCCGCCCTTCCTGAACGGCCCACCCGCCCGTCCGCACTGCCCGCCCCCATCGCCAACCCTCACCGCCCTCCCCATCATGTCCCGCCCGCCTCGCTTGGCCTTGCCCCGCCCAGTCCCCCACCTCTCCACCCCGCCCTTCCCGAACGGCCGCCCACCCACCCGTCCACACTGCCCGCCCCCCTCGCCAACCCTCACCGCCCACTCACCCGCCCGCCGGATTACGATGGATGGAGCGCATCAAGCGCTGGGACTGATCGCCCGTGGAAAGGCGCTTTGACCGCCCCGCTCTCCTTTCTGTCGCCCGAGCTGCTGACGCTTAGATCCAGCACGGCCGTTGCGCCTCATTTTGCCAGATTGACGCGTCAGTTGGATTGCTCGGGTGCGACCACTCTGAAAAGGCCACTTCCGTACTCAAAGAGCATTTATTTATTTACATTTCGAATAGGCCGCTATAAAGTATGTTTTTGCTCACATACTACGGCATTTAGCTACTTCCGTACTTCGTTATATTCTAGCGCAGTGTTCTATTTGGCCCCTTTATTTCCTTGTTTTATGTCCCTGCTTTACTTCTACAATGCACATTTTATGTTTCATTTGTCTCTGAATTTATTTATTTGTATGTTTGCGGTTTTGCTTGTTTTCTTCTTCGCTAATTCATTCATTTTACATTTGGGGGCAAAGAAAGGAAAAATATTGAATGCATTAGAATACGCTATTTGCTATCCTCTTTACTCCATAATTTCTTCATGGAAACAAATAAAATTGACAACAATTTATTGCGTACTTACACCTGTTGAGTAGAAATAATAATGCTATATCCGCTTATACCCAAATATCAGTATATCTATTAGAATATCGATATACTTAGAATGTGATTCTACATAATACCGACTTTAACTAGCAGGTCTCTTTGGAAAATTAATTCTAAATTCAGAATACTTGTGAATAAATGTGAAGCTATTTAACAAATTCTTTGCAGAGTTTCGTTTGGCTTGCAATAGTTTTAAATATTGTGCTTAGTACATTTAGCACACTTAACATAATTAACGTTTCTCAATGAATTGTATTATTTGGGGAGCTTTGAAAGTAGCGGTACATCCAAATGCAGACGCTTTCCTTCTAATGTAGAGCATATACCAGTTAGAGGCGCTCAATACATTTCAAAATGAATACATTTATGAAAAAAATTGCTTTGCTATGCTATGCTATGAAAAAAATTGCTATGCTATGAAAAAAATTGTTCTGAATGTGAAATATTAACAGTGCATTTAAGCAACGTATTTCTAAATTATTTGTAAATGTCCCCACTTGTATATTTCACACTTTGAAAATAATATTTTAAACCTCCCTTCATTTTACTTCTCGTCTCTTGGAAATCAAAGGAGGAAACACTCACGTCCAAATGTAATTCGCGCTCTTTATCGCAGGAAGTGGCGATGATCTGCGGCGGCGGCGTCGGTGTAACGGTTAGCGTACTGGACTGTTGTACCCAAGCGGATTCAAACCCGATCGAAGCCGTGGATTTTTAAGGGCGAAAAAATCCTTCGTACGCCTTCCTTCGGAGGGGAAGTAAAGCCGGCTGTCCCATGTTCGTAGATTTACTTGCATGTAAAAGATCCTCAAGCCTAAATGACGCCTCTGAGCTGAATTCAAATCGCCTGTTTCTCGCCCAAGAAATACCTCCTTTCTCTGCTAGTTGATGAAAGGAGCGTAGCGAAATTTGCGTGGTCAGACGGAAGAGCGGGCCTGATGGACCGAGTCTCGCCACGTAAAATAAGGCATTAATTCAATTCAATTCAATTCAATCTTCGCCCATTGGAAGGTGAAATGTAGCGCCGAACTATATTTCGACTTTGGGGTTTTCCCCAGCCACGTATCTGCTACGAGATGGGCACCGTCCCAGCCGGAACAAGCTCTAAGCTCCCGTCCCGTCTCCCGTCATGTGGGATATTGTAGTGTATCTAAGTGTGTGTGTGCAGGTAAAGGATGAGGATAGGATGAAGAAGAGGGAGGAAAGATCGCACGCGATCCTTAACTCGTTTGTTAAGGTACAATCCCCGCATGTGTCTTATGTTGTTCGAAAAAAAAAAAGAAACACGGAAAACTACTCATCAGAGCAGCCGGCCGCTATACTTCTCTTCCAGAAAGTGATTGAAATCAATCTTGCTATGTATACACGTAGGCTTCCGCGGCTCAAGTTCATTACTTCTAGGCTGTCCGGGTGACGCCGCGTCGTTGGCAGATAGGCCGACGTTTCGCCTGTCATGTCGCAGGCTTCTTCAGGGTAGTGCTTCAGGTTAGTCCACTACCCTGAAGAAGCCTGCGACATGACAGGCGAAACGTCGGCCTATCTGCCAACGACGCGGCGTCACCCGGACAGCCTAGAAGTCAGGTCACTACCCTGAAGAAGCCTGCGACATGGCAGGCGAAACGTCGGCCTATCTGCCAACGACGCGGCGTCACCCGGACAGCCTAGAAGTCAGGTCACTACCCTGAAGAAGCCTGCGACATGGCAGGCGAAACGTCGGCCTATCTGCCAACCCGGACAGTCTCTGTCACCCGGACAGCCTAGAAGTAATCTTGCTATGTAACTAGTGTCGAAAATCCTGTAGCCACTGTCAGGATTGAAAGCTAGGACCAGTCGGGAAACGTCGAAATACAGAGAGGAAACTATAATAACTTCTATCTCTTTTTCTCCTTTTCGGAAATCTTTTACGTCTACCCAGTTGCGCTACAAGCTGCAGTCTCGCTGCCTTTCAGAGTACTTGTTCGCTGCCGCCGCATCGCAGCTGCCAAGATCCTCTCTCGCCGATAGCGCTGACGTCGGGCCCTCGTCACTCCTCTCGTCTTCCCTCCCCCTCCCCCTTCCCCTTCCCCCCTCCCACGCGATCCTCTTCAGCGCAGACACGCCGCGTCGCCGGCGGCTGCAACGCCCACGCCCACAACCAGACGGAGACTTGACTTGTCTCGGGGCGCAAAAGAAACTCCTCTCCACCCGCCACTCTTTGAGCAACATACAGGAGATGGAGCAAAGTCGAAATACAGAGAGCAAACTATAATAACTAGTACCTCTTTTTCTCCTTTTTGGAATTTTATGCAGATGGACGAATCGACAAGGGGACACATGGTTTATATCTAATAGAGTTAGGACACATCGTGCTTGCTCTTTGATCAGTGAAAGTCGTAATACAATCATTAATATTAAAATATGAATACATTTTTTGGAAACATTTGAGGTAAATATGAAAAAATCGAAGAACACGATAAAAACTATCATTAATTGTAAAATTATAGAGAAACTGTAAACTAATAGTTCGCTAGCTGAATTTCAGGTGTCGCAGTCGAATTAAGAGACAAAAATTACCTTTTAAATGTTGCAAAATGGCACATACTCTCTCGGTTTATTTATAAGATTCGGTTAATTTTAATAATATGTAAAACGTCTCTCCAAAATATCTCTTCATAAGTCTAATTCAAGCGTGGTAAAAAAACCGACTCCCAAAAGCTTAATTTGTTCACAATGCAAAAATAAATTGTTTGACAGCCATAAGCTTTATCGAAAGACCACTAGACGCTGGTATTTTATGCGGTCACATATTGTGTCAGACAAACAGAAAGATATTTGAGTGTCGCAACCTTGCTCCTACATTTTCATAGCATTTACAACAATTCGATGTACGTAATAACAATTTAAACGAAATAATTCTATAAAAGGTCCTATTTTTTTAATATTTAACTTTCTAAACTAGAAATTAGAAATCTTCAACGGTACACACTATCTTAGATTTTCTTCTCTTATGGAAAGAAGATAGCATTTCCCACCCAACTTTATACGGAGGGAACCTAGAGCCACCAGTGTGAAATGAGGGACCCGTGTTTTTTAACTATAAGTATTACAATAGCACATCATTTTCACGTGTCATATGAATCAGTTAGAGGTTTTCTAACTATTAAGAGTTACTAGAAAATCTCACATCAACCTAATGTGGTTTGTGTTCACCTAAAACGTGCTGATGTTTCCAGACGGAAGGTTAGAAGGGCAGTCGGTATGGTAGAAGGGAAAATAATTCGTGAGTTGATAAATGATATATCATTGATGAAATATGAATGTATGTTCAGAATTCTTTATTACTATAAAAATATCTCATCATCAAAAATATAAAAGCTCGGTACACTTTTTGAGATTTTTCTTTTTTTCTTCCCCAGTTACAGTTGCAAAGACATCAGCGATATTTGTTTTACATTTTTTTATTATATTTTTATTAAAAAGCCTCATCAAATGGATGAAGTTTCACATCAAACAAGTTGTGAGAGTATTCACTTACCTCTGTCTTGCTCTTCGCGACATTTCACGTTATACGTGAACTTTTCATTTCAAACGCATGAGCGTTTAATTCGTGCTACGATGTATTCTGCAAAGAGATTACACATAGGTGAGCATTATTAATTGTGAGAGAGCGTACGTTACAGTTCAACTGAATACACACTGTCTGAATGAATTCTATAACCGTGAACTCTTCTACGTGCATCGCCAATCTCTTAAGTTTTCTAAGTACTATTTAAAAACTAACATTTGCAAATCTGACACTATATAGCCATTTGAGAGTTTGAACATTAAACTTGTATCATATGACATTAATGGATTGATCCCATTGGTTGACAGGAAATCTCTGACGTTACATCTTCCATGAAAAAAAAAAAAATAGTGGGTTTGGATTGAAACACTAATAACATCAATTTCATAACATTTTGTTAATCTGTTTTACATCTGATTTAACATAATTTATATTTATCTCAGTATAATGATTTATTGAGATGCAAAACCAATAAATATTGAAACGTTTAAAAACCTATTTTTGCACCTTCATCTTCTCGTATACGTTTTCAAAAATATATTTCTTCGTCAAACTATGTGATTTACTACAATTTGAATTTTTCTACAAATAAATATAGTAGATACCACTTTCTTTAACGTATGTGCATTTTTTTTATTTTTACAAACTTGCAAGGGCTACCCATTGTAACAATATATCCCTGTAAAAAGCAATCAATATTCATTTTACGCAATTATTGTGGTTTTGTATAAACGACTTTAATGACAAAAACAAGAATTTGATCTTCATTAATGAAAGCAAATAACGAGTTAAGAAACGAGAGTCGACAATCAACACAAGTGTACATGGCGTATACCCGTTCTGTTCGTGGCGTCCCAAAGCCCGTAAATGAAGTCGGTTGTTCATTTCCCAGTCTCTTCAATTATCGCAAATTAGTCGGGCGGTAGGAAAAACTCGAGTTCTCTGTCAGGCGCTAATGAGCCTGTCATTTCAGCAGCGAAAACCGCCAGAGTAACTTTCCCTCCTTCCTTTCCGCGCTGCTCTGAAATGGGCCGAAAGACGAAGTTGATGGGACACATGCACTAACGGTGCAAAGACTATGCAGCAAAGACTATCCCACCGGCGTAGGTGGCTCAGGGCATCAATTGATATCTCGTCATTGGGATCTTTGGGTATCAATGTGGCTATGATAGGGGCGTTCTAGAGTTCGAGCCCTGACGGTCTCACCGGAACCATTCGTGTGTAAATATTTTTGTCTCGGTAGCTTAGTGGTTAGGGCAGCTGGGTGTAAAACAGAAGGCTGTACCATGTTCGAATCCCGGTCGGGAAACCAATTCTTTGAAAACAAATTAATTATTAAATTTCACTGTTATTAAGTAACATGGTCACAATTTTTTGGCGACTGCGGAATATATTCTCCGTGCGTAATTGCGTCCAACAAAATAACGGGAATGGTGGCAATTATATATACATATAAGGAGCTATATTGCGCTCATAAAAACTGTTCAAAGGATTGGTTGTTTCGGTTGCTTAGTGGTTAGAACAGCTGGGCGGAAACCATGGGGCCTGGATTCGAATCCCTGTTGGGGCAACCAATTCGTTGAACGAATTTAATTGTCTTTGATTTGAGTACTGACTTGAGTGCGCGATATTGTCAATTCATCTTTCATAGTTATCCATTCATATCCTACAATTCACCACTGCATTTTTCAACTGTACGTGCAATCATGGGACATACTTGCACAAGCGCTTTTCTCTGGAATTCTCGAAAGAATCCAACATATGTGATAACGAAGAAGAGATGTGGATCCCAACGATAAAGAGTTTACATATTTACATTATCCAAAATCGATTAAGAAGACAACGAATAATACCCATTAAATAACACATTTTAAGTATATGAAAGAACTTGCACCTGAACTTTGAAAATCACTGAGCTTTTCGTTCACTATTACTCTACACATTACGTCTTATCAATCATCATTCACCCAATAAGACTACAAACGCGTTGCTCAATTGCGAAAAGTTGTAGAACACTCTGTGCTGTCTGAATTTTTACTTCGAAGATGTATTTTACACAATTTAAAATTATTGTACAAAGAGTTTTGGGGCCCAAACAAGCAAAAACAACAAACTAGTTTTTGGGCATGGCAAATGTCCATTGTATTGGAAAAAAAATTGAAGAAAATACATAAATATACTTAAATATATTTACATAAAATACATAATAATTTTACATAATCTCAAATAATAAATTGAGAAATCCGATAAATATACATAAGCGTTCAACGAAAGTAGATTTTGAGCTCTGGATGTATCATATAATTAATATTCTAACAAATCTGTCGCATTTTGATATAAAAATATCTAGACGTTGTAATTGTGTATAATTAGAATTGTAGATCAAAACTACATAATATTTATGTGAAAAGGAAAAATGCAATTCTTAATAAAACCCACAGAATATATGTTATAAAAGTATGGAAATGCAGTAAACGACATTTTGGCGTTAATGAGGTTTGAATGATTTTGACGTTTAATGTTAAAACATTTAAAGTAGAGCAATTATATTAAAATCAACTTGTAAATATGCATTTAGGCAGTAAACGACATTTTGACAAGAAATTTGATGCTAAAAAGTTAAAAGTAGGACAATGATATTAAAATCAAATGAATATGTGTTTACGCAGTAAACGATACTTTGATGTGAATTTTAATGTTAAGAAATTAAAAATACGATGTTAAAGAGAAATATTTATTACATCTTAATTATATTTTATACCACTTTTCGAGTACTTTTTCTCTGAATTTTCTTAATATATCAATTTGATTAAAAGTCAAATAGCTATCCGGTTGTGTGCGTTTGGCCCACTGTGGGCAGCCTTCTCCCCTGCGGAGCCCGGGATTAAAATCCGCCCCCACAAACGAGCCGACGCCTTTCTCTCGCGGAGCTGTCGGGGGCGGAGCCCCCACGTGGCGGATCGCCCCCGCCGGGCATCGAAGCCCCGATCCTTCCCTCCCCCTCCCCCTCCCCTCTCCCCGCCCAGAGCCGGAAGAGGGAGGGATGTTTGCGGAAAGCGGCGCGAGGTGAAGAAGAGTTGAGACGCTCCCGGGAAGGATCCCGCCGTGGCGGAGAGGGGGGACTGACAGAGGAGAAATGGAAAGCGGCGAAGAGAGGGGGTGATGTTTGTCTTTGCTGGGAGGTGTGATGTGGTCTCACCCTCGGCCTGCGGAGAAGTGGTAGAGTCAAGTGAATTTCATTCGGGTGGAACGTGTGTCTTGGCTTGCTGATTAAGCTCGTGTTCAAGCAACTCTGCCGGTAGAAAATAAGGAGTAACTTTTTAATGTTTTTTATGAGAAGTGAGCAGAATTCGAGGGCTTAACTACAACTTAAATACCAAGTTTAACCTGCAATTAGCATAAATGCGAGTTTAATTCGTAAAAAACATTAAAAAATATTTTTCCACTACTATCAAATCTGGTGATGATGATGATAATGATGATGATGACCACTAAATCATATAGTGCGTCTATTCGATTTAATCATATAGAAGGCCTATTTGTGTTCAACTGCCAATAACACGCAGTAAGTTCGATATATCGTTACTTATACGTATAAGTGCGTGGAGTATAAAAAAGAGAATATCGTTAACTATAAATTTAAATTTTGTTATGAATATTAAGTACTAGTATGATAATAATATTAAAGCTGATAGTACCAACATCTTTTACTGCAATGATAGAAGTAGACGAAGACATTTTCGTAGTTATTTACTTTTAACAGACGCATACGAATGGGGTTCAAAGATGGACTCCAGCGTAGTTTTTACTTTCATGGCTTATTACGTAAGAGGAGAAAGTAGTATAATCCTGTGATGGAAATCGGCCATCTTTTGAAAGAAAAGGTCTAATTTCCGGGCTCTGCTAACAGAAAAAGTTAAAATAGCTTCTTCCTGTATATAGTACATTACTTCCTTCAACACGAGGGGTAGTCAGAATAGCGTAAAAACGCTTGAAAGAATGGTATTGGTCACATTTTTGTTGAAATTTCTAATTTTTCCAAAAGTGCGAAAGTAAGAAATATTGAACGAAATGATGTGTTGTAACCCTCATTAGATTTCCTATATTTTTGGTGATATGTTACTGTTTCAGGGATAAGATTTTGTAATATTAGAACTTTTCTTAACAATTGGTGATAGTTTCGTCTACTAACGCTGATCGCAGATTCAGGAAAGTAGTGGAGCTAAAAGGACACGTACTTTCTCGCCCGCACTGTCACGCAAAATTATGCGAAAAAGTACTTAAATTTCCAAATAGATTGCATGACCCGCTTTCAAAATCTATCTTTAAGGAACGGATTTCATCAAGGGAAAGAATCTCTCTTTGTAATTGTAGTTGTACGAAGACAGAAAAAGATTTTTAATATTTATGATATTCGAAAACTCAACGTTTCGTTTTCAACGAATATTAGACCTGCGTCATTCTCTTAAACGTCCTTTACACTACCCAACAAATTTAATTAAATAACAATTTATCATTTTTTTAAAAATTTGGAAAGTTTCCAGTGGTTTTATGTAAATTACCCTCAAAATTAAAATATCGATTTCAAATTCAAGAGACTACGACATCAGCGAAATCAATTGAGGAATATCAATTTTGGAAAAAATCGGCTGAACGGTTTATCCGCTAGCGTTGTTTACAAGCGGACAGATGCTTTACCGTCGTTCAACTTTTCGGTATCAGGCACCTACAAGACATGGATTCTGGCTACACCAAGTTATAGAGAAGTTTTGTTCTAATTGTATCAACTGGATTTACCCACTATTTCGTTACCAGGACTCGGCAATAAGAGTTTTTCAGCCGAAAATGCGCCGTTTTTTTCGCGCCGTATTACATGACGTTTTCTCTTCTCCGTAGCAAGAAACTAGTAAATTGAATCCGTCACCATGTGTTATTGCTTAATGGAAACTCAGATATTTTCTTACAGCCAGATCTACCCATAAATACGTAAACATAACCAATGTCATGATTTTCGACACTAGCTAGATAGCTAGGTCGAATTCAGCCTGTGTCTCGAGGAGAATTCTTGAAGCTATCTGCTCGGACCGGTAGTTTTCCCTGATTTTTCCAGTCAACACAAGGCGACTGCCGCGGCAGTATGACAACACGGTCCACGAAACGCCCGTGACCTCTCATTCCTATTTCATGTTCTAGAAATATAGACTGCTGAATGAGAGAGAGAGAGAGAGAGAGAGAGAGAGAAGATAATAATACCTAAGAATAAAAATTACATATTTGTTTGGCATGTACTAGATGGTAAAATTTCAATAACGTTTGGACAGTTAAGATATGTTGGTAAGTTTCGCATAATGTGGTTGCACACGCGACATTTGTCCATGTCCCATGTCCCTGCCCATGAATTTAAGGCAGGGTATGTAGAATGTAGTAAGGCTGTATGTAGAATGAGTCACGTAACTTTAGAACCCTCTGTCATTTTTGAATGGTTGCAGTTATTGCAATGTAGTTTTTACCGAAGCGCATGAGAGATGGGCTTCATTGAATAATGTATTTGTTCCTATTTTATCACTTGTATTTTACAAGATATCGAGGTTATTTGTTTTTCAAATAGATCTGTACATATGTTTCTAGTCTATCATGACTAGCATAAAATGACAAATCCAATGATATACATATTGTAATAAGTTAGATAAACGATTTTTTAGTAGATATGATTATTTTTATTTATGATTGCGACTCGTGTTCATGGGAAATTTTGAATAAGTCCACTATTCAAAGTTACGAAGCACTCTATCTGTTAACGAGTCCTCGGGCCCTAAAGCCTGAGTCACCAAAAAATGAAAATTACTCAACAAATGTATTTCTAACATATGACAATATGTATATCAATAGATTCGAATTTTTTATGCTCCTTATGATAGACTAAAAGATGTATAGTTCCACTTGAAAAAAATCCAAAGTTACCTCAGTATCTCCTAAAATATAAATGATAAAATGGAAGTGAATACATGGATAAACTAGCCCTATTCCCTCATGCGTTTCCGTGAAAACTGCATTGCAATAACTTGAACGGTTCAAAAATTACAGGCGGTGCTAATGTTACGAGACTCATTCTGTGTACAGGTTGTACGTAACTCAGAATACAAAGACCTGACCAACGTATAGGGACATCTAAGTACTCTGTATAGGAAACCAAAGTAATAGCCGGTCGGCGGCGCGTAGGCGGTGAAAGTCGTGCAGTTGGCCCTCCTGCGTTGAAGCGGCCGTCCGGTGGTCTCCGTCCGCCAACAAATTCCGCCGTCCAATTTGCGTGGCGGGTGGACGGCCGTCCCTCTGGACGGCGCGGCGCCGGTTAGCGCCGCCATCCATCACGAGGCGACGGCAGGCGTCGCGACGCACCCCCCCCCCCCCGCGCCTCCCCTCGGCGCCATTCGTCACCTGCGACGACTCGCCCGCGCCCTCGGGACAAGCGAAAGTGGACGGCGGCGCCGGCACCAGGGTCGTTGTGCCCGTATCGCTTCGACGTGGCCCGGCTGGGGCGGTGCCCTACCCATGGGAGATACCTGGTTGCGGAAAATACCCTAGTCGACGGTAGGTCGTGATGCCGGATCTTGCCATCCGGCTCGGAAGACCAACGCCACCTCCCGTGATAAAATTTTACATACTCACACACTTACGCTAACAAACACTACCCTACCACACATGCCAGGGGAACAGTCGGTAGCTTAGAGCTCGTCCCGGCTGAGGCGGTGCCCGCTCGAGGGAGATACCTGGTTGCGGAAAACCCTTCTAGCCGACGGTAGGTCGTGGCGCTGGATCTCGCCATCCCGCTCGGAAGACCAACGCTACCTCCCGTGATAAAATTTTACCTACTTGCACACTTACACTTACACACACTACCCCACTACACATGCCAGGAGACCAGTCAGGAGCTTAGAGCTTGCCCTGGCTCGGGTGGAGCCCTGCTCGTTGGAGATACCTGGTTGCGGAAATCCCTGCTAGCCGACTGTAAATTGGCGTCGGATCTCACCATACAGAGTAAGGAAGCCAACGTCAACCTTCCGAGCAAAACATGCACTGCACTTAAGGGACTATTGGCCTCAGTAGTTGACGCTCCCGGAATCACTAAACTATAATCTATTAAATGGTATCGTAGGCCCATATCATACACTCGTATTGCTTTAACGCTCTGGTTTGTGATTGCTATCATCTGAGCGGCGATTTGTAGCGATGAAAAAAGAAGAGCTGCGCAACAATGATTCATCAGCACAGAGCAAATTGCGCAGGTGAGCTGAGGGAATTCTGGAGAGGTGTTGTTGACGTAGTTGAATGGTAACTGAAGTCATCTTCGTCAACTTACTAGATATATTCAGATTGTTCGACGGTTTTGCCGTCATAATCAGTCTCGCTGTATGTGGCTAAAGTTGGAGCTGTCGGTGCACTGTCTCTCGACTTTCGTTACATATGGTTAGACTGGGAATGACATCAAATCCGTTGAATGCCGGCTATCTGAATAAATCTAGTAAGTTGACGAAGATGTTCAGGCGAGGCATTGAAAATGATTGAGATTTTGTTGAATTCACCTAATTACCTTAACACAGACTGCCTCTACTTCCCTTTGTATTACTTTGAACCTCTATAAAAGTTCACGTAATAACTGAGAATCTCTGTTTTCCCAAATTTGTTTTCGTCGCATCTTTTTCGAGTTCTGGAAAGCCGATATCAAGAAACATTACAAAGCGGGACGAGTGCTGTGCGTTTCCGTTGTGCCAGCTACATTTAAGCGCATTTTTACTTTCTGCAGGAGTGCCACAAGGAAGTATTCTTGGACCTTTTTTATATCTTATATCAACTTCAGACTTACCAACTACAGAAAGAACTACAATAGCCACCTTTGCAGACGACACAGCTATTCTTTCTGCAAATGAAGACCCCTCCTGCGCATCACATCATCTTCAAGAACATCTAAACAAAATCGAAGATTGGAGTCATCGTTGGCGAGTCACCGTAAATGAAACAAAATAAAAACATGTAACATTTTCACTAAGAAAAGAAAACTGCCCAAAAGTAAAACTAAACAACACAGAACTCCACGAAGCTGATACAATCAAATATCTTGGACTGCATTTGGATAGACGCCTGACTTGGAAAACCCACATCAAAACTAAGAGAAAAGAAGCGCAGCTTAAAGTCCTCAAATTGTCATGGCTAATAAACAGACAATCAAAGCTATCCTTGCATAACAAAATACAGATTTATAAAACTATAATCAAACCAACATGGACCTATGGTATTGAATTGTGGGGCTCTTCCAGTAAATCGAATCTAGAAATTCTAAAAAGATTCGAAGCTAAAACACTAAGAAAACTATGCAACGCACCATGGTACGTGACAAACAAGACGATATACAGAGACCTCGACATCGTCCCGCTGGAGGAAGTAATCGCCACGAAGAGCCTAGCATACCAGAGAAGATTGTACAACCACCCAAATCACCTCTCAACAAGCCTCCTAGATAATAGTGAGCATGTGTATAGACTGAGGAGAGAGAGTATTTTAGATTTGCCATACCGATTTTGTAAATGAAATTTTTCAATGTCATAAAAAGTTCACGTCGGAAATGTATCTGTTGACACCATTTGCTTATTGTTCCGATAGGAACAGATTGTAAATTATGCAGAAAATAAAATAAAATAAAATAAAAAAATGTACTTTCTCGCCTACTACCTACTTACGCAGCAAAGATAAAGTATTGTAATGCCGTGGCAGAAAACGGCAATTTTTCTTCAGAAAAAATGTTCGTATTTTGGGGAATTACTTTAACGGAAAAGTGGATAAATATTGTTCCTACATGTAGTAAATTGATTGTGGTTGGGCGGAAAAGCGAGCCTGACGTCCCGAGACTCGCAATGTCAATAAAGGCAAACTATTATTATTATTATTATTATTATTATTATTATTATTATTATTATTATTATTATTATTATTATTATTATAAATTTCTTCCTCAAATACGTCGTGAAGTTAAAAAGCATGTTTTGTGGGTTTTTGATACCGAAACGTTGATTAACGGCAAAACGTCTGGCTTTACCTGTCTGTCCGTCCTTACGTCCATCGGAGTGGTTATCCGTCTGCCTGTCCGTCTTCTGGTCCGTTTGTTCTAAGGCTTGTCTGTGGCGAACGCTACCGCTTTAGGCGCTATCAGCTGATATTCCTCGATCCGGTCGAACTTATGGCCATACGAGTTTGTTACGCATAATTCGATTTGAGGGTTATTTTACACGAAGCCTCAACAATATGTTAAAAATATTCTCCAAATTTCTTCATTAATCTTTTTTCTGTGATAACGTAACTGTTCTTTGTTCTGTGATAACGTAAAGGCCAGTTAACAATGGCGCAGATCTCATTTTCTTTTACTTCTCTGAATTTTACCTCTGCAAAAGTTATAAATAAAGCGAGAAAGAATGCGCGGATGTAACACCAATAGTTGTTTTATATTCCAACGATTTTTCTCTCTGCTAGCAACACGCGTCAATATTCGTGATGCACAAGCTTGAAATTGGTCCATGATTTTAATTGCCGTTTGTTATTGGCTCTTTTGTTGACTTTATTAAACTAGATGCACATTCGTACTGAAAATTGTGTGCCGAGGGTAAAGAAATGTTGCGTAACACATCTCCGGATATTTTGTTTCAATTTTCAGAAATGATTTTATAATATTTTTCCAAACATTCCTTATTAGAAACCCCTTTTATAATATCGCAATAGACTTTTTTTATTAACCTACGTATTCATTACTCATTTTCAATCAATATTGACCTATCATTCAATTCCAACCTTCCATAGACATCAAATATTTAATTATTTTTCAGTTGGCAACATAAGTATCTGATATAACAGTTGCTACAATTTCGAAAAGGAAAAAAATCAATTAATTATTTAGTTGTGTTTATTGTTATTAATTGTACTGCAATTAAACATTTTACGTAAAATAAATTGAACACTATTTATTTTCTATTTATGCTACTTTTATGGAAACTTTCCGTTAAATTAATGTGTTCCTGAAGGTTCATAGGGTAATGGGATGAAACTGAGTCTTCTTCTGTTTTTGCTTCTATTCAACTGTGATGGTTTGCGATTCTACGCGAATCCGTTTTTTATTTAATTTGAAATTGATTAAGAATAACTACTTTCCTTTCTGGAATTGATTTATATTTAAAAAACACATCCCACTTAATCAATTCTGCTTCAGTTTTCATACAATGTACCGGCTAAAATCTCTAGTAGGGATGCCGGATATCTCCTACACGTAATGTATACTTGAAAACTTTGGTGCTTTATGAACCAATCACTTGTAACAAGTTTGGCACCACTGAGTTCGTAATTAAATTACATTGTATTTCGTCCTGTAAACTGATTCTCCAGAATATCCCACCATCCGAGGTCTCGTTGTCTGGAGTTATAATGAACCATTATGCACTGCTCTGGCGGAGCTGGCCAATTAATGGAAAGGATAGTAAGTGGTAGTTAGAGCAGTAAGGGATAACAGCAAGCAATTCACTAAATTAATTCGGCAGAAATACTCCCGAAACATGATTTAACTATTTCGTCATATGATGCAATACCACATTGTTCGGAAAATAAAGTGTTTTTAGCACTTTATTATACTTTAATTTCACTGATAATCAAATGTTTTACATATTTCAATACAACTATGCTTTTATATTTATTGCTGTTGATTGAGACTAATTATAGGGTAACAATATAATGGATTACTATTTAATGAAACTATGTTTTAATTTACGCAATTAAAAGAAAATTTGATAACGTAGTTAACTTTTCTCTCTAATAATCTTGTGAGGAAAATAAGTTTTATTTATTTTTAATAACGCTCATATCCAATAGGTATATACATGCATTGTTCAATATATATTTTTAGTAATATATAATAAAGTTTGTAAAATAAGCAGATAAATTCCTTCAAAGAGATTTCGCAACTCTTTTATTTTTGTTTAATTTTCTCTTTTAACAGTCTCATACTTTGCGATAGAAAATTCACGTCACATAATAATGAAAGTCATAAATTTTCAAGAAAAATTTACCTGCTTTATATATTGCACCAGTGAAGAAATTATACTTTATTTTCATATTTTTCATCCCAAGTCATTGAAGAGAAATGAAATATTAGTAATTCTAGCCACCTTTTTGGTCCCCACTATTAGAATTCTCTCTCTCTCCTCTCTCTCTCTCTCCTCTCTCTCTCTCTCTCTCTCTCTCTCTCTCTATTTTTCTCCTGCTGTTCCTGTTTCTTCGCTGTTTCTCGAAAGTCTGTATTTCTGCTTCTCTCAGTCACGCACTCTCCGCGAGCCTCTTTCCCTGCGTCGAGGACGGTTTGTTGCGATCGGAGAGCCAGTGCAGGGATGGCAGCAAGTGCCATCTCGCGTAGCGGGTGATGGGCCTTCAAACGCACGAGATTCATCACCCTTTATGGCGGCCCTGCTTCGCTGCGTCCGGCTATCAATTGCTCTTAAATTCTCTCGTCGCTTCGGGCTGTGGAGATGAAAAATGTCGCTCACATTTAGTACAGAGAAGGGCAGAGGGAACTTGTTCAAAATGAACTCGGTCGTATTCCATTATAAAAAAAACTGTTTGGAAGGGAAATGAACGCGATTCAAATGGGTACGATCGTGTTTCTGGACCACATATTTCAAAATATAATTTCTTCTATAATCGTTATACCAAATAATACCGAATTGTACGTGGAATCAAGATTACAAAGAAAACGTTTTCGTGAACATTTATTTTAGAATTATAATACAAATTTGAATCTTTTTCATTTATAGTGTTTTACGAGAATTCCTTTTAAATGTGATTTAAATTTTTTTACCCTTTTCATCCCTACTTTAGCTTGAATAAAGGCCTCTTAATGCCTATTTAATAAACATATTTCCCATTTTTCCTGCCTATTTTTGGTAAAGTAAATGCCTGAACTTCCGGGCTCTAATGAGAATATTAACGTTAAATATTGATCTTTATATAATTTATTATTGACGATTACTCTTTAAAAATTTGAGTTTGACGGTTCCCTGTATGAATAATGAAGTACGTAATTACTTGTCTGCATCTGCAACTGGGGAAGAACATCTAGCTCATCACCACTTAACCCTTTTCACACTTAAGAAAATATTTAGACCTCTCCTCGCCCCTGCAATTTCCCGCAGAGGCTCCTTGCAGCATCGGGGGCTTCGTTAAAAGTTCCGTTCGGGTAATTAGGGGCGGAGCGCTCGCCCTCCGATGATTGGGTGGAGGTGGAAGAGGAGGGGGGTGCCTGCCGCGCGGCCCGGAGGACAGACGATGGCAGCGCTACTTGGGGAGACATTTCCCGAAGAGCAATTATTTTTATAATCGAGTTATTTTAAAGATGAATCGTAACCCTTTATTGTTTGTTGATATCTTTGGAAAATATTGACTTGTTTATTTTATCGATGTTTTAGTGCACATATTTACCCACTAAAATAAATAATAAGGTTTTCTTGTCATTAAGTATCGAATAAACGAAGAGAAGACGTAAGATGATTATCAACGCGGTTTTACTCCTTGATATATCATATTTTAGTTCTATCGCATAGATGTGGAAATGTCTGTACATTAATAAAATTGTCTTTGCACTAATATAAAATACTAATTATGAAATGTTTTATTGACTTCATGTAATATTTCACAATTATTTACTGCTTTTACCCGGGAAATAATCACAAAAACGTCAAGCCGTGTGCTTGTAACAATAGAACAAAATCATTGTTCACTTTCTGCCTCGTCAGTTTATAGATAATGTACAAAATGTGAACGTGGGTACACAACTTTGCAATCCAATGCTTATTTTCATCAAAAAATAAGTATATCGATTAATATTGTGATTAATGTTGTGTATGGTATAAATAAATATCTTTTTTTATGTCCACAGTGAATTTAACACAAAATGATGTTTATAATGAGTGTAAATATTTAAAGAAAATATTGTACAAACAAATTTGCATTACATTCTTAATCTAATTGAGAGAAATCAAAAAGCTAATTGAGAAACCGTTGGGTGATACAGTTAACAAACCCATAATGTATCCAAGTTTCACTTTATGGAATGATTTCGATTAGAACGGGCTAGCCTTCTTTGATGATGAAATTTTTTAAAAACCACTGAGTATAAAGGAGGGTGAGATAGACCTGTGAAGTCTGGCTGTAGCGCTGTGGGCGGAGAGGGGAGTTTGGTGGAGTGCCGCACAGTTTGAGGGGCAGGGTCTTCGGGCCCCGCCCCTCCCCGGCCCCTCCGCCCCACGCCGCCCCGCCCCGCCCCGCCCCGTCCCGTCCCGTCCCGTCCCGTCCCGTCCCGTCCCGTCCCGTCTCGTCTCGTCTCGTCTCGTCTCGTCTCGTCTCGTCCCGTCCCGTCCCGTCCCTTCCAGTCCCGTCCCGTCCCGTCCCGTCTCGTCCCGTCTCGTCCCGTCTCGTCCCGTCCCGTCCCTTCCAGTCCCGTCCCGTCCCGTCTCGTCTCGTCTCGTCTCGTCCCGTCCCGTCCCGTCCCGTCCCGCCTAATTCCTCCGCCACCCACGCTGCGCAGGAAGCGCCCAGAGGGGGCGAGGGGTTGGTGGGGAGGGGAGGAGAGAGCCTGGCGCGCCAGAAGTCGTTGCGCGACGCGGTTGATGTCGCCCGGGCGAGAGCTGCGGAGCGCGGGCGCGAGACAGGTGCGGCGTGCAAGGTGCGGGTCGCGCGAGATGCGAGGCGCGGTGGGTGAGGCAAGTGGCGTGTGGCGTTGGCGTGGGCGGGAGTATGCGTGGGCGTGGAGCATGGGTGTAGGCGTAGGCGAAGGTGTGGGTGGTGGGCGGTGGGCCTGGGGCGAGGGACGATGGGCTTAGGCCGTGGAGTGGGGCGTGATGCTTAGAGCGACGTGGAGTGTGGGGGTGAAGCGTGGGATTTGGGCGTAGAGTGCGGTGCTTGAGTCGTGGGGCGTGGGATTGGGGTGTAGACGTAGGCTGGGGGCGTGCGGTATAGGCGTAGTGCGTGGGGCGTGGGCGTGGAGCGAGGGGTGTGGGTCTTGGGCGTGGGCGTGGAGCGTGGGGCGAGGCATGGGGTGTGGGCGACGGGTGTGTGGTGAGGGACGTGTGGTATAGACGGGGGGCGTGGGCGTGGAGCGAGGGGTGTGGGTCTTGGGCGTGCGCGTGGAGTGTGGTCGTAGGCATGGGGTGTGGGCGACGGGTGTGTGGTGAGGGACGTGAGGTATAGACGAGGGGCGTGAGGCGTGGAGCGAGGGGTGTGGGTCTTGGGCGTGGGCGTGGAGCGTGGGGCGAGGCATGGGGTGTGGGCGACGGGTGTGTGGTGAGGGACGTGAGGTATAGACGAGGGGCGTGAGGCGTGGAGCGAGGGGTGTGGGTCTTGGGCGTGGGCGTGGAGCGTGGGGCGAGGCATGTGGTGTGGGCGACGGGTGTGTGGTGAGGGACGTGAGGTATAGACGAGGGGCGTGAGGCGTGGAGCGAGGGGTGTGGGTCTTGGGCGTGCGCGTGGAGCGTGGGGCGAGGGGCGTGGGTGTGGGTGTGGAGCGTGGGCGTAGGCATGGGGTGTGGGCGACGGGTGTGTGGTGAGGGACGTGAGGTATAGACGAGGGGCGTGGGGCGTGGAGAGTGGACGTGGTGCTTAAGCCGTAGAGCGCGTGGCACGAGACCCATGGCGCGAAGTGTGAGGCGCGGGACGCGGGGCATGGGGAGGCACTGGGCGTGGAGTGTGGGTGGTGGCGGCAGAGGCTGTGGAAGCAGCAGGGTGGGGAGGAGCAGCGGTAGACGCTGCACTGGAGGGGGGTGGAGTGGTGGGAGCGGGGGGGGGTAGGGAATGCTGCCAAGAGTGGCGAAGGCAGAGGAGATAGAAGGCATTTGGATCCAAAGGAGTATCATTGGAAAGAGACAGCAAGAAGTGACAAAGGATGTTGCAGAGTTGATACATACATCGCTGCGGCTCGAAGTCGCAGAATGGCAGCGAACGGACGACGTGAATGGCCACGGGTGTCGACGTCGGCAGAGTAGAGAGAGCCGGAGGGATCGCAGGTATTTGCCGGGTCGGCGAATCCCCGTGGGCGTCGGCGACGTCGCGTGCCTCGGGGGCAGCGGGGACGGCGGGGGTGTGGGGCTATCTCAGGGTCGATGGAAGAGCAGGTAGCAGGGGCGGCGCCAGGAAGCGATGAGAACGGCTGAGAAGCTTTGTGGAAAGCGGGGGCGGCGACAGTGCAGCGCCGGAGATGTGGAGACTGCAGGACGCGGTGAGTGTCTGTGTCTGAGAGGGTGACGAGTAGCGTTGTGTGAGGCTGGTTGAGTTGGAGTGGGGGCTGCGGATGGGATAGGAGGTGTCGTGGTGCCAGAGGCTGTGACGGAGGACGGCGAGGAGTGACGAGGCGGAAGGGGCCACCATTCGCTAGCGGGGACCGTGATCCGCCTGAGGTAACCTGAACCAGGGATCTGCTTTATTTTGCAAAATAGATATCCATTTTACATCAAATTTACAATTGGCATACACTGTATGCGCTAACAACTACAAAGAAACATTGAATGACTTGCAGGTTTTTCTATTAAGGTTGAAAAATACAGCCGTATTGTCAGTGAACAAATTAAAATGGTATAAAAGAAATTATTAAGTTTAAAATAAAATCAATGCGATGGTGGGATGGGAGGGGGTATGAAGCGGTGGCATGGTGTCCGTGGTGACGAGGTGAGGCGAGCGGCAGTGGGTGGCGATGAGGGTGAAGTAATGCTGGGGGTGATGGATAGGCGCGGGCTGCTATACGTTAGGTACGAAGCGAGTTTATTTACTGACTAATGGTTCCGGACGCGTCAAAGACTAAGATCAGTAATCTCGTAAGCGTAGGGCGTCTTTTCATCGTGAGGGTCTGGATGGCTTCAACTGTACACCATTTGCTGTTCATTTACGAAAGACCAAAGGCAGAAAATAATTGTCTTTTTTTGATATTATGCGCCAAATTTGATATATTATGGGTATCTATGCGTTAAAAGTCGACATTTGCGAATTTTTCCCAACCACGAATATTCCTTATTTACTGGGCTGTCCGGGTGACGCCGCGTCCATGGCGATTGCAATACGCCCTGAGGAAGGTCGCAGAATGGCGACTGAAACGTCGGCACCTTCGCCATGGACGCGGCGTCACCCGGACAGCCTAGTAAATACTGACTCCGGCCGCGGAAGCCTACGCTCTCACGAATATTCCATCTCGCACAACCCTCACCGTGACAGTACCCTACCCGCGACAAGCTCTAAGTTATGGACATGTGTGGTAGTGAAGTGTATCCAAGTGTGTGTGTGTGTGTGTGTGTGTGTGTGTGTAAATAAGAGGTAACGATAGGACAAGGAAGAGGAAGGCATGATTGTGTGCTCCGTCATTTAACTGGTGTTGATCGATAAAAAGCACGGAAAACTACAGATCACAGCAAACTGCCGCTTTAATTCTCCTCCAGGCAGCGAATGATTTCAAACTATCTATGTACCGTCAGGGCTCGAACCCTAGGACATGCCGGTCAGAGGCACTGCGGTGACATCAGTTGATGACCTGACCCGCCTCTGCGGAAGGGCGAAAACGGCGGCAATGTACGATGGCTTTGGGAGTGGAGCGGGGACGGCCGTGGCAGGGTGGTCGATATCATACATACATACATTTATTAGAACTGCAATTGGGTATAACCCGGTGGCAGTTAATGACAATAATTGCAAAAATTACAACACTTACATTAATAATAATAATAATAATAATAAGACTGATAATAATAATAATAATATAATAATAATAATAATAATAATAATAATAATAATAATAATAATAATAATAATAATAATAATAATAATAATAATAATAATAATAATACCGCACAATACAGTACAAGACGAAAAGCAGCATTGAAAAGTGCATTGATCACGTTCACCGCACTTCAGTTCACTTCACTACACTACACTTTTTTGCTTTGAATTACACTGACCAGCACTTCACAGCACTTCACCGCACTACACAGCACATACTCATTTAATATCTCATTTAATATTTACTCATTTGGTATTTACATATATATTATATATATTATCATATATATATATATATATATATATATATATATATATATATATATATATATATATATTATCATTAACTCATTTAATATTTAATATCGTGGTGCGTTGTAGCGTCGGGCGCGCAATGCAGCTCACGCCCGGAGGGGCGACGGAGAGATCGATGTTCGAGCGGCGACGGAGACCTCAGAGGTTCACCAGTGAGGGGTGGTGGGGTGGTGGATGCGGTATTTTCAGGACTGACAGATGGTTCGTAGGTCCGTTATTAGTAATTTGCGCGACAACCGCTGAGATGAATATTCCCGTAAGCGTAGTGCATATTTTTCCTCAGCCGGAGGAGGAGGAGGAGGTGGTGGTGATGAGGTTCTCCGCTGGATGGAAAGATACAGCGCCCACCTACCGTTAGCTATCGGGGTTTCCCCACCAGGTATCTCCCAACAGCGAGGTCTCCCGGCAACTGTGTGTAAGGGGTGAGAATAGGAAAAAGAAGAGGAAGGAAGCATCCCACGTGGTTTGTTGCCCGTTTGTTAGCGTACTGCTCCGGCATTCGCCTGGTGATGATCGGAGAAACCACGGAAAACTACCAATCAGAGCAGCCGGCCTCTAGGTTTCACCTCCAGACAGCGACTAGCTGTCAACCTAGCGTGGTAAATCCTGCCACCGTCGGGTCTCTAACCTAGGTCATATCCGGGTCATAGGCACTGCAGTGACATCAATTAATGCACTTAGCCGTGTCTTCCGATTGACCTCAATATACCTTGGAATACATCCTGTGAGTTTGGAAAGTTCTTTGCCCTTCGACCTGAGAAGATGGGGTCGGCAGGGCATGACTTGGGGTAACCCCGCAAAGCGTTGCGTGTTCAAACGCCGTCTCGGATATTAAATGTTGATTGTGTTCTGTGGTGAGATGGGGCTTTACCAATCTCCTTTAAATTAAGTTCGTTTTTCTTGTCTTCATGCAATTATGATATTCCTGGAAGCTATGAGACTTGTTAAAATCTATGCACCCCTATATTATAATCAAAGATATCTGGTGCAAATAATGTAGTTTTTTCTTAACTAACTGTCTAACATATTCTCGAAATATTTTCGATACTTCAGAAAATTAGAGATGAAATTTGAAAGACAAAAAGAAACTGAAGTAGGCAAAGAGTACCGACTGCTATTATTTTCGATTATCCGAGCGTGGTGTCGTATTTATGTTTGACGGACGTAACTAGTTGATTGTAATAGTAGTTTTCTTAAAGAAAGAGTTTTAATCTGTTTGTTGTTTTAAAATGTATATTTGTGAAATTGATTTGTTTAACGCTGATCATCTTTTTATGAACCTAGTGTAATAAAACTTACAACTATTAACGAAATATGTAGAAAGAAGGATTCTAGAGTATGTATTATAGGAACATATTTGTTTCCCTATATTCTAAATAATCTAAATAATATTTGCATATCCGTCTTTTTGTGTACTGTAATGCATACTATAAAGTCGCGTAACAATTTCCGCGATGAGAGTTCTGCTCAAAAAATTATCTTATCTTAACTCACTTCTAATTACAGTACATTTTTCGTTAATTAGCCAATAAAAAAGCAACTAGCGAACAGGTGTGCCGAACGAGTTTCAATTAGAAATTAATTCCCAAAAATTCATTAACACCAAAGCAGACAATGCATCCTTTCGGAATCCCAGTCTTTCTTTTAAGCTTTTAGCCTACTAGTTGCTAATGAAATCCACGAACACCTCTGAGGTTACCTCCCTCTGACAATAAAATACGTAGACACTAATATTACTAATTAACCACTTATACCAGAACAGCAAAAGACGACTTGTATTAAGAAATATGCTTCTATTCTTTACTAGTAATCATAAATAATTGAACACTATAAAATGAATATTCCATGTAAAATAATATAAATCGTCTTTGTTTTTAATATAATAATTTTTAAGATTCTATTATACGTATATTTTTTGTACCTGAACGAGAGTGCTCGCATTGTATCTACGATACCCAGTGATATTTTATTTTTATTGAAAACCAATGAGTTTATATTTATTTTAAATGAATACTTATTATTTATACTATTTGGAGGGAATTTATTATCTACAAAAATGGATGAAATATAATAGATTAAAATTTAAGATAATTTCACTGCTCGTGTTAGTGTGTAGAATCACTAGTGAATTCTCATAATCAGGGAAAAACTGTGCTATTACTCTATAATGAACAATATTTTAACTATTGCTAAACGTATAAACAACTATTTTTTAAACAATTTTCTATATTACGTTCTTTTGTATTCCTTTGCACGTCCATCCCTGACAGAAAAGAAATATGCTACTAAGAAAGAAAATCTAAGCAACATAACATGTTTGCATTTTGATAAAGATGGTTTTTTGTCTTTTACTTGCAATTATTGACACCGGTCTCTTTATCACATCTTTCGAATTTGTTTAGTTGAACAACCAGTAAATGCAGACTCTTTGTCACTAATAACCTTAGAATGTTGCTTGTTCGGTTCGCTCATCTCTTACAAGTTCAAGTCTAAGATACATGAAAAACAGTGTGATTTTAACTTATTTGTTATTTACGCAAATACACATTACGCAAGTATAAACAGCGAGTAACATTTGTCGTAATGTAAAAATCGTGACTTTAATTTTAGCACAACTATAAATAACACTCATTTCAACTACGTTTTTTCTTACAAAACTTGTAACATTTGGATGCTTTTTGTGGTTGTAACATGAATGCTTTCTGTGGTTGTGTGTCAGAGACCTTTTGGTCCACGATTGATATTATAAAAACCCTTGTTTTTGTTCGTTTTGATGCCAAGATTTTCGCGTTATTCCCGTCCCTCACCACCCGCGCCGACCCGGCCACAATCCCCACTCCTCTACCTCGCCAAACCTCACCCTGATCTGTAATGAAGCGCCTTCTCCATACCGCAATGCGTCGACCAAGTGCCGAAGCAGCCGACCCGCATCAGACGCCTGTAACACAGAGCATCCCACCCACTCAAACAGGTCGAACCGAAGGCCCCTGAGCGAGCCGGGCGTCAGGAAGTCCCACTTCGCGCTCCCGCATACAGTTCCATCCGCAGTGAACCTCAACCGCCCCTACATTCTGTCGAGACCTTTCGCATGGCGGTTCGCTCACTGCAGTCCCTGTGCATTTGTAGGGTCAAGGGGCTTTTCAACGGAGCAGACGGTGACGCGTCTGATGTGAAGATCACGAGGACAAAGCGCTCTCCCTGTGCAGGTGCTTTTGTCCTTGCATTCAGAGCTAATGCTGCTTACAAGATGTACCGCAATCCTCTGGTCACACGTTGGGCCAAGAGCCAGCATTAATGGCTATTGATTTGAAACTAGAATAGTTTTTTCTATTTATTTATTTACGGTCGTTATGCAACAGCTTAAGTAATGAGGGACCTCTGACATTTACACAATTGTACATTTACCACTGATTGACGTAATTGTATAGAAAGTTATAGTGAACGACTTATATTAGCTATTCAAATCCAACTGCTTTCAACAGTTTTATAATTTTATCACATCTGTTTTGAATAAATCAGGTAAATTGATGTGCATTCCCAGTAATTATCTTAACTTCGTTTCATACGATAATTCAACATACTGGTTGCTATATAAGGAAAGCCTTCCTTATATTACAACAATTTTAAGTATCTCACACTTATTTATGCGCATACAAATTTAGATTAAAATTCGTATGATTATGAAATCAATGTGTTATATTCATCCAACTTTTTTCGTAGTAGATGTGACTAGATAGGACAACTGTCCAAACAGGATTCATCTCGGAAGGAATTTCCATGGCTGAAAGTCATTGGACTTTTTCAACACAAATCAAGAATAGTGCAGCGTGTTGAAACTTGTATGAATTGGTTGAAAAGTTGATTGGATATTAATGTGATTGATTACTAATTGAGTGATTGGATATTAATGAAAAAGCAAGATGACTAATAATGCTCTTCATTCTGAACCGCATTTAGTTGGAAAAAGTTTGAGTAGGCAAACGTGAGTAAATGACAAGCAGGAAATATAATTCAATTGAACACAGAGGGTTTGCATATAAAAGTGTTCTCATAGATAGAACATTTTCTTACGCCTCACTGCCAAACTTCATGCTATAGATCTTCATACAGTGATATGATGTCATACAGTGCGTATCCCTAAGAACTGCTTTGAGATTCATTTTATTCACTGATATTGAAAACTTGTTGGCTAGGGCCTGTCCATGCATGTTCTTTTCACTCTGTTGCAGAAACGTTCCTTTGAGATGCACATAGAACGCTTCACTTATATATGTGCACTGGGAGAGGAGAACTAGACGTTTTAAGAAAGCAGCTAAAGATAAAGGGAATTCACGTGAATTAGTGTACGCGTGTTAATTTAATTAAAACTACTCGAAGAATTTCTCTCGTGTAACTAATATTTAAAATAAATAGTATCTATATTCTGGAAAACAAAAAAATGGAAATGTTCGTTAGTCTGATAAAAGTGTGTTTATTCATATTGCTGCGGTGGAAATTGGGAACAACTTGGAAATACACCATGAAATCGTATCAAATTGACCGTATCAAATAGCTGAACTAACTTACTGTAACTAAGTTAACACAACTCTGTGAATTGAATTGAATTTGTCTTTTTTTTCGTGGGAGACTCGGTCCATAAGACCTGTTCTTCCGTTTGACCACGCAAATTTCGCTACGCTCCTTTTGCCAACTAGCAGAGAAAGAAGGTATTTCTTGGGCACCGGAACAAGCGACTTGAATTTAGCTCAGAGGCGTCATTTACGCTTGAGGATCTTTTACATGCAAGTAAATCTACTAACATGGGACAGCCGGATTTACTTCCCCTCCGAAGGATGAACGATTTTTTCGCCCTTAAAAATCCACGGCTTCGATCGGGTTTGTAACCGCGAACTTTGGTACAACAGTCCGGTACGCTAACTGTTACACCATCGCCGCCGCAAATCACATCAAAATTGAATCACCACCCATTATGCAGTGCATTCACCTGATATTCCATTTTTTTATTTTGCTTTAGTTGTTGGCAGAAAAGGGCCCCTGGGCGGAAAACTCAAGACCTAACACCACGCGCGAATGTGCCGGTTCGCCAACGCTGCGACTCGGCATTCGCCTGGAGTGCCTGGATGCCCGTGGTGCATTCCACGCGGTCGTCTCCCCGTCTATCGCCCCTCGGGAAAACACATTAGTTTGAGAGAGTCCACCAGGCACTGACCCATCCCAACTTACCCACTTCCATACTCTAAGATACACAAGAGGTTGTGTACCTAAAAATAAATGTCATGGGTTGAACATCTAAAACAATATTTACACAGTAACGATATTCGTAATACTTTTCCACTAACTCCCCCAATTCCTACATTCTTAATCTTCGATACTTATGAAACGTTTTTAGATAAGCAGGAATGGGTCGATATGAAAATGGCGGACTGTCCTGTAGCTCGTTTGTGTGAAAGAGAATAAGGAAAAGATACGGACCGTACGATAGTCAGTTATTTAAGGTACAGCTTCGGTATTCATCAGTTATTAATAAAAAGAAGTTACAGAAATGACTGATCACAGCTGGTGGTGTCAAAAGTTTTAACTAGGATGTGGTCTAACTAACTGTGTCTTTGACATAGCTACTGAGGGTAAAAATACTTTATTGCGCCAGAAACTCTTTGTTATTAACGCATGAGTCAATAATAATTTGCGTAGTTATATAATGAACTTGGCATTACACTAATCCCCATCCATTTCTCCCTCTTATCCGTACAATTATATTCTAAAATATTAAAGATTCAGTTATTCACTTTTACATAGGTAAGCACTTACCGCAAAAGGTTAAAAATAAAGTTATGAAGACAGGTTTTTGCTCTCCCATAAACTGATGAGTTTTTTCATTATGATCTACTGTATATAACCACTGTATTGTATTATATCTAAAACTAAATTTCTGATTATAATGTTTCACATTATTTTTGCATATATCTCATATTAATGTATTTATCATATACGGCTGCAGAGGGCCAATGAACAAGCTAGAATACATTTAAAAAAAATAATTTGCACCAAATGCTTACACGATCGGTTTTTAGTGACTACCGGTGTGTTCAAAATTTGGGGCAGTGGGGTGTGTTTTCAAACAATTGTGTATATAGTCTCATTAAAATATTACCTGAAGGCTATCAAACTATGGAATGTCGTGTAATAGTTATCTGCGAGTAAATTAGAAATCCCTTTACCATAGATACATTTTACTTTGAAAACGGAAGATAACGCTCGGTTTAAAAACATACACATTTTAAAAAACGATTGAAGAAAACAAAACGAAAATTTACGAAGTCAGATGAAAGTGTCGATATTATTGCTTAGTTAATATGTTTATACATTGTCTAAGAATATATTTTAGAAACTTTGAGGGCATAAAGAGTTGTCTAAAATTATATTTTTTTTTCCAATGAGCATGCAGTGGAAGATGTCATATAAAACTGTTACATGTGTGTTATTTGCTCCTGATTGTTGCACCGGGAGAGGTGGCTCAGAGCATCAACTGATGTCACTGCAGTGCCTCTGATCGGAAGATCCCAGGTTCGAGTCCCGAGTGTCAGTATTTCTGCCAATAGATAGCTAGGTCAATATCAATCGCTGTCTGGAGTAGAATTCTAACGACTAGCTGATCTGATCGGCAGTATTCCATGGTTTCTCTGATCAGTACTAGGCGAATGACCGAGCAGAGCAGTACCCTAACAAACGTAACTTGACAGCGCGCGATCTTTCCTTCCTCTTCCTTGTCCTATTCTCTCTTCTTACATTGCACTTACATAAGCCGCGTAACCAGAGGTGGGAGATCCCCCACTGGTTGGGGATACCTAGTTGGGGAAATCCCGCTATCCGACAGGTAGCTCGCCGCCGGATCTCACCTGACAGCAGGAGAAGATCACCTCCACTTCATGAAGAAAAACATATGCACTACCCTTACGGAACTACTTGCCTTAGCACTTGACGCTCCCGGAATCACTAATCAATCAATCCTGTTGTTAGGCTGTCTTATACACAGATATTAGTTTGCTACATGAAATCTCCTTGCGTGTGTCAGAACGCATCCCGCTGAACACCTGTGTATTACAAGTTGCCTGAGAAATAAGGAGCACGTATCATACGGGCACCGTCTTGACATGAAATTTCTCACTTGCATTTCATTTGCAAAGTTATCATTCTGTTCATATCTCTCTGCTCCCAGCAGGTGGCAGGGGTGGGGAGGACGGTCGCAACTCTTGATGCTGTGGGTGGAGGCGTAGACGTCCGCGCGATGCATATCACTCTCGTCGTTAGCCTCAACGTGGAGCAAGTGAGGAGGTGGCTCGCCAGCGACCTGTGGGCAGGATTCGGCGTGGGTTTTGATAGCAGGCGTCTTGTGCTCAGCAGAGATACGTATCTCAAACTGACAGTTAAAAGGCCAGACAGGGAACTAAACCTCCGTGTCATGTTGCGGTTGAGACGGAGGAGTGCTGGGGCGGGAACTGTGTTCGAATACCGTCAGCGGTGAGAGACACCTTCGCACCTTATCTTATTTACTGAATGTCTGAGAAAGCCATTTCATTCTCAAATGAGTTAGGTAATAAATACTTCATAAGCAACTTCACTTTGGCATGACTGTACTATGCAAATTTATTCCACGGTCATGGTGCATTTTCGAACTTGATGTCGGGTGATTCATCAATGATAACGAAGCAGAGATAAAGGTGGCGGTACGTTGGTCGCGACAATGTCCATTAACCACAGACGTTGAGAGACATTCCAACGTTTGAGCCTAATTACTGAAGGGCCTATGATGTAATTTAAGGGTACCGCGGAATCTAAGTTGGAAACCAGCGAGTTACTTTCTCGCGACGGAAAAGAGAGGAAGTAATGTAATGCTGAGCGCGACAAACGGCGAATTTTCAGCAGAAGGACCTTTTTACAAGCCCCTTGTAACGAAAATGTGGATAGTTGCTAAATTTTGAGGAAAAATAAGATCCTCTGAAACGTGGTGTAGCCAGAATCCAGGCTTTGTGGGTCCTTGATACCGAAAAACCGAATGACAACAAAACAATCTACCTATCCGTTTATGAGCAACACTAGCGTCTAATGTTTTGACTCAATTTTCCCTCAAATTGATATGCCTCAATCAATCTGACTGAGGTCTCTCTCCCTTGAATTTGAAAGCGACATATTAATTTTGGGGGGTACTTTATGTAAAGCCTCTGGGATATTTTTCAAATCTTCAAAAAATGGCTTCGTTTTTTATTATTATTTTGTTTGAATAAGTGAATATTTTTTAAAAGAATGCCGGATGCTTAATTTTCGTGCAAAACACTGATTTTTTGAAAATTTCAAAAGTTGAAAACTTTTTCGAGTACTTTTCCCGTACTTTTTGCGTGAAAATACGGGCTAGACAGTACGTGGCACGACTAGTTTATAGTTTAGTTGGTTTCAGCTTAAATACTACAAGGCGATTTTTTCCCACGCCTGGTTAAGATTTCCCCTTCGTAAACATGTTTCGCCCCACCGTGGGCATCGCGGCGGCGGTGGGGGTGGCGAAGTGTTGGCTGCGGGGGCGGAGTCCAATTACCACAGGCATTGAGGGAGCGATCTCAGCGCGCACCCCTGAGCCAAATTACGCAGCGGCTGAGGAAGTTGCGAGGCAGGTGAAGGGACCGCGCTCAGGCGTCCCGCAGGGATCGGCCCTCGGCTCATCGAAGGGCACAGGAGGCCCTCGGACTGAAACGACGCTGGGGCTTCGAGCCTCCTCGCCCGTCGAACAGCTCCCCACCCCGTCACTCACCCGCCATTCCCAGCGGTCGCGGGGGCGGGGACGACGACCTAAGGGGGTCGAGAGGGTACCATGAAATGGTTCATAGGATCGATTTCGGTTATTTTTTGCTAAATGCATAGTTCAAACGTCGTTCTTTCAAAATATATTAACCTCTTTCCCCTAGCACGCCTGGAAGTTCCTTTAATTCGTTTTTAAATGTACTAGTGCGAATGCGCCACGCCCCCTTTTTGACACTGCATACAAATTATGGATATTTTTTCGCAATTTTGAACGCATGTTTGGTTGTTGTTAAAAGTTATTAGAATATGCTTTTGTTCATACGTTGGTAGCATCTGTCTTTTCAGCTGAGTAATGTGATCGAGAATACTGAGCAGGAATGTTCTAGCAGATTAGCGGCAAATACAGACTGTTTTCAAATGGCGTTTCCCAAAAATGAACTTATTTTGCAATTAATACACTTTCTCAGAAACTATTATTCACAATTAAGTGAAATTTACAGGATTCATTCTGTATAGTATATACATTAAATGGACACTTTTATATAAGCATTCTTCAATAATAAAAAATATTTAAAAATAATGCTTGTCCAAAAATGCTGAAACAATTTGCGTTAAAATTATATTTGAAAAAATTCTAAATGTTTTTATCAACGCAAAAAAGTGAACATAACAAGAAAAGTTTTATATTTAAGTTTTTGAAATATAAAAATGTTCTAGTTAACCATTTCCTATAAAAGTACATCAACAGTACAAAATGTAACATGGGCGGAATACTTAGTAGTACCGTCTCCCCTTAATTTCAGTTTTTGGATGTTGTGGTTTGTAGAGGGTGTGTGCTACAATAGTCCCGATCTTTCTAATTGGGACCAGACAGTCTAGGCCGAAAAGTTTCCCTAATGCCACAAACGTAAGCTTGAAATACTAATACAAACACAAATAATGAATTCCAACTTCACTACACAAATACTGACTTCTAGTCTACTCATATCCAGATGTGTTTATTTCTTCATAAGTTTCATTTTTTCGCATATTCATAAATAAGAATTTTACCCAACTTTGAATTTTATGTACTCTGACTTTTAATAGTGTATTAGTGAACCTGGTGAAATGTGTTTTGAGAGAAATATTTATTTTCTCGACACTCCGAAATATCAAAATATAGAATGTTATTTTTGAAAAGCGACATACCATCCATTGTTTTCATACGTTTTTTAACCCAAATAAATGCCCTCATTTTCGTGGACGTAAATATATGTTTGTTAAATAAGATAGTAGAGTTACAACAGCACACTGTTTCGTGCATTGTTAGTAAGGTATGCGTAACGTTATATTATTATATGAAACCACAAAAGTGTTTCCAACCAGTATTTTTGTCTCGGCAGCGAAGATTCAAACTCAGGGCGGTCGAAAAAATATTCCAAAAATTTAGTTGCTAAATCACTACTCGTACAGCTGTACGCAGCTTTTGCAACGCTTACAAAACTAGTGGTTCCTGATATTACTGACTATTACTAAAGTATTCAACTTCCGAAAGTACGGACCTGCGCCATTTTTAAGCATTTACTATCTAAACGTAGAATAGTGAGATAGTAAAACACGCGGCGTCGACATTGAAATCATCATAGAGATAAAAGTCGGAATGGAAAGTAAGTGTTAATAACCACTAAATATTAGTTCACAAACTGACAGCAGATTAAAACATTTCCCTATATATTATTTCTCTAATGCCAAAACATCCATTATATTTGAACTGGTATTCCCAACATTTTCTTTCATCGGAATCTATTAGAAGTATGGTTTGTTCGTCAACCCCCTTCCGTTTTCTTTAATAATGCCAGCACGCCATACACTAACAACACAAATAAAGACTTAAATATAATTTTACATGGAATATGTTGTAAATTCTTGGATAAATAATTCTAAATTTACGTTTCATTAAATTTAGTAACTATTATCAGTTTTAATTACACAAATATAAACAGATATTTAGAAACAAAATCACTACTATTCGATTCTAATCGCCAAGCAGTCCGATTTAATTCTCGTGAATGAACTAAAATTCTAATAAAGGAGTAAATTTCTGATTTATTCTTGGTTGAAAACATATTGGCGAAATATATATGCAGCAACTGTGATTTATCGAGCATGGATTGTTGTCATATCAATTACCGCTTCTGTGAGTAATAATAAATTAAATAATAACTTGCGCAAATATACAAGAAATTACAGATCATGGTATTCGTAGATTGTTAGGATGCGCCTGGGGAAAAAAGACGTAGAACACATATTCAATACGGGTGAGTTGCACTATCCTCTGTGATCGTAGACACTGGCCGGTTGCAAGCTGGCGATTACGTGGTGTGGGACACACACACACACACACACACACACACACACACTCACGCACATCCATAAATGCAGCAGTGACACGTACCGACAAAATATTTGCCTGCCTCCTCATAAATGGCAAGCTTACATAAGGAGATAAGTACATGAAGCTGAGTTCGATGAAGCGAATAACTAATAGCATATACTGTACGATATGAAATCATCAGTTACGAGCCGAAGTGAATGCAGTAAATGTATTTTGTGAATACCATTATCAGACCACCGTTTTCACGTTACCAGGAGAGTCTCTCTCTCTCACTCACTCACTCTCACTCTCAGTCCCTCTCACTCACTCTCACTCTCACTCACACTCACACTGAATCACTCACTCTCACTCACTCACTCTCACTCTCACTCACACTGAATCACTCTCACTCCCTCTCACTCCCTCACTCACTCACTCTCATTCTTGGCAATTCATTGCTTTAACAAATATCTTAAGTCCATAAATGCACAAAAGTAGATTGCCTACAATCATAATAATTAAGATCGCATTGTCAGCGTTGCACTAACAACACATTTAACGGCTAGAACGCAGCATTGTCAAGGTGTTGAGCGTGAATACAACTACATAATTACAACATTAAGGGAATTGCGAGGCACGGAGCAGCGCGTCCCGCCTTCACGATAGTGCGGCGACTTCTGAACTGAGGCGAGCGATGGCGCGGCATCCGCAAGCCGCTTGGTGCCCTTAGAGACATTCAGCGAATAGGAGTGCGCCTCGCCAATGAATTGTGAATTAAGCACTAAAGTAATTGCGATTAAATAACACGATGAATTGTAAGAATGTCGAGCAATATAAATTGTAGAAATTATAGTGCAGATTTTGTGGTTTCTTTGTTAAAATAGTTGTCATGCAACAACGTTATTCGGCCGTGTGGAGGCACGTGTCGTTGAGACCGTAGGCTTCCGCGGCCGGAGTCAGTATTTACTAGACTGTCCGGGTGACGCCGCGTCCATGACGAAGGTGCCGACGTTTCGGTCGCCATTCTGCGACCTTCCTCAGGGCGTATTGCGCGGAGATGTGCTGCGCACGAGTTTAAATGGGGCTAAGTTTCTCCTCACCCGCGTGCCGGTTGTCTGGGTGGTCGGCCAATGCGGAGAGAGCACCGGCCAATCGATTTTTTTGAACATCGATGTTTTTGAACATCGATGTTTTGGGTTCGATGTTTATACGTTTTCAATGTTTTGTTCATGGGTGAAAGATGCTCAGAATCACAAGTTTGTAAAAGTTCAAATAAGAAACAATAACTGATGTTACCAATACATTTTTTATTCGATCGAAACGCACGTGGTTTGTTCTATTTTCATCGAGCATACTACCATCCCTTGCTCGAGATGATTCTGATTGCCAGGTATTGCCTTCGTCTTTCCTGTATTTCGAACATGGACAAACGTATTTGTATAACTTTGTTTTCAGTTAAATTTAATTATAAATTAATAAGCACAGCTATTGTCAAATATAGTTTTGTTGCGCACGAATATAATGTTAGAAGTTACTAAACAAACTTTAAAATATCAATGGTTTTTTATAGATGTACTATCAACGTGTATGTATCTTATGTTTGGCAATAATGTTTTCTCGTCGATGTCGCATCACTACTTTCTACTCCCGCGCCTCCACCACTGCCTCCACCTCTTATCGCCGCGCCGCTGTCCCCCACTGCTCGCCTGCTCCGCCTTCGCCGTCCCCTCCGCCACTTCCGCCAGCAGCGTTTATCGCCTCCTCGGCCCGGGAATATCGGCGCCTGCACCGCGCATTTATTAAGAGCGAGGGGCGTTCGGGTAATGAAGAGATGTCGGCGGCCGCGCGCCCCCGCACAGCGGATGACGCCCGCGCCCTTTTATCGGCCCTGCGGAACGCCTGCTCCGCCCTTTCACCAACGTAACACCACCGGCTTCCTTTACAATTGTCCAGAACGATGATATTGATAGTAAAGGTTATAATGATAATATAACTGGGAACAGGCCATATTTGGCGCAAAATATTGGACAGGCCCTGTTGACACATTGCCGGCCAAATTACTTCGAATTTGGCGCCTTGTCTTCTTTAACAGGACGTTTGATGTTCTTTGAAGGCGTTTCAAAGAAAAAGATTATACATTTTAAACTTGGCGCCTCCGAGATAGTCTTAATTTTCTCCAAAAAGCCGCGCAAATTTCTTCTCTGCCGACCAAACATTCATTTCTTCATGCAAAGTCCTTGGAGTCGATTATCAATCTCTTTCTATTAATTCGGAGCGTCACCGAAAGAGCGCACCAGCTCCTGGATTACTAAAAAATTCCCGCTAAAAATTGGCATTGTCGAAATGAGTTATCTATGGCAGACGCCGGCTCGCCTTGTTACGACAAGCTAATGCGGAAAGCTGAGTAAAAGCGTTTTGAACATCTTCAAGGTTTGACCTAGAGTGTGACAGGCACTGGATGTAGTAGAAACACGTAGCTAAAGGCCACGGAATTCGTAAGGAAAGGGTCAGTTTTCGTTTGGACAGAGGTAACTGTGACAACTTCTTCAATACTCGTTAATTCTTTCTCCAAGTAACAATCCTTGTCAATTGTGTGTCATCTCTTTTCCAGAACACTCTTGTCTGACAAAAACTACTGTGATAGAAGAGGCGATGTTCCATTGCCATTTCCATCAAAAATACTCTCCCAACTTTTCTTCGACTACTTCGCCGCCTTAACAGGCCCGACAGTCAGTTCTGGTTACAAACAGGAGTACATTTTATAATTAACTTACCTATTTACGCGTGCAATTAGGGATTATTAATAGTAATAATAATAATGATAATAATAATAACCAGTCGTCCACGTGATGTAAACGGTTTCGGCAGCCGTCGACTGCACCAAGGAGGCTGCAGGTTCGAGTCCTGAGTAGACGTGGCCGTATTTGTGATTGTCCCTTCACCTCTCATCATCATCATCTTCCTCCTCTCAAGGCGTTCGAAACCCAGGGGGAGTATATATTTACACTCTGTGAAGCACCAAACCGTCAAAAAATTTACTTTGCGCTATTTACACTAAAGTTACAAAAATTACAATGAAATCGTATTATTATTGCATCATTTCAAAACTAACCCTCACAGGTAGAAATAAACTCAAGACATTTATTTTTAATTTTACATGAATTCAACCTTTGAAAGAACTGAAAGATTGAAAAGCACGCCTTTACGTATCTCTTGGTATTAAAAAGATGTCTCTACGTTATCAACCAAGATATTTTGAAAAGTTGGTTCTCATTAGGCTCATTTTTCTTCTTTATTTTTTGTTTATTTTCTGAGCTGTTGTCAATAAATCAGCAATAAGTGTTTGTATCCACTGGTAAGTCGGGCCGCTGCAAAATCCCTCTAATGCACACCCGGGGTGGCTTTTTTGGCGCAGTATCGATGTTCACGCCCGCGCCGTGTGTCATGGCGGGCGAAAAGAGCGGCTGAATGGCGAAAAGACCGGCGACAGCGACAACAGCGGAGAATTACTGCCCGTTCAGCCGGCGGGCCTCGTTCCTGGGCGGTGCGACCGCCGCGCCGGGGCTTTGACTGCGAAACCGCCCGCGGCAATTTCGCCCTTGAGTAGCCATCAATAACCATAATATCGTTTTTCTTTTGGTTTCGGCCTGTTTCAGGTCATGTAAATGACCCCATGATAATGAGTTGTTGATCCTTAGGTGAACTATGACAATCGCTCGTGAATATTGTAGTGAGGAAATAATATATATTTAATTTCCATTATTATTATTATTATTATTACTATTATTATTATAGTTTTAAATAATAATGATTATAATATTGATTAATTGATTTTATTTCAAGTAGTTGTAGTGTCTCGGAGACGTTGCATATCGCATCTCCGAATCGTCGAGATTTTGTTGATCAATGCGGGATGAGCGACGTAAATTTGGGAGAATCGGCGCTTAAGTTCGAAATTCGAACTGATTGGGTAAGAAAGGATCACGCCCTGAATTCATCAGATGAAACCTCGCAAGCAGTCAATCCAGTTTCTAGAATTCTTACGCAGATAGAAGTGGGCTTGAAGTCAGCTCTTTTACTTGGGTTGAAACCGCAATATGAAAATATAAGGGGGAGATTAGGTAAGCGATGTAATTCTTATTTTTCGTTAAACACATTTTATTTATGCGTATCATGAATTTTATTATTGAAATCAAACAACCGGAACTCTTTTTGTTTTTCGGATTTCGCTTATAAAAATATTTTTTAAAGATCGGCTTGAGACGTATCATCCTCTAACGCTACTAACTAATGTACGTTGTTACCAGACGAAAGCGCTGTGTAATAATAGTAAAAATCAATATTTACTGCCTTTTTTATCTTTTTAATTATTAATGTCGACAGAAATAATTACTACTTTTAATTAAAGTTCATTTCTCCATAAATTGTTTAATAAATTGTATACTGCTTTTCCATTTGTAACAGATCCGCACAAACAATATTTGGGACATTTATTTGTACAAACACCACAGCTAAAATTCAGGAGAAATTACTTTCATAAATGTTGTTCCAATTTCCGAGTTCTGAGAATAACATATTTCGCGGACACACGAACTCTTAACATTGAACATTTTAGGAGATATTACTTTGTCTTTTATATTCTTTTATAAAGGATTTTTCTTTGTGCGGGGAGGACTTCAAAGGCTTCAGAGGAAGTTTGTTTTAAATTTGGGAAATTTTATTCCTCTCCACAGATAAGGCCTGCCCATGTAAATGCTCTGCCTACACGGGTATGTCCTAGAAAGTTATTGCCCAGTTACTTCTTCACAAAAATCCTGGCCAGTCTTTAAAAACATGAATATTAAATTAATATAAAGTCCATCTTTAATATCTGAAATGTGAGAACGCGCTTCCAAGTAATATTAAACCGTTATAAATTTTCCTAAATAAAGTAAAGAACTCTTAATTGGGGCTCATTCCGATTACAGAAATACACAAAGATCTGGATGTAAAACCACCTTATTTTCAATTATTTTTTATCGACAAATGCAGTAAAACATGTATGGGAAGTTTGGAAAAGAAGTATTATTCCTCAACAAAAACTATAAAACTGGATTTTTCTCTTCACAGCCCTAGCTTGTCTATCAGAAATCATACAAACGTAATAATTCGGAAAATATACTCAGTAAATATCTAATCAAACTTAGTATGGCTGATTTTACAATTATTGTAAAATGAAATTAAGATAATATTTATAAATGGAAATTGTTGATCAAACGAAATAAATGAAAACGTATTTCAAGCGTAGCCTTGCTTTTGCGGAAGTGTGCGTTTCGGACATGACCTTTCAGTTATTACTAAAAATATCCGCCACGAGACAAAAAATAGAAAAACTTTATTGCCAAATATCAATTACAAGTATAAAACATTATTGGCGATTTAAAATTAATAATTGCCTAAAATAGAAGGTAAATTCAGATCGCAACCAAAAATAGTACCCTCCGAGGTATCGATTGGAATCGGAGCTCAGAAATCCTAAACATGTAAAACAAACGAATGGTAATTTGCATGCATAACGAGTTATTAATATTGTGCAGTAAAAATGCCAACAAATACTTAATTTTTTTCAAATGAATGGATCTATTTTTTTTAAATTACAAAGCAGAAAATTTCGTAATAATTATGAGCAACCGTTTAAAAAATCATTTTGTACTCATGAACGAGATCAACACAGAATTTCCAGGACACTTTCATGTAAAAGACTTTCCGAGTTCATAAATGTCATAATAATAGTTATTTATGATACGTGTATGATAAATGTGATATTTTATTACGCCAGTAAGAAAGGTTGCGACACAAGGCCAATGGACTGACTGGTGCAGTCCTAGAAACAAAATACATCACTTTTACCACGTTTGTCGTACTCTTTTATTGTCAACATAACTGACTTTCATTTTATTGAAATTCAATAGTACAAATCACTTAATACTTTTACGAAACATGCGATGAAAGAACCGCATTTACTAGTGACCATTTAAAATCGTTATTTATGATGCGAGTAGTAAATGTGACAGTTTATTTTGCGCGTAAGAAATATGACATGAGGCACAATAATAAATGCAAATTATAATCACGTTTCTTGTATTCCAGCATTATAAACGACCGTTTCTGATGAAAGTTATCGTTCATAATCAGGCGTTTTACGGCTCAAATGATCACTTATTAGCATTTTACGGCACAAATGATTGCGTCATCAGAAATTCAGGCAATCGCACTCAGAGAATCGCGGGGAGGTAGTAGTCAATGGAACAGCCGACCACCGTACTCTCGCATAGGTGTCAAATACCCAAGACGTCACAAGAACGTTGTTTCGCAATATTAAGTTTGATTCTGTTATAAATATATAATGTTGTTATACAAAAAATAGCGTATACAACTTGTTTATAATGTTGCTTTATTAAATTCATACAAATTTGAATACTCGCTCCAAACGTTGCTCGTTTTCAAAACAGGTACATATCCAATAACATAGAAGGAAACAGCTTCACATTGTAAACTAATTGCATAAACTTGTATTACTATGTGTGTCGTACCTAATTTTTTGGACAGTCTTACTGGCTTTCTTTTTATTGTAGTTCAAGGACAGGTATAACTCAATTGGGTATCATTTTACATGAAGATCAGTTTTATCTGATCAGACGAATTTATTTCAACAAATGGCTTACAAACAAGCGTATACATTCTATATACAAAGTTTTCTTGATGCTGACCCTCAAGCATACGATGGTCAATAACAGAACATTGTATTGAGCATGTCATAGCATGCAAAGGCAACAAAAGATGCTTGTATCAAGGTTGTAACAAGCTTCTCATATGAGAAAGCTCTATCCTAAGAGCGATGTGCTGGCTTTCATATCTCAGTGGCCATTTTCCCTGCTATAAACTTGATCCTGTGGGAAAATTCGTCGCCCAAGGATCCAATATTTCTTTCAGCTCGAATAATTGACACTCCTCCTTTCTCCGTTCAGTGAACTAGAAAACAAGTGACCTGTCCTTCCTGGAAAGGCGTGCAGTTGCCTGCCCACTCTTGAAGAAGATAGTCTGAAATGTTGACTGCTTTAAAGCAAGATTTCCTTTGGAGTTCTTTTTTTAAGTTTCGAGATGTAAAGAAGAAGAAGAAGAAGACAGTAATCTGAAACATCTCAATCCCCTTGTTTAAACGCTTTGTGATTGCAGAATAAAGTGAAGAAATAATAATTAGTCCTTAATGACTAGAAACAAACGGAATTTTTAGATATAAACCTCACTATCGGATGTACTTGTCTGATCTTGTCTTATCAGTAGCGAGTGAGGACAGTACAGTACATCCATTCCTGAATTCTGTAATGGCTGTATATAACTCAGAAGATTGAAAATATTTGACAGATTTGAATATTTGTTCTTCGAATCTAACAGATATATTTTGATGGGTTTGGCGTAAAATAATGGAAAAAGTGCCACCATACTCCCGAAACTTCGCCTCTTTGGTCAAAAACCCCAAAATTTAGAGTTTTGTTTAAATTTCATTAGAAAATAACATAGAAAGAGACATGTTTTTAAATGTAGTTTTTAATTCTTTAACTGTGATGACATTCCATTTATCAAACCTCGTGAACAAAAAAAACAGCGTTTTTTAGAAGTACTCGTCCTTTAATAACAAATAACTCAAAAGTAACTGATAAAGGAAACAAAATAAGAAAAAAGTAATTTTCGATTATGAACATAGTAAATTTTGGTATTTTGGAACCGGCTTTGAAATGTAAGGGAAAAACCAAACTTTAAATACTTCTACGAGCCACTGTGATCTTATTAAAATTTCTCTTACATAACCAGTGGGCGTAAATGACTAGACACCCGCGGAGGCACTTCCCTCACCCCCACCTCCACCTCCGTCTCCGCCTACGCATACTCTCTCCTCTTCACTTCCACCGCCCACTCCACTCCTGTCTTTTGTCCCTTCATCGGCCTCTCTAATCACTTTCAGAAACTCCATTTCCTCCTCTCCCTTCACTCTTTTGTCGCCTCCAACAGCGCTACTTCTGTCTCCCCATTCACCTCCAACAACTCCCTCTCTTCATCCCCCACCCTGCCGCCCCGAATCCGCCCGTTACCTCACCTCCGTCTTCTCTTCCACCACCGATGCCACCGGCTCCTGGCACTCCCCCTCTGCCACCCTATTCAACTCTCCCAATGTCTCCTCCACCCGCTGCTCCTCCTCAATCACCCAACAGATCCATCACCATTACCAAACCGGCCGCCACCCGCACCACACTATTCCTTTCCCGGGTTTTGCGTCGTGGTGGGATGTGGCGTGACGGGGCATGGAGGGGTGTAGTGGAACGGAAAGAGGAGGGGAGACGTGTTGCGGGGTGTGGGCGTGGTATGGCGTGACGAGGAGGGGTGTAGTGGAACGGAAGGAGGAGGGGAGATGTGTTGCGGGGTGTGGGCGTGGGGTGGCGTGACGAGGAGGGGTGTAGTGGAACGGAAGGAGGAGGGGAGAAGTGTTGCGGGGTGTTGGCGTGGGGTGGCGTGACGAGGAGGGGTGTAGTGGAACGGAAGGAGGAGGGGGGAAGTGTTGCGGGGTGTGGGCGTGGGGTGGCGTGACGAGGAGGGGTGTAGTGGAACGGAAGGAGGAGGGGGGAAGTGTTCCGGGGTGTGGGCGTGGGGTGGCGTGACGAGGAGGGGTGTAGTGGAACGGAAGGAGGAGGGGAGAAGTGTTGCGGGGTGTGGGCGTGGGGTGGCGTGACGAGGAGGGGAAGCGGGAAGTGACGAGGCTTGGCGCGTAGTGTAGGGTTGCGTGGCGTAGCAAAGCTACGACGGGGCGCAGTGGAACGCAACGAGGAGGGGTAGATAAGAGTGGGGCGCGAGCTGTTGAATGACGTAGCCTAGCTTGTCTTGACATGGCATGACCTGACGTGACGGGGCGGGTTTGGGAGTGGAACGGAACCTGGTAGGGCGCGGCGGGGTGTGCGGCACGGAACGAGACGGGGCAGGGCGGGGCAGGGAGAGGCGGAGTAGAGCGCGGCGAAACGGAACAGGGTGGGGCGGAGCGGGGTGGATTGGGAAGGGGAACGAAGGGGGGCGGAGCGGGGCGGAGCGGGGCGGAGCAAGGCGGAGCGGAGCGGGGCAGGGCGGAGCGGGGCGGGGCGGAGCAAGGCGGAGCGGAGCGGGGCAGGGCGGGGCGGAGCGGGGCGGGGCGGAGCGGGGCGGAGCGGGGCGGAGCGGAGCGGGGCGGAGCGGGGCGGGGCGGAGCGGGGCGGAGCGGGGCGGAGCGGGGCGGAGCAAGGCGGAGCGGAGCGGGGCAGGGCGGGGCGGGGCGGGGCGGAGCGGGGCGGAGCAGGGCGGAGCGGGGCGGAGCGGGGCGGAGCGGGGCGGAGCAAGGCGGAGCGGAGCGGGGCAGGGCGGAGCGGGGCGGGGCGGGGCGGAGCAAGGCGGAGCGGAGCGGGGCAGGGCGGGGCGGAGCGGGGCGGGGCGGAGCGGGGCGGAGCAAGGCGGAGCGGAGCGAGGCGGAGCGAGGCGGAGCGGGGCGGAGCGGGGCGGAGCGGGGCGGAGCGGGGCGGAGCGGGGCGGGGCGAAGCGGGGCGGAGCGGGGCGGGGCGGAGCGGGGCGGAGCGGGGCGGAGCGGGGCGGAGCGGGTGTAGCGTAGCGGGGAGGCGCGGGGCGTGCCGCGACGTCCGCGTGATCCAAATCACGCGCGGACGCTTCCAGCGAAAAGCGCTGCGGGGGAATGAATGCGTACAAGCGCCCGCCCGCGCATCGCACATTCCCTCTATGGCCGTAATTAGCGAGTGGCGGCGGCGGCGGCGGGAGGGCTCGCCAATTGCCCGGCGGTCGATAGGCGCCGCCAGTGACAGCGGGCGCCACTCCTTCTCCCAACAACAGCAGCGGCGAACGGATCAACGGGAACGTGGATTGAGAGGCGTCAATTAAGTAGAAATATCCTAGTAGTAGTAGTGCCTCGAGGAAATAAGTCAAGATAATACGTATCCATCCTTATTCTTTATTCCGATACGAGTTCTTAAATGTTATAACCACGGCTGGAAAGGGGATTATGATTTTGATGAGCTTTTGTTCATATAGATTCATAAGAATAATGATCGAGTAATGGGTCTATACTATTCCATGTCGAAATTTATCAGAAAAAATCGGAGCTATCAAGAGGCTTTATTTGGGTTGCCTAGTTTCCTTTGCCTCTCATTCTACTGTTTCTTCTTCATCATTCATTTCCTCACACATGTAGCGGCGTAGCCAAATTCATCACGGGTGTCTATCAGAACCAAAACAGACACGGCAGGATTGAAGCAGACGGCTGCGAAGGCTCATTGTATGTTTATGGAAAGGGGCTGCCGGAGCGGTGGCGTTGACGGGGTCGGCAGGGGATGTGGTGTTGGCGGGGTGAGAGGGTGGTGAGTGGCGGGGGTGGCAGGGCCGCCCCCCCCCGGGTGCGAGGGTTTGTGGGGGCGAGGGTCAGCTGATGCAGGGGATGATTACGCTTACAAGCCAAAAATGAGGCTATTGCGAATAGCACAATTATTAAATTATTAACGCAGTAGGGAATGGAATTTCCCTGTGTGAATATTAATTACGACTGCAATATAATATCAAAACAGGAATGTTCCAGGGCCTAAATAATCATTATTGCAGCTATGCAATTGTTTCATCTTCATCCCATTGTTAATGCGAAGTGAGTTTATAATTCTCGTCAGGGATACACGTAAGAATACAAATATAAAACGAATGTGTATTTAGTATTTAAAAATGGCGAGAATTTCAATTTGACGGCCTGATTTATAATATCGGATTTAATGAAATTTTGATTGTTGATTACATGTTTTTCTGCAACCTAAATAAAACTATTATTTAACTTACAACTTTTTAATGAATACAATGTTAATCTGTGATTTGATACAAAACTCAGCATTTAACTCTTTTTGCCTTTACGCCTTTTTCCTTTTTGTAAAGTGAACCAAAAAGTTGTAAGTAAAGTAACAGTTGATATGAATAATGCGGGATTAAAAAAATAGTTATTAACAAAACCACTTCTTCAACCTTCGCCTCCTAAGAATGTAAGGCTCTTCAATGTTACTTTAACCACTCTGACATCGGTTGGGAAATTCATCACGCGGCGTGTTTGGCGCAAAGCCGCGGTTTTTGCAGGATTGGGAACCTTTCCAGGTCGCAAATAGGTCTGCGAGATTAAATTCTATTGGTCCATGTCCGAGTTGCAGCGCGACCGATTCTCTGCCTTATTCCTCTTTTTCCCACAAGAACATTCCTCAAGTTACTGCGAATCTCTAATGTTTAGAATGAAAAGTCCTCAATATACAACATTTTAAATTCTATATTTGAGTAATTTTTATTTATTATTTATTTAATAGGTAATTATTACACACAATTTGGCTTACTTGATTCTATTTGGCTAGGCCGAAGGCCTTTAAGCCATTACAATAAATCCTTTCGCGTTCTAATCTTTCGAATTCTGGTATTCACCCCAAATGGTCTCTCCATCGCATCAAAGCCGCGGAAAAGAGACCATACGGTACGGCTCAGGAAAAAACCCCTGAAGGGGGAAAAACCTGCCTTTGAGTAATTTTTTGTTATGAACATACAATTTTTTTCTCTTTTGAAACCGGCTTTGAAATGTAAGAGAAAATCCAAACTTTAGATACTTCTACGTGATCTTATTAAAAGTTCCCTGATACACACAGTGGGTGTAAGTCCCCATAAGTGACCGGACACCTCCACAGGAACTTCCCTCACCTCCACCTCCACCTACGCCTCCATCTCCGCATTCTCCTTCACTTCCAGTTTCACCTCCCACTCCACTCCCACTTTTTTGTCCCCTCATCTGCTTCTCTAATCACTTTCAGAATATTCCGTTTTCTCCTCTTCCTTCACTCTTTTGTCGCCTCCAGTAGCGCCTCTTCTGTCTTGACATTGCAACTTTTTTAATTCTAGAATTTGAGAAATCAATATAAAAAAATTAAAATATATCAAATATGATTGGTTAGAAAATTTGATATGAAAATTACTCGTAATAATAAATTAAATGAGGTACATCATTCCATTTTGTAAATTTTGTAATTTTATCAACGAAACACGTGGAATATATTTAACTCAAATTGACGATCTCATTTTCGGGGGGATGAGCGCGTTCGTGTTGGATGTCCCTTGTGCCCGAGAATTTCATTGTAATCAGACAATTGTGCAAATGCGAATATTTAATTCAGATAAATGTATGACATGGTCTATTACAAATAAATTCACATTTGTTACAAAATGTATGTCACTTTGTCATTTTTAGGAACGTTATACGATAATGTTAAATTCAGATGTAGAATGAACATGTAATGGGTGATGGTACCTAAAAACAAATGTATAAACCGTAAATCGACGCATGACAGAAGTTCACATGTCGGTGTTTCTAAGAATTTGATTTCATCCTTTTGAATAGGTGGATCTTTTTGAAGCCATATCTCATCTCTGTTAAATTATGCATCATTTTAAACAGCAATATTACTTGCTTCTCGTCTTTTTATATAACATGATTCTCGCCATCTCATGGTAACTTCCGTGAAAGCATATCATATATTCGTGAACGTGGTGTATGTTTTTATTCTTTCTGAGGCGATTTTGGAACTGTGCATTCCGAGTAGATATCAGTGCGAGATTAATTTTACCAATTATTCTTTAATTTCATGCTTGATACTGGTCCGGATTCATGATGAACTGTGGCAAGAAAAATTGCCGAATTAAAAGCCAGCCAGGCATTTTAAGAGAATGCACTAGTGTAGTTTCTCGAGGAACGTCTTAAAACAAACAATATGTATTCGAAGCAGTGCCAGTTTTACCCGACAAATAAATACGATTTATTAATTTTTATTAATTAATTTATTTTGAATAAATATGATCACTTTGAAAAAATACGATCGTCTGTGACTAAAGATTTGTGGGTACAACTGTTGCAAACGAAACCAGATGGTTCTTTATTTTCGTCAGGAAGCATATTCATGGTTGCCACTATTTCAAATAGATAAAATTTTCACGTACACAGAATGTATCTGGGTCCGTAACTCACAATAAATGGAATCAAAGGAAGTTTCTTTTATATTTCTTGTAGAAATCGAACGTCACAAACAGCTCTGAGTTCACGAAAAAACTGCTTGGAGATAGATTGATACGATTCGAACTATTCCCACATTTCTTTCATTGTCCTTTTGTAATTTGGTTTTGCTAGGATTAACCCCGCGTGGGCGATATACGAACCTAATTACTTTCGCATCATGGCGTTAAATCGGTTCACCCACCTGAGTCTTATCGGCCAGTGAGGTGAATTTTTATTTTTTGTTTTCCCGTTTTTCGTTTTGAGTCTGCGCGAGTGGCTCGTCGCAATGCGGTCGGTCCGCTCCGGTGCACAGCGCCGGTGGAATCACACGGAGAGCGTAGGCATCCGCGGCCGGAGTCAGTTTTTACTTGGCTGTCCGGGTGACGCCGCGTCCATGGCGAAGGTGCCGACGTTTCGGTCGCCATTCTGCGACCTTCCTCAGGGCGTATTGTGGCTGTCCGGGTGACGCCGCGTCCATGGCGAAGGTGCCGACGTTTCGGTCGCCATTCTGCGACCTTCCTCAGGGCGTATTGTGGCTGTCCGGGTGACGCCGCGTCCATGGCGAAGGTGCCGACGTTTCGGTCGCCATTCTGCGACCTTCCTCAGGGCGTATTGTGGCTGTCCGGGTGACGCCGCGTCCATGGCGAAGGTGCCGACGTTTCGGTCGCCATTCTGCGACTTTCCTCAAGTCCTGAGGAAGGTCAGCCCTGAGGAAATACGCCCTGAGGAAGGTCGCAGAATGGCGACCGAAACGTCGGCACCTTCGCCATGGACGCGGCGTCACCCGGACAGCCTAGTAAAAAAAAAAAGAATCACACGGAGGCACGTGGCGAAAGCGCCAGCCCTGAGGCTCACCGCATGGTTTTTTCATTAGGAACAGATAAGGCTGCCCGGGAAGCCCCAACGAGACAGGAGGTATTCATTTGAGGTAGCGCAATAGCGAGTAATAATTTCAACGAAATTACATCAAAGCGACGGCACCAAATATACCAGCATACATTCTGTTTCCTGTTGTGTGTCGCAAAACACAATTAAAAAATTTCCGTTTGCTGTTCACTAATATTCTGCTTGTCGTTCTTTTGTGAAAAGGAGGTATGTATTTGATGATATTATGAGTCCGGATTTAATTGTTTAATTAATTTTTTTGTAGTAAGTTTGCGGTAGGAAAATTTTACATCAAAATTAATAAAGCAAAGATACAGAAAACAACAGTGACCGTATTTTTCCTGGAATTTTAAAATATATAAAATGAACTCAGGTTTTTAGTAATAATGTTGTTTTCTTTACTGTTTGTTTAACTGAAAATAAAAAAAATATATAGACGAGGAATTTCTTTACCTGATACACTTCATCATTGCCATCCATTTGAGTACAAATTATATGAATAAATTTAATAAATGTAGTGGGTGTTTGATATTACATTACGTACACATTGATATATTACATTAAATTACAACATATTAGTGACATATTACGTGCAACATATTTTCTTTCCATATTTTTTTCGCTCTTAGATATAAGTTCGACGCAGGGCATGTATCAACTGTCACTTCCAAAACTAAATGAATCATGTCAAGAGAGACTGCGATATATGAGGCGTCTGACACGTATTCAACCCTGAAAGCTCGTGCGAGGAAAGATACTCCTATTGACTTTCATATTTTTGTTTAGCATCGCCTGCCGGAGGAGGCATTGAGCGTTTCATATTCATTTCTTTCTTTCTCCTTGCGATCATTTTTCTTGCTAATGTAGGCTTCACCGCACGCTTGTTCCCGGAAGCACAACTCATCCGCTGTTATACATCACTGCAGGAAGACTCGTCGGCCAGGAATAATGAGAACCACTTGTCGAGGAGGCGAACAGCCTCGGACGCTCTGATGAAAAAATAACAATGGAAATAATTTATCGGTGTTGCAACAGCACGCACTTCCTCGTATTACTTTCGGAAACACCGGCTGACGTGGATCATTGCATTGATTGATGTCACTGCTGTGTCTCTGAGTGGAAGGTACAAGGATTCGAGCCCCGGCAGTGGCAGAATTTTGCTCATTAGATACCTAGCTAGGTCAAATTCAGCCACTGTCTGGAGGAGAATTCTTGCGGCCGGTTACTCTGACCGATAGTTTTCCGTGGTTTCTCCCATCAGCCAGTGAATGCCGGAGCAGTACCTTAACAAACGGGCCATGGGCCGCGCGCGATCTTTCTTTCCTCTTTCTTGACCAATCCTCACCCCTTACCTACACACACTGACACTGACATGAACTACACTACCACACATGCCGGGAGACCGGTCGGGAGCTTAGAACTTGTACCGGCTGAGGTGTTGCGTTGCTGTTGGGAGATACCCGGTTGGGGGAATCCCACTAGCAGACGGTAAGTCCGCGCCGGATCGCGTTAAACAGCGAGGGAAATATCACCGCCACCTTCCAAGCAAAAACATGCACTACACTTTCGGGAATAATGACCCTGTTACTTGACGTGCCCGGAATCACTATAAATAATCATTCAATCAACCGAGCTGACTTTTAATTTAATTTTTTTCAAGTATACAAATCATTTAATGGAACGTTAAGGTCAAAAGTAGCTGATGCTCTCACACGATTTTTTTTTTTGTTTGTTTAATCTCCACAGCTTTATCTGAACATTTGAGCATCTCACGTGCAGCACTAGTGCTGAAAATTGAACTTTTAGCACGCAGTGTATGCCGTGAAATAACCGCTTTTACTAATAACTGTCTAAGCGTATTGTACGGCACATAGCGCTCATCAACCAAAACGATCTCGGTTGGATATAATTTTCCACTATCAGCTTGGTTTATAAACGTCATCCGCGTGCGTTATCTGTTCGTGCAGTGATGTTAATAACTATAACATGAAAAAGCTCGCAGGAGGCCGTGCCATTCTACTCGCCGTATTCGCGCGAACGTGGCGTCCCTCGTTCCCCGTCCACTGGAGGGCGGAAGCCTCGAGTCCCCGAGTCCCGAGGCGGTTAAGTTACTGGGTCACCGGCCGCCATCGAGGTGCTGCATTGATTAGCCTTAACGAGCAATTAATTACTTGCCACTGTACCTCGGGGGTTCGCGCTGCCGCAGGGGGCCCTTGTGGAGGGTACGGCCCTGCTGAGCGTTGCTTCCGTCAGAGCTAGCATTTAGTTCGTTGACCTCAAATTGAAAAAATAAAAAAAAAACGATTAAAAGTTTCTTATTAAACTTTCTCACTACTTAATAGTCGTATATCAATGTTATTCCGATGCCCAGAGAACATTAACGCAACGGCTCAATGAGGCAGAAATTGCAAAATAATTGAAGAAAAATTATATACATTTAAAATATATTTATGTATTTGGCGTTTACAGTCAACTGTCAGATTTACCGGCTACCCAACGATATCCCTCGTGATTAGGTCTACTTTAATTCCCACGCTTCCGTCAGAGCTATCATTTAGTACATTGACCTCAAATTGAAAAATAAAAAGACCATTAAAGGTTTCTTATTAACCTTTTCACTACTCAATAGTCGTATATCAATGTTATTCCGATGCCCAGAGAACATTAACACAACGGCTCAATTAGGCAGAAATTGCAAAATAATTGAAGGAAAATTATATACATTTAAAATATAAAGTATTTATGTATTTGGCGTTTAGAGTCAACTGTCAAATTTACCGTCTAGCCAACGGTATCCCTCGTGATTAGGTCTACTGTAATTCCCACGTTTGGGAAGTGGGAGTGGGATGTGGCGAACATGACGCCTTCCCTTCACAGTGACTAGCAAACGCCGCCTGCCTCGGCCTGTCTTCGTCACATAGCTACGGAAACGGTGACGAATTTAAAGTAAAGCTATATTTTTTTAATTTACCTCGACCGCGAATCGAACCCGAGATCACATCAAGGGAAGAATGTTCGCTATCCTTGAAGCATTTAAGAAATAATGCTACATGCAGGTAGCAACATATTATAATTATTTTCTGCGTAATAAATCATTTTCATTTTTCAGGACTTATCCTTGGCGATCCGTAAATGTCGCTGATCATGAGGTAATATTGTGAACATTTTCTGTAGTCATTCTTTCCACAGGGACACTTATAACCTTTTGTTTATTTTTTTAAACTACTTCAAATTTCACAATGTTACTCTGAATGTACAACTGTCATCTACATCGATAGATACTAAAATAAGATTTCAAAGAGTTTGTAGGCAGACCTGACTATAAGAGGATGTCCGAGTTCCTAGGTAGCAATTACTCATAGCGATGGTTTCGAATTATTTGGGAAACATCCGATGGGTTTTGAAAGGAAAAACTATCACTAAGGACTAAGAATGATTATAATAAAATTAATATTAATAATGTAATGTCTTCTAATATATTAAATGTATTAATATTTTAAATTTACCATTCCCTGCGCCTAGCTCTCTTTCTCATTATATTACAAGTAGTTCTTTATAGGTAAGGGTATTTAACATGTCTAATTTTTTTTTCGATTAAATGAATTGCATTTATGTAGAGAAAACTGTCCATTATTTTTTTAGGTGGTTCTATAGCCTACACTCTCAATTTGAACTATGGCAACTTACTAGTTTATTAAATTTAAAAATCTTCCAATTTCAAAATCCAAACGAAAGATTTATTTACAGTGATAACATCAATGAGAATAGAATTTTTACACAACTGGTAACTAAAAACCCAACGCCTTTCAACATGTCCAGGTTTCGTTTATGCTTCAGAAGTCTATCTTTCAAGACATTAAACTTTTTTTTTGTTTTTTTTTTTTTGTTTTTGAGGCGTCGAACTTTCATCCGTTCAGCGAGATGTCGGCCTCTTATCTGATTGTTGATTTCGTTCTTCAGTATATCTCGTCCGTCTCCATAGTATCCAACCTATGTCTTCGTCTCAAGTAGGTGGTTTATGTAGACACTTCGATGTAATATATTAATATTGGTGTAAGTAGACTAGAAAATTATTTCATGGTCAGACGGAATGAGTGATGACTTGAGTATCGCTACGTAAATAAGGTATCATTGAATTGAAATAAATAAATAAATAGGTTCCTATACCTATTCAAAAACAAATTGAATACTGATATGGTCATCTTTGTAATGTTATTAATAAATATTTACCACATTAGATTATATTATGAAGTTATTACTTTTTAATATCAGCTAATTGCAGATATTTTAAGATATATAATGAAATGGAATGTATGTTACAAGAGTAATGAATTTTCTATATTTCAATTTTCTTTCTTTTCCATCCTGCAATTATCGACAGAAATACATCATCAATCTCTGTGTTAATGTTTATTAAATGCAAAGAATTCCTTCTGGTAGTAGCATTTTTAAGCTTGTGTGCATTTTTCTGTTGCAGGATGAGTGCAGGAGATTGAAGAGTGTTTCAAGCGAGTTGTACGCGCGATTGAAGTCTGAACCGAAGAGTAATGTTTCACACAGAGTGGAAAAAAGTGCCGTTAATTTTGAACTGGACATCGAATTGGTAGATCCACTAAATGGTGATGTGAGTTTGCCAAGAACTGCGGTAACAAACAATTACTAGAGAACTAAAACCGAGGCCTATATAACCATCATTCAGTAACATTCCCTTATTTCAGCCGGAAGCACGTTCACAGGGCTGCGAAAAATCCCGTTAGAGTGCACCACCCCCTTGTAAGGAAATTTTAAAATTTTGAACATTCTTTTAACTCTTCTTCTCTTCGATGCACAGCGCCGACAGCGCTCAGCCTGTTTTAAGATTAGTGGCGTGACGTGTGTAATCAGTTCGTGAGGTTGTCATCTCGCCATAAGCTGGTGAAGACCGTTCACAAACACGCCTGTCGTTCGTGCGTTCTTAGATTCGATACTTTTTTGTCCCGTGCGCATTAATTGGAGGAAAAGACTGCAGTTTAACTTCCAAATCCTTTCCTAAATCTTCTTATTTAATGTACTACATGTAATGTATTTTGTTGACATATTCCTAAGAAACGTTTCGTAGTAAAACGATTCCTATGTAGTTACATTACTATATAAACTATACATAATTGACGTTTACTAGATATTTTGTGCCATATTATGTGACTTTGTAATGTTAATATATTTCATACAGATAATCATATTGTATATAGCATATATTTATTGTTACTTATCAAGGAGTTAATCATTGTACTGACACGTACATACGAGAAATACCAGGTCTTTTATACTCAAGCCCTCTTTCTTGTATGTACAGCTCGTGTAATAGATCACTCAGTTGTTTCAATGACCGCTGAGGTGTAATCTGAGCCCCCATCTCACTAGTTACTAGTATTATGGTTACATTTTTGCGGTCATTACACCATGCACTGTAAATGTTATTCTGTAAAATATTTTTGTAAGAAATTGTAACACTTAACATGATTCCATGCTCTTTTGTGTGCTTCAAATGATACCGAAGCAGAAATGTGAAGTTCATTTTAAAATGTATATTTTAGCGAGTACTTACAAATGTTATGTTCTCTTTGTTGTCCTATACTGTGCGAGAAGTCAATACACTAGTGATTTCCGTAATAAACTGATATAACATGAGAACGACTTTTTTGTACCTTTCCCGTAACCTATAGATATCACCAAACACACACACTTGCGTCCCTTCATACAAAATTTCAAGTGCTTTAATATTATGTAAACATTGTTGTAGCAATAAATATTACAACTAAGTGGAACAGTTGAAAAACTCAGTTGAAAAAAAAAACATTTGAAAAACAAAATTGAACGGTTGTTTAGACTAGGAATAATATCTGAAGACTAAATGAATGCTTTTTTGCAATTTTTAGTTGTTTAAATTTTGAGGTAGTAAGTTTCAGTTATTAAAAACGGTTTACCAATAAAGTTGACTGAGTTTCTAGTTAACGTTACACTGCACAGATGATTCAGAAATGCTCTGGAACCTCTAAATGTCGAATGGCGATTTTCCCATTCCGGAAGACACGACAAACATACTGTCCCTAGGATAATAAACAATGAGGGGACATCTGAGTTGTTACCTTTAATGTATGACAAGGTAATCATAGGATGTAATCCTCTCCACTAAAACCTTCAAATCAGGGGTGTCCAACTTCCAAGGCCTAAAGGGCCATAACTAACACATTTAATATGGTTACTGTCTATATTTTCATTGCTAGGGCAATTAACACCTGACTTCACAATACTTTTTATCTTAGTAGTTTTTTCTCGGCTGCTCTGAAACAAACGTGAACCATGCGTGATATCAGGCCATACCATGCATAACGCAGCGCAACACATTGAGGTGAATTGACTTGAAGATCTTTTACATGCAAGTAAATCTACTAAACATGGGACAGCCGGCTTTACTTCCCCTCCGAAGGAAGGAGTACGAAGGATTTTTTTCGCCCTTAAAAATCCACGGCTTCGATCGGGTTTGAACCCGCCTACTTAGGTACAACAGCACGATAGAGTAACCGTCAATGATGAGTGATGATGAATTTGAAAAAATATTCCTTAAGTCTAATCATACTACTATTTTTACATAAAGAAAGTGATCATCCTGGCAGAGCCCGTACTCTAGGTGCATGATGTTCTCTCCCGGCATGTATGCAAGGGACTTTCACTTTCAACTAATAACCTTTCGCGAACCACAATTATTGGTACCGAGGGCTGTCTGCGGCACGCTCACTACCTGTTGGACAACCCTGTTTCCAATACACGATCTGGATACGATACAACAGCAGTCTTTCGACCTACACTATTGCAAGGAAAGGGTGGGACAGGAGCATTTAGTAGCAGCTTCCAGCGCTTCTGCTGATCCACGGTAGAGAGAAATGATGGTGAGTCGTAGCCAGATTGTGTTTAAAGGCAAAGTGAATATTTGGAGTTATATTATAATAAGAAAGAAGTTTGCGTGATCTGGACTGTCCGGATGACGCCGCGTCGAAGGCTGTGTTGCCGACGTTTAAACCGCCTTGTCGTCTTCCTCAGAGCTGGTATGCTGAGGAAGATCACGACAAAATAGTCGAAACGTCGGCAACACAGCCTTCGACGCGGCGTCACCCGGACAGCCCAGATCACGCACATGACTCTGGCCGCGGAAGCCTACGACTTCAAGAAAGAAGTTTATTTAATCAAGTAAGTAAAAGGGTTTCAAAGATTTTGAAAAGAGAAGAGATGAGACTTGCAGGTTTGTATTTAGAGGGATTACGCTGATTTTTTCTATTCTAAAAGTGGTATTATAATAGCATCTTTCCAGCCATTTCGAAAATAACTTACTTCAATATGCAGTTCTGCAATACGATGAAGTTATTTTCGAAATGACTGGAAAGCTGCAATTGTAATTTGTAGCTCTTACTTCAATATGCAATTCTGCAATACGATTAAGAGCTATAATGGTTCTTTTATCAAACGATTTTATTGTTTTATTATTAATATTACCGAAACCAGGTATTTTTTTAAACTTTTATATATTTTTTGAGTTTAGGAACGACAGATAAATTTTTGTTGTCGAGAATCATCATACACGTGTTCTTTTGAATGCGCTGAGATTAATTTATTAATGATTTATTGAAAATCTGATTGACTCAGTTTGAAATGCTAATTGTAAGTACTGAATTTTGTACCTATCAAGACTGCTTTATTTGCCTATGTGAGGCTGTCCTGTAAGACCAAAGGGTAATAAATTTATTCCTATTTATTTTTTGTAATTAAATCTTTGAAATTAAATTAAATGTTTACTTATTTCCCCCCACTCTCACGGAAGTAAAGTGCTATCCTATTCATACTACTGTGCTATAAAACCACACCCTGTGACAACCAACCCCTGGTATAGTTTTTATGACTTTTAACGACTCTAAAAGTTCGACAGTCAAACATTCACGAATAAAATAGTGCCACTATGTGTCCTAGTAAATATAATTTTCACAATAACAATCACACTTTCCAATATTAAAATGTGTTTGTGTAAAAGAAAATTAAAAACGATCAATTCGTTTCAACCAATTCCGGTCTTCCTTAATCATGCGTCATTTATTGTTGCTTTTAGGGCTTTTTATCCAGCCGACAGCCTGTTACCCCGATATGACGCATATTCGACCTTACACTACACACCAACACACCTACGGGATCCTTTGATCTGGGATCTACAGATCGCATGGCCCTTCGTGATGACATATACATGAGAGACAAAAGACAAACAACCATTACCAAGACGGAAGTCGTACCCGCGACCCTTCGGACCGAAGCGCTGAGTAGGTACACGCTCTTGGCCATTCAGATCGGCATTTATTGTTAATAACTTAAACTTTTAGTATTTCTAGTAGATACTAATACATCGAAATATAAATTTGAATTGGCGGTGGCGATGGTGTGACGGTTAGCGAACCGGACTGTTATACCCAAGCTCGCGGGTTCAAACCCGATCGTAGCCGTGGATTTTTAGGGCGACAAAATCCTTCGTACGCCTTCCTTCGGAGGGGAAGTAAAGCCGGCTGTCCCATGTTCGTAGATTTACTTGCATGTAAAAGATCCTCAAGCCTAAATGACGCCTCTGAGCTAAATTCAAATCGCCTGTTTCTCGCCCAATACCTCCTTTCTCTGCTAGTTGATGAAAGGAGCGTAGCGAAATTTGCGTGGTCAGACGGAAGAGCGGGCCTGATGGCCCGAGTCTCGCCACGTAAAATAAGGCAAATTCAATTCAAATTAATGTTTTACAGTGTTTGTGTGTAATGTTTTACAGTGTTTTACAGTGTAATGTTTTACAGTTTTACAGTTCACAATAAAAATATATGAACAAAAAACACAATACATAATGGACAAGATGATCACGAAATGAAATAACCAATCGCAACCTACAAGAAGGAGGAGTTTTTTCTTGACAATAATCGATTAGCTGTATTCTATTTCTTATTGACAGACAAAACAGTCATTTTTAATTTGCATTCAGACAAGAGCAAAGTAATGACAACATTTTGTAGATGTTCCACGCTCGGGCACAATAAAAGCCAGCAATAAAACGAAATTAGAGTCAAAGCGGAGTAAATAAAGACATGTGAATTATTGGTCAGTAATAAAGAAAATCGGACTCAAAGCCGAAAATGAACTTGAAAAAATACGTTTCATGTTCAATATGTTTAAATATGTCGGAGAATGAAAATTAGCAGTAATTAATTTACGAACTGGCATGATAGGGGTATCGTGGCTGCTGAATGGACAAGAGATGCCGTCTTTAATTTATACTCAGCAAGGTCAGGTAGGTACATGTATTCTCTGGATCCAGAAGTTGTAAGGAAATGGCGGTGCTGCTTCCACTAAGAATATGATCAAATTACAACAATAGAGCTCAAGTAAAACTGTATGTCAATTATGTTTTCCTGCTTCAATCGTATTATTTCTTTTTTTTTATACAATCAGTCTGTACTTTGGCACAACAGCTCCGAAAGGAGACAAGGCCGTACGGCTAAAGTTTGAGGGGTTCGTGTGGTTGTATATCTTTACGCCGTTTTCTCGTCTTCTCAACCTAAAAAGTGAGCTTTCTTATGGGCACTCAGCACTAGATCCTGGGGCATTGCGAGTAAAATCTTTTCTCGGCCTGGAACCCCGTCTCGCGTCAACATAGCGATCACGCTAACCATTGATCTACCGATGCTTGTCATAATTATTAAGCAAAAATATTCACACCTGACATTGTAAGTGAAGTATGGTAAATTGGATGAATAAAATGTATTCATTTACATAAACTCATAACATTTAATGTTGTCTGGGTTTACCTATATTTTTTTTTGTTTCATCCCATTCGAAAGAAACTTAGTTTACATTGTTTTTGGAGTAAATTTAATGGTGAACATACTCTGCTAGTTATACATAACAGGATTTGTTTCGACATACAGTACTTTCTCACATTATTTTTCACTGCTTCGAAATATTATTCTACATTAATCTGCAAAAGTGTTTAAGCCAGCCAAAGCTTTTTCCGCACCGAGATTCGAACACCAGTTCAGTCCTAACTCGTCATGCGTCTTATCCATATGCGAAAAATTGCCCTAACTGACGACCTCGGGGCGACGCTTAAATATTTGATTGAAACAAATCCACATTTTCAACACGCAATTTTCGAAATTTCAGAAAAATAAACGGAAATGAGACCACCCCCATCAATTAAAGAGCCTCTTGGTTCATCCATTGATATGAAATTAAAGAAACACTTATAATCGTTTTTTGTTTGTTTGTTGTTGTTGTTTTTTTGAGAAATGTTCTTCTTATAATTTGCATTAATTTCAACAACAACGCACATGAAAACGTTTCCTTTTTTCATACGATTGTTCGTGACCTGCTTAATGTGCAGATATCTCGCCATTATTTTTTCGTCTTACGTATTTTTTCTTATGTTTTTCGTCTTTCTTTTTCCTCTTTCCACTTGCGTGTTTCGTCATTCGTTTTTCGTCTTAGATTTTTTGATTTAGATTTAGATTTTTCGCTTTTCGTCTTTCGTTTTCGTCTCTCGTTTTGTCTTTCGTCTTTCGTTTTTCGTCTTTCGTCTTTCGTTTATCGTTTTTCGTCTTTCGTCTCTCGTCTTTCATTTTCGTCTTTTGTTTTTCCTCTTTCCTCTTGCGTGTTTCGTCATTCCTTTTACGTCTTTCGAATTACGTTTTTCGTCTTTCGTTTATCGTATATTTTTTTAATTTTTGAATTTAATTGTTTTGTAAACTATTATATTTTTTGTTTATTCCGCTTTTTGTGTTTCTAATCCTTCGTCGTTTGTCGTCTTCCGCGTTTCGTCGTTCGTCGAACATGGTACGACGTTCTACGTTCGTTCCTCGTTCGTTGTTCGTCATTCGTCGTACGCCGATCGACATATCTCGTCCGTCGCAAGTCGCTCATCGCTTGTGGTTCGTCGTACGTCGTTCGAATTTTTATTTTTTCGTATTTTCTTCTTTACGTTTTTGATCTGTTGTTCGTTTTCATCCTTCGTCCCTTGTCAATCGTCGTTCATCGTTTTTCGTTCGCAATTGATCATTCGTTTTTACTTTTCGATATTTTTCTTAACTTTTATATTTTTAAATTTTTTTATATTTTTCAAAATTATATATTTTTTTATTTTTTTATTTTTTGAATTTTTATAATTTTCGATTGTTTATATTTTTTGAATTTTTATATCTTTCGATTTTTATATTTTTTGATTTTTAATATTTTCGAATTTTTATATTTTTCGAATTTTTATATTTTTTGATTTTTACAATTTTCGAATTTCTACATTTCTCTTTTTTTAATTTTTTTATCTATTTATCCGTCATTTGTCTTTAGTCTCGTTCGTTCTTCTTTCGACTTTCGTCTTGATTTTTTCTTCGTTCGACATTCGTAGTTATTCGTTCATCGTTTGTCGTTTATCGTTTCTTCTTCTTTGATTGTCATTCGTTGCTCGTCGCTTGCCGTTCATCTTTTTTTTATCGTTGCTCGTTACAGGTCGCTGATTTAATGAAGCTTAATTTCGTGTCTCGTTTGTTTCAAATTTTTACTTTTCGATATTTTTTCTTAAATTGATATTTTTCGAAGTTTTATTTTTTTGAATTTTTATATTTTTTTAATTTTTATATTTTTCGAATTTTTATATCTTTCGATTTTTATATTTTTTGATTTTTTATACTTTTCGAATTTTTATATTTTTCGATTTTTATATTTTTTATTTTTTATACTTTTCCAATTTTTATATTTTTCGAATTTTTATAATTTTCGAATTTCTACATTTTTTCATTTTTTATCTATTTATCCGTCGTTTGTCTTTAGTCTCGTTCAATCTTCTTTCGACTTTCGTCTTGATTTTTTCTTCGTTGAACATTTGTAGTTATTCGTTCATCGTTTGTCGTTTATCGTTTCTTCATCTTTGATTGTCATTCGTTGCTCGTGGCTTGTCGTTCATCGTTTTTTCACGTTGCTCGTTACAGGTCGCTGATTTCATGAAGCTTTATTTTGTGTTTCGTTTGTTTCGAATTTTTACTTTTCGATATTTTTTCTTAAATTTATATTTTTCGAAGTTTTATTTTTTTGAATTCTTTAACTTTTAGAATCTTTATATTTATCGATTTTTATATTTTTTGATTTTTATAATTTTCGAATTTTTATATTTTTTAATTTTTCTATTTTCCGAATTTTTATATTTTTTGAATTTTTATATTTTTATAATTTTTATAGTTTTTGAATTTAGTCTTCTTTTTTCCTGTTGATTCTTTCGTCATTCGACTCTCGTCGCTCGTCTTTCGTACGTCTTCGTGTTTAAACGCTCGTGTCTCGTCTTTCGTCTTTCACTTTCGTATCGTCTTTCGTGTTGTCTTCTTTTCGTCTTTCATTTTCCGTGCTTCGTCGATCTATGCTCGACGTTCATTTGTCGCTCGTTGGGCTTCGTTCGTCCAAATTAGCAAAATTTTGAAACTCAATTTTTCAAAATTTATATTTTTCAAAATTAATATTTTTCAAAATTTATATTTTTTAATTTTTTATTTTTATATTTTTCGAAATTTATATTTTTTTTAATTTTTATATTTTTTGAATTTTAATATTTTTTGTATTTTTGTACTTTTGATTTTTAATATTTTTTGATTTTTTATATTTTTGATTTCTATTATTTTTTATTTTTATATTTTTATAGTTTTTATAGACTATTTTTTGATTTTTATATTTTTCGAGTTTTTATATTTTTCGATTTTTATATTTTTTGATTTTTTATAACTTTCGAATTTTTATATTTTTCGAATTTTTATATTTTTATAATTTTTAAAGTTTTTGAATTTAGTCCTTTTTTCCTGTTGACTCTTTGGTCATTCGACTCTCGTTGCTCGTCTTTCGTACGTATTCGTGTTTAAACGCTCGTGTCTCGTCGTTCGCCTTTCACTTTCGTGTCGTCTTTCGTGTTGTCTTCTTTTCGTCCTTCATTTTCCTTGCTTCGTCGATCTATGCTCGACGTTCATTTGTCGCTCGTCGTTCTTCGTTCGTCAAAATTTGTAAAATTTTGAAACTCAATTTTTCAAAATTTATATTTTTTAAAATTTATATTTTTTAATTTGTTATATTTTTTGATTTTCATATTTTTCGAAATTTATATTTTTTGAATTTTTATATTTTTTGAATTTTGATATTTTTGATTTTTTATATTTTTTGATTTTTATATTATTCGAAATTTATATTTTTTTAATTTTTATATTTTTTTATTTTTTATATTTTTTGAATTTTTATATTTTTTGAATTTTTATATTTTTTGAATTTTTATATTTTTTGAATTTTTATATTTTTTGATTTTTTATATTTTTATAGTTTTTGAATTTAGTCTTCTTTTTTCCTGTTGACTCTTTCGTCATTCGACTCTGGTCGCTCGTCTTTCGTATGTCTTCGTGTTTAAACGCTCGTGTCTCGTCATTCGTCTTTCACTTTCGTGTCGTCTTTCGTGTTGTCATCTTTTCGTCCTTCATTTTCCGTGCATCGTCGATCTATGCTCGACGTTCATTTGTCGCTCGTCGTTCTTCGTTCGTCAAAATTTGTAAAATTTTGAAACAATTTTTCGAAATTTATATTTTTCAAATTTTTATAATTTTTAATTTTTATATTTTTTGATTTCTTATATTTTTCGAAATTTATATTTTTTGAATTTTTATATTTTTTGAATTTTTATATTTTACGAATTTTTATTTTTTCGATTTTTATATTTTTTAAATTTTTATATTTTTTGATTTTTATATTTTTCGAGTTTTTTAATTTTTCGATTTTTATATCTTTTAAATTTTTATTTTTTTCGAATTTTTATGTTTCGATTTTTATATTTTTCAAATTTTTATAGTTTTTGAATTTTAATATTTTTCGATTTTTATATTTTTCGAATTTTTATGTTTCGATTTTATATTTTTCAAATTTTTATAGTTTTCGAAATTTATTATTTTTCGATTTTAATATTTTTCGAATTTTTATATTTTTTGATTTTTATATTTTTCGAATATTTATACTTTTGATTTTTATATTTTTCGATTTTTCATATTTTTCGATTTTTTATATTTTTTGATTTTTTATATTTTTCGATATTTTATGTTTTTCGATTTTTTATATTTTTCGATTTCTATATTTTTCGATTTTTTATATTTTTCGATTTTTATATTTTCGAATTTTTGTATTTTTCGTTTTTTCAAATTTTTAGAATTTTCTTTTCTTTTGTCTCATCATGTCTCATCTTCCTTCGTAATTCGCTCGTCGTTCGTAGCCAGTCGCTGGTCGCCTGTCAGTAGTCGCTCATTACGTCGCGTCGTTATGTCGCACGTATAATGGCTTGTTGCTCGTTCGTATGCGTCTTTCGTTATTCGTCGTTGGTTAATATTTTTCTTTTTTCAAAATTTTAGATTTTTGATTTTTTTTGAAATTTATATTTTTGAAATTTTATATTTTTCGATTTTTTATATTTTTCGTTTTTCTATATTTTTCGATTTTTTACATTTTTCGTTTTTTTTACATTTTTCGATTTTTTATATTTTTCGATTTTTTATATTTTTCGATTTTTTATATTTTTTAATTTTTATATTATTCGTTTTTTCAAAACTATAGAATTTTCTTTTCTTTTGTCTGATCATGTCTCACCTTCCTTTGTACTTCGCTCGTCGTTCGTAGCCAGTCGCTGGTCGCTTGTCACTCGTCGTTCGTCGTTACGTCGCGTCGTTATGTCGCACGTCAATAATGGCTTGTTGCTCGTTCGTATGCCTTTCGTTGTTCGTCATTCGTTAATATTTTTCTTTTTTCAAAATTCTAAATTTTTAATTTTTTTGGAATTTATATTTTTGAATTTTTTACTTTTCGATTTTTTATATTTTTTGATTTTTTATATTTTTCGATTTTTTATAATTTTTTATATTTTTTGATTTTTTATATTTTTTGAAATTTATATTTTTCGAATTTTTATATTTTTTGAATTTTAATGTTTTTGATTTTTTAAATTTTTATAATTTTTAATCGAGACACGACGAGACGAGGCGATGCGAGACGAGACGAGACGAGACGAGACGAGACGAGAAGAGACGAGACGAGACGAGACGAGCCGAGACGAGACGAGACGTGACGTGACGAGACGAGACGATACAAGAAGAGACGAGACGTGACGTGACGAGACGAGACGAGACAAGATAGTTAATATTTTTTGATTTTTTATATTTTTTGATTTTTTAAATTTTTATAATTTTTAAACGAGATGAGACGAGGCGAGACGAGACGAGACAAGACGGGACGGCACGGGACGAGACGAGACGGGACAGGACAGGACGGGTCGGGACGGGACGGGACGGGACGGGACGAGACGAGACGAGACGAGACGAGACGTGACGTGACGTGCCGTGACGAGACGAGACGAGACGACACGAGACAAGACGTGACGCGACGTGACGTGACGAGACGAAACGAGACGAGGCGAAACGAGACAAGACGCGACGAGACGAGACTTTTTACATTTTTTGATTTTTTATATTTTCGATTTTTTATATTTTTCAAAATTTATATTTTTCGAATTTTTATATTTTTTGAATTTTTATATTTTTTTAAATTTTTTAAATTTTAATAATTAACCGACGAGACGAGACGATGCGAGGCAAACCAAACGAGACGAGACGAGACGAGAAGAGACGTGACATGGTGAAACGATATAAGACGAGACGCGACGAGACGTGACGTGCCGTGACGAGACGAGACGAGACGACACGAGACGAGACGTGACGTGACGTGACGAGACGAAACGACACGAGGCGAAACGAGACAAGACGCGACGATACGAGACTTTTTACTTTTTTTGATTTTTTATATTTTCGATTTTTTATATTTTTCGAAATTTATGTTTTTCAAATTTTTATATTTTTTGAATTTTTATATTTTTTAAATTTTTTAAATTTTAATAATTTTCCGACGAGACGAGACGATGCGAGGCAAACCAAACGAGACGAGACGAGACGAGAAGAGACGTGACGTGGTGAAACGAAATAAGACGAGACGCGACGAGACGAGACGAGACGAGACGTGACGTGACGTGACGTGTCGAGACGAGACAAGATTAGACGAGACGAGGCGAAACGAGGAAAAATGAGACGCGACGCGACGCGATGAGACGAGACGAGACGTGACAAGACGAGACGAGACGAGTCGAGACTATTTATATTTTTTGATTTTTTATATTTTTTAATTTTTTATATTTTTTGATTTTTAATATTTTTCATTTTTTATATTTTTCGAAATTTAAATTTCACAAAATTTATATTTATTGAAATTTTATATTTTTTGAATTTTTATGTTTTGAATTTTTATATTTTTTGAATTTTAATATTTTTGATTTTTTAAATTTTTATAATTTTTAGACAAGACAAGACGAGACGAGGCGAGGCGAGGCCAGGCGAGACGAGATGAAACGGGACGGGACGGGACGAGACGAGACGAGACGAGACGGGACGAGACGAGGCGAAACGAGACCCGACGCAACGAGACAAGACGAGATAGGACTTAAAATTTTTAGATTTTTTAATTTTTTTTATTTTTATATTTTCTGATTTTTTTATATTTTTTATTTTTTATATTTATTTTATTTTTTATATTTTTTGATTTTTTATATTTCTTTGATTTTTATATTTTTGATTTTTTATATTTTTCGATATTTATATTTTTCGAATTTTTATATTTTTTTATTTTTAATATTTTTTTGATATTTAAAATTTTTATAATTTTTAGACGAGATGAGACGAAACGAGGCGAGGCGACGCGAGACGAGACTAGACGAGACGAGACAAAACGAGACGAGACGAGCCGAGATGAGACGAGACGAGACTTTTTATATTGTTTGATTTTTTATATTTTTTGATTTTTTATAATTTGATTTTTTATATTTTTTCATTTTTTATATTATTTGAATTTTTATATTTTTGAATTTTTATATTTTGTGAATTTTTATATTTTATGAATTTTAATATTTTTATTTTTTAAATTTTTATAATTTCTAGACAAGACGAGGCGAGGCGAGGCCAGGCGAGACAGGACGAGACGGGACGGGACGGGACGAGACGAGACGGGACGAAACGAGACGAGACAAGACTTAATATTTTTTGATTATTTATATTTTTTGATTTTTTATATTTTTGATTTTTTATATTTTTTGATTTTTTAAAATTTTATAATTTTTATACGAGACGAGGCGAGGCGAAACAAAACGAGACGAGCCGAGATGAGACGAGACGAGACTTTTTATATTTTTTGATTATTTATATTTTTGATTTTTTATATTTTTTGATTTTTTTGATTTTTTATATTTTTTGAAATTTATATTTTACGAAATTTATATTTTTTGAATTTTTATATTTTTTGTTTTTTATATTTTTTGAATTTTTATATTTTTTGAAATTTAATATTTTTATTTTTTAAATTTTTATAATTTTTAGACAAGACGAGACGAGGCGAGGCGAGGCCAGACGAGACAAGACGGGACGGGACGGGACGAGACGAGACCAGACGGGACGAAACGAGACAAGACGAGACGAGGCGGGACGAGACGAGGCGAAACGAGACGCGACGCGACGAGACGAGACGAGACAAGACCTAATATTTTTTATTATTTATATTTTTTTAATTTTTAATTTTTTGATTTTTTATATTTTTTGATTTTTATATTTTTTAATTTTTTATATTTTTTGTTTTTTATACTTTTTGAGTTTTTATATTTTTTGATTTTTTATAATTTTTGATTTTTTATATTTTTTGAATTTTTAAATTTTTTGATTTTTTATATTTTTTGATTTTTAATATTTTTCGAAATTTGTATTATTCGATTTTTTATATTTTTTGAATTTTAATATTTTTGATTTTTTAAATTTTTATAATTTTTAGACGAGACGAGATGAGGCGAAGCGAGGCGAGGCGATGCGAGGCGAGGGGAGGCGAGACAAGACGAGACGAGACGAGACGTGACGTGACGTGACGAGACGTGACGAGATGTGACGAGACGAGACGGGACGGGACAAATGAGACGAGACGTGACGTGACGTGACGTGACGAGACGAGACGAGACGAGACGAGAGGAGACGAGAGGAGGTGAGACGAGACGATTCGAGCCGAAACGAGACGAGACGAAATGAGAAAAGACGAGACGAGGCGAAACTAGGCGAAACGAGACGAGACTTAATATTTTTTATATTTTTTTTAAATTTTTTATAAATTTTAGACGAGACGAAGTGAGACGAGGCGAGGCGAGACGAGACGGGACGGGACGGGACGAGACGAGACGAGACAGGACGGGACGGGTCGGGACGGGACGAAACGAGACGAGACGTGACGTGACGTGACGAGACGACACGACACGAGACGAGACGTGACGTGACGAGACGAAACGAGACGAGGCGAAACGAGACGCGACGAGACAAGACTTTTTACATTTTTGATTTTTCATATTTTTCGATTTTTTATATTTTTCGAAATTTATATTTTTCGAATTTTTATATTTTTTGAATTTATATATTTTTTAATTTTTTAAATATTAATAATTTTCCGACGAGACGAGACGATGCGAGGCGAGGCGAAACGAGACGAGACGAGACGGGACGGAACGAGACGAGACGAGACGAGACAGGACGGGACGAGACGAGATGTGACGAGACGAGACGAGACGAGACGTGACGAGACGAGACGGGACGAGACAAACGAGACGAGACGTGACGTGACGAGACGAGACGAGACGAGACGAGACGAGACGAGGCGAGACGAGATGAGAAGAGACGAGACGAGGCGAAACGAGGCGAAACGAGACGAGACTTAATATTTTTTGATTTTTTAAATTTTTTGATTTTTTATAGTTTTTGATTTTTTATATTTTTTAACTTTTTATATTTTTGATATTTTTTGAAATTTTATATTTTTTGATTTTTTATATTTTTCGAAATTTATATTTTTTGAATTTTTATATTTTTTTAATTTTTATGTTTTGAATTTTTATATTTTTTGAATTTCAATATTTTTGATTTTTTAAATTTTTATAATTTTTAGACAAGACGAGACGAGGCGAGGCCAGGCAAGACGAGATGAGACGGGACGGGAGGAGACGGGACGAGACGAGACGAGACGAGACGAGGCGAGACGGGACGAGACGCGGCGAAACGAGACCGGATGCAACGAAACGAGACAAAACAAGACTTTTAAAATTTTTAAATTTATTAATTTTTTTGATTTTTTATAACTTTCGATTTTTAAATTTTTTGATTTTTTATATTTTTTGATTTTTTATATTTTTTGATTTTTATATTTCTCGATATTTATATTTTTCGAATTTTTATTATTTTGATTTTTTATATTTTTTGATTTTTAATATATTTTGATTTTTTAAATTATTATAATTTTTAGCCGATACGAGACTAGACGAGGCGAGGCGAGACGAGACGAGACTAGACGGGACGGGACGCGACGGGACGGGACGAGACGAGACGAGACGTGACGTGACGTGATGTGACGTGACGTGACGAGACGTGACGAGACGAGACGAAAATGACGTGACGGGACGTGACGAGACGAGACGAGACGTGACACGACGTGACGTGACGTAACGAGACGAAACGAGACGAGACGAGACGTGACGTGACGTGATGTGACGAGACGTGACGAGACGAGACGAGACAAGAAATGACGTGACGAGATGAGACGAGACGGGACGGGACGTAACGAGACGAGACGAGACGTGACATGACGTGACGTGACGTAACGGGACGAAACGAGACGAGACGAGACGGGGCGGTACGAGACAAGACGAGGCGAGACGAGACGTGACGAGACGAGACGTGACGTGACGTGGCGTGACGTTTTGTGACGTGACGTGACGTGACGAAACGATACGAGACGAGACGAAACGAGACGAGACGTGACGTGCCGTGCCGTGCCGTGCCGTGACGTGACGCGACGAGACGAGACGAAATAAGACGAGACAAGGCGAAACGAGGCGAAACGAGGCAAAACGAGACGAGACGCGACGTGACGAGACGAGACGAGACAAAACTTTTTATAAATTTCTATTTTTTATATCTTTTGTTTTTTATATTTTTTGATTTTTTATATTTTTTGATTTTTTATATTTTTTCATTTTTTTATATTTTTTGTTTTTTCATACTTTTTGATTTTTATATTTTTTGATTTTTTATAATTTTCGAAATTTAAATTTTACGAAATTTATATTTTTGAATTATTATATTTTTTGAATTTTTAAGGTTTTTATTTTTATATTTTTTGAATTTTAATATTTTTGATTTTTTAAATTTTTATAATTTTTAGACAAGACGAGACGAGGCGAGGCCAGGCGAGACGAGACGAGATGAGACGGGTCGGGAGGGGACGGGACGGGACGAGATGAGGCGGGACGGGACGAGACGAGACGAGGCGAAACGAGACGCGACGCAACGAGACGAGACGAGACAAGACTTTTAAAATTTTAAGATTTTTTAAATTTTTGATTTATTTTTTTTTGATTTTTTATATTTTTTATTTTTTGATTTTTTGATTTTTTATATTTTTCAAAATTTAAATTTTCGAATTTTTATATTTTTTTGATTTTTAATATTTTTTGATTTTTTAAATTTTTATAATTTTTAGACGAGACGAAACGAGGCGAGGCGAGGCGAGGTGAGACGAGACTAGACGAGAGGGACGAGACAAAGCGACATGAGACGAGCCGAGATGAGACGAGACGAGACTTTTTATATTTTTTGAATTTTTTATATTTTTTGATTTTTTATATTTTTTGATTTTTTTTGATTTTTATATTTTTGTTTTTTTTATATTTTTGGATTTTTTATATTTTGGAAATTTATATTTTACGAAATTTATAGTCTTTAAATTTTTATATTTTTTGAATTTTTATATTTTTTGAATTTTTAAATTTTTGGAATTTTAATATTTTTAAATTTTTGATAATTTTTAGACGAGACGAGACGAGGCGAGGCGAGGAGAGGCGATGCGAAGCGAGGGAGACGAGACGAGACGGGAAGGGACGGGACGGGACGAGCCGGGACGGGACGAGACGAGACGAGACAAGACTTTTAATATTTTTTGACTTTTTATATTTCTCAATTTTTATATTTTTTGAATTTTTATATTTTTTGATTTTTTATATTTTTTATTTTTGAAATTTTTTGATTTTTTATATTTTTTGATTTTTTATATTTTTTGATATTTTATATTTTTTGATTTTTTATATTTTTTGATTTTTTATATTTTTCGAAATTAATATTTTTCGAATTTTTATACTTTGTAATTTTAATACTTTTTATTTTTTAAATTATTATAATTTTTAGATGAGACGAGACGAAACGAGGCGAGACGAGACTAGACGGGTCGGGGCGGGACAGGACGAGACGAGACGTGACGTGAGGTGACGAGACGTGACGAGACGAGACGAGAAGAGACGTGACGTGACGTGACGTCACGTGACGAGACGAGACAAGACGTGACGACACGAGATGAGACGAGACGAGGCAAAACGAGGCGAAACGAGACGAGTCGCACCGAGACGAGACAAGACTTTTTATTTTTTTTATATTTTTTTGATTTTTTATATTTTTTGATTTTTTTAATTTTTATAATTTTTAGACGAGACGAGGTGAGACGAGGCGAGACGAGACGAGACGGGACAGGACTTGACGGGTCTGGACGGGACGAAACGAGACGAGACGTGACGTGACGTGCCGTGACGAGACGAGACGACACGACACGAGACGAGACGAGACGAGACGAGACGTGACGTGACGAGACGAAACGAGACGAGACGAGGCGAAACGAGACGCGACGCGACGAGACAAGACTTTTTACATTTTTTATTTTTCATATTTTTCGATTTTTATATTTTTCGAAATTTATATTTTTCGAATTTTTATATTATTTTAATTTTAATATTTTTTAATTTTTTAAATATTAATAATTTTCCGACGAGACGAGACGATGCGAGGCGAGGCGAGGCGAAACGAGACGAGACGAGACGGGACGGAACGAGACGAGACGAGACGAGACAGGACGGGACGACACGAGACGTGACGAGACGAGACGTGACGTGCCGTGCCGTGACGAGACGTGACGAGACGAGACGTGACGTGACGAGACGGGACGGGACAAACGAGACGAGACGTGACGTGACGTGACGAGACGAGAGGAGACGTGACGAGATGAGACGAGACGAGACGAGGCGAAACGAGACGAGATGAAAAGAGACGAGACAGGGCGAAACGAGGCGAAACGAGACGAGACTTAATATTTTTTGATTTTTTATATTTTTTGATTTTTTATAGTTTTTGATTTTTTATATTTTTTAATTTTTTATATTTCTGATTTTTTATATTTTTTGAAACTTCATATTTTTTGATTTTTTATATTTTTCGAAATTTAAATTTTTCGAAATTTATATTTTTTGAATTTTTATATTTTTTTTTAATTTTTGTTTTGAATTTTTATATTTTTTGAATTTTAATATTTTTGATTTTTTAAATTTTTATAATTTTTAGACAGGACGAGACGAGACGAGGCGAGGCGAGGCCAGGCAAGACGAGATGAGACGGGACGAGACGAGACGAGAAGAGACGAGACGGGACGAGACGCGGCGAAACGAGACCCGACGCAACGAAACGAGACAAAACAAGACTTTTAAAATTTTTAGATTTATTAAATTTTTTGATTTTTTATAATTTTCGATTTTTATATTTCTTGATTTTTTATATTTTTTGATTTTTTATATTTTTTGATTTTTATATTTCTCGATATTTATATTTTTCGAATTTTTATTTTTTTTATTTTTTAAATTTTTTGATTTTTTATATTTTTCGAAATTAATATTATTCGAATTTTTATATTTTTTGATTTTTAATATATTTTGATTTTTTAAATTATTATAATTTTTAGCCGATACGAGACTAGACGAGGCGAGACGAGACGAGACTAGACGGGACGGGACGGGACGAGACGAGACGAGACGTGACGTGACGTGATTGGACGTGACGTGACGTGACATGACATGACGTGACGAGACGTGACGAAACGAGACGAGACGAGAAATGACGTGACGAGATGAGACGAGACGGGACGGGACGTGACGAGACGAGACGTGACACGACGTGACGTGACGTAACGAGACGAAACGAGACGAAACGAGACGAGACGAGACGAGACGAGACGCGACGAGACGAGACGAGACGTGACGTGACGTGATGTTTCGAGACGAGACGAGACAAGACGTGACGACACGAGATGAGACAAGACGAGGCGAAACGAGACGAGTCGCGACGAGACGAGAAAAAACTTATATTTTTTAATTTTTTATATTTTTTGATTTTTTATATTTTTTGATTTTTTATTTTTTTTATTTTTTATATTTTTTATTATTTATTTTTTTAATTGTTATAATTTTTGATTTTTTATATTTTTTATTATTTATATTTTTGGGTGTTTTATAATTTTTGATTTTATATATTTTTTATATTTTTTGATTTTTTATATTTTTTTGATTTTTTAAATTTTTTTAATTTTCGGACGAGACGAGACGAGGCGAGACGAGACGAGACGGGACGGGACGGGACGAGACGAGACGAGACGAGACGAGACGTGACGTTCCGTGTCGTGCCGTGACGTGACGTGACGTGACGAGACGAGACGAAATGAGACGAGACGAAACGAGGCGAAACGAGACGAGACGCGACGTGACGAGACGAGACAAAACTTTTTATATTTTTCTATTTTTTATATTTTTTGTTTTTTATATTTTTTGATTTTTTATATTTTTTGAATTTTTATAATTTTCGAAATTTAAATTTTTCGAAATTTACATTTTTGGATTTTAATATTTTTTGAATTTTTATGTTTTGAATTTTTATATTTTTTGAATTTTAATATTTTTGATTTTTTAAATTTTTATAATTTTTAGACAAGACGAGACGAGGCGAGGCCAGGCGAGACGAGACGAGATGAGACGGGTCGGGACGGGACGGGACAGGACGAGACGAGGCGGGACGGGACGAGACGAGACGAGGCGAAACGAGACGCGACGCAACGAGACGAGACGAGACAAGACTTAAAATTTTAAGATTTTTTAAATTTTTGATTTGTTTTTTTTTATTTTTTTTATTTTTGATTTTTTTATATTTTTGATTTTTTATATTTTTTGATTTTTTATATTTTTCAAAATTGAAATTTTCGAATTTTTATATTTTTTTGATTTTTTATTTTTTTTTGATTTTTTAAATTTTTATAATTTTTAGACGAGACGAAACGAGGCGAGGCGAGGCGAGACGAGACTAGACGAGACGAGACGAGACAAAGCGACACGAGACGAGCCGAGATGAGACGAGCCGAGACTTTTTATAATTTTTGACTTTTTTATATTTTTTGATTTTTTATATTTTTTGATTTTTTTTTGATTTTTTATATTTTTTGTTTTTTTATATTTTTGGATTTTTTATATTTTTGGAAATTTATATTTTACGAAATTTATAGTCTGAAATTTTATATTTTTTGAATTTTTATATTTTTTTAAATTTTTGATAATTTTTAGACGAGACGAGACGAGGCGACGCGAGGCGACGCGAGGCGAGGCGATGCGAGGCGAGGCGAGACGAGACGGGAAGGGACGGGACGGGACGGGACGAGACAAGACTTTTAATATTTTTTTGACTTTTTATATTTCTTAAATTTTATATTTTTGGATTTTTTATATTTTTTGATTTTTTATATTTTTTTGATATTTTTTGATTTTTTATATTTTTTGATATTTTATATTTTTTGATTTTTTATATTTTTCGAATTTTTATACTTTGTGATTTTAATATTTTTTGATTTTTTAAATTATTATAATTTTTAGACGAGACGAGCCGAAACGAGGCGAGGCGAGACGAGACTAGACGAGACGGGACGGGACGGGATGAGACGAGACGAGACGAGACGTGACGTGAGGTGACGAGACGTGACGAGACGAGACGAGAAGAGACGTGACGTGACGTGACGTGACGAGACGAGACGAGACGTGACGGGACGGGACGAGAAAAGACGAGACGAGACGCGACGAGACGAGACGAGACGTGACGTGACGCGGCGTTACGTGACGAGACGAAACGAGACGAGACAAGACGCGACGCGACGCAACGAGACGAGACGAGACGTGATGTGACGTGACGTGACGTGTCGAGACGAGACAAGAGGAGACGACACGAGATGAGACGAGACGAGGCGATACGAGGCGAAAAGAGACGAGACGCGACGAGACTAGACGAGACTTTTTATATTTTTTTATTTTTATATTTTTTAATTTTTTATATTTTTTGATTTTTGATATTTTTTGATTTTTTAATATTTTTTGATTAATTATATTTTTGTTTTTTTATATTTTTTGAATTTTTATAATTTTTGATTTTTATATTTTTTTATTTTTTATATTTTTTTACTTTTAATTTTTTTATTTTTTATATTTTTTTAATTTTAATATTTTTTATTTTTTAAATTTTTATAAGTTTTAGACGAGAAGAGGCGAAGCGAGGCGAGGCGATTCGAGGCGAGGCGAGGCGAGACAAGAGGAGACGAGAGGAGACAAGAGGAGACGAGACGAGACGTGACGAGACGAGACGGGACGGGACAAGACGAGACGAGACGAGACGTGACGTGACGTGACGAGACGAGACGAGACGAGATGAGACGAGACGAGACGAGGCGAAACGAGACGTGACGAGACGAGAAGAGACGAGGCAAGGCGAAACGAGGCTAAACGAGACGAGACTTAATATATTTTGATTTTTTATAGTTTTTGATTTTTTAAACTTTATAATTTTCAGACGAGACGTGACGTGACGTGACGTGACGTGACGAGACGAGACGAGACGAAATGAGACGAGACGAGGAGAAACGAGGCGAAACGAGACGCGACGCGACGAGACGAGACGAGACAAAACTTTTTATATTTTTTGATATTTTATATTTTTTTATTTTTTATATTTTTTGATTTTTTATATTTTTTGATTTTTTATATTTTTTGAAATTTTTTGATTTTTTATATTTTTTGTTTTTTATATTTTTTATTTTTTATATTTTTCGAAATTAATATTTTTTCGAATTTTTATATTTTTTTATTTTTTATATTTTTTATTTTTTATAATTTTTAGACGAGACGAGACGAACCGAGGCGAGGCGAGGCGAGACGAAACTAGACGAGACGAGACGAGCCGAGATGAGACGAGACGAGACGAGACTTTTTATATTTTTGGCCTTTTTTATATTTCTTGATTTTTTGTATTTTTTGATTTTTTATATTTTTTGATTTTTTATATTTTTCGAAATTTATATTTTACGAAATGTATATTTTTTGAATTTTTATATTTTTTGAATTTTTATATTTTTTGAATTTTTATATTTTTTGAATTTTTATATTTTTTGAATTTTAATATTTTTATTTTTTAAATTTTTATAATTTTTTGACGAGACGAGACGAGGCGAGGCGAGGCGAGGCGAGACGGGACGGGACGGGACGAGACGAGACGAGGCGAAACGAGACGCGACGAGCCGAGACGAGACAAGACAAAACTTTTAATATTTTTCGACTTTTTAAATTTTTTAATTTTTATATTTTTTGATTTCTTATAATTTTTGATTTTTTATATTTTTTGATTTTTTATATTTTTTGATTTTTTATATTTTTTGATTTTTTATATTTTTTGATTTTTTATATTTTTTGATTTTTTATATTTTTTGAATTTTTATATTTTTTGAATTTTAATATTTTTATTTTTTTAATTTTTGTAATCTTTTGACGAGACGATACGAGACTTGACGAGACGAGGCGATGCAGGCGAGGCGAGGCAAAGCGAGGCGAGGCGAGACGAGACGAGACGAGACGGGACTGGACGGGACGAGACGAGACGTGGCGAAACGAGACGCGACGAGACGAGACGAGACGACAAGTCTTTTAATATTTTTGACTTTTTATATCTTTTTAAATTTTATATTTTTTGATTTTTTATATTTTTGATTTTTTATTATTTTTTTATTTTTTATATTTTTTTATTTTTTATATTTTTCAAAATTAATATTTTTCGAATTTTTATACTTTTTGATTTTTAATATTTTTTTATTTTTTAAATTATTATAATTTTTAGACAGAACGAGGCGAGGCGAGACGAGACTAGACGGTACGGGACGGGACGGGACGGGACGAGACGAGACGAGACTTTTTATATTTTTTGACTTTTTATATTTTTTTATTTTTTATATTTCTTGATTTTTTATATTTTTTGAATTTTTATATTTTTGTATTTTTTATTTTTTTGAAATTGATATTTTACGAAATTTATATTTTTTGAATTTTTATATTTTTGAATATTTATATTTTTTGAATTTTTATATTTTTTGAATTTTAATATTTTTATTTTTTGAATTTTTATAATCTTTTGACGAGACGAGACGAGGCGATGCAGGCGAGGCGAGGCAAAGCGAGGCGAGACGAGACGAGACGTGACGGGACGGGACTGGACGAGACGAGACGTGGCGAAACGAGACGCGACGAGACGAGACGAGACGACAAGACTTTTAATATTTTTGACTTTTTATATCTTTTTAAATTTTATATTTTTTGATTTTTTATATTTTTTACTTTTTATTATTTTTTTATTTTTTATATTTTTTTATTTTTTATATTTTTCAAAATTAATATTTTTCGAATTTTTATACTTTTTGATTTTTAATATTTTTTTATTTTTTAAATTATTATAATTTTTAGACAGAACGAGGCGAGGCGAGACGAGACTAGACGGTACGGGACGGGACGGGACCGGACGAGACGAGACGAGACGAGACAAGACTTTTAATATTTTTTGACTTTTCATATTTCTTAATTTTTATATTTTTTGATTTTTTATATTTTTTGATATTTTATATTTTTTAATTTTTGATATTTTTTGATTTTTTATATTTTTTAATTTTTTATGTTTCGAAATTATTATTTTTCGAATTTTTATACTTTTCGATTTTTAATATTTTTTTATTTTTTAAATTATTATAATTTTTAGACAGAACGAGGCGAGACGAGACTAGACGGTACGGGACGGGACGGGACGGGACGAGACGAGACGAGACGAGACGTGACGTGACGTGACGTTACGTGACGAGACGTGACGAGACGAGACTTGACGAGACCAGACGAGACAAGACGAGACGAGACGTGACGTCACGTGACGAGACGAGACGAGACGGGACGAGACGTGACGAGACGAGACGTGACGTGACAAGACTAAACGAAACGAAACGAGACGGCACGGGACGAGACAAGACGAGACGAGACGAGACGTGACGAGACGAGACGAGACGAGACGTGACGTGACGTGACGTGACGCGACGAGACGAGACGAGACGTGACGTGACGTGTCGAGACGAGACGAGACAAGACGAGAGGAGACGTGTTGAGACGAGACGAAGCGAAACGAGGCGAAACGAGACGAGACGCGACCAGACGAGACGAGACGAGACTTTCTATATATTTTGATTTTTTATATTTTTACTTTTTTATAATTTTTGATTTTTTATATTTTTTGATTTTTTATATTTTTTGATTTTTTATGTTTTTTGATTTTTTATATTTTTCGAAATTAATATTTTTCGAATTTTTATACTTTTCGATTTTTAATATTTTTGATTTTTTAAATTATTATAATTTTTAGACGAGACGAGACTAGACGGGACGGGACGGGACGGGACGAGACGAGACGAGACGTGATGTGACGTGACGAGACGTGACGAGACGAGACGAGACGGGACGGGACTAGACAAGACGAGACGTGACGAGACGTGACGCGGCGTGACGTGACGAGACGAAACGAGACGAGACAAGACGCGACGCGACGAGACGAGACGTGATGTGACGTGACGTGACGTGACGTGACGTGTCGAGACGAGACGAGACGAGAAGAGACGAGACAAGACGAGACGACACGAGATGAGACGAGACGAGGCGAAACGAGGCGAAAAGAGACGAGACGCGACGAGACGAGACGAGACTTTATATTTTTTGATTTTTTATATTTTTTATTTTTTTATATTTTTTGACTTTTTATATTTTTTGATTTTTTATATTTTTTGATTTTTTATATTTTTTGAATTTTAATATTTTTGATTTTTTAAATTTTTATAATTTTTAGACGAGACGAGGCGAAGCGAGGCGAGGCGATTCGAGGCGAGGCGAGGCGAGACAATACGAGACGAGACGAGACGTGACGAGACGAGACGGGACGGGACGGGACAAAACGAGACGAGACGAGACGAGACGAGACGTGACGTGACGAGACGAGACGAGATGAGACGAGACGAGGCGAAACGAGACGTGACGGGACGAGAAGAGACGAGACGAGGCGAAACGAGGCTAAACGAGACGAGACTTAATTTTTTTTTGATTTTTTATATTTTTTGATTTTTTAAATTTTTATAATTTTCAGACGAGACGAGTCGTGGCGAGGCGAGGCCAGGCGATTCGAGGCGAGGCGAGACGAGACGCGACGGCACGAGACGAGATGAGACGAGACGAGACGTGACATGACGTGACGTGACGTGACGAGACGTGACGAGACGAGACGAAATGAGACGAGACGAGGCGAAACGAGGCGAAACGAGACGAGACGCGACGCGACGAGACGAGACGAGACAAAACTTTTTATAATTTTTGATATTTTATATTTTATGGTTTTTTATATTTTTTGATTTTTTATATTTTCCGAAATTTAAATTTTACGAAATTTATATTTTTTGAATTTTTATATTTTTTGAATTTTTATGTTTTGAATTTTTATATTTTTTGAATTTTAATTTTTTTGATTTTTTAAATTTTTATAATTTTTAGACAAGACGAGACGAGGCGAGGCGAGGCCAGGCGAGACGAGACGAGATGAGACGGGACGGGACGGGACGAGACGAGACGTGACGAGACGAGGCGAAACGAGACGCGACGCAACGAGACGAGACGAGACGCGACTTTTAAAATTTTTAGATTTTTTAAATTTTTGATTTATTATATTTTTTATTTATTAATTTTTTTGATTTTTTGTATTTTTTTGATTTTTTATATTTTTTGATTTTTTATATTTTTCGAAATTTTTATTTTTCGAATTTTTATATTTTTTATCTTTTATATTTTTGATTTTTTATAATTTTTAGACGAGACGAAACGAAACGAGGCGAGGCGAGGCGAGACGAGACTAGACGAGACGAGACGAGCCGAGCCGAGATGAGACGAGACGAGACGAGACTTTTTATATTTTTTTGACTTTTTATATTTTTTGACTTTTTATATTTTTTTATTTTTTTTATTTTTGTTTTTTTTTATTTTTTGATTTTTTATTTTTTCGAAATTTATATTTTACGAAATTTATATTTTTTGAATTTTTATATTTTTTGAATTTTAATATTTTTATTTTTTAAATTTTTATAATCTTTTGACGAGACGAGACGAGGCGAGGCAGGCGAGGCGAGGCAAAGCGAGGCGAGGCGAGACGAGACGAGACGGGACGGGACGGGAAGAGACGAGACGTGGCGAAACGAGACGCGACGAGACGAGACGAGACTACAAGACTTTTAATATTTTTTGACTTTTTATATCTTTTTAATTTTTATATTTTTTGATTTTTTATATTTTTGATACTTTATTTTTTTTTTATTTTTTATATTTTTTTTATTTTTTATATTTTTCAAAATTAATATTTTTCGAATTTTTATACTTTTTGATTTTTAATATTTTTTTATTTTTTAAATTATTATAATTTTTAGACAGAACGAGGCGAGGCGAGACGAGACTAGACGGTACGGTACGGTACGGGACGGGACGGGACGGGACGAGACGAGACGAGACGAGACCAGACGAGACAAGACGAGACGAGACGTGACGTCACGTGACGAGACGAGACGGGACGAGACGTGACGTGACGAGACTAGACGAAACGAGACGAGACGGGACGGGACGGGACGAGACAAGACGAGACGAGACAAGACGTGACGAGACGAAACGAGACGTGACGTGACGTGACGCGACGAGACGAGACGAGACGAGACGGGACGGGACGGGACGGGACGAGACAAGACGAGACGAGACGAGACGAGACAAGACGTGACGAGACGAGACGAGACGAGACGTGACGTGACGTGACGCGACGAGATGAGACGAGATGAGACGTGACGTGACGTGACGTGTCGAGACGAGACGAGACAGGACGAGAGGACACGAGATGAGACGAGACGAGGCGAAACGAGGCGAAACGAGACGAGACGCGACGAGACGAGACGAGACGATACTTTCTATATATTTTTATTTTTTATATTTTTTAATTTTTTATAATTTTTGATTTTTTATATTTTTTGATTTTTTATATTTTTGATTTTTTATGTTTTTTGATTTTTTATATTTTTCGAAATTAATATTTTTCGAATTTTTATACTTTTTGATTTTTAATATTTTTTGATTTTTTAAATTATTATAATTTTTAGACAGAACGAAACGAGGCAAGGCGAGACGAGACTAGACGGTACGGGACGGGACGGGACGAGACGAGACGAGACGTGACGTGACGTGACGTGACGAGACGTGACGAGATGAGACGAGACGAGACGAGACGAGACCAGACGAGACAAGACGAGACGTGACGTGACGTGACGTGACGTCACGTGACGTCACGTGACGAGACGAGACATGACGGGACGGGACGTGACGTGACGAGACGAGACGTGACGTGACGTGACGTGACGAGACGAAACGAGACGAAACGAGACTCGACGAGACGAGACGAGACGTGACGTGAGGTGACGTGTCGAGACGAGACGAGACGAGACAAGACGAGACGACTCGAGATGAGACGAGACGAGGCGAAACGAGACGAGACGCGACGAGACGAGACGAGACGTGACGAGACGAGACGTGACGTGGCGAAACGAGACGAGACGCGACGAGACGAGACAAGACGATACGAGACGTGATGTGACGTGACGTGACGTGTCGAGACGAGACGAGATGAGACCAGACGAGGCGAAACGTGGCGAAACGAGACGAGATGCGACGCGTCGAGACGAGACGAGACGTGACGAGACGAGACGAGACTATTTATATTTTTTGATTTGTTATATTTTTTATTTTTTGTGTTTTTTGATTTTTATATTTTTTAATTTTTTATATTTTTGATATTTTTATATTTTAGATGAGACGACGAGACTAGACGCGACGCGACGAGACGAGACGAGACGCGACGCGACGTGACGTGACGTGACGTGTCGAGACGAGACGAGACGAGACAAGACGAGACGACACGAGATGAGACGAGACGAGGCGAAACGAGGCGAAAAGAGACGAGACGCGACGAGACGAGACGAGACTTTATATTTTTTGATTTTTTATATTTTTTATTTTTTTATATTTTTTGACTTTTTATATTTTTTGATTTTTTATATTTTTTGATTTTTTATATTTTTTGAATTTTAATATTTTTGATTTTTTAAATTTTTATAATTTTTAGACGAGACGAGGCGAAGCGAGGCGAGGCGATTCGAGGCGAGGCGAGGCGAGACAATACGAGACGAGACGAGACGTGACGAGACGAGACGGGACGGGACGGGACAAAACGAGACGAGACGAGACGAGACGAGACGTGACGTGACGAGACGAGACGAGATGAGACGAGACGAGGCGAAACGAGACGTGACGGGACGAGAAGAGACGAGACGAGGCGAAACGAGGCTAAACGAGACGAGACTTAATTTTTTTTGATTTTTTATATTTTTTGATTTTTTAAATTTTTATAATTTTCAGACGAGACGAGTCGTGGCGAGGCGAGGCCAGGCGATTCGAGGCGAGGCGAGACGAGACGCGACGGCACGAGACGAGATGAGACGAGACGAGACGTGACATGACGTGACGTGACGTGACGAGACGTGACGAGACGAGACGAAATGAGACGAGACGAGGCGAAACGAGGCGAAACGAGACGAGACGCGACGCGACGAGACGAGACGAGACAAAACTTTTTATAATTTTTGATATTTTATATTTTATGGTTTTTTATATTTTTTGATTTTTTATATTTTCCGAAATTTAAATTTTACGAAATTTATATTTTTTGAATTTTTATATCTTTTTGAATTTTTATGTTTTGAATTTTTATATTTTTTGAATTTTAATTTTTTTGATTTTTTAAATTTTTATAATTTTTAGACAAGACGAGACGAGGCGAGGCGAGGCCAGGCGAGACGAGACGAGATGAGACGGGACGGGACGGGACGAGACGAGACGTGACGAGACGAGGCGAAACGAGACGCGACGCAACGAGACGAGACGAGACGCGACTTTTAAAATTTTTAGATTTTTTAAATTTTTGATTTATTATATTTTTTATTTATTATTTTTTTTGATTTTTTGTATTTTTTTTGATTTTTTATATTTTTTGATTTTTTATATTTTTCGAAATTTTTATTTTTCGAATTTTTATATTTTTTATCTTTTATATTTTTGATTTTTTATAATTTTTAGACGAGACGAAACGAAACGAGGCGAGGCGAGGCGAGACGAGACTAGACGAGACGAGCCGAGCCGAGCCGAGATGAGACGAGACGAGACGAGACTTTTTATATTTTTTTGACTTTTTATATTTTTTGACTTTTTATATTTTTTTATTTTTTTTATTTTTGGTTTTTTTTATTTTTTGATTTTTTATTTTTTCGAAATTTATATTTTACGAAATTTATATTTTTTGAATTTTTATATTTTTTGAATTTTAATATTTTTATTTTTTAAATTTTTATAATCTTTTGACGAGACGAGACGAGGCGAGGCAGGCGAGGCGAGGCAAAGCGAGGCGAGGCGAGACGAGACGAGACGGGACGGGACGGGAGGAGACGAGACGTGGCGAAACGAGACGCGACGAGACGAGACTACAAGACTTTTAATATTTTTTGACTTTTTATATCTTTTTAATTTTTATATTTTTTGATTTTTTATATTTTTGATACTTTATTTTTTTTTTATTTTTTATATTTTTTTTATTTTTTATATTTTTCAAAATTAATATTTTTCGAATTTTTATACTTTTTGATTTTTAATATTTTTTTATTTTTTAAATTATTATAATTTTTAGACAGAACGAGGCGAGGCGAGACGAGACTAGACGGTACGGTACGGTACGGGACGGGACGGGACGGGACGAGACGAGACGAGACGAGACCAGACGAGACAAGACGAGACGAGACGAGACGTGACGTCACGTGACGAGACGAGACGGGACGAGACGTGACGTGACGAGACTAGACGAAACGAGACGAGACGGGACGGGACGGGACGAGACAAGACGAGACGAGACAAGACGTGACGAGACGAGACGAGACGTGACGTGACGTGACGCGACGAGACGAGACGAGACGAGACGGGACGGACGGGACGGGACGGGACGAGACAAGACGAGACGAGACGAGACGAGACAAGACGTGACGAGACGAGACGAGACGAGACGAGACGTGACGTGACGTGACGCGACGAGATGAGACGAGATGAGACGTGACGTGACGTGACGTGTCGAGACGAGACGAGACAGGACGAGAGGACACGAGATGAGACGAGACGAGGCGAAACGAGGCGAAACGAGACGAGACGCGACGAGACGAGACGAGACGATACTTTCTATATATTTTTATTTTTTATATTTTTTAATTTTTATAATTTTTGATTTTTTATATTTTTTGATTTTTTATATTTTTGATTTTTTATGTTTTTTGATTTTTTATATTTTTCGAAATTAATATTTTTCGAATTTTTATACTTTTTGATTTTTAATATTTTTTGATTTTTTAAATTATTATAATTTTTAGACAGAACGAAACGAGGCAGAGGCGAGACGAGACTAGACGGTACGGGACGGGACGGGACGAGACGAGACGAGACGTGACGTGACGTGACGTGACGAGACGTGACGAGATGAGACGAGACGAGACGAGACGAGACCAGACGAGACAAGACGAGACGTGACGTGACGTGACGTGACGTCACGTGACGTCACGTGACGAGACGAGACATGACGGGACGGGACGTGACGTGACGAGACGAGACGTGACTGACGTGACGTGACGAGACGGAAACGAGACGAAACGAGACTCGACGAGACGAGACGAGACGTGACGTGAGGTGACGTGTCGAGACGAGGACGAGACGAGACAAGACGAGACGACTCGAGATGAGACGAGACGAGGCGAAACGAGACGAGACGCGACGAGACGAGACGAGACGAGACGAGACGAGACGTGACGTGGCGAAACGAGACGAGACGCGACGAGACGAGACAAGACGATACGAGACGTGATGTGACGTGACGTGACGTGTCGAGACGAGACGAGATGAGACCAGACGAGGCGAAACGTGGCGAAACGAGACGAGATGCGACGCGTCGAGGACGAGACGAGACGTGACGAGACGAGACGAGACTATTTATATTTTTTGATTTGTTATATTTTTTATTTTTTGTGTTTTTTTGATTTTTATATTTTTTAATTTTTTATATTTTTGATATTTTTATATTTTAGATGAGACGACGAGACTAGACGCGACGCGACGAGACGAGACGAGACGCGACGCGACGTGACGTGACGTGACGTGTCGAGACGAGACGAGACGAGACAAGACGAGACGACACGAGATGAGACGAGACGAGGCGAAACGAGGCGAAAAGAGACGAGACGCGACGAGACGAGACGAGACTTTATATTTTTTGATTTTTTATATTTTTTATTTTTTTATATTTTTTGACTTTTTATATTTTTGATTTTTTATATTTTTTGATTTTTTATATTTTTTGAATTTTAATATTTTTGATTTTTTAAATTTTTATAATTTTTAGACGAGACGAGGCGAAGCGAGGCGAGGCGATTCGAGGCGAGGCGAGGGCGAGACAATACGAGACGAGACGAGACGTGACGAGACGAGACGGGACGGGACGGGACAAAACGAGACGAGACGAGACGAGACGAGACGTGACGTGACGAGACGAGACGAGATGAGACGAGACGAGGCGAAACGAGACGTGACGGGACGAGAAGAGACGAGACGAGGCGAAACGAGGCTAAACGAGACGAGACTTAATTTTTTTTTGATTTTTTATATTTTTTGATTTTTTAAATTTTTATAATTTTCAGACGAGACGAGTCGGTGGCGAGGCGAGGCCAGGCGATTCGAGGCGAGGCGAGACGAGACGCGACGGCACGAGACGAGATGAGACGAGACGAGACGTGACATGACGTGACGTTTCGTGACGAGACGTGACGAGACGAGACGAAATGAGACGAGACGAGGCGAAACGAGGCGAAACGAGACGAGACGCGACGCGACGAGACGAGACGAGACAAAACTTTTTATAATTTTTGATATTTTATATTTTATGGTTTTTTATATTTTTTGATTTTTTATATTTTCCGAAATTTAAATTTTACGAAATTTATATTTTTTGAATTTTTATATTTTTTGAATTTTTATGTTTTGAATTTTTATATTTTTTGAATTTTAATTTTTTTGATTTTTTAAATTTTTATAATTTTTAGACAAGACGAGACGAGGCGAGGCGAGGCCAGGCGAGACGAGACGAGATGAGACGGGACGGGACGGGACGAGACGAGACGTGACGAGACGAGGCGAAACGAGACGCGACGCAACGAGACGAGACGAGACGCGACTTTTAAAATTTTTAGATTTTTTAAATTTTTGATTTATTATATTTTTTATTTATTAATTTTTTTGATTTTTTGTATTTTTTTGATTTTTTATATTTTTTGATTTTTTATATTTTTCGAAATTTTTATTTTTCGAATTTTTATATTTTTTATCTTTTATATTTTTGATTTTTTATAATTTTTAGACGAGACGAAACGAAACGAGGCGAGGCGAGGCGAGACGAGACTAGACGAGACGAGCCGAGCCGAGATGAGACGAGACGAGACGAGACTTTTTATATTTTTTTGACTTTTTATATTTTTTGACTTTTTATATTTTTTTATTTTTTTTATTTTTGGTTTTTTTTATTTTTTGATTTTTTATTTTTTCGAAATTTATATTTTACGAAATTTATATTTTTTGAATTTTTATATTTTTTGAATTTTAATATTTTTATTTTTTAAATTTTTATAATCTTTTGACGAGACGAGACGAGGCGAGGCAGGCGAGGCGAGGCAAAGCGAGGCGAGGCGAGACGAGACGAGACGGGACGGGACGGGAGGAGACGAGACGTGGCGAAACGAGACGCGACGAGACGAGACGAGACTACAAGACTTTTAATATTTTTTGACTTTTTATATCTTTTTAATTTTTATATTTTTTGATTTTTTATATTTTTGATACTTTATTTTTTTTATTTTTTATATTTTTTTTATTTTTTATATTTTTCAAAATTAATATTTTTCGAATTTTTATACTTTTTGATTTTTAATATTTTTTTTATTTTTTAAATTATTATAATTTTTAGACAGAACGAGGCGAGGCGAGACGAGACTAGACGGTACGGTACGGTACGGGACGGGACGGGACGGGACGAGACGAGACGAGACGAGACCAGACGAGACAAGACGAGACGAGACGAGACGTGACGTCACGTGACGAGACGAGACGGGACGAGACGTGACGTGACGAGACTAGACGAAACGAGACGAGACGGGACGGGACGGGACGAGACAAGACGAGACGAGACAAGACGTGACGAGACGAGACGAGACGTGACGTGACGTGACGCGACGAGACGAGACGAGACGAGACGAGACGGGACGGGACGGGACGGGACGGGACGAGACAAGACGAGACGAGACGAGACGAGACAAGACGTGACGAGACGAGACGAGACGAGACGAGACGAGACGTGACGTGACGTGACGCGACGAGATGAGACGAGATGAGACGTGACGTGACGTGACGTGTCGAGACGAGACGAGACAGGACGAGAGGACACGAGATGAGACGAGACGAGGCGAAACGAGGCGAAACGAGACGAGACGCGACGAGACGAGACGAGACGATACTTTCTATATATTTTTATTTTTTATATTTTTTAATTTTTTATAATTTTTGATTTTTTATATTTTTTGATTTTTTATATTTTTGATTTTTTATGTTTTTTGATTTTTTATATTTTTCGAAATTAATATTTTTCGAATTTTTATACTTTTTGATTTTTAATATTTTTTGATTTTTAAATTATTATAATTTTTAGACAGAACGAAACGAGGCAAGGCGAGACGAGACTAGACGGTACGGGACGGGACGGGACGAGACGAGACGTGACGTGACGTGACGTGACGAGACGTGACGAGATGAGACGAGACGAGACGAGACGAGACCAGACGAGACAAGACGAGACGTGACGTGACGTGACGTGACGTCACGTGACGTCACGTGACGAGACGAGACATGACGGGACGGGACGTGACGTGACGAGACGAGACGTGACGTGACGTGACGTGACGAGACGAAACGAGACGAAACGAGACTCGACGAGATGAGACGAGACGTGACGTGAGGTGACGTGTCGAGACGAGACGAGACGAGACGAGACAAGACGAGACGACTCGAGATGAGACGAGACGAGGCGAAACGAGACGAGACGCGACGAGACGAGACGAGACAAGTCTTTTTATATTTTTTGATTTCTTATATTTTTTAATTTTTTATATTTTTTATTTTTAAATTTTTTGAATTTTTTTTATTTTTATATATTTCGAAATTTATATCTTTCTAATTTTTATATTTTTTGAATTTTAATATTTTAAATTTTTTAAATTTTTATAATTTTTAGACGAGACGAGTCGAAGCGAGGCGAGGCGATTCGAGGCGAGGCGAGGCGAGAAGAGGCGAGGCGAGACAGGACGAGACGAGACGAAACGTGACGTGCCGTGACGAGACGTGACGAGACGAGACGTGACGAGACGAGACGAGACGGGACGGGACGAACGAGACGAGACGTGACATGACGTTACGAGACGAGAAGAGACGAGACGGGACGAGAGGAGACGAGACGAGATGAGACGAGGCGAGGCGAAACGAGACGAGACGATATGAGAAGGGACGAGATGAGGCGAAACGAGGCGAAACGAGGCGAAACGAGACGAGACTTAATATTTTTTGATTTTTTATATTTTTTGATTTTTTATATTTTTTGATTTTTTATATTTTTTGTTTTTTATATTTTTGATTTTTTATATTTTTTTATTTTTTTATATTTTTTGATTTTTTATATTTTTTGATGTTTTATATTTTTTGTTTTTTTATATTTTTTATTTTTTAAATTTTTATTTTTTTTAAGCGAGACGAGGCGAGACGAGACGAGATGAGACGTGACGAGACGAGACGAGACGGGACGGGACGGGACAAACGAGACGTGACGTGACGTGACGAGACGTGACGAGACGAGACGAGACGAGAGGAGACGAGACGAGACGAGATCAGACAAGACGAGGCGAAACGAGACGAGACGAGATGAGAAGAGACGAGACGAGGCGAAACGACGCGAAACGAGACGAGACATAATATTTTTTGATTTTTATATTTTTTTATTTTTTATATTTTTTGATTTTTTATATTTTTTTGATTTTTTATATTTTTTGAATTTTTATATTTCTTGATTTTTTATATTTTTTGTTTTTTATATTTTTTGGTTTTTTAATTTTTATAATTTTTAATCGAGACGAGACAAGACGAGGCGCGACGAGACGAGACGTGACGAGACGAGACGGGACGGGACGGGACAAACGAGACGTGACGTGACGAGACGAGACAAGAGGAGACGAGACGAGACGAGATGAGACGAGACGAGGCAAAACGAAACGAGACGAGATGAGAAGAGACGAGACGAGGCGAAACGAGGCGAAACGAGACGAGACATAATATTTATTGATTTTTTTGATTGTTTATATTTTTTGATTTTTTATATTTTTTGATTTTTTATATTTTTTCGTTTTTTATATTTTTTGATTTTTTAAATTTTTATAATTTTTAATCGAGACGAGACGAGACGACACAAGACGAGGCGAAACGTGACGCGACGAGACGAGACGAGACAAGACAAGACTTTTAATAATTTTTGACTTTTTATATTTTTTTACTTTTTATATTTTTTTATTTTTTAAATTTTTTTATTTTTTATATTTTTTAATTTTTTATATTTTTTTCATACTTTTTGGTTTTTTATATTTTTTTGATTTTTTATATCTTTCGAAATTTAAATTTTACGAAATTTATATTTTTGAATATTTATATATTTTCAATTTTTATATATTGAATTATTATATTTTTTGAATTTTAATATTTTTGATTTTTTAAATTTTTATAATTTTTAGACAAGATGAGGCGAGGCGAGGCCAGGCGAGACGAGACGAGATGAGACGGGACGGGACGGGACGGGACGAGACGAGGCGGGACGGGACGAGACGAGACAAGGCGAAACGAGACGCGACGCTACGAGACGAGACGAGACGAGACAAGACTTAAAATATTTAGATTTTTTAAATTTTTGATTTATTTTTTTATATTTTATATTCTTTGATTTTTTATATTTTTTGATTTTTTATATTATTTGATTTTTATATTTTTTGATTTTTTATATTTTTCAAAATTTATATTTTACAAATTTTTATATTTTTTGATTTTTAATAATTTTTGATTCTTTAATTTTTTTATAATTTTTAGACGAGACGAAACGAGGCGAGGCGAGGCGAGGCGAGACGAGACGAGACTAGACGAGACGAGACGAGACAAAACGAGACGAGACGAGCCGAGATGAGACGAGACGAGACTTTTTATATTTTTTGATTTTTTATATTTTTTAATTTTTATATTTTTCGAAATTAATATTTTTTGAATTGTTATACTTTTTGATTTTTAATATTTTTTTATTTTTTAAATTATTATAATTTTTAGACAGAACGAGGCAAGGCGAGGCGAGACGAGACTAGACGGTACGGGACGGGACGGTACGGGACGAGACGAGACGTGACGTGACGTGACGAGACGTAACGAGACGAGACGAGACCAGACGAGACAAGACGAGACGAGACGTGACGCGACGTCACGTGACGAGACGAGACGTGACGGGACGAGACGTGACGAGACGAGACGAGACGTGACGTGACGTGACGAGACGAGGCGGGACGGGACGGGACAAACGAGACGTGACGCAACGTGACGAGACGTCACGAGACGAGACGAGACGTGACGTGACGCGGCGTGACGTGACGAGACGAAACGAGACAAGACGAGACGAGACGCGACGAGACGGGACGGGACGGGACGGGACGAGACGTGACGAGACGAGACGAGACGTGACGTGACGTGACGGGACGAGACGAAACGAGACGAGACGAGACGGGACGGGACGAGAAAAGACGAGAAGAGACGTGACGAGACAAGACGAGACGAGACGTGACGTGACGCGGCGTGACGTGACGTGACGAGACGAGACGAAACGAGACGAGACGTGACGAGACGTGACGTGACGTGACGTGACGTGTCGAGACGAGACGAGACAAGACGAGACGACACGATATGACGAGACGAGGCGAAACGAGACAAGACGAGACGAGACGCGACGCGACGAGACGGGACGGGACGGGACGGGACGAGACGTGACGAGACGAGACGAGACGTGACGTGACGTGACGTGACGAGACGAGACGAAACGAGAGTTGACGAGACGGGACGGGACGAGAAAAGACGAGACGAGACGAGACGTGACGAGACAAGACGAGACGAGACGTGACGCGGCGTGACGTGACGTGACGAGACGAGAGGAAACGAGACGAGACGAGACGTGACGTGACGTGACGTGACGTGTCGAGACGAGACAAGACAAGACGAGACGACACGATATGACGAGACGAGGCGAAACGAGACAAGACGAGACGCGACGCGACGAGACGGGACGGGACGGGACGAGAAAACACGAGACGAGACGTGATGTGACGCGGCGTGACGTGACGTGACGTGACGAGACGAAACGAGACGAGACGAGACGAGACGTGACGTGACGTGACGTGACGTGTCGAGACGAGACGAGACAAGACGAGACGACACGATATGACAAGACGAGGCGAAACGAGGCGAAACGAGACGAGACGCGACGAGACGAGACGAGACTTTTTATATTTTTTAATTTTTTATATTTCTTAATTTTTTATATTTTTTAATTTTTTATATTTTTCTAAATTTATATTTTTCGAATTTTTATATTTTTTGTATTTTAATATTTTTGATTTTTTAAATTTTTATAATTTTTAGACGAGACGAGACGAGGCGAGGCGAGGCGATTCGAGGCGAGGCGAGGCGAGAAGAGGCGAGGCGAGACAAGACAAGACGAGACGAGACGAGACGTGACGTGCAGTGACGAGACGTGACGAGACGAGACGAGACGAGACGGGCCGAGACGATACGAGACGGGACGGGACGGGACAAACGAGACGAGACGTGACGTGACGTGACGAGACGAGACGAGAGGAGACGAGACGAGACGAGACGAGACGAGACGAGACAAGACGATACGAGACGTGACGTGACGCGACGTGATGTGTTGAGACGAGACGAGATGAGACCAGACGAGGCGAAACGTTTTTTATATTTTTTGTTTTTTTATATTTTTTGGTTTTTTATATTTTTTGATTTTTTAAATTTTTATAATTTTTAATCGAGACGAGACGAGACAAGACGAGACGAGACGAGACGAGACGTGACGAGACGAGACGGGACGGGACAAACGAGACGAGACGTGACGTGACGTGACGTGACGAGACGAGACGAGACGAGACGAGAGGAGACGAGACGAAATGAGACGAGACGAGGCGAAACGAGACGAGACGAGATGAGAAGAGACGAGACAAGGCGAAACGAGGCGAAACGAGACGAACTTAATATTTTTTGATTTTTATTTTTTTTATTTTTTATATTTTTTAATTTTTATATTTTTTGATTTTTTATATTTTTTGATTTTTTTATTTTTTATATTTTTTTATTTTTTATATTTTCTGTTTTTATATTTTGATTTTTTAAATTTTTATAACTTTTAATCGAGACGAGACAAGACGAGGCGAGACGAGACGAGACGAGAAGGGACGAGACGTGTCGTGACGAGACGAGACGAGATGAGAGGTGACGAGACGAGACAAGATATTTAATATTTTTTGATTTTTTATATTTTTGATTTTCTATATTTTTTGATTTTTTAAATTTTTATAATTTTCAGACGAGGCGAGGTAAGACGAGGCGAAGCGAGACGAAACGAGACGAGACGAGACGGGACAGGACAGGACGAGACGAGACGAGACGAGACAGAACAGGACGGGTCGGGACGGGACGAGACGAGACGAGACGAGACGAGACGTGACGTGACGAGACGAAACGAGACGAGGCGAAACGTGACGCGACGCGACGAGACGAGACGAGACTTTTACATTTTATGATTTTTCATATTTTTCGATTTGTAATATTTTTCGAAATTTATATTTTTCGAATTTTTATATTTTTTTGAATTTTAATATTTTTTAATTTTTTAAATTTTAATAATTTTCCGACGAGACGATGCGAGGCAAGGCGAAACGAGACGAGACGGGACGGAACGAGACGAGACGAGACGAGACAGCACGGGACGAGACGAGACGAGACGTGACGAGACGAGACGTGACGTGGCGAAACGAGACGAGACGCGACGAGACGAGACAAGACGATACGAGACGTGATGTGACGTGACGTGACGTGTCGAGACGAGACGAGATGAGACCAGACGAGGCGAAACGTGGCGAAACGAGACGAGATGCGACGCGTCGAGACGAGACGAGACGTGACGAGACGAGACGAGACTATTTATATTTTTTGATTTGTTATATTTTTTATTTTTTGTGTTTTTTGATTTTTATATTTTTTAATTTTTTATATTTTTGATATTTTTATATTTTAGATGAGACGACGAGACTAGACGCGACGCGACGAGACGAGACGAGACGCGACGCGACGTGACGTGACGTGACGTGTCGAGACGAGACGAGACGAGACAAGACGAGACGACACGAGATGAGACGAGACGAGGCGAAACGAGGCGAAACGAGACGACACGCGACGAGACGAGACGAGACGAGACTTTTTATATTTTTTGATTTTTTATATTTTTTAATTTTTTATATTTTTTGATTTTTTATATTTTTTGATTTTTTATATTTTTTGATTTTTTATATTTTTTGATTTTTATATTTTTTATTTTTTATATTTTTTTATTTTTTATATTTTTCAAAATTAATATTTTTCGAATTTTTATACTTTTTGAATTTTAATATTTTTTGATTTTTTAAATTATTATATTTTTAGACAGAACGAGGCGAGACGATGCGGGGCTAGACGAGACTAGACGGTACGGGACGGGACGGGACGAGACGGGAGGAGACGAGACGAGACGTGACGTGACGTGACGAGACGTGACGAGCCGAGACGAGACGAGACCAGACGAGACAAGACGAGACGAGACGTGACGTGACGTGACGTCACGTGACGAGACGAGACGGGACGGGACGAGACGAGACGTGACGAGACGAACCAGACGATACGTGACGTGACGTGACGTGACGTGACGTGACGAGACGAGACGAAACGAGACGAGACGAGGCGCGACGCGACGAGACGAGACGAGACGTGATGTGGCGTGACGTGTCGAGACGAGACGAGACGAGACAAGACGAGACGACACGAGATGAGACGAGACGAGGCGAAACGAGGCGAAACGAGACGAGACGCGACGAGACGAGACGAGACTTTTTATATTTTTTGATTTTTTATATTTTTTATTTTTTTATATTTTTTGATTTTTAAATTATTTGATTTTTTATATTTTTTGATTTTTTATATTTTTTGATTTTTTATATTTTTCGAAATTTATATTTTTCCAATTTTTATATTTTTTGAATTTTAAAATTTTTGATTTTTTAAATTTTTATAATTTTTAGACGAGACGAGACGAGTCGAAGCGAGGCGACGCGATTCAAGGCGAGGCGAGGCGAGGCGAGAAGAGGCGAGGCGAGACAAAACGAGACGAGACGTGACGAAACGAGACGAGACGAGACGGGAAGAGACGAGACGAGGCGAAACGAGGCTAAACGAGACGATACTTAATATTTTTTGATTTTTTATATTTTTTGATTTTTTATATTTTTTGATTTTTTATATCTTTTGATTCTTTTTATTTTTTGATTTTTTATATTTTTTGATTTTTTATATTTTTCGAAATTTATATTTTTCGAATTTTTATATTGTTTTATGTTTAATATTTTTGATATTTATAATTTTTAATCGAGACGAGACCAAAAGAGGCGAGGCGAGGCGAGACGAGACTAGACGAGACGAGACAAAACGAGACGAGACGAGCCAAGATGAGACGAGACGAGACTTTTTATATTTTTGATTTTTTATATTTTTTGATTTTTTTATTTTTTATTTTTTATTTTTTTTTATTTTTCATATTTTTTTATTTTTTATATTTTTCGGAATTTATATTTTACGAAATTTAAATTTTTTTAATTTTAATATTTTTAATTTTTTAAATTTTTATAATTTTTAGACAAGACGAGACGAGACGAGGCGAGGCCAGTCGAGACGAGACGAGATGAGACGGGACGGGACGGGACGAAACGGGACGAGACGAGACAACACGGGACCAGTCGAGACGAGGCGAAACGAGACGCGGCGAGACGAGACAAGACAAGACTTTTATTATTTTTTGATTTTTATATTTTTTAATTTATATATTTTTTGATTTTTATAATTTTTGATTTTTTATATTTTTTGAGTTTTCATATTTTTTGATTTTTTATTTTTTTTTAATTTTTAGACAAGACGAGACGAGGCCAGGCGAGACGAGACGGGACGGGACGGGACGGGACGGGACGAGACGAGACAACACGGGACGAGACGAGACGAGGCGAAACGAGACGCGACGAGACGAGACGAGACAAGACAAGTCTTTTAATATTTTTTGACATTTTATATTTTTTAATTTTTATATTTTTTGATTTTTTTTTGATTTTTTATTTTTTTTGATTTTTTATATTTTTCGAAATTAATATTTTTCGAATTTTTATATTTTTTGATTTTTATTATTTTTTGATTTTTCAAATTATTATAATTTTTAGACGAAACGAGACGAGACGTGACGTGACGTGACGAGACGAGACTTTTTACATTTTTTGATATTTTATATTTTTCGATTTTTTATATTTTTCGAAATTTATATTTTTCGAATTTTTATATTTTTTAATTTTTAAATTTTTTTTAATATTTTAAATTATAATAATTTTCCGACGAGACGAGACGTTGCGAGGCGAGGCGAAACGAGACGAGACGAGACGGGACGGAACGAGACGATACGGGACGAGACAGGACGGGACGAGACGAGACGAGACGTGACGTGACGTGACGTGGCGAAACGAAACGAGACGAGACGTGACAAGACGAGACGCGACGAGACGAGACGAGACGAGACGTGACGTGATGTGACGTGACGTGTCGAGACGAGACGAGATGAGATGGGACGAGACGAGACAATTTATATTTTTTGATTTTTTATATTTTTTAATGTTTTATATTTTTTGATTTTTTGTAGTTTTTTATTTTTTATATTTTTTCATTTTTTATATTTTTCAAAATTTAAATTTTTCGAAATTTATATTTTTGAATTTTTATATTTTTTTAATTTTTATGTTTTGAATTTTTATATTTTTTGAATTTTAATATTTTTGATTTTTTAAATTTTTATAATTTTTAAACGAGGCGAGGCGAGGCCAGGCGAGACGAGACGAGATGAGACGGGACGGGACGGGACGGGACGGGACGAGACGGGACGGAACGAGACGAGACGAGACGGGACGAGACGAGGCGAAACGAGACCCGACGCAACGAGACGAGACGAGACAAGACTTAAAATTTTTAGATTTTTTAAATTTTTGATTTTTAAATTTTTTGATTTCTTATATTTTTGATTTTTTATATTTTTTGATTTTTTATATTTTTTGATTTTTTTAATTTTTTTGATTTTTTATATTTTTTGATTTTTTATATTTTTCGATATTTATATTTTTGAATTTTAATATTTTTTGAATTTTTATATTTTTGAATTTTTATATTTTTCGTTTTTTTTAAATTTTAGAATTTTCTTTTCTTTTGTGTGTTTTATGTCTCATCTTCCTTCGTACTTGGCTCGTCGTTCGTATCCAGTCGCTGGTCGCTTGTCACTCGTCGTTCGACTTTGGCGCTAGTAGCACGACTCGTTGCTCGTTCGTATGCGTCTTTCGTTGTTTGTTAATATATTTCTTTTTTTTAACAATTTTAGAAATTTTATTTTTTTGAAATTTATATATTTGATTTTTTATATTTTTTGATTTTTTATATTTTTTTATATTTTTCGATTTTTTATATTTTTCGATTTTTTATATTTTTCGATATTTTATATTTTTTGATTTTTTATATTTTTCGATTTTTATATTTTTCGATTTTTTATATTTTTCGATTCTTTATATTTTTTTATTTTTTATATTTTTCGATTTTTTATATTTTTGAATTTTTATATTTTTCGTTTTTTCAAAATTTTAGAATTTTCTGATTTTTTTGTCTCATCATGTCTCATCTTCCTTCGTACTTCGCTTGTCGTTAGAACCCAGTCGCTGGTCGCTTGTCACTCGTCGCTCGTCGTTACGTCGCGTCGTTACGTTGCGTCGTTATGTCGCACGTCAATAATGGCTTGTTGCTCGTTCGTATGCGTCTTTCGTTGTTCGTCGTTCGTTAATATTTTTCTTTTTTCAAAATTCTATATTTTTGATTGTTATTTTTTTTGAAATTTATATCTTTAATTTTTATATTTTTCGATTTTTTATTTTTTTCGATTTTTTTATATTTTTGAATTTTTATATTTTTCGTTTTTTGAAAATTTCAGAATTTTCTTTTCTTTTGTGTGTTTTGTGTCATCTTCCTTCGTAGTTCGCTCGTCGTTCGTAGCCAGTCGCTGGTCACTCGTCGCTCTTCGTTCGTTTGTCGCTAGTCGCACGACAATAACGTTTGTCGCTAGTCGCACGACTCGTTGCTCGTCCGTATGCGTCTTTAGTTGTTCGTTAATATGTTTCCTTTTTCAAAATTTTAGCTTTTTATTTTTTTGAAATTTAAATTTTTGATTTTTTATATTTTTTGATTTTCTATTTTTTTGATTTTTTATATTTTTCGATTTTTTATATTTTTCTAACTTTTATATTTTTGAATTTTTATAGTTTTCGAATTTTTGAATTTTTATATTTTTCGTTTTTTCAAAATTTTAGAATTTTCTTTTCTTTTGTCCCATCATGTCTCATCTTCGTAGTTCGCTCGTCGTTCGTAGCCAGTCGCTGGTCACTCGTCGCTCGTCGTTCGTCGTTTGTCGCTAGTCGCACGACAATAACGTTTGTCGCTAGTCGCACGACTCGTTGCTTGTTCGTATGCGTCTTTCGTTGTTCGTTAATATTTTTCTTTTTTCAAAATTTTAGATTTTTATTATTTTTAAATTTATATTTTCGGTTTTTAATATTTTTTGATTTTTTATATTTTTCGATTTTTTTAATTTTTCGATTTTTTATATTTTTCGATTTTTTATATTTTTGAATTTTTATATTTTTCAAATTTTTATATTTTTGAATTTTTATATTTTTCGTTTTTTCAAAATTTTAGAATTTTCTTTTTTTTTGTCTCATCAAGTCTCATCTTCCTTCGTACTTCGCTCGTCGTTCGTAGCCAGTCGCTGGTCGCTTGTCACTCGTCGCTCGTGGTTACGTCGCGTCGTTACGTCGCGTCGTTATGTCGCACGTCAATAATGGCTTGTTGCTCGTTCGTATGCGTCTTTCGTTGTTCGTCGTTCGTTAATATTTTTCTTTTTTCAAAATTCTAGATTTTTGATTTTTTTGAAATTAATATTTTTGAATTTTAATATTTTTCGATTTTTTATATTTTTTTTTATATTTTTCGAATTTTTATACTTATGAATTTTTATATTTTTTGTTTTTTCAAAATTTTAGAATTTTCTTCTCTTTTGTGTGTTTTATGTCTCATCATGGTGGAGGCAAGCACGTGCAGGGGCGTGAGCGGGGCGGGGAGAGGGCGAGGTGAGTGCGGAGCGAAGGCGGGACGAGGGCGGGACGAGAGAGAAGCGGGGGTGAGGAGAGACGCGGTGCGGGGCGAGGGCGGAGGCAAGCACGTGCAGGGGCGTGGGTGGGGGGGAGGAGGCGGGGGGAGGCGGGTCGCCGAGGGAGCGCGTCGCGGTCGCATGGCCTCGTAAAGCGCCCTCAATTCCATTAGGCCCTTGCCGGCGCCCTCGCCCGCGCCCACGCCCTTTGTGCGCCGCCCACGCCGCCCTCACTTCGCCCCTCGCTGCTTCATTGTCAGCGCGCGCGCCTCTGCGTCTACTTCAAAAGTACCCCGCGATTTGTCTCAGTCTGTTGCAGGTCCAGGTGTCCAGTACAAGGAATACACCACGACATCTAAGTACCATCAGCAATGGAGCAGAAACAGAAATAGTGCAATATTGTTAATGTGTTCTAATTCTATTTTTTCAAAAGAATTTGTATCATATCAGTAGTGTTTTTCATACGAATATTCTACGAAAAAAATATCCTTTTATTGCCTACGCAGTTCCGTGAAAAGAAATATATTTATCTTCATACATTACTATAATCTTGCGAAGAACCAATTGAATCTAATTTTTATTTTGTGCTTGTTAAATTGCAATAAAAATTTTCAGGGAGTTTAAAATAATTATAATAACATGTTGACGTATATACATTAGAGACTCATACCTCGGGGTCGCGAAACACTCATGTTGTAATGAAATGCCCAAGATGCTACACCGAATCACTTCGAAGCATGTAAAGTTGCATACACTGCAGGCGCCATCATGAAGTGCCAGCTATGAGTAATTTCCAGGTAACGATTTCAAAATGCTGAAGTATATTCAGAGGAAAGAAGGGGCACATATTCATTGTAATAATGATATATATATATATATATATATATAATTATTATTATTTACAAATATTAATACAATTATTTACAAATAAATTCAATGGCGTACACATTAGTATTTTAGAAAAAATGTTAGCATTTTCGGCTTTTTTTCCTGACATTCTAGCATGAAATATATCAGTAATCTTTACAAAACTCACTAATCACTTGATTCTTAAATATATTAAACATATTTTCTTCTTCAGTCCCACAAAATAGGGCATATGACTTTCTTTGTACTCAAAAATAACATCATTTAAAAACGGTTCTTACTCTTGCAATGTTTGCTTTATGGCTGTACAATTACGTTTCCGTTTATGTAGTCCATTTTCTTAAATTTATATTTTATTAATCGAATGAAGAATTTTCGTCTCTTATAGAGATTTTCAACTGTTGAGGTATCTTTTAGTACTGATGCATTATATTAGCATACATTAAATCAACTAAATCGATCATTTAGGAATCGATTTCTTTATTGAATTTGGTTTTACTTGAATTCTCTTTGAAGTCCAATTTACAAATACCCCAAAGCAGTGCGATTAGCAAACAATTTTGAGACCCGATTCTTTTTCATTCGTTTTAACTTATTGTCGTTCAAAAAACATTTTGTGATTTCATGTAAAATCTTATACTCACCTGAGTCTCATCAACAAGACCGAAGAATTCCCCGTATTTAAGAAGTCTTCCTTATTTTCCCAACTTACGACCTCGTATTTTGCGTCGGTGCTGGAAGTTCGGAAGGAACCGGAGCCCTCTGGCTGCACATTATTTATGTTCAATTTTCCAGCTGAACGCGCCCCGGATATGCAACCGCGGGCTTCGAAAATGGATGGAGGCACTGTGCGCGTTCAATTACGCAGTGAAGGGCTCCCGCCCCTGCGGAACAGGTACCTTCATCACCTGCAGTTTATGCCCCTCCGCCCTCGCTGCTGCTCGCGCAGCGCTCTAGCATTTTTCCGCTTCGGGGCCACCTTGAGCCACACTTGCGGTATTGAATTGAATTGAATTGAATTTGCCTTATTTTACGTGGCGAGACTCGGGCCATCAGGCCTGCTCTTCCGTCTGACCACGCAAATTTCGCTACGCTCCTTTCACCGACTAGCAGAGAAAGGAGGTATTTCTTGGTCGAGAAACAGGCGATTTTAAATTTAGCTCAGAGGCGTCATTTAGGCTTGAGGATCTTTTACATGCAAGTAAATCTACTAACATGGGACAGCCGGCTTTACTTCCCCTCCGAAGGAAGGCGTACGAAGGATTTTTTCGCCCTGAAAAATCCACGGCTTCGATCGGGTTTGAACCCGCCAACTTGGGTACAACAGTCCAGTACGCTAATCGTTACACCATCCGTTACACCCTAACCGTTACCGCCGCTAAACGCGTCCCGGTAGGACGATAGGACGTGCGGTAGGACGATAGCATACGCGCACGCTTTATTGAGCCGCGTCATACCTCCTCCCACTCATTTGCCAACATTAGTTTAATTAAGATTAAATGATAGCAACGAGGGTTGTAGACAAAATCTGATATCCAGAAAGTCTTAGTTTCCGTTTTATATATCTTATTTCGCATCGTAAAACGAACTACAAATATGATATGAAAATCCTTTTCTCAAAATAACAAAACTCCCCCCTTCTCTAGCAACTAGCGATGCAAAGGCTCACGAATACGGGCGCGGATAATATCAAAGGGGAAGGTAAGAATAAATATGGGAATGAATTTTCAGCGAAATAGTTCAATCGCTTTCCGAAGTAGTCGTGAGAATAACAGAGGGTCATGACTCATACCTTAAATCAAACTAGTTGTGCAAGAGACTACAGAGACTTTTTCATGTTAGTTATTTTCCTAACCTTTTTAGTCCGAACAAGGTACGAAGTAATTATTCTACATATTAGTATCTCTTAAAATTTAAATGTGAGAATGTTAGGATAGTATTCTGCCTCTTACTACACAAAAATTTTGGAGAGTTAAAAACATCAATATTGAAGAAATTTGTATGAAATTTTATAATTATTAATTTCAGTAATCTGCTCATAAAACACGTGTAGCCAGTGTATAGATTTCTATTTAATCACCTGTCAGTCTAATTGTACTCACACCCTATCTCATATTTTTATGTATTAACCTCATCTGGTTGCACCTGTTTCACAGCCGTACACTCTTAAACTGCTTTCTGCCGTTACCTAGCACAGGGCGGCTCCTATGTGTTCTACAACGAAATTTGAGGTTTCTAAAGCTAACAGCACCCAAACAACATTACTCTACCAACACATAAACAAAATTAAAAACAAATTCCAGACAATATAGTGCCGGTTTTCTGAAGTTTTAGCTCTGCGTTTTCTCAAAAGCGTGAGCGCTGATAACTTTAATTTAACGTTAACTTCACCCACTAAAATAGCACAGCTCTGCATCAATGGAACACAGCAGAAAACGGAGGCTTTAGAAAAAAAATTTGTACTAATAAATTTTGTCAAAAATGCAGCTCTCAACAATTTAAAAACAGCAATATGCTGTCTAAGGAGCAAACATGCACAAACCCTTATAAATAAACAAGTGATGCTACAAATGGCACATACTTTCTCGTAGTAATTTTTTTTATTTCTTAGGAGTGGGCTAGCTTTACGGTCTTGCTCCATCCTCTTGGCGGTTGCCATCTATCGCTCCCTAAATAAGTTCTTTTGCAATGTTTTCAATCTTGCGGTTTACTAACGGTAGATAAAAATATTACTTTTTAAATATTAAAGAAGAGTAAAACCTCGCCCAATATAGAAATCTTCGCTGAAAAATGTGGAGCCATTTTTTAAGAAAATATCGTTCAAGCTTTAATGAAAATGCGAAATTTGATGCACTTTTTCATAGGATTCTTTTGTTTTCCAAGAACTTCATTTGAAGTCATTTAAAGAACTTTCACTCACAAATGTAATAATGTATACAAATCGCTGGAAATGCCCATACTATCGGCGTGAAAATATTTCAAAAATAATATATTTGTGTAATTTTTGAAAGAAAACAAAGAACACAGCACAGCTAATTTTATGTCATCTTAAACAGTAAGCGCTATTTGTATGAAAAGTTTGAAGAATCAATTTGAAGCCGGTTTTGAGAATGTGGTTTTTGAGCATCTCCGAGAATGTAGAAATTTGAACTCGTTTTCACAGAAAACTAAATTTTTCAAGAAACTTTATTAGACACCATTTAAAGCACATGTTCTCGTGAATTCAATAATGTGAACACATTCAAGGATATTTTCACTTTTCTCAAAATGGCTCCAGTTTGTTTCCTTAAATTTATTGTAAGAATAGAGTGGAATGCACTTTAAAAGGTGGAAAGTGCTTCATGTAAAATACCCCCAAATATTAATGAATGTTTTTTGAATCATTGAAAGTTTTGACTAGAGCCTGTTCGACAGAGGGGTCTTCAATTTGGTAAAAATGCTCCGGGTGGCTTAGCCGATAGTTGTGTTCACAGACGAACGAACAGACAGACAGACCGACAGACGGATGGTCGGACGTCAATTGGTTTTTCGATATAAATGACATACAAAACAGGAATTCTGGCTACACCACGTGTTAGAGGATTTTATTTTCTTAATTTAGCAATGGCATTTATCCACTTTTTTTTGTTATGAGGGCTAGGAAGTGAATTTTTTCTGTCAAAAAGTCCGCCGTTTTTTGAGCAGCAAAGGGTTGTCCATAGCCGTGAGCACAAAAAATTTAAAAAAAGAATATCCTAAATTTTTAATTTTTCTTTAATTTTGCGTATACGTAGGTAGGTGAAGTGAAATCAGGAAAAACGCTGGAGAAATTCGGAAAGCGCTCCCATTGCAATCAGACTCAGTACGGACGCTCGTGGACTCTCCCGCCATCAACTGGCGTTGGTCTCACATCCCCACGTGACCCAGCGGGACTTTCCAACATGGCGGCGGAACGTACGGGACTTTCCAACATGGCGGCCGCTGTGTTGGAATGCACTGAAGAAGAGCAGCGTGGAGTGATTCGTTTTCTACACACTATAGGCACGAAACCAATAGAAATCCTTCGATGCATTTTGGCACTCTACGAGGATGCATGTGTATCGCAGACTCAGGGTTACGCTTGATGTAAGAAATTCAGCAGCGGTCCAACAAATTTGGCGGACCGACCTCCCGGGCAGCGGCAGTGCAGTGACATCAGTTGATTCATTCATTGTTAGTGATTCCGGCCACGTCAAACACTAAAGTTATTAGTGCCCTAAGTGTAGTGCATGTTTTCCAGGGAAGTGACGGTGGTCTTTTCCAGCTTGATGACGAGATTCGGCGCCGACCTACCGTCGGCACGTCCAGTTTTCTTCAACCAGGTACCTCCCGCCAGTGAGGCACCTGCCCAGTTGGGACGTGCTCTCAGCTCCCGACCGGTCTCCCGGCATGTGTGATTGTGTAATGCATATTAGTTTAAGAGTGTGTAAAAGGTGACGATGTGGTGAGGAATAGGTGGGAAAGATCGTGGTCCGTGGCCCAATTGTTAGGGTACTGCTCCGGCATTCACCTGGTGTTATAATAATAATAATAATAATAATAATAATAATAATAATAATAATAATAATAATAATAATAATAATAATATTTATTTTGGCCACAATTGGCGTCTTTGCCAGGTGGTAGCCAATTCATTACACTATACAATGAAAATTTAAATAATTGAACCATATATACCCCAGCATAGCAAGAAAGCCTCCATTTCACGCGTACACATGTGAAACTCAGACACTCTGTGCACACACCCAAACACGCACGCACCCCGCACAAATACGTATACACACACACGCACACACACACATACATACTTATACACACACATAGCCCTACACTCCACTATATTTTATTTAATTTTTAACATTGGTAATGTCGAATATCACGCTGAATTTCCCTGGAACTGCACTTGACTTCACTAAAAGTAGCTAATAATTTGAAGAAAAAAAAAAAGATAAATATACTATTTGAGACTTCTTAAGCAATTTTTAAAACACTTTACATCCTTGGGAAAGTGCTCCATGACTGTTGTAGGTATTTCGTTCCAATCCCTAATTGTGCGATTTACAAATGAATATTTATCGGTATCAGTTCGCTGCCGTTGAGTTTTTATTTTCCATTTATGACCTTTTCTCTCTATACGTGCAGGACTGTCTAGTCTTCCACTTATTCCCTCCCATGCTGGAGATTTATTATACGCTTTAAACATACAACATAATTTTGCATTCTTCCTGCGGGTACTTAATGATTCGAAATGTGTGTTACGTTCCCTTGCAAACCCTCAATTTATGAATTTCACTGCCCTGTTGGTAGGAGAAGCCACGTAAAAATTCCGATCAGAGCAACCGGCTGCTAGAATTGTCTTGTAGTCAGCGGTTGAATTCCACCTAGGTATATCCTGTTATGTGCAGTGAAGTGCGAATGAATGGGAAGAATGAATGGTTATGTACATAATGAAACTAGTATGAATGATGTGTGAATGTAGAAAAATAATAATAATAACAATTTACCAACAATAAAATATACAAATTACGTAGAATATATAAAATAGAATTACAAAAATGATTTTAGTGTAAGTTAGTAATGCCAAAGTGCAATTAAGATAACTAGGTCTAGATTGTAAATTAGTTGTAAGGAAAAGCCCCGCCTGTAGCTGCTTAAGCCGCAAGGCAGCAGCGTAATATAAAAACATTTATAGGTAATAAATTCCCCTTCTTCACAGGGTTACTGTGGAGGGGACAAAAGAAAAAATATCCTGTTATAGTCGGGACTCGAATCCTGGGACCTCCCAGTCAGAGCCACTGCAGTGACATCCGTTAGCCACCTCTCCCGGCGCTAGTGTCAAAAGCCCTGCCACCGTGGGGACTGAAAGCCTAGAATCTCCACGTCAGATGCTCTGCGGTGACAGTTGGTGCCCTTTGTACCCTCAACCTTGTCCCCATCGCCGCCGTCCTCCGCGTCCTCGCCCTCAAACACGCACCGGCGCGGGGGCGCGGCCGGTTGCTTCGTCACGTCGCGCCCCACCGCCACCGCAGCGCCTCTGCTGCGACGGTAGCGACGATGAAGGCGGGGCAAGGGCGCCGGAGTCAATATGCAGGCGACGGCGCTCTGCCTTCATATCCGTCGCGCGCCGCCCGGCAAACACCGGATGTTTGGAGCCCCGTCCCTCGTCCCCTCGCCCCTTCGTCCCCTCGGTCGAGCCGCTCGCCCCGCCGACCGCGCCCCTCGCCCCTCGCCCCTCCGTCCCCTCGGCCGAGCCGCTCGCCCCTCGCCCCTCGCCCCTCGCCCCTCGACCCCTCGCCCCTTCGTCCCCCCGGCCGAGCCGCTCGCCCCGCCGGCCGCGCCCCTCGGTGCGTTCGCGCCGCCCGGACGCGCTGGCGCCTTCAGAAGCGCGCCAGATTGCGCTGTTTGCAGTGCACGTAAAATACCACATTGCGTTGTTTACATCTGGACGCGTCAAATAACAGCCGCCTTCACGTGACCTAGCATGCTGTATTTCGGTTTTATTTACTAGGCTGTCCGGGTGACGCCGCGTCCATGGCGAAGGTGCCGATGTTTCGGTCGCCATTCTGCGACCTTCCTCAGGGCGTAATTCGGGCACCTTCGCCATGGACGCGGCGTCACCCGGACAGCCTAGTAAATACTGACTCCGGCCGCGGAAGCCTACGCTCTTATTTCGGTTTTGTTGTGGTTGTCAGTTTGTAAGAATTTCTATGGTAAGTGATAAGAATGTTTTTTAGAGGTTTTTGGAGAATTTGTGCGATCATTAATATTATTATTAATAATCCTATTAATAATTAATTATTCAATTATTATTAGTAGTATTGTTTTTGTTATTAATTTTATTTTACCCTTGGATAGCTCTGAACAACGTACTAGTTATCCTGGGTTCGATTCCTGGTCGGGACAAAAATTGAGCTCTATTTTAACCGATTGAAAGAAAATCTCAGTCAGGCCCAGAGCGTGCGCTCCGCGCGGCCGTGTCGTGCGAGCGCGTGTTTTTTTTCTTTTGTCCCCTCCACAGTAACCCTGTGAAGGAGGGGAATTTATTATCTATAAATATTTTTACATTACGCTGCTGCCTTGCGGCTTAAGCAGCTACAGGCGGGGCTTTTTCTTACAACTAACTTACAATCTAGACTTAAAGTTATCTTAATTGCACTTTGGCATTACTAACTTACACTAAAATCATTTTTGTAATTCTATTTTATATATTCTATGTAAACTGTTTTGTATATATTGATAAATTATTATTATTCTATTTTTTTCTACATTCACACATCATTCATACTATTTTCATTATATACATAACCATTCATTCTTCCCATTCATTCGCACTTCACTACACTCACTGTTTTACACGGCACTGACTTGACTCAAAGTGCGAGCGCGTGCGAGCGCGTGCAGACGCGGTACTCACCTGGTACCCACCTGTCACACGGCGCCGCGCACGATGATGAGCCAACAGCGTGGGCACTACTATTGGCAATATGCTCGCACAGCACACACACATATCTGGCTCCGGTAGTTCGATGATGTAGCCAGAGGGGTACTAAAATAAAGGGTTGGAGTACCACCTCGTAAGAGGAAATGAAGGATCGGCCGAATCATAAATGAAGCAATATTAGCTTAACTATTAATTTAATAAATGAGGATAAAAACAGGTAATAATGCGTCTTGGAAATAATAAAATAAAACTGCCGATCTAAGACAGAAAATGACAACAAAACAGTTATAAAGTACCATATACAAAAATGTGTGCCGGGCCCGAGCGGTGAAGTACTAATAAAAAAGCTAAGTGTAAAACATAATTAGTAATTTACAAATAACAGTTTATATAATTGATTGACATAACTAAAATGACCAAAAGTTCCATAATCCAATGACTAATTCCTAATGATGATGAGAACAGTTCAATTCAATTAATGATATTCTATTGCTTAGAATGAACTTGAACTGCTTGGCTCGGCACCTCGGAAACGGAAACAGGGTTTTGAAGGCGCTGAGCCTGTCCCGATTGCCGCCAAGGCTTAGCATTCGCTGCGCGCAGGTCGATGGACACGTACAGTGCGCCTCTGAGCGAATGCTCAGTCCCCACGCCATGCCCAGTCGCGGCGGCGATGGTGTAACGGTTAGCGTATCGGACTGTTGTACCCAAGTTGGCGGGTTCAAACCCGATCGAAGCCGTGGATTTTTAAGGGCGAAAAAGTACGCCTTCCTTTGGAGGGGAAGTAAAGCCGGCTGTCCCATGTTAGTAGATTTACTTGCATGTAAAAGATCCTCAAGCCTAAATGACGCCTCTGAGCTAAATTCAAATCGCCTGTTTCTCGACCAAGAAATACCACCTTTCTCTTCTAGTTGGTGAAAGGAGCGTAGCGAAATTTACGTGGTCAGACGGAAGAGCAGGCCTAATGGCCTGAGTCTCGCCACGTAAAATAAGGCATTAATTCAATTCAATTCAATTCATGCCAAGTCCCCGGACACGCTGACCAGGCAACGCGTGCAGTCGTGGTCTAAATTGTTGTGATGTGGGCAGCCTTAGCCCTAAGTGATGCCGAGATGGGCTGCCTTAGCCCTGACTAACGGCAATGTGGGCAGCCTGTAGCCCTGAATGATGCGCTCAACTATCCATTCGACTCTAACTCACGTATGTCATGTCATGCCAGCACTTTTTTTCATTTTCCCCTCTCGAGTTACCCTCTAGAGGCGGGAATTTATTTACGTTGGGGATACATATTTTCCTGCAGCCGATGAGGCTTTTGCAGATTGCTAGGGCGGTATCTTAAACAAACTAATTGATACTAACTTAGAACTAATTACATTTACATTTTGGGAATTGCTGAGTTTTGTTAACTCACTTTAATTCTTTAGTTTTATTCTTTATATTCTTTAGTTTAGTTTAATTCTTTATATTGGTCTTGTTTCTTATTTTTCTTTTGTTTATTTTTACACGCATTCATTCTTAGGCTATATTTACAATTACATTCATTTATTCATACCCACAACACTATTTACACAGTTTTTAATCGCCACGGTGCCGACTTTACTCTAGCGTCCGTGGCGCCGCGACGTCTTCATGTTCAGGCGACGCTGGCCTGGCGGAGCGCGTTTCCGCGCCGCCTGCGCGTCTTCCGGCATCCTCGAGCGATGTCTGCTCTTGTCTTGCCACATGTCTGCTGGGGCGCGGTGGTGCACACAAATATATAGGACCAGCCCCTCCCCGTCGCGGGGGCGGCTACCGCGAGGCGTGGCGGAGGGGGCTGGCCTAAAGTGGAGGGGGGCTCTGTGGGCCACCGTGGGAAGGGCGGGCGGCGGTGCGGCCGTGGCTGCGGCGGTGGCGGCGTCGGAAGGGCTCTGCTGCTTGAAGGAAGCGCGGCGCCGTGGCGCCGTGGGAAGGAGCCCGGGACAACGGGCGGGGCCGCGCGGTGCACGTAGGGCCCCTTCCCACGGCGCGACGGCGGTGCGCTTCCGAGCAGCGCGGCGCGTAGCGGAGCATTGCTTTGAATGGAGGCCATTGAATGGAGGAGGTTTCGCCGACCCTCCGGCGACGACGAACAAAGGGACCGGAGCAGGTAGAACGCTGCGGCCGCGGCGCAGTGGGCCATTTAAAGCTGTATACTGCTAGCCGTGGCGCGTGGCCCCTCCGCTTCGCGTGGCTGGAGTTCGGCGTCGGCAGCCGCAGCAGCCGCCACCCGCTGCACGTGGGAAGGCCTCCATTCAAACCAATGCTCTGCTACGCGCCGCGCTGCTGCGAAGCGCGCCGCGGCCGCGCCGTGGGAAGGGGCCCTAAATCGCACTTGCCAAAGCGTTTTGCGTTTTGAAGCACGTCGCGCGGCGCCTTGGGTGGCAGGCCGGCGGCGTTTGGTGTCAAAGAGACGGATCAGCGGATCACAACGTATTCTCAAAGAGAAAGGGCGGACGCCGGGAAGAACGGATGGCGTGTCCCGGCGGTCGGGCAGAGAGGGGCGGCGCGGGCGGTTGTAAGCCACGAGCGTGCGTAAACACTTTTTTTTTCTTCTTTTGTCCCCTCCACAGTAACCCTGTGAAGAAGGGGAATTTATTATCTATATGTTTTTATATTACGCTGCTGCCTTGCGGCTTAAGCAGCTACAGGCGGGGCTATTTCTTACAACTACTTTACAATCTAGACCTAAAGTTATCTTAATTGCACTTTGGTATTACTAACTTACTCTAAAATCATTTTTGTAATTCTATTTTATATATTCTACGTAAACTGTTTTGTATATATGGGTAAATTATTATTATTATTATTTTTTTTCTACATTCACACATCATTCATACTATTTTCATTATATACATAACCGTGCGTAAACACCAACCACGGCATACATTGAAGGGAAGTCGTGCTCGCTACATGTCGCCTTTCCACCCAGGCACGCCCAGTGAACCGCCCCAAGAACCATTGCCCAGTGTACCGGGCAATCGTTAGGGGTGTCGACATGGCAAATTTGTGTGGAGGACTGGATCCTGTGTGTAAATAGTGTTTATGTATATAGTGTCGTGTGAAAGTGCGTGTGTCAAGTGAACATATAATCTAGTGTGAATGTGCGTGTGAATGGAAAAAAAAGAAAATACCCAAGAAAACTAAAACTAATAAGCCTGAAGTCTGAATAAATCCAATCTTGTGTTAATCTTAGGTTGCCGGCCAAAGTGCCGGCTTCATCCATAGGTTACCTTAAGTTAGAAATAAGTTAGTAAGTAAGTAGGGCCCCCTTCTTTGCCGCATAAGCCTTAGAGCTGCGGCGTATGTTGTACCCCAAGAAAATAAACTCCCGCCTCGCCAGGGTTACTGGCGGGGGGAAAGTTGAAAAGACTGGATCCTGAAGGAAACGTTTGTGGCCTTCATCACAAATATATGGAAAACCGGTTCTTGAAAAGAATTTTTCGGTTGGCAGGGTGGGTCCACTGACTATGAGTAGTCTGGGGATTGAAGGAAAGTTGCAACTAGATATGTTAAAAATAGTTATTTTAGTAATGTGTTCTTTTAAAAGCAACCACTTGTGACAAGCAAATACAGTTGTAAATTATACAATTATAAATCATGTCACAAGAAATACCTATACTATTCCTAGCTAAGCAAACCTGAGAGTAAATCTAACAATTCTAGTATTTCTAACTAATTCGAACAATTTTTGTGCTAGCAAACGTTTTTACGCATATATCACAATACACAAAATTCAATGCAAGCCAATTAATTTACAATGAAACTTTTGATTTTTTAAAAATTGAAGTAATTTGTGTTTATATTTCGACCATACCACTAAGAGAAAGTATTTTAATGTCGCTTCAAAAATAGTCGAGCTTTCAAGCGGAAAAATAGTATTGTGGGGCCCTGGTATCGAAAAAGTACATGCATTTGTTCCTAGTATATACTTTTGCAGGTTGATCGCATCCTTGCTTCTCACTACGGGCTGATTTTGATGACATTAAGCATCACTAGAAATGATCAATAAAATTCTCTTAAACGTTTTTAAAATGTCCTAAAAGAAATCAAAAATTACGTACAAAAATTGATTAAAACAGGTTCAGATGAACTACTGAAGCTGTTGTATATGTTACTGATATAATCGAGGCTTCATTCTTTCCATCAAGCTTACACACTTTTGGTTTGAATTGGATCAGGAAATATTTGTCTTTAGTTATCGTGAAATCCAACAAACCACCAATGGTTCTGAAGGGACACAGAAGTCTTAAATTACATACAACTGCTCACATTACAATTTCTAAGCAAAGGAATTTAATAAGGTATTCAGGAATTCTGTGAAAAGAATTTTTTGCATCTCATCAATATTATATAAAGAAAGTATCATTAAAATTATATTAAAATGGATGAAATTCGGGAAAATGCTGTAAAAAATAACTCAAAAGAGAAAAGTCACTTAGTTGGAATCGAAGAAAAATGCAAAGATATGTCGAATAAAAATGTGTCATTTCGTTTTGTCATAATAAAAAAAATAATTTCTCTACTAAAGGACATCATTCTAAAATGAAAAGAAAAAAGTGATATTTCATTAAAATCCACCCCCACACACATGTAGCCAGAATTTACATTTGAAGGTTCTTGATACCAAAAGATTGCTTACAGCAAAGCGTTTGTCTGCGCAGTGTATTCGTCTGAGAGCAGCACTAGCGCCTCATCTGTTCATATAATTTTCTATCAAGTTGATCTTCCACGATCGATCTGGTCGAGTTTGAGACCCTTCGAGTGTGAAACGGATATTTTGATTTTGGTAACTTTTAGATAAAAACTCAACATTTAAAAAATTTCCTCAACAATGGCTTCAAATTTTTTTCTCAGATAGAGCAAAAATCATCTTAAAAATAGGACAAGTCTCATTTTCAGTGAACTTTAAATTTTTAATACTTGCAAAAGTTCGAACTTTTTAGCGGCCTCTTCCTACAACTACAATATTGAATACATATTTTTTTCGAAATGAAATATGTTCTTCAACCTCAGATTTTTCTGCAATTACTCGTATAGACAGAACTATTTTCTTAAACAAGGCTTTCCTTATATATTTTCCCCTGATATTGCAAAGAAGCATAAAAAACGATTTTTAAAAAAAATATTAGCATTGCAAGAATTGAAGAATTCAATAGATGACAAAGATTTTTTCTTTACTGAAATGTGTAATAAAAATATCTTTAAAATGATCATGTAAAATTGACACAATGAGTGGTTTGCGGGTAATTTTGCTTAAGTAAAAGGAATTATTTTAAAAAATTTCAAGAGCGGCTACAAACTTTTTCTTTAATTTTTTCGTGAGGAGAGGAGCGTACGCAACAAATAGCGCAGATCTAATTTTCGTTAAATCCTGTGAAGTTTCGAAAATGCAAAATTTAAAAATAATGTGAAAAATGGTGTGCTGATGATTACTAGCTCTCTGTTTATTGAAGAGGTTTTTTTCATGTAATGGTTGAAGTACTTTTAAGTTAGAAGTTACAATATTTTAATACTACATAATCGTTACAAATAAGCGTAATTAGGTACTGCTGCAGAACCATTAGTTTATACTACACAGAAGAAGAAACAGTTCTTCTCTTTGCCCTATGTTATTCATGTAATTTCTAACGAGCAAACGTTTCTTCGATAAAATAAACATGGCGAAGATCGTTAATGAATTTTGCCTCTCTCCTCGGTTTTAAGAAAAGTAAAGGAACGATAATTGCAAGAGGTGTAAAGAGTGTTTCAGAGCGTGAGAGGAAGTTAATTAGTAAGAATCCAATGGGTTCAGGGAGACCACAACGAAAGGAAGAAAAGGGTCCCTTGCGGGAACAGTGTAAAGAGAGAACCTTATAACTGCAGTTTCATACAATGTAATGAAAACGCAGAAGCCAACCTTACACGCACCAACACCTCAGCCCTGGCGCTAAGCTCTTTTGCGTCGAAGAGGAGGGGGATGGTCGTTAGAGAAATCACTCGCCCACGTTTTAACCGCTATTGGAAAATATGTCTGCCTCAGTGCGAAGAAGAACAAATTCAGAAATGTAATCGGTATTACCATTACACACGGAAATGGTAATAATTGTGATTCGGACTTTTCACGTCATTATACATATTGATTAATTGAAAATAAGTTTTCTATCTCAAAGATAGACATTTCACGAAAAGAGAAAATGTGTGGAAGACCAGCAATTCTAAGGATGTGAGATGGTTGGCTGATAAAAAAGAAAGAGATACTCGATCGTAATAGTTTCCAGTAAAGCCACACTGACGAATAGTAAAGTAAGGAAAGTTATGAAAGAGATAAATAATACGATAACGAATAAGTGAGTATACAAAGGAGTTAAAATGAAAGGAGGAATAACAGATGGAGTAACAATAAATACTATTAAAATTTAAAATAATTAGGTAGGTGTGGGTGCGAATTTTACAGAAATTAGGTGGGTAAGGAAAGAAGTTCGTGGAAATACAGGAGGAAGAACATTGAATGTAGAAAGTGCTTGGCAACGGGACATAATGATAAGCAAATAGTAATAAAATCTATGTTGTTTAGAATTGTGTATTCATCACGTGTTTGGGCCTCTTGAATTCCTCGACTACACTGCGAGTTCTATATAAGTCAAAGCAGCCTAGAGGTAGTAAACAACTGAAAAATAAATAGGATTTTTATATACTAAGTAGGAAATGGAGACGTTTAAATATGACGTTATATTTAGATAAATGGTATTTAAATGCTAATTTTTTGTATTTGACCATTCGCATTTAAAGGGTAACAAGTTATTTCAGATACTAGTACTAGTGCATAACAAAAATATTTTATTATTTTATATTATATATGAAATTTTGTATTGATTCTCCTGTCAATACTATAAAGTTTCCAGAAAAGTTGGGTTCTTTAAAATTGTTATAGTCACCGACTCTAAGCTAAATCGAATTTTACATCTTCTTCGAAACAGAATACATTCAAAATTCAACATTTAATGTTGTATTCTGCAAAGAAAAGAGGCTGATTCACATTTGTATATTCTGAAAAAAATAAAGTTACTTTCTCTTTGATTGTTTCTTAATTTAACGAAAGCCAACAAGATATATCACAAAATATTTCCTATTTATATCAATTAAAAATGTTTTCATATAACTGGCAATTTTTTGAACAAAGAAAATATATCTTCCCTATTTCAAGTATTGTTGACTTTAAAACGCATTGTGAGAAGTATTGTCGTACATTTTGTTTGCATACTATTTTTCAGGTTTTTCTCACATTACGTTTAAGCGTCCAGATAGTAATAAATAAAAATGCACAGCTGGCTACATACAACATGATTTTGTTCCCCAGGGCGAATTTCAATTTTTCTCGATAACCGCTTACAGACTTTCCTAAGAATTACAGCGTAACTTTTAACCACCACCTTTTTTTGTCGTCTTCCGGTGCTCGAAAGTTTCAGAGAAAGGGTTGAGTTCTTTTAAAGTAATTTTAACCGGCGTTTCTAAGCAATATTGAATCCTATATGAACTCTGCATTGCGGAGGTCGGGGCTTTCCCACGCGATGTCTTTCGTAGTTTTTTTGTAAGCCTCTTTTTTGGTAAGCTTTACCATTTCCTTATCTCTCGATTTAGGATTCGGTTTTTTGTATGAACCAACGTAGTGAAGCGTGGAAATACATTTTCGTCAAGTAAGTTCTTCGTAAGTTTTCACCATCCAGCGCGTAAAGATAACCACTACCTACCGCGATAAACATGCACTGCGCTTATAATAATAATAATAAATAATAATAATAATAATAATAATAATAATAATAATAATAATAATAATAATAATGTCTTTATTAATGGCGAGGCTCAGGCCATAGGGCCTGCTTTTCCACCTAACCACTGCAAACCTGAAACCACCGCACTTACGGGACTAAATCAGTTGACTCTCCAGGGATCATCAATAAATCAAAATCAATGTCATTTAGGACAACTACAACCAGGACAAGAGCAAGAATCGGAACGATAAAACCGACAAATTTCCCAATCCTTTGGTAGTGCTTGAAAGATTCCCGCGCTTAGGACTTAAACCCGTTTAGTTCATGCAGGGAACGCCGCTGGCGCGCCGTGGATCGTTTATCCCGGGCGGGCCTCACCGCCCCCCCCCCCGAGTCCCTCAGGCTGTCTCTGCTGGCCAACTGCGTCGCGTCCGCCGACACTGGCAGCTGAGTGGCAGCCCTCATGCGCGTCCCGACCTCGCCTTCGTCCTCGCTCTCCCGTCCTCGTCGCTCGCGCCGCTGCAGCGGACGGGACACACATCACGTGACCTTTCTGCGACCGCCGCATGCGGGAATTTGCGGGGCGAACCTCCTCGCGGAACTTCGGAAACAGCCATCCGCAGTCTATCAGGCAGAGTTGTATAGAAAAATAGAAAGTTTAAACTCATATATTTACACATTTTTCTTAATTCAATGATAACATTGAGTCAGCTTACCGAAAGACGATTGACTATAACAGTTATTTACCATATTAGTGTCGTAATACATGTGATTACAATACGAGATTGGAAAATTGCCAAACGAGTCCGTTAGGGTGAGTTTGGTAACCAATTAAGTATTGTAATCAGATGTTACTACACGAATATCGTACGTTTTATACACTTCGTAAAAATTTGTTAGATTTAAGATTAAAATTTTCATTCAGTATTCTCATTTTTCCCCTTTAAGTGGCGACACTGTTCTTAACAAGGAGAACAATTGAAACGCGCATGGTGTACACATTTCGACACCATGAGCGAATGCAGATCAGACTCAGAAATAGAAATAGCAGCAAATGCTGCTATAGATTCTTTGTTACCCTACAAATCAAAGAAGAAACATGAGCGTGAGTACTCAATTTTTAAGGTTTGGTGTGAAATGCATATCAGAAAAAGTTTTAATGGCTTTACTTTTTACTCGTATGCTATTACCGCACTAGTGTGGTAAAGTATTTCATTACATAACAGACCCAGAATAATAAAATTTGGAATGTTGTAATGAACCAAAATACGCCCCGTGTTTAATAACAATTATATTTATTCAATATTAGGTTGATACATGTTCAGTTTATGCACACAGAGGAGGTGAAGTCAATTCATACAAGGTTGTCAGGGTGACGAGTGTAAATAAACAATTCCGGGAAGAACGAACGCTCACAGTGTGACGAAATATCGGAAAGGGGAAGCAAAATCTCTTATACTGAAAACAATGTATGTGCAGGAGGCGTATTAATGTATAGACGAACGAGATTGCCATTTATCTGCAGATCACTGAGCTGTCAACAAAAATATTGGTAGACTGCGGATATCATTAGATGGAAGGCGTGGGGATGATACCACAATACATTTAGTTAAGACATTATGTCGAACGTAGGAGTGGACTAGCATGAGATTTTAATTATTATTTTCAGAGTTGTAATAGTAATAATTTGAATAATGTTAATATCATCTAATTGTCAGTTGAATACAAAGGGACATGTGTTTAGCGAACGCCCTTAGAGTAGGGACGAAGTCGTACATTTGTCATTCTTTGAACAATTATTTGAATTATAGAAAGTGCCGAAGTACACGGTAGATTCGGGTAACAACATATAATAATTCATACGCGTAAGACCTTATAGTAATTAATCGACGAACCGAGAATAAATTGGCTGGATTGCAGTTGACCTTTTTAGTTACAAATTCATAATAATAATAATAATAATAATAATAGTATTAATAATGGTGATGATAATTGTAATAGTAGTATAACGAGTTACATTCCTATTAGTGCATCTCGCATCCTAGACTACACATCTATCGGTGTAGTCTTCAATACCCAATCCTCTCTTCACCATTGCCTCATTCACTCCCTCTCCCCTGTAAATCTATGTCTTCTTCGTCGATGGGTAGCTGGTTGCCATTTTCACAATATTTGCGGCAAATGTTCTTTCATTCTTTGTATGTGCCCATATCATTTTCTTTTTTTTTTTCTTTTCTATGGTGTCAATTATATTAAAACTTATTTCCGCTTTACGTTTAATTTCGTCGTTCTTAAATTTATTCATGAAAATCAAACCACAACTTCAGCGCCAGAAGTCCATTTCCATAGCTTTCAATTTCTTTTCGCTCGTTTTTGTTGCTTCCAGTATCTCAGAATGCCAATATTCTCAACTACAGTCTCATTCATTATTTTGTTTTCTGATTAACTGTTACTCACGGCAGCACTACACCGCTCAACAAAACAACAATGTACATCGTTTGCAGCTCACTGAGCTGCACGGCCTTTTAAGAGGCCTAGATTTTAACGTTCTATGAAAAATATTATATAGCTTACTTTATTAAGAGTGAACGAAATAAAATATATTTTTAAGACCGAGAACATTGTGAGAAATAGTTTTAAAAATAGTTGCCGGCTAACTGTTCCAATCCCTTATTGGCGAAAGGAAATTTTCTTCCATCTCTTCTCCGCTTTTTGTTAAAATTTTTGAATATGGCTCCTTCTGCAGAAATATATTAGCTTCTCAAGTCTGTTCTGATACTTTTTGCCAATCGCGTTAGTCTACGTAGGATATATACGAATTCTTTATTTATAAGCTTGGAATCAAGCTCAAAGCTTTGCTTTCGTTCGTATTTCGAGCGGTTTCAATGTTTGTTTTAATGAGTTCTTTCGTGCATAAACTTGAAAGTTTTCTTTTGAATTATTTCTATATGAGTTGAGCAAAATTGTGTATAGTATGGATCCCAGCAAGTTGTTCCAAATTCTAAAATAGACCGTCAAGAAATTTACATGCCAATTCTTTTGTGTTTACTGTATTTTTCTTCAATATTCGCATTAAAAAATGCAATGACTTCCACATATTTATTTGATTCCCCCATCATACCATACTAATTAAAACGCGCCAAGCATAATTACGACCCCGGAAAAATGTAATTATTTTACTTTTTGATCAGTTTAATTCCATATAATTTTTAATTTCAATACCACTTCTTAAAATATTTTGGTGAAATGACGAAGTATTCCTCTCATTCATAATAAAAGAAAAATGCACGGCTGTGTTTAAGTATAGATTGTAACACGTCTCATTAAAACAAAAAAATTGTACGCCCTTACCGCATACCAATTGCAATTGACAGAGCTCTTGTTCTATTAGAAGTCGAATCCTACTCACGCAACTGTATGAAGACGTTCATTTTGTAGTTTCTGTGCTTTGGTGGGCGAGAGTTCGATGATTCTGGCTATGTATGTTGTACTAATGTCATTTTAAACCAAAGATATTGATTGCAATATTACTATTCATAAAAATGTGGTTGGTTTTAAAGGTTCCTATGCACAATATATTAGTAACTTTCAAACAGTGTTGCACACATTACCTTGAAATAAATTAAAACTCTTCTTACTGATGCCGTGGAGATGCTAGGTGCCTTTTTCTATAATATTGCAAAAGAAACTAAATTAACGAATGTAGACTTCCCAATTACCCGAAATAATGTACGGAAAAATAATAGTATTCGTGGAGAGAGAGCTGCAAACTAGCAAAATACAAGTATATTTCACTTAGATCAGTTTCAAATCTGCCAATACAGTAACACAAAAGGGAATTTGTTTATTCAATTCAACGAACAGTAACTTTTACCTTATGATTGAGTGATTTGCTCAAATACATGCATTGTTACGAAAGAAATCTGTCTCCAAAATTTCAAATCTGTTAAAATAAAGTTTGTTCTAATATTTTGTAACAGGCACAAGGCTATACTTGTGGATAAATTATATTTCTAAACATCAAATATTGATTTTAACGCTAATAAACTAAATATTGCGTCGTCCAGTCAATTCCTTGGAATAATCAATACATATCAGCATTTTTTTAAATGTTAAAATCATCAGTGGTTTGTGCAAACGTGTTACAGCAATTTATCAGTTCTAACGTTGACCGCTTGCGGCATTTATTTCAGGTATATAATGGGTTACAAAATAAAATGAGTGTCTTGTCCATGGTATAAAAGTTTGTTAAAAGTCATAATAGTTGTTTCACTTTCAGTTTTAAGTCACGCGTATTCCCATAAAGCTTAAAACTGCTTTTCTCTGAAACTTGTACATGGTAAGTGAAATTCCAATTAACATTCCCAAGAATGCTGAAAATATCCATTCAAAAAATATAAATAGGCCAAAGGTAAGCTGTTAGGTCTTATAAACGGTTCTTGAAACCCTAAGTCAAATAAATTACAAACTTTATATTAGAAAACTATGTTTAAATTTCTCAAAAGGGTATCTTTATTAAGACATTCTGAGGTACAGTAAATTCAGAGAAATTTAAATACAATACATAAAAATATTGGATTTGCAATTTACAAAATTTTACAATTACCAGTATATTTCATTTTGATAATCATTAGAATTGAAGTAATTTTACCATTCAATCTTCGCTATTGATAGCTCTGGGTTGTGAGTTCAATTATTTTTTTCACGATTTTGCAATAGCAAGCATGCTTACACTCATCCATGGATTTTGAAGTCCCCATCAAAGGCCAATATTTTACACTAAGTATACTTCATATTTATTTCTAGGCTTGATCTACCTTGTGTACATTACTATTACATGCATTTGAGTTAAAAATGAAATTTTCTTCACAAAATTGGTATTAATAAACTAAATCAGTTAGATTATTTCCTAAAGATTTATACATGTACTATAAATGATATACGTGATAGCTGTTAGGCTTCTTCTAGGCATCTTCTAAAGATTTGAATTTTGTAACTCTCTCGAGAAGTTCTACTCAACCTTAAACAAAATAAATATCGACACATTATCAATTGCAATATGAACACTGAAATGTCCAAAATAGTAGCTTTCTAAAGCGTTTCTACTGTTATTGAAAACAGATGTTAATGAAAAAATTTGTAGCAAACGAATTAACGTATTCAATATAATTTGTGGGCGCATGGACAAGGTTAGAACAACCCAGAAAAAATAAGTAAAAAGCGCAACCCCATTTTTAGCATCACATAATCAATTACGAAATTTAAGAGTAAACTATCATTTTTACTACTTTTTAGCAAAATACATTTCAATCTTTAGAAATATTTTATCGTAATTTCTGTTTTGAAACCTTGAGTGAAAATATAGAATCCTTTTTGGCAATTTAAAACCTTAATGATTTTTTTTATTTTTAACATTTCCGTTGTTGAGATGTGCTGATATATTTCCCCCAATGAGAATGTTTGTTAGAAGTGAGCAAAGAGAATTTAGGAATAGGATAATGTAATACATAAAATAATACAGACTAACCTTCATTTCCGTGATATTTTTGAGTGCCAGGCACAAACGACTTCTCGTAGACCTTGACGATTGTCCTCAGGAACAGATCTTGTTATTAGTATGGAGTCCATGAACGCGCTGGTAATTTATCGATCGTAGCAAGGTCATTGCATCACCCTATGCACAATCGCCGCCTTCCTAGTCATCGTTTATGTGGTCGCCGTCGACATATTTGTTGACAATGTTTATGTAGTCAATCTGGCATCCTTTGCTGTAGAGTGGCCACTAGCTGCTGCTGTTGCCGTTACTACTGCTGTTACTACTACTTGCTACTGCTGGTCGAATACCTTCAACAAGTGCAATTATGAACATTATAATGCGTTTACAGTACTACATCACATTCTAATAATTTGAGAAAGTTCCGAAAGATAAGCAAAACTAATTTAATTCTTACAAGCCGGGCATCATAAAATTAAGTTGTTCAATTGAATTATATTATTCGCCAACATCAGCATGCCATGCTATTTTGTTAAATTTTCGAAACAAGTTAAAATAGATTTAATACGGCTTATTCCAAGATAAAAAATAGATCTTACTTTCAGCCACATCATTAAAATTCGTTGTCATTGTGTTTTAACCTTAAAATTGAATTTAGAGTTTAAGAAGAGAATTCCAAGTAAGATGTTCTGACAGGTTTCACTTTCGAATCCAAAAATATTTACAACAAATTTTAACATCAGAATTGTGAAAAGGTCTCAAAAGACTGAGGAGAATGAGTTCTGAGGCCTTCGCAACATGCATTTGGAAATTTTTGTGTCATTTGTTGAGTTTGTAGCGTTGATGTGAATATGGAAGAATGTATATTAAAGGAAATAAAAATTATCAATTTAATAAAACAAAAAGTTGAACGAACTGAGGGCAGTAATCCACAAATTAGTTTTAGACGGCCAAACGTTTCGGACACTACTTCGTGATAGCGAGGTCTATAGGACAATGTTTGAACCAAAATCTGGCTATGCAACATCCGTGCCTGAGAGTAAGTGTACCTTGTACAACATTGACTCATTAAAATAAGTTTGTGCATTATTACAGTGAACTTAAAATCCATTTCACAGTTCAAAATTTAGAGAGAAACCTAATTTTGTTTTATAGTTCCATTTCCAGGCTGAACACTATAGCCAAAATATCCATTCTAATCTTCGAAATGACACTTAAAGGAAATCGATAAGTATTCAAGAGTTATAGAACGGAATTTAACAAAATGCGAACGAAATTCAAGAAACTAAGTGAGCACTAAGTATTTATAACGGAAATTGGTAAGAAAAGCATTCGCCAAACAGGGAAATGAAAAGTAAGTTCCGGAATAGTACGTTACGAAGAGACTGAAAATTCAGTAAAAAAGATTTCACTGAAATGAATATATTCGACGATTGAGCAGACTTTAAAATTAAGCTCCCGAGCAAGATTTTAAGAGAAAAATAGAAGGTTATTACCAGATATGTTTCTCAGCTACAAACTTGCTCGGCAACTTCATTGAGTGTTCTGGAAAGGACGAGAAAACCAAAAAGAACAAAACTTTAGACCTTTCGAAAAAAGTTTCAGAGAAGTCGCTCTGATGTCATCCAGGCAAGATTCAACCTTTGAAGTAATAGGAACACCAGAAAAAACAAAACTGGTTATTATATCCAAAACCGCTTACAAAGAAATATTTGACTCTTGCGCTTCCAAGTTCATCGATTCAAACATTAGCACTACTTCCAATCATGTATTCTCACTCCAACGGTTTTATTTTTTTAAGAATCACACCCCCGCATTTAGGTAATTGAAGATGGTTGGGAATACGCTGAGGTTAAGGCTCAAGTACGATCCGATTTCTAATATAAAATGAGCTTCAGAAATTTAAAAAGTCAGTATTTCAGATTTGGTAACACCACGTTCGAAAGAAAAGCAAGAATTACTTTTTTCTGGGAGTTCACCCTTCCATTTCAGATTGTCTCAACATTCACCAAATACACAACTATCTAGCAAGATTCTCCTTTCGTTGGTTCTTAGTTTCACGCATTAAAGATTAGATTCTTGTATTTGTTATGTTATTTCTGAAACACTGGTCAAAGAAATCAGGAAAATCATTTATGCGATCCACTCTTTAAAATAAGTTTCTTACTACGCCCGTTTGAAAAACACGCAAAACTGAGCTACTTACACCGATTGAAATGCCTTTAATATTTTTCTTCACAGAAATCTCTGTTAATGACCATAAAACTCACCTACGGTCTGTTAGGATAACGCATGAAGAACCTCTCCTGAAACCTGCATAGAAAACACTCTTTGAACACCACACTCCTTTAAACCATAAGCTCCGAACTTTGAAAGACCTAAAAAAACTCACGAAAAATACGTTGATTTGAAAGTTTTAAAACTCACTTATTAAGAATCGCAGCACACAATTGCAATAAACACTTACATATTTGACTGCAAATCTACATATAATGATGTCTCTCTGAACGGTTACACACAATCACTTCACACGAGTCACAAAATGGACGACAGAGCGACGTAACGAGGGAGCTCCTTCTTGTGTAGCGACGCCTTTGCAGGGAAAAGGAAATTACGTCATTGGTCACTATCGATGTTAACAAACTATCGACTTCAGTGGATATATATTGCACGGTTAACGCTTATAATGCACTTGCAAGCCAAATATATCTTATTTAAAGAAAAAATATCTCCAAAATATAGTAATTTCGTATATTCATTCACACAACTATATAGCGAAACGAAAAAAACAGTGGATTTCGTACTCGTGTGTATGTTTAAAGTGTCGAAAAATAAGGATATATTAGACATCGTTTTGGTGATATCGCATCTCATTATATCGTATTAAACAGTATTTCGGCAATTGCTATGCCGAAGTAGACAGGGAATAAGATAACAATAAAATAAACCAACCTCGACATGAAAAAGCAATTTTTAGTAATATGTAATTTCAAAAAATTATTTATTTTAATCAATAACTTATAAGTAGTAAGGTGACAAGTCAAAAGACAAAATGTATGTTCGCAATTATTTTCACTTTCAAGTCTATTTTTTTTACTTCGAAGTCGGTTTTACATTGTAAATATTGTATTTTATTTTAATTTTCCAGTGACATTTATGAAAACGTATTAAAATACATTGCTCTCTCCTTACAACACCCCTATTAACCCTCGACAAGGACGATCTTCTATATTCTTGTGAAAATTTTGAAAATTCACTTCATACATGTACTATACGATTCAGGACTATATTTTCACACCGTACAAAAGAGACAAAAATAAATGTGGTGGTTTTATTTCAGAAGAAGCTGTTACACAATTTTCCAAAAACTTTGTACTTAACTATTTCTTTCAATTTGTATTACACCATTTTATTCACACAAAATTCACACAAAAATTAATTTTGTTTAAAAAAAACTACTACATCTTAATGCTGGAAAATACTTTGCATTAAGAAAAAAATGTATGTTTTTAGTATTGAAAGAGAAGGGATTCTAAAATAGTTTGAATTTTTAGAAATTTTAAAACTAAAGTGTTTTAAAAGAAAGAACATTTATCATATTTATAAACCCATTGTCAAGTACTAGAGAAAGAAATTAAAGAAAAATTTGAACCTTCATTTCGGGATATTTCAAAGACGTCCCAGCCTTTCTAATATTGTAACCCTAAAAATTATAAGGTATGTTCGTAGTTTGCAGTTTTGATGGTATTGTTTTTACACAGTTACCTACAAGCACTACTTTACTATTTATTGTCTCTTTGCCCACAGTATCAGAATATTGTTAGAAAATAAGATAATATATCGGAGACAACAGCTAGTTAAAATGAGTTGGTAGTTTTTATTTTTCAATGCAACTGTTTATTTTTGTGTGCAAATATTTATTAGGTTACGGTATTAGTAGTTTCTGTAATGTGAATGTTTATTTGTTGAACTGTTGTGGCTATCAGAAACATCTTGTTAATATGGGCCTCCCTCCCGCTTTTGGAACTGATTTTCACAGACCTTGGGGTTGGTTGGCATTTATATGTGGTAGATTTACACGCTACTTCTGTGAGAGTAAGGAATAATAAATCAAAGTCAAAACGAATAATTTTTCAATGTTTTTTAACACACAAGTGAAAATTAGCTTGTCTTTATGTCTTTCAGAACAATCTTATGTTAGCCATTATGGGAATCTTAGCAGTTTCAAGTGTACAGAAATAATGTTTTTATATAAAATTGGGTTATTGTCTTTAACCGCATTTCATTGTATACACTTTTACTCTAAAAGTAACTTCATCTTTCTATAGGAATTAAGGAAAGTTGTAGGACTAACCTACAATAAAAAAACGTTTGAAAAATAAATTAATAATATCTCATAACACTAAGCGTAATCGCTTGATAACAAAAAAGAACCATTTCATGTCGACTAACATGTGAAGGCAATTCATCCTTATCGTAAGTGGAACGACAGGAAAGGAAATTTTCTCGCTGTGAGAGCTTCCACTTGATTTCTTCTTGCTTGATTTATAAGTGCTTGCTTGATTTATAAGTGTACCCAGGCGTGTCAATTGCTACGGTCATTTGTCCCATAAGTATACCACATATTTTACCACAGGGAATGGCTATTATCTTACCCTGCTAGACTGCGAGAACCGGCTTCGACCTAACGTCAGCTTGCAGGGAGTTCTCCTGAATTCTCGGCTATCCGGGAGACGCCGCGTCGTTGGCTGGGGTGCCGACGTTTCGCCTGACATATCGCAGGCTTCCTCAGGGCAGTGACACTGCGGCGATACGCGCCCGGTGACTTATACTCTCCTGCCTGGGCTCTCGGGAGGGGCAGGTGCGCTGTGATTGGCGGAAAGGTCTAACCGTTAGGCCGGCGGTCTGGGCCAACCTTGGCCTAGCGCCAGACGTCCCCGTGGTCGGACGGTGGTGAACAGTGGGCCTAGCGCCAGACGTCCCGGTGGTCGGACGGTGGTGAACAGTTCCCTGCCGGTCCCGAATAGATGGAGCGAGGGATTTCCAGGCGTGGTTAAGAGCGAGGCCTGCGTCCGCGTTGATGTTTTGCGGACGTCTGTGTATTTCTAAAGCCTCTTTTATGCGTCTCGGCCAGTATCGGTTTTCCTTGTGCAGGAGCCGAGTCTTGTCGAAGTCAATGGCATGTCCCGTAACCTCCGAGTGGTGCGCAATCGCAGAACGGTTGGTGTTGTTCTTGTTGTAGTGGGCGATATGTTCTTTGAGTCGCTCGGACACAGAACGCCCGGTCTCGCCAATATATGTCCTACCGCAGCTGCAGGGAACTTCATACACTCCTGCCGACTGGAGAGGAGGTAACGCATCTTTGATGCGTACCAAGGCGTTGTGCAGCTTTTCGGGCGCCGTGAACACCGTACGGATGTTGTTCTTCCGTAGTAATTTACCCACACGATCGGTGACACATCGGACGTAGGGAATCACGGCTAGTCTGGAGCGGGCACTCTCCTCTATCTCCGAAGAGGGAGTTCTCCTACCAGTGAGGCACCTCCCCAGCCTCTACAACTTCTAAACACCCGACATGTGTGGTAGGTAGAATAGTGCATGTAAGTGAAAAAGTAAGTAAGCGTGAGGCAAGGGAAGGAAGGACAAGGTAGAGGAAATAAAGATCATGCTCGGTCACTGTCTCGTTTGTGAGGATACTGATGTGGCATTCGCCTGGTGTTGTCTGGAAAAACCAAGTAAAACTACTAATTAGAGCAGCTGGCAGCTAAAATTTTCCTCCAGATAGCTGCTGAATCCGACCTAGCTATTTAGCCATGTCGAAAATCCTTGAGAGTCGAACCCTGGGTCCTCCCGGTCAGAGGCCATGCGCGCCTCCGCCTCGACGGACGACTAGCTATTGCAGTCCCTGACGAAACGTGAAGTCCGTCTCACATGCGCCGCCCGTTCGTGTCATCTCACGATCAGTAGAAGGTGCAACCACATTGAAGCGCAATGAGCCAGAATATGGCCCATTGTACACCAGTTAGCTTAAAAAATAAAGGCAATATTTGGATTTTTTGAATAGACTTGTTCCTGTATTTGAATTTGATTGGTTAGTGATTCTGGGCGCGTCATCTGCTAAGATCATTAGACCCGTAAGAATAGTCCGTGTTTTCGGTGAAAAGTGGCGGTGACATTCGCCCTCTGGGTGGTGAGATCTGACGTCGACCTACCGTCAACTAGCGAGGTTTTCCTAACTAGGTATCTCCCACCAGCGTGGCACCGCCCCAGTCAGAACAATCTCTAAGCTCCCGACCAGTCTCCCGGCATGTGTGGTAGTGTAGTGCATGTTAGTGTAAGTGTGTAAGAATGAGTATGATAGGACAAGGAAGAGAAAGGAAAGATCGCGCGCGTTCCGTGGTCCGTTTGTAGGGTACTTTTCCGGCATTCGCCTGGTATTGATTGGTAAAACGGAAAACTACTGTTCAGAGCAGCCGGCAGCTAGAATTCAACAATTCTTTTTAAACATTAGGTAGTCGGGAATAGACGTGGTATAAAATAGAGAGATTTGTCTATATATCTATATATATATATAATTATAATTATAATAATAATAATTATTGTTATTATTATTATTATTGACGTATAGGCCATTACTGACCACGATACACGATTAACGTGTGCAATTCTTCAGCTTTTCAGCTGTATCCTTGGATTACAACAAGGTTGTTACGCCTTGTAGTGTGACTTATGAGATGATAGGATGATGATGATGATGATAGGTGAAGGGACAATCACAAATACGACCATGTTTACGCAGGACTCGTACCTGCAGCCTCGGCACAGACGACAGCTGCCGCAACCGTCTGCGCCACGGGGCCGACATATATATATATATATATATATATATATATATATATATATATATATATATATATATATATATATAATGTGGCGATATGGGATTATACAACCCCATAACACCACCGTTTAATCGGCATGAACGCTCACAGGCAGCGAGAAGAGCAGCCGAAAACCAGAGTAGCAAAACGCGCAGCCTGGTATCCGTTGCTCGTACTAGTCGCCACGAACTATCAAGTCACGTTTTACTGGTGAAGGGTTGAAGGAGGAGAAGTTACCCCCGCCACAGAGAATTTCCCCAGGCAACGCCAATAAATAGGCGGGCGCGCAAGCGGAAGATCTCTTTTCTGAACCATCACGCCTGGAGTCAACATCTCTCTTCTGCTAGCACGCGTCGGGTCAGCAGTTCTTCTAGTAAGTCACCGCTCGGCAAGTAAGCAGATTTTCATCAGCGTTCGTCAGGTTAGGTAGTAATTGCCGCCGCAACGACTGTTTAGATAGGAGTTTACGGCGTTGCAAAGACGTCTAGCTAGCCGTCCGCGAAGTAGTGAGGAATTAGTGAAGTATTCTTCTATTAACTAATACGGGAAGTAAAAAGTTGCCCGTTGTGAGGAAAGCTCTGAAAGTTCTTGATTAACAGAATAAAAGTTAGGAACGAGCGAGGTACTTGCACTAGCAGTCAGGGAAGTGCAAGGGACATTTTCTACAAATTGGGCGTAATCGAAGGCGATAGCAGCCGTGGGAGGAGAAGAAACCGATTAGTGGAGACGGAAGAATACGCGAGTCGACCGGGGAGAAGACGCCGTTCAGGAAGAAAGAAAAAGACGCAAGAGGACAGCGCAGGCAACGCAGAACTTCGGAATCGAGCAACGCGGTGCGCAACCCAGCACGCGACTTCAAGGTTGGAAAGTGGACGGTTTCGAGGTAACCTGTAGAACTGTGAAATTAGGTCAAGTTCACGTCGGCAGGGAAAAGACTAGATTCAGAAGTGTTAGAAAACTGAGGACACGGGTGGTAATAATTTGCAGCTTTGTAGTGGGAGATTTAATGCGTTATTGCTTGCCTTAAACCATTCTATTGGAGTAGTCATTATTCTGTTATTAGCAGTTATAATTAAAAGATAAATTGAGAGTAGTGCGCTTGCCCACATATTATTTATTGTATGTAATATTTTAAAGAAAGGCAAGAGATTGTAAATTAAGTTTAATTTCACGTGCAATTGTAACTAGAATAACTTAAATTTAGACGTATTGAATTTTCAAAGGGAATTCCCAGTACTGGTTAGAGAAATTGCTTCAGAAAGTTAGTTCTGAACAAAATTAAGTGTTCATTTATTGAATAGGCTGTAAAGGTTGCTTATTTGTATTTATTTGTTCATTTTTGAAAGTGTAATTCTATTTTTGATTTGTTTTTCGTTGTTATCAACTCATGCCACAGAATTTTGAGTGAATTATATGCTCGTTTATGTGTGATTTGTGTGACTTTTATTGTGTCAAGGGTTCAGACCTTTCTCGTACCCCAAAGATCCTGCTTCCTGAGATTCTAAGCTCGCTTCACGAGCATAATATCTTAACAACCCGCTTACAGTGCATGCGGCTGTGTGGGCAGAAGGTATACATCGTGTGTGGATAAAGGGGGTGTTAGAATATATATATATATATATATATATATATATATATATATATATATATATATATATATAACACGATCGATAAATAAATGTTGCAAATTTCCCGTGTCCGGTTAAACTGTTCCTATTACCACATGTAAGTCTTTCAACACTGCGATATTAAAATTAGAGACGGGCATGATATTTAAACTAGTAATTGAAGATGGTCATTTTTTAAACCCGTTAATTCAGTTTTATTTCTTATAGAGCTGAAGTTATGTGTGTTCTCTAAGGCTTTAAAACATCCTTCAAACTTTTTTAGCGTCAATAAACATCGTAGTCAACTATATGAAAAACAAAAATATTTACAGAGGAACGTCCCTTGGTATGATTCAAAACAGTTGAGGGGACACGTATTTTTTCAAAAACATCGTAAATAAATATTTCAACTGGAAACAGTAAATATGTAAGAAACTGTGCAATCAAAAAAATTGTTTTGAGTAAAAATAGCGTTTGTTCAATTTTAAAAGTGGAAAACGAGCCTCGTGGCTCAGGTGCAACACACACATTTCAATAGCCCAATAAATGATCCAATCGTATTTCAACTTCAAATCTTTTCAGTTTTTTCTTATATCAATTTCGTATACTACGAATTTATTAATCGTCATAAGACGTAAACGTCTTAAACACAATACGTAATCAAGATATAAAACTCCTGAAAGCTAGATGTCGAGATTGCTTAAGTATTGTAAGTGACGATTTGAATCTCCTTCTAAAACGGTGGTTGCTGCAGTGTGCCTGTAATTATGTCGGAGGGAGTGGCCGGTGTGAAACAGTGTTTGTTCGCCATCGACGAGGACGCGGCACGTGCGGCTAAGGTCGAAAGTTTTTGCTTCCTCTCATAAAATAAATTGCTCGTATAACTATCGGTTGGTGCTTTGGAGCGTTCGGGTATTATAATTAGCAACATAATAATGACATAGCAATACAAATATCAAATACATACTGTCAGGTAGCTCAAACAATGGCTTTGTGCGAACGCAATACAACTTTCAAATACATACTATCATATAGCTCCAACAATGGCTTTGTGCAAACGCAATACAAATTTCAAGTACATACTATCATATAGCTCCAACAACGGCTTTGTGTGAACGCAATACAAATTTCAAATACATACCATCATATAGCTCCAACAATGGCTTTGTGTGAACGCAATACAAATTTCAAATACATACTATCATATAGCTCCAATAATAGCTTTGTGTGAACGTGTGAGACGACAGTTATTGCGCGCAACGTGCGGCGGATATATGGGTTCCGCGGTGTGTTTGTTCACTTATCCGAAGATTGGGGGATCGAGCCCTGCAAAAAGCATGAGTATTTTGAGGGATTCACAGCAAGGATGGCGTCCGGGCACGCAAGGCAGGTGTTCCGAAGAAATCATCACTAATCCACAATTAAAATGTGCTTTTTGTTCAAAAATATTGTTAATATGCAACATGGAAAAAATCTGTATTCAATTACACGTTGTATGAATATTTAATTAATGATCTTCCTAATTATTGTTGAAATTATTATTGTCATTACTTTCCGTGCTGGACGGCCATGATGTAGGAAATTCTGTTCCCAGACGTTTCGACTGTTTCTGTAGCAGACACCCTCAGTGGCGAATAGGTATTACACCAAGTGTCCTTCGAGACCGCTCACTGGTTGCTAACAAACATTCATGTCAAACATTTGTGTTTGGTGCTGTCAGTAATTAGCAGTCTGTCTGGAAGTACACTTCGTGTATGAACTACTCGCCACTGTGGATGTCTGCGGCGGAAGCAGAGAAAACTTCTGGGAATAGAATTTCCTATACGCTAGGGCTGACCAGTTTGGAAGGTAATTTGAATAGTGAATCCAGCATCCGGCAATACATTGCTTTATTTTTGTCGCAACTGCTTGGGAGAGAACTATTTGAGACCATCAAAGAATATACAGAGGTTGAGTGAGAGGTCATGTACAGTGCGACTGCCGCATGGAAGATGTTTCCTCACTGCTCAGTCAACTGAGAGATTTGTTCGATACCTAGTGACCTTCAGAACAGAACAGAACAGAAGTAAGCTACGTTCAAAAACACATGCGTCCTTTGGGTCTTATATGATATATTTGTTCTGATGTGTTACCCATTCTGTATCACATAGATTACGAAATTAAATTTTACAGAATCTTCGGAATATGAGGCCAAGGATGGGAATCTTGGTGTCATAAAATGAAGAATAATTTTTACACTCCGTAAATAGTAAACTCTAATTTTTAACATAATTATTCCCTGTATAAAATGGATTTAAAACTAGTCCTTACGTGATTGGCAGTCGCAGTTGAAGACTTTATTGGAATCTTTTGCAGAGGAGTCATAGGAACGACAGTGAGTGTATTAATCGTCTGACGGAGTCGCTAGTTTCACATTTCCCCCTTTTTTACATTTCATCGTCGTCACCTCTATAAGAACCGATTTATTTCCATTCCCCCTCTTCATCACCCTACTATCCTTCTTTCAGTGGAAGGCAAAGGTAAACCACCAATGTGTGGGAAAATCGGCTTTGGAGAAGCACATGCTTTTACATTCGCCGACCCACGCAAGAACTTATCAATTAATCATTACAGCCTCCACCCTGACACAATTACTTACACCGGAACATCACTTGCTGTAGTCAAAGGCGCTTCAAGATACCAGAACTTAAAAAAAACATATCAAATCAAGAGGAATTCCAAAGTTTGGATCTTGAAAAATGTATGAAATTGTAAAGACTTGAAAAATACGTGTAACTGAAACATGCATGAAATGAAGAAAACCCCTGACCTAAAACGTATTGTTTGCAATTACTAGAAGAAAACATGTTTTTGTAACAATTTTGCAGTAATATTTATTGAAATACTTTTTCTTCAATGCTTAATATCTATATAAACTTATACGATAACTTTACTACGCACCGTTCTGTTCGGTAGAAAGCAATATTTTAAAACTTTTGAATGTAATCCTCAGATGTACGAGAGACAATAAAGGAAGAAATACTAAGAAAACAGGAAAAAAGTAAAACGTCAAGAAACATAGAACGGATATACACATTTTAACTCTAATAAGTAGTATTAGATTGTAAATAATATCTGTGAAAGTAAAACGATGGTACAAACTGAAAACTCGCTAACTTTTACTTACTTGGTAAACAGCATCATTGATAAAAGTCTCGCCAAACAAACTCCGCCAGAATGAAACCCATAAGAGAAAATCTACTGCTCGAGCCCATGCTCCCAGGCAGACCCTAAATTTCAGCTTTTACTCCACGCTCGCGCTTGCATGCATGCGAGTGGTTTGTTTTGTTTTTCTTTTTTTTCGGATGGCGAAACACGCTGCTCGGTACATTTCGGGATTCCTAACTCGCGTGAAAAGCTGCAAAAGCCAATACAAACCTTTACGTGACGCGGTTTGGTGACCTCTCACGCCCTAAAATGTTGCGTCAAATTCTGGACAAGGGACTTTCGACAATACTAGCATTTGTGTGATTTCTCTGCGCTCCCAATATTTTTCTTTTGTCTGCTGCAGCTGTATTAAACGACAATGATCATGCAGTACTAACTGATGGCGATTTTAGTTGTGTGTTACTATACAAAAATTCTAATGTATTTTGTGGGTACTCCAATGTATTTGTTTGCTGATAATGTCGAGTTTTACAGGCGAGTCCGTTTACCACGGAAATTTGATATTCTTACTTTTAGCCGTGTATTGTAACTTTTTTCGGAAAACTACTACCTGTGTAACAAAGTACTGTCTTGCAGCCACAAAACACCATCGATATCCTTCGAAGCATTTTGACCTTGTAATTGTAGTGGGAAAGGGAACGGACACCAATATATCTGCATATCTTAATACTATTTTCTTCTTTCGAGAGCTTTTTCAACTGCCGACGATACTAATTATCGACTGTCCGCCCATTATGTCCCTCATGGAGATGTACATTAACCTTCACACTAGACATATATGCGGGTTCCTCGGTCTTTGTCCAACATATTCACAAGGCCTTCCGCGAAAACACACATACATGAAAGACAAAGGACCACCATGCCCACCGCGGGATTCGAACCCGATATCCTTTCTACTGAGGCGCTGAGTCGTCACGTGCTCTAGCTACCTCGACCTTCCAGGTGGGCTCATATTATAATGCTATAATAGCAAGGTTCGGACCATTAGGGAAACTGTAATTAGGGAGTGGGAAAACAGCACCGGTTAGCTTGAGCTGAGCCTAGACTGGAGAGAAATAAATAAGTCAATAAGCTAACAATATGTAAGTTAATCAGTAATTTTATGTTAAGTTAGTAAACAGTTAAGAAATAAGTCATGAGTCGTAGTCAATTGGTAAGTAACAGGTCAATATAATAAATAAAATAAAACTGGCATAGTAATAAGCACATTAGGGGGTGAAGGGAAGGGGGAATCGAAAATGTAAGGGCAGAGGCGTTGGTGCGGACGATCTTCTGTGGTGTTGTTTGATTTCAGGTGCTGAGGAGGCCAAGCACTGGAAGGAGACGGCGGGACGCCCGCGCCAGAAAATAAATAATTAAAATAAACGTCGGATAGATTAGAATGTATTCGGCTTCTGACGGCAGGTTTTTCCCCCTTCAGCGGTTTTTTCCTGAGCCGTACCTTATGGTCTCTTTTCCGCGGCTTTGATGCGATGGAGAGACCATTTGGGGTGAATACCAGAATTCGAAAGATTAGAACGCGAAAGGATGTAGGTATTGTAATGGCTTAAAGGCCTTCGGCCTAGCCACATAGGATCAAGTAATCTAATTTGTTTGTAATAATTACCTATTAAATAAATAAAATATAATAGCACAGTATTCATCACTAATTATATTTTCATTCTTCCTGGTAAATCAAATTTCAAGTTCCCTGACTCGTGATTGCCAAGTTCTGTGAAAGAGATATCTTTATTTCTTTACCTCTCAATGAAGTACGATATAGTACATTAAAATGACTCTTCAAATACGTCAAGCCGAAGATTTTTGTTATTTCGGAGGAAAATATAGTAATTCCACAGTATAATAATTCACAGCATTTCACCTTTGTTGGCACCTTGAAACTGTCAAACAATCTTTTTCTAGAATTTTTAAAAGTTTAAAAGAAAATTTTAAAACATTTTCCAAAGTTTTCCTGAAAACTTGGTTGATCATGTTGTGAGAAACAATATATGTCATGCCAAACATTATTTTCGGTGATTGAACCTCTTTCTCCCAAAAACACATTTTTCTGTAATTTTCTATATTGTTCAGAAATGTTTCGATGAGTGGTTATTTCCCTATCAGTGACATCAAGTTGCGTAGAATGAGATCTCGCTTACCTCGAATGGTAAACCGGAAAAGGTCTAACCGTGAATATCGATCGGATACAAGGGTGCACAAAGATTATCCAATTACTACGTGTTGGCTACATTTTTCCATGTGTTAAGTGGATTCACGTGCGTAATATAACACTTGTTTCTTGCATAATTCATCTTTAACTGTAGGGACACCTGCGGCAGCTAGTTCGATTAGTGGCACACAATTTGGGAATTGAGGGCATGCCGAGGGTGTGTTTACAACGCCCACAGAAATGTTCGTCGGTCGGGTTAAGGGGGCGCTTCAGGATTTAATCACCAGTTCACTCCATCGCCCATCGCCCATCGCCCACCGCCCACCGCCCACCGCCCTCCGTCCACCGCCCACCGCCCACCGGCCCCGGCCAACTGCCCACCGCCCTCCGTCCAACACTCACCGTCCACCGCCCACCGCCCACCGCCCACCGCCCCCAGCCAACTGCCCCCCGCCCTCCGTCCACCGCCCACCGCCCCCGCCCCCCCGCCCCCCGCCCCCGCCCCCCGCCCACCGCCCACCGCCCACCGCTCACCGCCCACCGCCCACCGCCCTCCGTCCACCGCCCACCGCCCACCGCCCACCACCCTCCGTCCACCGCCCACCGCCCTCCGTCCACCGCCACCCGCCCACCGCCCACCGCCCACCGCCCTCCGCCCACCGCCCACCGCCCACCGCCCACCGCCCACCGCCCACCGCCCACCGCCCATCGCCCACCGCCCACCGCCCACCCCCCACCGCCCACCGCCCACCGCTCACCGCCCACCGCTCACCGCCCACCGCCCACCGCCCTCCGTCCACCGCCCTCCGTCCACCGCCACCCGCCCACCGCCCACCGCCCTCCGCCCACCGCCCACCGCTCACCGCCCTCCGCCCACCGCCCTCCGCCCTCCGTCCACCGCCCACCGCCCTCCGTCCACCGCCCACCGCCCTCCGTCCACCGCCACCCGCCCACCGCCCACCGCCACCCGCCCACTTTCAACCGGCTCCTTCCCCCCACTCGCCCACATGCCCATCGCCCACTGCCCAACGTCCAGTATTATATGAACGAGTAATGTTAAGAACTAAAACGAAATTTTAGATGGATAGATCAACTTGGTTCTCTGTATCGGAGTCTCTTCTGTATCGTTTGAGTTCGTTGATAAATTGTAGTTATGAATACAGTTAATTATTAAGGGAGACGTCAAGGAAATAACTGATGTAGCTGTTGAAATGCATTCGTTTAATTTCATTACGTTGCACAAGTTTGAATCAGGAGAGATAAATTAATGGCATTTTTGTCGTAAATGGTGAATGAGATTGCTGAAGCCTTAACCAACTGCCTTGATTGGTCAATTAACGTGATTTCACGTCACACTTAGTGTATGATTACTTTGTATAATAATAATTACGCCTCATGTATACATTTTATTTTTAGGGCAAAAAATCATAATTGTGGTTTGGTGCAAGAAAGGCCAATGTCCTTGTTTAATGATTTTAGGTTTGTACAACCAATGTGTGCATTAAAGCCCCTGCTTTCAGTGCAAGAAAGACCAAAGTCAAACGTCGATCACATCTCCTGATTTCACATTGATTTACATTGGATAAAGGTTGCTTTGTCATTTCGATGGTGTATGAAAACCTCCTATCGTGTAAAAGTTTGAATATTGACTTTGGCCCTTCTTGCACCAAGCCACAGATATAATAACGGCAGAGATGGAAGGCGCTCCCTTCTATCGAATATTAGAAAATACTGAATTATTTACTTTTTTTCTTAAAATTTATTTTTTTAATTGACGACTTCAGAAATGAAAAGAGATGTTTTATAGGGTTGAGGTTCCCAGGTATCGATAAAGTTGCCAAGAAAGTCTAGTGTATAACTTCAAGTAAAAATGATATAATTAGGATTGTTCCAGAATTTGCAAATCTAATTCGTTTTGAAGAATTGGATAATAAACTCTGGGCTAGTACCTGAAACACATTTTTAAGTATTTTCCCATTTCGAGTTTTGCGTATGTAGTACTTATATATTGTGATTTTACGGTAGGTTTTCCTCCTGTACGAAGTAATCGCACACGTTTAGCGACTATTTTACTCGTATGTAAAGGGCGATCAATAAATTCGATAGATTGAAGTGGCGTGGTATTCAAAATTAATTCATTGATTGTGGAACCATTACCTTCTCAATATGAGCTTTCTTTTTACTCTATATAACTGTCCCTTTTGATAATGCTAATTAAAACAAGACCCTTAATCGGATAATCAATACTAAATATTGGTAATACGACACAGAACAGAGGTGTAGGTTGTATTTTTACTTCAGAATCTTGCATTTGACATTGCTGAATTGATTATCACTTTTCAGGCATTTCCTCTTTTGTCTAGTGTTCGTTTGCATTTTCCTTTGCTAGCAAATGTATTACTATTATTGTTGTTTATATGTATTTTATATTCATTTTTATAATGCAATAATCTATTTAGAACATTTTTTGGGAATATTTATCTGTAATATTTGGCAATTTACGTAAATAATTGTCCCACAAAACCTAAGACTGTTTCAGAAATACTCCAATAAGAGGATTTGTCTATATCCTCATAACATGCGTGTCCTATTTCTCGCAAAGTGCATAAACAGTAGGCAAATACGGGCGTACCTCGCTATGGCAACTCGTAAATCCTACAAGAAAGGACCAGCGTGTAATTCGGCTGAGTGCGGTGCCAGGCGGCCCGTTCCAGCCCAGAGGTCAGGCTACCACGTCCAAGACGCGTGTGCTTCGCCCGACTGCGGAGCAGAAGGTTCAATATTCACTCCGAGCGAGATTAACGACGTAATAACAAGCAGAGTGTGAAATTTGAGAAATGGTTATGGTTTCATTATGCCCGTGTTGGGCTGGTCCGTTTCGGCTCCATGAAGGCGCTGAGTCGTCCGTATTCTTCGATCGCTGACCTACTCTACATGTTTTAGAAGAACTTTAGCTTTGTGACCCTTGAAGCAATATCGGGAATCGCTTGTAAGAAGATCGTGAATCAAGAAAGGAAACTACTAATGCTACACCATAGCATACACATTTTGTTATGTGTTATATGGACGTAAAGTTGTTATAATTATACATATGCTGGACAATAAAAAATGTATGTCGTTTAGTACTTACTTGCCAAGATGATTGAAATGAAAGGTTTACAAATTCTGGAACAAAATAATTACTATTAACAATATGAAAATAGAGATTAACATTTTTCTCAAATTGTAGTCGAATGTTTCAGATTTGCCTAAAATCTTTACATATACTACGTTCATGAATATGGTAGGAGCCTAGGAACTCCTGTCATCCACCTCAATTTAATCACGGAATGCATTGTATACATAATTTTCATTATGATAAGGTAATTATATTAAAGACAATAAAATTTCTTTCAATATATTTTTAAAAAAATATTTTCCTTCACAACGTTTGCAGGCTAATGTGACAGCATCAGCAAGTAAAAACTTTAAGTACAATTTTCGGTTTTCTTATAAAATATTTACATTATTTGAGAACAATATTACACATGCACAAATGTTTACTAGTGAGTCAACAACCACCTCCCGTGGTAAAATGAGAGTTACCTTTTTTAATTTTAAAATATTAATATTCAACATTTGTACAAAAATCGGTTCAAATGGACCAGTGAAAAATTATTTATGGTCCACTAACTTCTATTTAAAGAAATAAAGAAGACGTTCTGCTGAGTAGAAATCTCAGACTTTTTTCACAACGAAAATCCTTAGTGAAGTAAATGGTATATACTACTGTCGTAAGGGAAGCGTCTAGCAACACGTGCGAGAAGGATTGTACGATAGGGCAGGAGGGCCCCCTCCGAGCCATTCCCTACTCTCGTATAGGTCTACAGGCATATAAGAGGGAGCAATGAGAACAGGGACGAACCAGATCACGGCAAACAGCAGTTTTATTGCGAGGCAGGCTGACGGGTAGGCTGACGGGTAGGCTGACGGGTAGGCTGACGGGTAGGCTGACGGGTAGGCTGACGGGTAGGCTGACGAGCAGGCTGACGGGTAGGCTGACGGGTAGGCTGACGGGTAGGCTGACGGGCAGGCTGACGGGCAGGCTGACGGGCAGGCTGACGGGCAGGCTGACGGGCAGGCTGACGGGCAGGCTGACGGGCAGGCTGACGGGCAGGCTGACGGGCAGGCTGACGGGCAGGCTGACGGGCAGGCTGACGGGCAGGCTGACGGGCAGGCTGACGGGCAGGCTGACGGGCAGGCTGACGGGCAGGCTGACGGGCAGGCTGACGGGCAGGCTGACGGGCAGGCTGACGGGCAGGCTGACGGGCAGGCTGACGGGCAGGCTGACGGGCAGGCTGACGGGCAGGCTGACGGGCAGGCTGACGGGCAGGCTGACGGGCAGGCTGACGGGCAGGCTGACGGGCAGGCTGACGGGCAGGCTGACGGGCAGGCTGACGGGCAGGCTGACGGGCAGGCTGACAGGCAGGCTGACGGGCAGGCTGACGGGTAGGCTGACGGGCAGGCTGACGGGCAGACAGTGAGCAGGCAGATACAGAAGTAAGTAATAAGGACATCGGCATCTGAAGTAACCCAGACTTTGCGTGGATGGTCATAAGAAGAGCCACTTTGCAGCAGCACTCTGAGTGCATGGCGGTCGGGAGAGTGGGCAGGGAGCCGCTAGCAGGAACCCAGAGGGTCGGACTGGTCTACGCCGAGGAGCGATGACAGGGCCAGTTCTAGCCGATCTGAACCGATGTAGGGGTAGAAGGTGGTCGGCGGGGTTAGTTTGGGCAGATCTGAAACAACGTAGGGCAGCAACGAGGTTGGCGGTGCCAGTTTTGGCCAATCTGAACGAATGTAGGGGTGGAAGGTGGTCAGCGGGGCTAGGTTGGTCCGATACGATGTAGGGCAGGAAGGGAATCGGTGGGGCCATTTTTAGGCGATCTGAACCGATGTACGGGTGGAAGGAAGTCGGCAGGGCCAGTTTGGGCCGATTTAAAAAATTGAAGAACAGTGTCTTTGTATTATTTTGTAACAAAAAAATGATTTAATGACCAATACATGTCATGCTCTATTAAACGAAAATAACTTTTTTGCGAAAATTATCTGCTCTGATGAAAGGAGACAAGCCAATAACTAAATCGATTGTTTTAGTAGTTAATGTATGTCATAATTCTAGAATGTTTAAGTATCCTATCATTTCCTTCATATATAGCTTCTCCAGTCTTTGAGGTGAAATGGAGAACAGTATCTTACAGATACACCGCCAAAAATTTGTATCGATACTGTAATGATTCGTAATTGTGTGTTATTCGTATTTCGTCCATATTTGACATCAAGATAATACAAGTATCAACACGGCCGGGTGGAATAGAAAATGAACGGAGATAACCTTTACACGGGCGCATCTAACAACATGAGTGGACACATTTCACTCGTCAAACCCAGAGACCACCTTCTCCCGTTGAAAGCCTTCCCCTGAAGATGCGACAGACAGGTGGCTCAGGGCACCAAAGGATGTAACTGCAGTGGCTCTCACCAGGAGGTCCTAGCTTCAAGTCCCGAAAATGGCAGGACTTTCGACACTAACTAGATACCTAAGTCGAATTAAGTCGCTGTCTGGAAAATAATTCTAGCGGCCGGCTGCTCTGATCGGTAGTCATCCGCGGCTTCACCGATCAATAACAGGCGAATGCCGCAGCAGAACCCTAACAAACGGGCCACGGACAGTGTGCGATCCTTCCTTGCTCTTAGTTGACCTCCCTTCGTATCCTCACGTCTTACACACTTTCTTTTACACCGGGCTCCACTACCACATGTCAGGAGGGCAGGTGGAGCGGAGAGCTCGTCCGGGATGGGGCAAATGCCCCGCTGGTGGGAGATTCTTGATTGAAAAAAAAACATTAGCTGATTGCCGGTTTTTAAAAACAACAAGAGAAAAACATCACCACATTGCGTGGTGAATCATGCGCTACACTTGCGGTATAAATGGTCATATCAATTGAAGTGTCCGAAAACATTAAATAACCAATCAACAACCTGGTTAATGAGATTTTCACTCTAAAATAAGTACATCTAAACCTGGAAAAAGGAGTAAACGAACACGCCATTGACATATCGCGCCGTTTTTAACAAACTTGGAGTCGACTGCAGCACAGGCACCGCAGTCCCCAAGAAAATGCAGAAACCGCAAAGTCCCTGACAGGACATAAAACGTTAGTGGTGCGCGAAAGAAGACGGGAAATTTCTGCTCTCCCTCAGAAACTAAGGCGAAATTCCTCTTCCTTTCGAAGGTTACTACGTTTCCAACTTCAACAGGCACTACCGTATCTTAAGAAACATTGATCTTCCGACTTTTAACTCGGTGTTTTCTGACATTTTTCTACTCGTTTTCCCGCCGGAGGGAAGATAACTTGCTAACTCGCTGACATTTGCAACTGGGGTTGGAATTGGTCGTGCGCGAGGAAACTTTCGGAGACTTCTCAACCGAGACCTTCTGCAGAAGTTCAGAATATAAATTGAAAAAATAACTTAGTCGTTTACACTTGGGTGGATATCCAGATGGCTCTGAGTCACAGTTTATGCGAAGTATACTATATTCGAAATTATGTTTTCATTTTTATTGCCAGCTTTACCAAGTACGTAGTTCTGGAGCAAGTGTTTCTCATGAATAAATGCACTCTATAATGATTACATTTCGGAATTGCAGATTTGTAAACGTAACTAACTCCCATTTAAAATATCTGATGATTAAATTTTGCTATTTTAATTTATAGCTTTAGTAAATTCTTGCATTGTTAAGAGAATGTATTGAACTGCTAAGAGGCACTTCGGCAATTTTTCCACACAAAAACTAGTATTATCGAGAACTAGTGGCCAAAGTAAAAATGAATCTTATTCCCATATATATTAAATTACTTCCTTTAACACTTTGTGTAATCAGAACTCCCTTTATATAGATCCTTGATGCCGATAAGTAGATTGATGACAAGAACGTCTGTCCGTTTTTCTGTATCTGTCTGCCTGTTCGTCAGCCTGTCTATCTGCCCGTCTGACTCTCCATCTGTGTATCTGCCCGTTCGCTTGTCTATCCGGCAACCAGTGTGTGCATTGCCCGTCTTTGCGTCTGCCTGACTGTATGTCTTAATGTCTGTTCGTCTGCCTGTCTGTCCGCCTGCCTCTCTGTCCACCTGTCCGTCAGTTTGTGATCAGCCTAAACCATTCAGACGATATTCTCCGAGATCAATATTCTTCAATCAATCTAGACGCGAGTTCTAAACGGATATATTCATTGTTTCTTTTTACATGATGCCTCAACCAAATTTTCAAAATTTTCTTAAAAATCGCTCCAAATTTTTTTATTAACCTTTGTTTTAGATTATCTTAAAGTAATCACAAGCTAAAGTAAGCTGATTTTTGACAATTACAGTTTCGGTAATTGCGCCATTATAAATATTGTCTATCACAGCTTCATACGTCCGTTCTCATTTCGTGATTCTACTTTCTTTCCAACGCTTAATTACCGTTAATTCATTACTCACAACTATCTCTTCAATTATCGTTTCGTCACGTCGGTAGTCGCTCGAAATTTTTTCACACATTATCCTCCTTACGGTTCTATCGTCTGTCCTCGCTGAAGGACAATACCTTCTGATGACTTTCAGTAATCTTCCTTCTTCTCCCGATCGTTTTATTTTTCCATTGTTTCTCTATCAGTGCTATTCTCTCCTTCTTCCATTGCATTACATTGTGTTCTTTTGATATTTCCCAATTATTTATTATTCTTAAATTATTTATCTATTTAATTTAAATAACCATGTAAAAAATACGTAAAAAACCTCATGTCCTTTTTACCATAGCGTCATATATCCCTCAATGTCATGTTTCTTCTTTAATTTCCCCCTGGTTATACAAACCTAACGTCGTATTGTGTCATTATATTTTAATTAATTTAAAATAAATATCTCTGAGATATAATAACTGGTTTCAGTGTAGGATGCTAATTCTTGAATGCGTATTTGGGAAATTTTAAACAAAAATAATTTTGTAGATTATTTGCATCAACTGTCTTTTAATAGCATTTAAAAACCTATTAAATGCGTTAAGAAGTCGTAATTTTTCACGATTTATATTGTAATTATATTTCCCGAACGCAATTGTGAAATACGAGTCTTCTGCGTTTGAAAACGTGTTGGACCAAAGAATCGAGCATGATCTGTTCCCTTTCCTTGTTGAATTGCTCCAATTTCTCTGCCTACAGCAAGGTCATGGTTACGTTGCCGTTCCAACCCAATCACATTCATGAATTTTTACTTTTTTAGACTGCTAACGATAGTTCATAAAGTATGTGTTATTAAAATAATGTTAAAAGTAGATGATATATATTTAAACGTATTTCACGGGTAAAAATCCTTTGTTAGCATTTTCTTTAAATAAAAGTTGTAAGTCTGGCACTACAAAATACTGAACTCAGTGCACTCAGTCTTGTTGAACTCATGAAAGTTTCTTCAGTCAAGGAAGGTCACCAGACTGAAGTGCTCAAACTGGCCTCATCACGATATTGGTATTGCTCTTCCAAAGAAATGTTACTACTTTCAGGAAAATGATTGCGTCAAACAGAGATTCTCAATCTCAGAACTCTTAGAAACTATTACGTACTAACTTTAAGGTATAACATGGAAAATGTAAATCGGGGAAATTATTACAACATTTCGTTATACCTAAGTAGAACACTTTTGAGAAGTAATGTTCAATATTATAGACATTTCTAGACATTAACTCATACTCGTACGTGTGTGCTCTTTGGATCTGGGTCAACGGGACGTGAGAATCCCACCACGAGGTAGACGAGAAACAAAGGACATATTCAATCCCGGAACTCTTTGCGCCAAGCTGTTGCCGAGGTGTCAACACTATTACTTCCTTGGCACTCTTTCATTGTCAAACTGTATTACACGTTACTATATCATTCAAGAAATTAACTAGCGAATTTGCATTACATTACATTTATTAGAACTGCAATTGGGTATGACCCGGTGGCAGTTAAGTGACAATTATTGCAAAAATTACAACACTTACATTAATAATAATAATAATACTAATAATGATAATAGTAATAATAATAAAATAATAATAATAATAATAATAATAATAATAATAATAATAATACCGTACAATACAGTACAAGACGAAAAGCAGCATTGAAAAGTGATCATTGATCTCGTTCACCGCACTTCACTACACTACACTTTTTTGCTTTGAATTACACTGACCAGCACTTCACAGCACTTCACCGCACTACACAGCACATACTCATTTAATATCTGTTACTGTCATCTTGTTCTAATTTGTTTCTAAAACTTCGGACACTGAGAAGAAAAGCTTTAAAAACTGCTGCAGGTAAACTGTTCCAATCTCTAATTGTTCTGTTACAAAAGGAAAACTTCCCAAGATCTGAATTTTGTTTCCTTGCTCGAATTTTGTGGGTGTGATCGCTTCGGCCGAAATAATTCGGTTCTTCTAGTATAATCCGAATTTCCTTCCAAGTTGGTTGACCTACGTAGGATTTATAAAGAGCACAAAGCCTCGCCTTTGTTCTTCTCGTTTCCAGAGGTTCCCATGACTTTTTTGTTGCGTTACTTCTATAGGTAAACTTATTCGCTTTTCTCTGTATTCTATCTAGATTTTTCCGGTGCGCCTTTCTGTATGGATCCCAACACGCAACTCCGTATTCCATGAGAGGGCAAACCAGCGTAAGATATGCTAATTCTTTGGCGTTTGCAGAACTTTTCTTCAGTATTCGCATTACAAAATGCAAAGACTTCCACGTTTTTCTTACTGTCTGATTTATATGCATCTCCCACCCTAATTTACTATCTAGATGAATGCCTAAATACTTGCATGATGAGACTCTTGGGATGATAACCTCACCTAAACGATAGTCTGGTTCCTCATAATTTCGTCCCCGCCCGAACGTTATTGTTTTGCTTTTAGATCCATTAATTCCCATGTCATGTTTTTCAGCCCAATCTCGTAAATGCTCTAAATCCTGCTGTAATATTTGTTCGTCAGCGCTATCTTTGATTTTTCGGTATATAACACAATCGTCTGCTAATAAACGCACCCTTGATTGTATGTTCACATGGAGATCGTTCACATACGCTAAGAAGAGTAATGGCCCTAACACACTTCCCTGTGGAACCCCTGAAGTAACATTCCCCGTAGTCGAAAACTGATTGCCAATTCGAAATTTAGTCGGAGGTACTCCTGCATATTTCACAATCACCACTTTGGCAGGGAAAATGAATGCCCACTACACCACCGTCACCCTTCGGATCTCGTCTCGTTCCATTCCGGCTAGTCCCGTCCCGTCTAGTCCCGTCCCGTCTAGTCCCGTCCCGTCTAGTCCCGTCCCGTCTAGTCCCGTCCCGTCTAGTCCCGTCCCGTCTAGTCCCGTCCCGTCTAGTCCCGTCCCGTCTAGTCCCGTCCCGTCTAGTCCCGTCCCGTCTAGTCCCGTCCCGTGTAGTCCCGTCCCGTCTAGTCCCGTCCCGTCTAGTCCCGTCCCGTCTAGTCCCGTCCCGTCTAGTCCCGTCCCGTCTAGTCCCGTCCCGTCTAGTCCCGTCCCGTCTAGTCCCGTCCCGTCTAGTCCCGTCCCGTCTAGTCCCGTCCCGTCTAGTCCCGTCCCGTCTAGTCCCGTCCCGTCTAGTCCCGTCCCGTCTAGTCCCGTCCCGTCTAGTCCCGTCCCGTCCCGTCTAGTCCCGTCCCGTCTAGTCCCGTCCCGCCTAGTCCCGTCCCGTCCCGTCCCGTCCTGTCCTTAACATGTACTTGTGTAAAAAATAGTTACAAAAATTTTATTTTATCTTGACAATTTGAAATTGTCCCTGAATATGTGTGAGCTTTAATCTAAAAATGATAAAATCAGTTACTAATTTTACTTTTTCTAAAAGTATCTTGAAATATTTAATTTAAACGCTAATTAAAACGCCTTAGAAGCTATTCAGAAACATAAAAAACAGTAAAAGAACTGAAATTAAAGAAGCAAACGTAAAAGCACGGAAATTGCAATTTGATCACATATGAAATGCATTCGATAGGTCAGACTGCGAAAACACATTAAACTTCATGCTCCACAAGACATACCTGGGCTTGCAAATTAACGTCTTTATCCAACACATAACACCGTTACTCGATTTCCATCTCTGTCCGCCATCGCGATGCCGCCAACGGGCGACCGCGGCGCTCCTGGGACCGGCAGCGCGTACTTCGGAAACCAGCTTACGCGCCGACGATGAAGATGATGAAAAAACTTCCCCGAGTACCGCATGCGCTTATGCGAAGTAAAAACCCCGCTCCCTCGTGGCGGGCGACGAGGGCTGCGGCCGCGGACCACCTGTTGCGCCTGCCGCCCAAGGAGCGGACCGCTGCCCCGGGAGCGCGCGACCTCTGACCTTTGACTGCCCCTCCTTCCTTCCCCCGCACGATAAATCGATTCCTTGACCCCTGATTCGGCGATCCAAGGTCATCCGTCTTCCCGTGTAGACGCAGTTTTTGATAGGTTGGTCTTGCTACGGACTGCGGTAATGGCAGATTCTGTGGTACATCTACAACATCTACAACATCTACAACATCTACAACATCTACAACATCTACAACATCTACAACATCTACAACATCTACAACATCTACAACATCTACAACATCTACAACATCTACAACATCTACAACATCTACATCATCTACATCATCTACAACATCTACAACATCTACAACATCTACAACATCTACAACATCTACAACATCTACAACGTCTACAACATCCACAACATCCACAACATCTACAACATCTACAACATCTACAACATCTACAACATCTACAACATCTACAACATCTACAACATCTACATCTACAACATCTACAACATCTACAACATCCACAACATCTACAATATTTACAATATTTATAATATGCTTTTCAAAGCTTTTCTTCGATTCAGAAGAAACAATATTTGTTTCTACGTTTTGTTTTCTTTATACATCTTTCACCTTCTTCCATTTTTCCTGCCGAAAACAACCCTGTTCCTGCACACGAAATAGACACTGTAATGTCATTGGTCTCCCACCCTCAAAGCAGTTTTCATTAAATCGCTCTTGCTAGCCTCGTGGACCGCTGCATAGCAGCATTCAGTCTTGTAATGCGATTTTTGGTTAACTTTGGTTTTACTAACCACTTTCGGTTTATGAAAACAAAAGCTGCTCATTTCTTTGCAAATTTGTTTTTTCGGCTTCCTCTTTTTTCCTATACTACCTGAAACTCGAATTTTTGTTTGTTTTTATTTAATTTATTTCTACAGACCAGAATAGCTGCTTTAAAAGAATGGTTTTCATGTAAATAAGAACTCACAAACATACAAAAGTAGATAACTAACAGCGAAATACCTTTCAATCGACCCAGGAACTAAGGGTAACATTAATAAAAATCAGTCATTTTTTAGATAAATATAAATAGGGAAGCCTAACAGGTTCCTCATTATCGTTTGTTGTTTTTCAAGTACATGTGTTGTTTATTCCTTGGAGTATTCACTTTGCAGCCCCAATTTATATGTCTGATCTTTAGATCCTCCATTAAAATGGTAGGTTCTCCACTGTAATATATGCATTAATTCATTATTACTGATTTGTTTTTTAGGTGGATTATATGCTGTTATGATATTAAAGTATTTATTTTTAATGTTTTTTTCAGTTCAAACAGTTCAAAATCAGTTCAAAACAGTTAACAGCAAACAAACAAAATCAGTTCAAAACAAATAAACAGTTCAAAATCATTCGATTTTGAAATAGAAATTAATGAGTGATCCAGTTTCTTTTTGATTAGTATAGCTCTTCCCCTGCTGTCGCTATATTCTGTCTTCTCTATAACAATTATATCCAGAAATTTTAAATATTTGTCCTGATACAATGTATGTTTCTGTTATTCATGCAATTGTTATTACATTATTTGGTTATATATTGTTGGTAACATAGGCATTAGAATTTGTGTTGTGTAGTAACTGTTTTTGCATATGTGGATGTGGGTATGTTTTGTTTGTTATTAAACCCCATTTGAGTAAGTAATGAATTTTGGTTTATATTGGTTAGTTGTGTGTACGTTTGTGAGTGGGTTTTACTTTCATATTTGTTTTGTGATTGCAGAGTTTGATATTGGCTATGGAATTGAATTGATTGTTGAATTTTCTTTCTTTCTTGAAAATACTTGCATTGGCTAGAAGTATCCATATTATTTTTTGAGTACAAATTGAGAGTGGTGGGTTTGTGGATTGTAACAATTCAGTCTTTTGTCCAATGATGTTTTGTGCGGTAGCTTTTGCGGCCAGTGTGCAATAATTTTGTGTGTGCATAAATAAAGGATTTTTTACATTAAGATGGGCCTTATGATTTCCTTCGTATTTCTACTTTTAAAACGCAATGAAGTAGTTAGTCTCGTTTAAATATTTATTTCCCTTCAATTGAATTTGTTAATTGTAATGCAACTACTTTAAAGGGTAATTGTTCTCTGATAGTCAGTCTAGTTTCCTTCTCTATTGTGTAAATTAGACTTTGTAATTTATTATCAATATCCTTCGCAGTAAATATTAAGGATAAGTTTTTATTATAACCGATAAGATTTTTTATAATTTTACACAGTATGTATGTCAAGGGACAATTTTTCTTCACAATATTTTCTCGCCAGACTGGAATCTGGTCGTCAAAGAAGCTTTCTTTATGTCACTTTTGCAATTTTGTATGCATGCCAACTAATACTTTCCTTTCTCGAAGACATAGCAGAGAAAGTTACTTAAAGCTAAATCAAATGGATGACATGATACAGAAAAAAATCACATTTTGGGGTTCCCTGGTAAAGAAAAAGTGTGTTTAGTCTGCCAGTCAATCGGTCAATTCAACAGTCCGTCAGAACAACTCTCTGTGAATAACATTAAAGCTAAAGCCGTTTGAAGTTCTCGAAACCTGATGTTCTCAGATCTATCTGGAGGAACATATCGCGTTACCGATACGAAACGAATTTTATTGAATTTAATTTTTTTTCAAAAAAGGTTTCAAACCTTTCCTTTAAAGAGTTTTGTGCCTGCGGTGTCTTCAAACTCATATAAAACCGTAATACTCGCTTATCGTATTTTATAGTTGTCCCTGCCAACAACTCAACATAAACCATGGCTTCATTTATTCATAAAACTTAGAGCGCTATGTTTTATGTTTAACTGCAATCTATAAAGGAATTAAACCAAGAAAAACGTTAATTTAGAAATATTCCATTTGGCATTATCATTCTTCCAACACTCGAACACTTGCATCTGCATTCACCTTTTCCATCCATTTCACCTCCCCCGTTTCACCCAAAAACCCGTGCTTTAAAAAGCGAAGCGAACCATCAATGATATTTTCAATTTTGTTAAAATTTTTTTTGCCTCAACCGTTTTTAAAAAGTTGGAGGTTATAATGAGTTTCAAAAACGAAGAAAAATTATATTTAGTAAGGTTATTCAATGCATTAATTACATTTTGTATTGCATATTTCTGCGAGACTTCGTATGTTTGTAACAAGTAATTTCATCGGCCACATGCGTTTTAACCCCTGTTAACATTCAAGCCTACAAATTTGTTAAGTGCACTTGTATCCATTTTATATTAAGAAAAATTAAAATCGTTAGCAACGGGTTTCAATACTCCTGGCAACGGAAATAAACATCCATCGGTTCATCGCAAGTCAAATGTTTATTAAGAAAAAACATGGCGATGTATAAAACAAATCAGATTCAAACAATTCAGAATAAAAGTAATTCGTATTATTTTTTTGGATAATTATTGTTAGTTGTAATATTAGTTGTAGAATTAAAAATATATAGAAGGTACATTAACCTCATATGCCTGGCATTCCATGAAATAAAACTCTTCTCAGGTAATCAAATTTACTAACGATCTGAAGGTGTCGACTCTGGAAGACGACGCGCCAACTTTCTCACTGAACATAATTTTTTTAAGTATTTTTAGTTTCAGGAGAATTATGTCTCCACCTTTTCTCGAACCACGGAATACGATTATTTTTTAAATAGATTATTTTTTATTTATTTAATAGGTAATTATTACAAACAAATTAGCTTACTTGATCCTATGTGGCTAGGCCGAGGGCCTTTAAGCCATTACAATACCTACATCCTTTCGCGTTCTAATCTTTCGAATTCTGGTATTCACCCCAAATGGTCTCTCCATCGCATCAAAGCCGCGGAAGAGAGACTATATGGTACGGCTCAGGAAAAAACCGCTGAAGGGGGAAAAACCTGCCGTCAGAAGCCGAGTACATACTAATCTATCCGACGTTTATTTTAACTATTTATTTTCTGGCGCGGGCGTCCCGCTGACTCCTTCCAGTGCTTGGCCTCCTCAGCACCTGAAATCAAACAGCGCCACAGAAGATCGTCCGCACCAGCGCCTCTGCCCTTATATTTTCGATCCCCCCTTACTTCCCCCCCTCCCCTAATGTGCTTATTACTATGCCAGTTTTATTTTATTTATTATATTGACCTATTACTTACCAATTGACTACGAATTATGACTTGTTTCTTAACTGTTTACTAACTTAACATAAAATTATTGATTAACTTACTCATTGTTAGCTTATTGACTTATTTATTTCTCTCCAGTCTAGGCTCCGTTCAAGCTAACCAGTGCTATTTTCCCACTCCCTAATTTCAGTTTCCATAATGGTCCGAACCTTTCCTAAAAATGTTCCTAATTCTTCCATAAATTTAGACCTTTTTAACCTAAAATGTTTTGGGCGAGCGTTACGTTCCTGTTTAGGAAGTAGTAATTTCCCACTCCCATCCATTTTCTTCTCCATGATTCGGTTGCACAGCAAATTAAGAGGATGTGGATCCAGTCTTCCCTATCACCGCAAAGCACACAAATGCCATTACCACTTGCGTCCTTTAGTCTACGCTGCATCCACCTCCCAACCCTGAACCAAGCGTATCCCCCTCTTGCGTCCTTTCCGAGAGTACAAGTATGTACGTAACTTTCGCAACCCGATAACGGACTCACATGGATTTGAGCTACTAGCGAACGTTTTTTAGCCGTTCTTGTCCAGATCTCTTGCCTTTTAATATCCACAAGTCTATCGAAAATCAGCCGTTCTATCTCACGGGTTTCCCTATCTCCCACCATTTCCGGACAGACGTCTCCCAACCCTGCGCGGTCAAGTAGCCGTTTAATTTTGTACGCCCAGTAGCGATGGTCGCTTCCCTGCCATTGCACTTTAAAGCACCTATGTATAAGTGTGTCAGCCTGTTCATCTGCTAATTTAATCCAACGTTTAATAGGTTTCATTTTAAAATCTCTCCAAATTCCTATACTACCGACCTCTCTTAAGACTCCGGCATTTGCTGCGCATCTAGAAACTCCTAGAATTAATTTGAAATAATCTGTTTCGATGCTTTCTAGTCGATCTATCCAATCCGTTCCCCAGATTTCTGCCCCATAGTTCATAGCTGGGAGAACTAACGATTTGAACATTATATCGCACACTTTTACTGGCAATTCCGGAACCCTGCGCACTGCGCAAACAATTTCTTTGAGCGCAATTCTTCCTTTGCTGTGAGCCGTCAATATGTGATTATTTTATCTCCCATTCATGGAAAATTTTGCACAAAGATATGTAAATGTTTTGACGCGGTCAATTTCTTCCCTAGCGTAGTACCATTTCTCTTTGCTACCCCAGATAAACCCATTCTCGAAGACCACTACTTTCGTTTTTTGAGTATTTACTTTTAGTCCCCATGTCTCACTATATCGTTCTAGAATATTTAAACTCTTCTGTAAGCCCTCAATCATCTCCTAACATAAGACTAAATCATCAGCATATAGTAGTCCGGGAATTTTCAGGCCATCAATTACCGTAGCCGCTGTATCCGCTTCCTGTACCCATGTCAATAAATCATTTATAAATAAGATAAACAGCAGCGGTGAAAGAGGACACCCCTGTCTTCCTCCTACTGTCGATTTTATTTTTTGCGTTGTACTTCCGTCACCGCACCTGACGCAGAAATTTACTTCCCTGTATATGCTCTGCAACACTTTTAAAACTTTACGTGAGACGCCTAGCTCATTTAGTTTTCGCCATAAAGCTTCCCTATTAATAGAGTCAAAAGCTTTTTCAAAATTCACAAAACTGCAATAAAAATGGCCCCGTTTACGCGCCAGCACCTGTTTTACTAGAGTTTTAAATAGATATATCGCAAGCAACGCCTCACAATATTGTAGTAACGTGCCGCAGCAACAGAATTCGTTCAGTTACTCTCGCAGTAATGTCTAAATTTTCGAATAAATGGTGACCGATAAAATGCTGAACATATCACGAAATGTTACACTGTTATTACTGCCTAGTCCAAATGAAAAATCTCGACACCGCTATGCTCTGCCTCGATTTTTAACTTTTGGCCTCTGCAGTAATAACATACTTAAAAACATTATGAGTGTTAATAGTATGATTAGCTCTTGAGTTGACGACTGTCAACTCGATCAGAATTTTTGACCAGTTCCCCTGAACCTTCACGTTGGAAGTCGAGAGGCGGATATCCGGCGCGGGAGCTCTTGTATCTCTCAGACTCCGCGAGAGGATAAAGCGTAACTCAATGAGGGACTGAGGGACTGCTAAGGTAACCCCTTGCTTTACTCCTGAGCAGAAGATTTAACTTGATTATAGGGGAGAGTCTCATTTTGATAGGTGCAAGAGTTTATGTTTATTTAGTTACTTAGTCAACTACACCATCAAATCAAATCTGCGCCTCTTGGAGACGAAAAGGAAGACGTTTCCCTGCGGGACGGTCTGCTAAGACGTTACTGCTTCATCGAGTAGAACTTTTCTTAAGAACCTTTCTTAAACACGCTGTGATAGTTTCTTCTTTCAGAACTTTTCGGATATTTACTACTAGTAATAGCATAGAGTGCATGCGACCCTGGGTGATCCCCCTAAGAGGATATTCAAAGTAGTTGGATGACAGCCTGCGAATTATCAAATTATGAGGTGATATGATGATGAAAGATTGAATTGAATTGAATTGAATTTGCCTTGTTTTACATGGCGAGACTCGGGCCATCAGGCCCGCTCTTCCGTCTGACCACGCAAATTTCGCTACGCTCCTTTCACCAACTAGCAGAGAAAGGAGGTATTTCTTGGGCGAGAAACAGGCGATTTGAATTTAGCTCAGAGGCGTCATTTAGGCTTGAGGATCTTTTACATGCAAGTAAATCCACGAACATGGGACAGCCGTCTTTACTTCCCCTCCGAAGGAAGGCGTACGAAGGATTTTGTCGCCCTTCGATCGGGTTTGAACCCGCGAGCTTGGGTATAACAGTCCGGTACGCTAACCGTCACACCATCGCCGCCGCCGTGATGATCGTGGCATCATCCCAGTGTTTGTCTGCATCAGGAAAACTACGAAAGCCTGGTCTGAATAGCCAGCCCAGGGATTGATCCCGGGGCTCCCAATTGTGAAGTCAGCGCGTTACGCCCTAGCCACTTCGCCGGGTATGGTATGTTTACCCTCCCCCAAATGAAACTGTCTTCATGCATAAACACTTTGTAGAAACACCGGAATGCTTTTTTCAGACAAGCATGTCTACAAACACGTAGAAATCTTATTTTATTTCCAGTCAATGTAGAAAAGAGATGTAGATATATATTCAGAGAAACGTAGGGAATGGAGAACTAAAGAACGTAGCTGTGTCTTGGTGGAGAGAGTCGCAAGTTCAGAAATTGTTCAAACTATATACGCCCATGCCATACTTAAAAACCTGGATATACTATAACTGAAAATTTCAGAAAATAATTGTAATATTTTGCTAAAACATGTAGCATTATTTCTTGAATATATAACATTTTCTTAAATTATTTTTCAATTCATTTTGGAATCTGGTGTTGCCACACACTATCACACACACACACACACACACACACATTAGCGACCTCTCGTACCAGAATCGTACTGGTAGGCGACTGTTATGTATAGCGCGAAAGAATTGCAGAGCTCGTACTGCTATAATATTAAGAAATTAATATAATAAATATTATATAAATACATTAATTAAATAATTAAATACAATGAGGCAAAAAATACTACTTCAACGGTCTTAAATGCCCCGCCCCGTTCTATGGCTCGACAGCCCGGTTCGGGCCTTGGCCGACCAGTGTAGTTAGTACGAAGACATCCATCTACCGCATATACTGGTCTTCTTAACCTTACGGTGAGCTTTCTCATCGTCACACAGCAATAGATACTGGGACATTTGTGAAGAAAGCGCACAGTTATATTTTTCCCAGCCCGGGAATCGAACCCGGTGTGGCGCCGTGAAAAGCGAGCACGCTAACCAACTGGTCACAGAAGGCTCATACGCCCTACCTGCAGATACTTCCTATCCCATTCATCCTTCCAACCCTTCTTCACCAGTTCCTCATCCTGTTACAATCCTCCGCCTTCATGTTCACTCCCCTTCTCTCATTTCTACGTACTTCATTCCCCCACTAACCCTCACGACGGTCAGCGGAGGCCATGGACTGGACCCGTCCGGCTCCAACCGGCCCCAACCGACCCGAACCGGCTGCCTGCCTGCCTTCCCTATTCGCTTGCCGGGTGACTGAATTGCTCTCTCATTGAGGGTCGGCCGAACGCGTATGAATTGGATATCATATTGCAGGCATTTGCATGGAGACAAACAATTTGGCATACAATTCACATAATCATCGCAAGAGTGAAGTGCAAGGAAAGCCTTGCAGTAGTCCTGCGATACATTTGAAACAAGTAACAAAATATATAGCTTAGAAGGTGTCAAAAATGTTATTTTAAGTGTCTGAAATTAAGGAATTTTATATACCAAAAATGATAAAAAAAACTTTTGAAATTATTGTTTTTTAACAGGATTACAACCACCGAACTATGGTCTTTGATATAGCATAACCCGCGTGTTCAACCCTTTTTGTTTATATTTTGTTATTTTTAAAGTCTTGCATTAGTGACATGTTTCCTTCTTCGAACTGGAAGTAGTGAAAACAAAATTAAATAAGCAAACAAAACTAATCCAAAACACGGATAACATTAAAACATAAGAATATTTTAATTAGAAAGGGAAAGCAAATAAAATGTCTCTCAATCTTTCTCGAGTATGATGAACTTAAAAGTCATTATTCCTCCCTATCACCTACGAGACTCCAGAGGAATCTAGAGTATTTCTAGCCGTCTCTTCCTTCTTTCCTCTTCCGTCCATCATCCCACATTCTCTTTCGTCTCCCTATCCATTCAATTCCCTTCCTAAATCACGAACGCTGACCTTGCCCTGTCACCCCGCTCCATTAGATTTGCCCAGCACGGACAGATGACACATTCATTATGTGACAGACGGAGGCTCATCGACAGAGATCTATCGCTCTACCGAACTTGCTACAGCTATTCCTCCAGTGTTTGCATTGCAAATTTCAAAACCATCCGTATTACATGTTTTAGTGGTTTGTACAGACTGAGATGTGTCACGACAATTGATATTAGCGGCGGCGATGGTGTGACGGTTAGCGTACCGGACTGTTTTACCCAAGCTCGCGGGTTCAAACCCGATCGAAGCCGTGGATTTTTAGGGGCGACAAAATCATTCGTACGCCTTCCTTCGGAGGGGAAGTAAAGCCGGCTGTCCCATGTTAGTAGATTTACTTGCATGTAAAAGATCCTCAAGCCTAAATGACGTAGCCTCTGAGCTAAATTCAAATCGTCTGTTTCTCGCCCAAGAAATACCTTCTTTCTCTGCTAGTTGATGAAAGGAGCGTAGCGAAATTTACGTGGTCAGACGGAAGAGCGGGCCTGATGGCCCGAGTCTCGCCACGTAAAATAAGGCAAATTCAATTCAATATTACTGGAATGTCTAACCGGAAGATCAAGGGCTCGAGTTTTTAGACACTAACTAGGTCGAATAAGCCAGTCTGAAGGATAATTCTGTGGTCTGATTGGTAGTTTTCCGTGTTTCCTCTGAATAAGTCCAGATGACCTTAAGAAACGAGCCTCAGACCGCACACGATCTTGCCTTCCTTGCCATTCTCTTCTCTCCCCTTACACATAAACGCTTACATGCACTAACTTAACACACGTACCGGAAGAGGTGCATCAACTGATGCCACTGTAGTGCCTCTGACCAGGAGATTCTAGAGTTCTAGTCCCGTCTGTGGCAAGAATATTCGATACTAGCTTGATAGCTGGATCGATTTGAGGAGCTGAATAGAGGTGAATACGTGGGGTCGGTAACTACCATCGATAGTTTTCCGTGGTTTCACCAATCCACACTCAACGAATGCCGGAGCAGTACCCTAACAAATGGGCCACAATCCACGTGCAATTTTTCTTTTCTCTTCTTTGTCCTATGCTCACCTCGTACTTACACGCACTTACACTTACTACACTACAATATTTCCGGGAGATCGGTCGGGAGTGTCCCCCCCCCCAAAGCATTTTCTTCTTCCTCTTTTTTCTTCTAATTGTAACCCCTTGATCGCCTTCGTGTCCATTCACATCACATCTCCAGTGACGTCGACCGTAGCGCTTGGCATGATGGTCTGAGAACAATTGATTTTACATTGATTGAAAATGTATTCATCTAGTAAGAGAAAGCAAATACATAAAGGTGTCATTTTCTATAAGTTTAGATTTGAATGCACATTACTCTTTTGCACGTTGCTATTGATTGGATGAGTGTTTTTCCTTTCGCCATTTGTGCAATGGAAGTATGGAATTTTGGAAGCGACAATATCATTTGCTGTATTTGCATGCCGTGGACAATCTCCCTGCCTTCCCTAAAGCATTATAAACTGGAGCAAACATCACAGCGCGTGGAATAGTGTCTACCTCCACACATTTTAGTTGTCTTTCAGGTCTAGTTCGTGCAGTTTGCCGTTAAAGTGACCGACATCTCTTATGGCTGGCATAAGTTCTCGTGAAGGGCCTGCAATGCCAAACGAATGTGAAAATACAGTAAGAGTGCATCTTTGCAATTGTTCTAACAATCTCATTCGTTTGGTCACGAATCTGTGGTTTCACACGCATCCTAACTGCGTACATTTCCACATCTATCGTTCACAGCAATATCCACTACCGGCAATTCTGACATGTGTACACCTCCACATACCCATTTACATCTCCACAGTCTACTCGAACGTATAATTTAAATTATTGGCACTACAGAATGGCACAGATTTTCACGTACTAGTTAGTTTTCTAATTTCTTTGGTCAGAGCTCTCTATTGGGATTTTCCCCATCTTCTTGCCAGCTGCCATCTAGCCCAAAGTATATTTTTTTAACAATATTTCTCAATTCTTCTGTTTCCTAATAGTAGAACCGAAATATTACTTTAATAATATTAAAGAAGAGAGCAAACAATTTAAAAAAAAAAAACATATCTGTCAGCGTGCTTTCTGTTCTCCATCGTCTATTTCCTCCTTCCCTCTTCCGCCCCCGTCCCCGCCCCGCCGCCGCCGCCGCCTCCGCCTTCCTGTCCACTCGCTTCCCTTCCCCGACCACCGGATTCCGCGGGCCTGCGCCCGGGCCCTCGCCGGAGAATTGCTTCGACATTGACCCACGGCACATTAATAGCGCGTCGGATGCTCCAATCTCGCAGGGGTTGGGCCCCTCGCAATTTAATACGTCACTTCCGCTGGGCGGCGCGGCGGGCCCCCGGCGGCGGCGGTGGTAGTGGTGATAGCGGCGGTAGTGGTGAAGGCGGTGATGATGGTAGTGGGTGGCGGAGGCAGAGGCGGAGGTGGAGGTAGAGGTGGTGTCGGACTGGCCGGTGGAGGAGGAAGTGGTGGTGGTGACGGCGGGGACGATGGCAGTACGAAAGTGTAGGTTAAGTTGGCGGAGGAGGGGGAGGTGGTAGTGACAATGGCGGTGACGGTGGCAGCGGCAATGGTTGCGGTGATGGCAGTAGCGATGGCGGTGGTTGCGGCGGTGGCGGCGGAGAAGGCGGTGGCATCGGAGGTGGCGGTTGTGGCGGAGAAGGTTGAGGCTACGGCGTCGGTGGCAGGTATGGCAGTGGAGGCAGCAGTGGCATCGGAGTTGGCGGGGGTAGAATCGGCGGCAGTGGTGGGGGTGGTGGCAGCGGTGGTTGTGGTGGCGGGGGAGAAGGTGGAGGCAGCGGTGGAGGTGGTGGTAGTGTCGGTGGTTGCAGCGACTGCGGGGCGGCGGCGGCGGCGGAGGAGGAGGCGGCGGCGGCGGCGGCGGCGGCGGTGGCGGTGGCGGTGGCGGTGGCGGTGGCGGTGGCGGTGGCGGTGGCGGCGGCGGCGGCGGCGGCGGCGACGGCGGTGGCGGCGGCGGCGGCGGAGGAGGAGAAGGACGCGGCGGCGGGGGCGAGGCGGTGTGGCGAGGCGGTGTGGCGAGGCGATGTGGCGAGGCGGGCGCGCAGGCTGTTACTGGCGCAGGCGTCGGCCGACGCCACCCGACGACGACGCTTCGCTCCGCAACAGGTGAGTGGCCGCGCACGCGCCAGGAAGCGACAGGAAGCGCCAGGAGGCGGCAGGAAGCGACTTGGGATCGCGTGACGGAGGGCGGCGCGTGCGAGGAAGGAGGCTCTGGGAGTGGTGCTTTCTTGTTTTCTTTCCAGCCTTACTACGCACTTGAGAGTGACACTATGTGTGACGAACTGATTGAAATGTTATTTTGTACGGCATGGTTTTCCGATATTTGAAATCCGGTATTCTGATGTAACATTAATGTAGACATTTGAAAAACCATTTCGTATGACAGAAACCTTCAAAACTGTAATTAAGAATGTTTTCCTGCTTCCGTATCCAGACAATTAATGAAGTGTAAGTCAATTAGTTTATTTTATTCATTTTATTTTTAAGAATACAAGAAAAGAGAATACATGAAACAATTGAGAAGTAATAAAAATAATATAAAATAATTCCGTACCTTTATTACACAATGGCTATTATTCACTATTTTTGTCACAACAAGAATTAACTTTGCATAGATATGTCACTGTATTTAATTTACAACAACATATTATATGCAATAAATAATTGGGCGAGATATAATAGGTTCGGTTGTTCGTTTAGTTATCACCATCTACTAAGACACTGCAAACATACACTTTGGTTCTTCAAACAGCATATGTATGATGGAGGAAGTAGAAAGGAATTGACCATGATGTTTCCACAAGTAGGTAAAACTTATTTGTTTTTTACCTTCCAGATTACATTTGTTTAGATACATTCGTATGTGCTATTGGATTTCGCGATTATCGTTGAAAAAGCAAACGAATAGTCTAATTAAACCTATCGAGACATTTTGAATATAATGAAATATAGTATGTTTTGTCATGGCGAATAATGGAGAGAATTTCCGAACCAATACATGTTTTACAACATGTAAGAAAGCTTCATTTTGTTCTTACTTCCAGTGTATATTACGTTTATATTAATTTAAAAGACGACTAACCTCATTACTGAACTGTGCAAAACAAACCCCAACCCAAACCCAAACCCTGTTTGGAAATACAAACCCAAACAGAAGCAAAGCCGAGTTTATTTTTCTTACGTAATCAATGACTTGTTAGAATCATAATGTCAAAATGTGTCACTAGGTTCCCGGTATTGTAAGAAGGAGTGGACAGCAACTATGTGTGGAAGTAGCGCAGTGTTATTCTATTCCGATAAATACGTAACTATTTAAATTGATCATTTATTTCTATGTAACAATACGTTAATTGGTCAAAATAATCATTAACCAAAAAAATATAAAAAAAACAACCATCAAACAATAAGTTACGGTTCAGATGCAACCCAAGCAAACGTGAATTGTGAAATTCCTCATTATGTTTGGAATAGTTTCCTTTATTTTATCTCTACACCCTCGTGCCTGCAGCATTCGGGTACGTGTCATAACCTAATAGTACAGGTTTTCTTTGAACGTGCGTCTGACTGAGGGACTGACCTTACTCTGAACCTCAAAATTGGTTTGACAACTTCCTTTTTTGTTCTTTATCCATTATAATATACAAGATAGATTAAAGATGTATTTCTCTACTTCATAGCAAATGAAGCGATTTATATTTATACTGTGAGAATGTGGTAACGCGGATGTGTGAACGGGTGTTAGCCGAGCGGCAAACGTGTATGGATCAAAACTACGGCGCCAGGTTTCTGACCGAAATATCTTATTGCCAAATTATGATTGTAGCTAGATGCTGATGAATCTTTTTCTTTTATGGCACTATAATTATGTTTATGAAGTCATTTTCACCTATTTCAGTAATTGAAACTTTAAGGATTTCAATTTCCGGAATGTGCGGGATGTTAAAACCTGTTTTTTTATATAAAAAGGGAGAGGAGAGGGAACAGATTTGAATCAAAACTTTTCAGGTATTCTTTAAAAAGTTCCTTTTATGTTGTAGCTTTTATACCCAGCATTTTGTTTCACCTAAAAAGAACAGTTCACCAACATTGCGCATGTGCTTCTATCTTTTCTATAATGTTGTAAAATTAAACACACATATTTGTAATATAATTGTTCTCGGTCATGTAATCGTTTGAAATTAAATAACCATTCCTGTCGTATTCGACCCACATTACTGTATGCGTCTTCAAATAGCCTCATACCATTGGAAGAGTAAGAGTTTGTGTTATAGATTTCTCGCAACTCTTTGTAAATTCTATTGAGTAAATAACAGCTCTTCGATGCATAAAGTTGGTATTCAATCCAAGCGAGGGTGTGTTCGGGTCTCCTTTTCAAATAATTTTGTATTGGGTTATCAACAGAAAGAAAACCAAAACGATATAATTTAAATCTAAAAGTCACATTTTTGGGAAACGAGATTGCGATACATTTTTAATTATTTCCTATTGTATTTGATGCCTATTACTTTCCATTGTATTTAATTTTATCTTACATTATTTCATTATGCACTCCGAATTGCTTTATTTAATAACATTTACAGTTACATGTCAATTTAATTGATCCATTATTCACTGTGATTTACGCCTTTCTTAATCTAAAATCAACATAAGAGTTAATTCAATATCTCACAACCATTTAACGCATAAAGCACTTCATTATAGCGAGAGAGAATTGTCGGAAAATTTAATTTTACCAGCGTCATTTCTACTCGTCAACCATTATGCTTTTCAAACTTAATCGAATCCCCGACTTCGAATAAGGTGACAATAATCATTAATGGTATTTTCAATGTTTCTGAGATTCAGAGAGTCCATTCGATTTTTGAGGTCCAAAAATTCTCGTGATTTCTCGAAATTCTTCAGCTCGAACTTAAGAAGTGATTTCATACGATAGATAAACAACTTAGTGTTATGTGTCACAACTGAATCATTAAATAGACACAGGGATATATATTTTTTTTTCGAAAATTGAGTTGAGTGCAGAAATATGTATACAAAATGGGTGGCTAAGACTTGTAATTGACAGGTAAATAAGAGATACTTAAATATTCAGTTCGGAAACTAAATAATATGTATCTAGAATTAAACTAAATCTCTAAACATTGACCTTCATATTATCAGATCCACGAAAGTGTCATTTAACAGCCTCGGCTTCCCAATCCTCATAATCCGTAATGGCAAGAAAGTAGTGCCTCTAAATCTCGATAATTAGCAAAATAAATATCATTATTGTCCTTTAAATATTACGAATAAATAATTCCGCTCTTTTTTCGGTATCATAGATGCGAAATCCTTGTGCGAAGTGTTTTGATTTTTTTTAAATTTTGGTGCAGCCAGTCACATTTATAAGAACACTGAACAATGTTTCAACGTATATCATCAATTGATGTCACTGCAGTGCCTCTGCCGGGATGTGCTAGGGTTCGCGTCCGGACGGTGACAGGGTTTTCGTCATTAGCTACACACCTAGGTCGAATTCAGTCGCCGTATAAAGGAGAATTCTATCGGCGGAATTGATCGAAATTGTACGTGGTTTCTCTCATCAACACCGTCTGAATGCCGATGTATTACCATAACAAACGGGCCACGAACCGCGCGCGATCTTTCCTTCCCCTTTCTTGTCCTATTCTTGTTTCACTTACACACCTTACACTTACATGCGCTACACTACCACATGTATCGGTAGGATCTTGTACGTTGTCTCGGCTGGGAGATGTCCCGCTGCTGGGAGGGAAAAAAAACTGTAAGCCAATGGATAGGTCAGCGCTCGATCTCGCTTCTAAGTCGTGAAAATCACCGCCACCGCCTGGATTCAACAATCAATCAGTCAAGTCAATCATGATCTTTCAAGAAGTAATTCGGCGCAGCGCTTCCTCAACATCGGTAGAGGAAAACATGATAGGCGCGTGCCTATACAGGATGTATACGTAAGCTTCCGCGGCTCGAATCCGTAAATTCTCGGCTATCGGGGAGACGCCTGGGAGGTACCTGGCACCCCAGCCAACGACGCGGCGTCTCCCGGATAGCCGAGAATTTATGCCTATACAGGATGTCGGTATTTGTAGACCAAATCGGTCAATTCAAAGATTTAAAATTTATTAGTTTGTGTTATCATAATTTCACTTTTATACGCACACACCTCTGCAGTTTTTGGAACAAAACGAATTATTTGAGAAAATGCTGAGCAGGTTTGAATCTCGTTTTAGCAAAATGTGAACTCACGTTTCTTCATTACAAATTGCAAAACTTGATGGTATTGACATTTTATACACCAAATGATGCCTTGGTATGTATTGTTTTTACAACTTTAATAATTTGAATAGTATTTTAATCGTTTTCACAAAATATCCTCATTTTATCACTTTTTGAACATCCTGAGCGACGTAGAATATAACTGCTTTGTTAATATAACGATTACTTTTAAAAGCATTCGTAATTGATGGGATTCGAAACTTCGAGTTTACTCGCATTTTCGGAGTTCCAATATATGTTCAAAAACCGAGTGAATTTATTATCATCAGCTCTAAAGAAAATACAGATATATTATTCTGAAAAAAATCACAACACAGTTTCAAAGTGAAATTTCAAGTGCTGGAAACCAAAATAATGCTGGAATGATAAAACGGGAAGTTTTCTTCGTTGATTTGTTTTCACTTTCAAGAGAAAATTTAACAGGAGCTTGTTGACTGATCCTTTTAATAAGAAAGTGATAAGTAAGAGAGATAATGATTCTAAATCTACCCCTTTCCTCTATGTATAATAATGCTAAGAAAATATGGTGTTTTGTAATATATACTATATTTCTTTCTGATAAACCACCATCATATCACTTCGTAAATGTGCTATTGCTGGATAAGTAATTTCACACCTCGGGCTTATGAAACAGATTTTAGATAAAACAATTAGTTTCATTGTACACTGAGGAGGCATCAAATTTTTCAGGTAATTTTGAGGTACACTTACGACTAAGAACACCAACGCCATTTGCCTAAGTATGAAGAAAAACAAACACTTCACTCCGCTCGAAACCTATTAATATCGAAGTGAATCAGGCCGGTCCGGATGTCCGAGATCGTTAAGGCAGAAGTGCCAAAGGATTGCGGGTTCGAGTCCCGCCTCGGGCATGGTCGTATTTGTGTTCGTCCTTTCACCCCCATCATCATCATATCGTGTGATCTTCAGAGTTACCATACCGATAAGTGCAATAGTGGTCGCCAATGTTGATGCGACCTTAAATAAAAAAAAGTAAATCAGATGCACACAATAGTGGGAACGAAAGCTGGGGGCCTTGATTAGCGAATTTAGAGTTTTTAAACAGAATACAGAAGGAAAAATAAGAGGATATACAGAATATAAAGAGAGAAATAAAAAATGAAAATGAATTGCACTACGATGTGCGTATAGAATTTATTAAGAAATTTATAACCTTTTATTATTTGTAAAAACAGAATGTTAATGAAAAGTATAATGAATTCATGGAATTATTTCTAGAATGAAAAGGTCATACAAATACAAGAAGAGTGTGCTTTGTTTCGCTTGCAACCTTTGCATCCAAATGAAAGCTTTAATTTCTTGTAGTCATTAGAATTATATTCAATGAAAGGCTTGATTGTAAATTAATGAAAGAAGTGAAACATTGTAGAAATTCATTAATAAGCCAATACATTACACCTTAAAAATATTTAGAACCTGTATGCTTTTGCATTGTTAGTACACGTAAATTGAAGTTCAAAATTTAGTTCCGTGAACGTCCAAGAAGTCACCTTGGCAAGACCGTTTCTACGAGTTATTTGAAAATAAATGTTCCAAACGAATAAGACATGAAAGGCGTGCTTACATACAAAGCACATGGCGATCACGAACGTATTTCAATGAATGAACGCAAGATGTCAATGTAAATAGGTTAGTATCATAAAGCGTTATATGCGTCACTCGCAAAACCCATTAATCTTTGTGAACTCACTTTACGCCACGTCAAGTGAACAATTGCATGCCACAACTTGACATCTTCCAAAGCACGCATAGTTATTTCGGCAAGAGCTGTCCCAGACACATGAAAGGTGACGTGCTACATCATCGCATTTGCCATATGACAATTATTATTAATGTAATTGCTCGTGAATCTAGGGCACTCATTACGAGCGAGGATTACCCAGTTCAAAAGAACAAAACCTATAATTTCTCAGATTAGCAACCTGGTAAAGTATGCGGCAGTTCCCTAAATCCTTGAAATCTAAATCTAATTACACGTCAAGATAATGGAATTAATAGAGGGAAGTAGAACTGCCATGTGATAAGGTATTTCGCGCTTGTATCTTAGATTTGTTTTTTGAAGAACCAATAATTAACAACTATTAAACAAATAAATGAGATTTATGGGATAATAATAGGAACTGCGTTTTTCATACCCTTTAATACAAAATATATTCAAAAAATTAAAGAATACATTTGAATAGGAAGCATTCCCAGAATGATTTCATAACCAAACTTCATATTTACATTACTAAATAAAACTGATTTTTTTCGATGCTCAGATGTATCAATAAACGGGGATAACTGTTGAGTAACGAAAAGCATCGACGTCTTATTTTTTTATATTAACCCATGCAAAATTAAAGAGTCCGAATAATTTTTACTAATTTGTGTTTTTGGAATTGCTAGTCAGCGATTATCGCTAATTTCAGTATAACGTGAACGTACTGAGTATATAAACAATTCAGGTATATATTATGCTTCACAAAAATAATTTCTTAACCATAATTTCAAATTTCTATGACCAATTTTATAATATTTTTGCCACAACTTGTGTTTTTTTATTATACGCACTTCAACAACTCGACTATAAATAAAACGTTGGAATGAAACACTATTGTATCCTTCGCACTTTTGAACTCTGTAGTTGTTGCAAGAAGTTTCACTTCGTTCATTCTATAAATGCGTATGCCACATCGATAATATTTAATTATTGCATTTTTTATAGTTTCATCATTTTCAAAGAAATTTTGGTTGCTACATATTATCTGTATTTATAAAATTTTCTAATGATGAAAATTATTCTTATCTAATACGGCTCATTCTGTTTACTTCCTGTGCACACATAGAACATTAATTTATATTTAAAACGTTCTATTAAATTTGATATATGATCATGCATAATTTTGTACCATTGTATACCAAACATTTCTTCCCAATTATTAATTAATGACGACTCTCATATTGACGTATACGTGATTGCCTGATTCTTTCATTGTTTAGAATTTATAAATGATTATAAGCCTGTAGCAGCAAAAGCTACATACATATTACCTCAAGTTTGTCCGAACTTTAGAATAAGCCATGAAACTATTTACAAGATTTTAACTCAACTTTTACTGATATTCCCTTAGCCCCCTTTTCGGATTATTAGTTCTTGGTAATAACGGAGTAAGTATCGGAGTTTATAAAAGTATTAAGTGATTTTTTAAAACTAATAGTAACTGAATCAACAAAATGATTACAAACATTATATCTTATTATTAAGTCTAATGAAATATTCCCAATTTACAAGTCACGCCATTGTGTGAGTCGGCAAAGTGCTTATGACCTTGATAACTTGGTAACACTTCATTTTACTAATGAACACTTGATATCAAAAAATAAATAGTAAATAGTTTTTCGCACGATACAGTTTCGACGTCAAAATTAAGCTTTACTAACTATAGCAGTTGGTTCGGAAGGATATGGCGAAGCCATAATTTGCTCGTCCTTGACAATCATTACTGAGAGAGCTTCCAATTGGCAGGATTGGACCCCCTCCTCAGGTCCAACTAGAAAGTTGAATTGGATATTTCTAATTGACCACTGGGTTGGGCTTAATGTTCTTCATTTAAGCATTCAACAACAAAGAAAATATACAATACGTTGAATGGACAACATTCAACATCCAATTCAAGTTGAATCGGATATTTCTATTTGACCACTTAGATGTGCTTAATGTTCTTTATTTTAGCATTCAACAACAAAGAAAAATACAATACGTTGAATGGACGACATAAGATATTATATTAAATATTTATATCCCCGGCCTTTAATAATTAATTTCAAAAAATGGGAGACAGTTTTCTTACGTGTGGAATGCATGTCATACGTTGCAAAATACCATTAGGTATTAGCAATTGCATTGACATTTTATAATTTAAGAATTATCTTTGGCAGGCGAAAACAGGCCTCCCGGGCGGCGCCCAGAAGATTAACGCACGCCGGCTTTGACGCTTCTGACTGCAAAACAATCAACTATTTAAAATCATAATAAAAATAGAACGGTTTAAAACACGCATTATATTTTCGTACATACGTTATGAGGCTATTAAAACCATTACCGTTTGCTCAGATAAATACTTATTTGCAGAATATAGTTATATTATAATTAATTTCAGGATCATTAAAGACTGTAACTAAAGTTACTCAGCTTACAACCTGAAAAAAGCACGATCTTGAACATAATTACTGCATTCGATTTCCTACAATTCACTTAAAAATTCTGTATTAAATTACATTCTGTATGTTGTTCACCTACCAAATATCGTCTCTTTGTACTAGAATGCGATAAGTGAATCCGAAGTTAATACTGATAATTTTGATTCATTTTTCGAGTTTAAAAAAAATTCAAGCCAAAATCTAAAATAATTGTACGTATTATCTGTCCAATGTATGCATCGACTCTAGTGAGAAAAGAAGATTATCTACTTACTCTTAGGAATTTGACCTAACGTATCAGAAATTAAACTATTTTTATTTTTAACACTGCAACATATTTTTTCAAATAAAGAAATTCCTAAACTTTGTATAGGAGTGAAGGTATTAGATACTTGATTTCACAAATTACACTGCTCGCAATTAATTGGGGTGACTTTGCATCCTTCACGATCCTGTTATCGAGTATTTGCTTTCTCTGATGTTGATGTAGAACTTCTGGAACGAAATTTGAAACTTCGTAAACTCTAGAAAGTTCTACAAGTGTCTGTGGATTGGGAAAGTGAGTTTGTTTACAAACATAAACAGTTTGAGTTATCTCGTCCTATACAAATTAACTGTTGTAAGAAGCTGTCGGCAACTTCTCATTACACGATTTTCTCTGTTTCCTTCTCAAATTGGGAAGTAGTTCAGTATAAGCAGTTAACTTCAATTTACTTAAATCATGTCATTAAAAAGTTTTAGTGCGCTTGCAAGTTCTGCTTGGTCTCTACCACTGTATCTCTCAAAGGTATCACTGACGAATTATATTTTACTAGTCCAGTTCTTTTCCTCATCAAATTACCCGTGAAAAAAACATCAACTAATGTAATTGTTTTTAAACTACATTGTATGAGAATTTCTGAGCTTTTTACAGACTGGCCGCTTTTTATTCAAGTAAAAAAGATTGTAAATGTTCCATGTTGGCTCAGCATAAACGAAGATCTGAATATCATGCAGACATAATCTAATTCAGATTTGCGTGGTCAGTAAAAAATATCTTAAAAATTGCATTCTATTGAACCAAAAAATAATATTACACATTCATAGCCAAAGCTTTCGCAATTTCTGGCACCCGGTAGAGGGTGCGTAGTTAAATTTAAATGTTATGAAAAATCCTTCTTAGCCTACTATTTTATTCATAATTCAACTGACCGGCTGCTCTCGTCCATAGTGTTCTGTGGGGTTTTATAAAGACCTATCATAGAATTAAAATGGTTTTAAAGGAATATGAGTGTATCTTCACAGAACTTTGACGTCATTCTTCCCAAATTACGTATAACTCAAGGTTACTCCAGGTTTTAGTGAAAATGTATCATAAAATAAATTATGTAACTTCACGGAAACATGTACTTCAATTATAACACACAGGGAATAAAGAATGCGTCTACATGATTTGAAGCCTACAAATTGTAGCTTGTTCAGAAATATGTCTTTGCAGTTATCTTACTGTTTTGTAGTTACTGTTTGGATTCAAAAATTGTTTTCACAGTTGTAGTATCCGTTTTTGTTACCGCCACCACACTGTTAATCTGTGTCGATTACACAATACTATCTTTTGTCCCCGCTGCCATTTAATCAAGTAGATGTCGAGTTTTGCAGCCACTTTTAACGCGGTAGTTTGTATTTGTCCGGCCACAATTGTTTTTAATATTCGTAGGTTTATGTCAGTGCAGTTCGGCGGCTTTCGCCCTCTATTCCTCTTCGTCAATGATGTTTTATCATGTTTTACATAAGCTGTCATTGCCGTAATAACTGTCTCTCGTGTCACGTTAAAAAGTTCAGCGGCTTTCTTCACAGAAGCTTCTGCTAACTGCAACCAACGATTTGTCCTTTCGATGTCTGAGAGATCATAAATTTCACCGATTGCTTGTATTTGCCGCCACATGCCAAAGCCTATAATACATTACAATATAACCTTCAAACCGCGGCTCGTCAATTGTTTAATGCAGCCGCGTCGTAGAGTTTTCACGACCGCAGAGGCGCCAACACGCAAAAAGATGTGCTCTATTGCAAGGTGTTTATATTATATTACCAGCCTGTATATATTATTACTGACTGCGTTTTGCGAAACCACTTTTGTGTAGTTTCGCAAGTCATTAATCCTGGAAGGGATGACAATGTGCACATGTTGTTCCGCATTCCAGGGCCCTGATCGGTGATGAGATTAAGTGATAATCTTGTTGAAACGCCGTGAACGTGTAATCCCCGACTACCCTGTTAAGTAATGTTCGCATAGTTTCACCGACGCCATTAATCCCGTAAGAGATGAGTGTGTCTACATAGTGTTCCGCATTTCAGGGCCCTGGTGGGCGATAAGATTAGGTGATGATCTTGTTGAAATGCCTTGAATGTTACCATTGACAGCTGTTTACCAAATCTCTTCTTGTGGAATTTCCCGAAGTCTGCAAGGGCTGAGCATGTATCCATGGTGTTCCACATTCCAGATCCGTGGTCGGTGATAAGATTAATTGTTGAAAATACATTAATGTTATCACTGACAGTCGATTACCAAGTCTCCTCTTGCACAATTCCGCGAAGTCTGCAAGGGATGAGCATGTATCCATAGTGTTCCACATTCCAAGGCTCTCGTCGGCGATAAGACGAAGTGATTATCTTGTTGAAACGCCATGAATATTATCAGTAACAACCATTTAACAGTCTCCTCTTGTACAATTTTCTGAAGTATGTAAACCTTAAGCATGTGTACATGATGTTCCACATTTAAGGATCCCGTGTGACGGCGCAATGTCCGCGCCGACTGTTTCCATCGGCAGGCTGGCGGCGCGGGGTCGGTTTCCTCAAAGTCTTTAGCTTTAAGTGATGAGCATAAGTAAATGTTGATCCGTATTTCAGGGCCTCGTGTGGCGACGTGATATGCATTAACCGGCGGAGTGAGCGGCGGAGTGTGTGGCGGAGTGAGTGGCGGAGTGAGTGGCGGAGTGAGTGGCGGAGTGAGTGGCGGAGTGAGTGGCGGAGTGAGTGGAGGAGTGAGTGGCGGAGTGAGCGGCGGAGTGAGCGGCGGAGTGAGCGGCGGAGTGAGCGGCGGAGTGAGCGGCGGAGTGAGCGGCGGAGTGAGCGGCGGAGTGAGTGGCGGAGTGAGTGGCGGAGTGAGTGGCGGAGTGAGTGGCGGAGTGAGTGGCGGAGTGAGGGGCGGAGTGAGGGGCGGAGTGAGTGGCGGAGTGAGTGGCGGAGTGAGCGGCGGAGTGAGGGGCGGAGTGAGCGGCGGAGTGAGCGGCGGAGTGAGCGGCGGAGTGAGCGGCGGAGTGAGCGGCGGAGTGAGCGGCGGAGTGAGCGGCGGAGTGAGCGGCGGAGTGAGCGGCGGAGTGAGCGGCGGAGTGAGCGGCGGAGTGAGCGGCGGAGTGAGCGGCGGAGTGAGCGGCGGAGTGAGCGGCGGAGTGTGTGGCGGAGTGAGTGGCGGAGTGAGTGGCGGAGTGAGCGGCAGAGTGAGCGGCGGAGTGAGCGGCGGAGTGAGTGGCGGAGTGAGCGGCGGAGTGAGCGGCGGAATGAGCGGCGGAGTGAGCGGCGGAGTGAGCGGCGGAGTGAGCGGCGGAGTGAGCGGCGGAGTGAGCGGCGGAGTGAGCGGCGGAGTGAGCGGCGGAGTGAGCGGCGGAGTGAGCGGCGGAGTGAGCGGCGGAGTGAGCGGCGGAGTGTGTGGCGGAGTGAGTGGCGGAGTGAGTGGCGGAGTGAGTGGCGGAGTGAGCGGCGGAGTGAGCGGCGGAGTGAGTGGCGGAGTGAGTGGCGGAGTGAGCGGCGGAGTGAGCGGCGGAATGAGCGGCGGAATGAGCGGCGGAGTGAGCGGCGGAGTGAGTGGCGGAGTGAGCGGCGGGGTGAGTGGCGGAGTGAGTGGCGGAGTGAGTGGCGGAGTGAGTGGCGGAGTGAGTGGCGGAGTGAGTGGCGGAGTGAGTGGCGGAGTGAGCGGCGGAGTGAGCGGCGGAGTGAGTGGCGGAGTGAGCGGCGGAGTGTGTGGCGGAGTGAGTGGCGGAGTGAGTGGCGGAGTGTGTGGCGGAGTGAGTGGCGGAGTGAGCGGCGGAGTGAGCGGCGGAGTGAGCGGCGGAGTGAGCGGCGGAGTGAGCGGCGGAGTGTGTGGCGGAGTGAGTGGCGGAGTGAGTGGCGGAGTGAGTGGCGGAGTGAGTGGCGGAGTGAGTGGAGGAGTGAGTGGCGGAGTGAGCGGCGGAGTGAGCGGCGGAGTGAGCGGCGGAGTGAGTGGCGGAGTGAGTGGCGGAGTGAGTGGTGGAGTGAGTGGCGGAGTGAGCGGCGGAGTGAGCGGCGGAGTGAGTGGCGGAGTGAGTGGCGGAGTGAGTGGTGGAGTGAGTGGCGGAGTGAGCGGCGGAGTGAGCGGCGGAGTGAGTGGCGGAGTGAGTGGCGGAGTGAGCGGCGGAGTGAGCGGCGGAGTGAGTGGCGGAGTGAGTGGCGGAGTGAGCGGCGGAGTGAGCGGCGGAGTGAGCGGCGGAGTGAGCGGCGGAGTGAGCGGCGGAATGAGCGGCGGAGTGAGCGGCGGAGTGAGTGGCGGAGTGAGCGGCGGAGTGGGTGGCGGAGTGAGTGGCGGAGTGAGTGGCGGAGTGAGTGGCGGAGTGAGTGGCGGAGTGAGTGGCGGAGTGAGTGGCGGAGTGAGTGGCGGAGTGAGTGGCGGAGTGAGTGGCGGAGTGAGCGGCGGAGTGAGCGGCGGAGTGAGTGGCGGAGTGAGTGGCGGAGTGAGCGGCGGAGTGGGTGGCGGAGTGAGTGGCGGAGTGAGTGGCGGAGTGAGTGGCGGAGTGAGTGGCGGAGTGAGTGGCGGAGTGAGTGGCGGAGTGAGCGGCGGAGTGAGCGGCGGAGTGAGTGGCGGAGTGTGTGGCGGAGTGTGTGGCGGAGTGTGTGGCGGAGTGTGTGGCGGAGTGTGTGGCGGAGTGTGTGGCGGAGTGAGCGGCGGAGTGAGTGGCGGAGTGAGCGGCGGAGTGAGCGGCGGAGTGAGTGGCGGAGTGAGTGGCGGAGTGAGCGGCGGAGTGAGCGGCGGAGTGAGCGGCGGAGTGAGCGGCGGAATGAGCGGCGAAGTGAGCGGCGGAGTGAGCGGCGGAGTGAGCGGCGGAGTGAGCGGCGGACTCGGCGGGGGCGGCGACTGGCCATTGCTGTGGCCTTTTGTACGATTTCCCCAGTCTTCAGCTTCAAGTGATGAGCATATGTAAATGGTGTTCCGCATTTCAGGGCCCCGTGTGGCGGCGCGATGGGCGGCGATGCGCGCGCCGAGTGAGCGGCGAGGGCGGCGGCGGCGGAGGGCGATGGCGGAGGCGGCTCTGCTGGTGCTGGTGGCGGCGGCGGCGGCATCGGGGGCGGTGGCGCGGGCGGCTCCTCCCGTCCCCGACGCGGGGCTGCTGGCGCTGCAGCTGGGCGCGGGGGCGGGGCCGGGGGCGGCGGCGGGCAGCGGCGCGCACGAGGCGGAGGATGCGCCGCTAGAGAGCCAGCAAGGAATCCTGCTGCACGACAGGCCGTGAGTCGACATTGCATTGCCTTTGCCAACTCTTTTTTATTGGTCTCTGTTTTGTTTAGTCTTGTTTCTCTCTTCTATCTGTAGTAACAGAAAAAGCCTGTATAACATCCCATATAGGGCAAGGGCCTCCTCCTTTTAGTAGGTTGGTTAAAGTTTAACCTATAGTAATATGTATTGTTCTTTACGACTGAAAGTTGTTTTTTTATGTTTAAACCTAAATACATTCTTTAACACAAATTTTTCCATATTTTTCTATTAATGTTCTTGTCCTTAAATTAGTGTTCTTGTCTTAAGGTTATACTTTTATTTATGACTTTAACTTAAACAGTGTATCTGTTCTTGTCCATATACTTTCCACTTAACTTTACTTCTAATTTGCCTTTAACTTTACGCTTTCAATTATTACTGAGAATTTTCCATGTTATTTTATTTATTGCTGTTCTTGTCCATAAACTTCCGACTTTCCGTTTTATTTCGTCTTCCCATCGAGTCTTCTGCCTTCCGACTTTTCTTGTACCTCATCTTTGGTCCCATACTGTAGTTTTACAACTGCATTTTTCGTCGTTGAGTCTTGCTACATGTCCAGCGAATCTCCATTTCAGTTGCCTTGCCCTTTCAGTGACTGCCATTATGTGAGATTTTTCTTATTTTGTTTCTTAGTTATATTAGTAAGACCTATCTACTATTGTCCGAATAATATGTCTGGCTACTAGATAGCTGGATGTTGGGTAGAGAGATGTTGCCAATACTCAGACGGTAGACACGTGGTCGTTCATATATCAGATCATAACAAAAGGAGCAGTAGCAAGAAAAAACGCAATGAGAGCTCACATGAGTAGACGATACGGAACCGCACACACGACTAATATCCAAACAAATAATGGCAGCCAACGCCACTCTTTAATTTTCGGGTACTTCGCACTGTAAGATGTAATTTGTTCTTAATAAGCTTCAGGAACTTTGCAGTGACTTCATCATAATTTGAATAATTGGATAACGGAACAGCCTATCCCCTTTTATCCAGTAGCTGCCAAGAAGATAGAAACATTATTTGGACAAAATTGGAAGGAAATGTTTTGGAATCACCTTCACCCATGCGGTGTGAATTTAGGTCGTAAACTCCACGTGTAAAGATCATTTGACCTCAAACTTTGCATACACGACAGGATAAAAATCTATTAGTACTTTTGTGAATATGGTTACGATTGGTGCAAGTGGCGTCGAGAAAGAAGCGATTTTGAACCGAAAAATCGTGAAGTCTAATGGATAAGTATCGCTTATTTAAAGTACATAAATCAGTTAGCATGATCACCGTCTTCAAAAATTTAATACACAAAACATGTATATCTTGCATTACCTAAATTCTCCGCTCGGGTACAGGATTGTTAAGCGTAGTTGCCAAGTTCTGTAAAACGCGCATCTCTTGGCGATACACCAAAAAAACTCCTCTTGAAACGTCGAGCGTGCTCTGGCGAGATTCGATCATTGTCGAGGCCGAGGCAGCGAATGACCAGCAACCAACGGCCTTCCATTTCCGCGGAGGAGCATAGTTGGAGTTTCCGGTCGGAAATTAAAAGGAAACGGCGCCACTCGAGATCCGTTTCCACGGCGCCACTTCACGCACGAACAGCACACTCACGCCGTCCATTGTTACCAACTGCTGGAGCGGGCAAATGCTGTTTGTCACAGGGTTTACAGACCGTATTTTTTCAACATTTTTGACAATTCGTTCCCATCCGCAAATGTATACATTACACGGTCAAATAGAACCAACTATTATAGAAGGGAAATGCTGTTTTACACTTGAACTTACGCGCAGATTTTTTCGACATTATTGTCAAATCGTTCCTGTTCGTGAAATCATCCAAAGGAAATGAATAGGAAGTGTATTTTTTGAACGTTGCGAGGAAGACAACTGCGAACCACCATATGTGGCATAATATCCTTTTCATTATTAATTAATAAGATCGCTAGTGAGGTAAATACCTTTTAATAATTTCAACAAAAAAGTTCCATTCTCTATTTCCAAAATCTAATTTGATCTAATTTAAATCTAATGTAATCTAAATCAAGATAATCACAATTACACCAATCTGAAAGTTCCATTTAATGTATTTTATTATTAATTCCGTGATTGTCACCTCAATACAGAATAATTTATTTTCTCAACCACATATTGACTAATAGTAAAATATCAGAAGACAGTTGTTTATTAATAAATTAATGGTTTGTGAAATCACTTTTATAGGTAAGAAAAAATATTAGTAATAATGATCTTTCTTGTATCTTCTTTCTCGAAAGGAAGTTAAAATTATATAATATCAGACTGGAATTTCTTCATGTTCTAAACAAGTAGGCACTAAGACTCTACACATTAAGTGTAGTGCCATTTTTATAAAGCTACCCCTCCTTTCACTGTGACATTATGTGACGTCATTTCTTCCTCGTTCGTGCCGCTAGATGTCCCATGCTCAAGCAGTCGCGATCTAGCGGCACGACCAAGAAAGACGCGAAATGCAGTGACATAACTGTGAAGATGGACATCACTGTAAAGATGGGCCTTTAGGAGCTTTATACGAGAGGCAGCTTTATAGAAATCGTACTTTACTGTCTGACACTACTGTCTGATTGATGCGCTTTGGCGTTTGGACTTCGATCGCACTATTAAAGCATAATATGTAAAATATTCGGGTAGGCAAGTATGTTAAATGGCATGTGTAAAATATTCGGATAAGTATCGATGCTGGCCTACTTCACACAACAGAAAGAAGTTTTCATTAACGGATTTCCCATCTTTTTTATTACAGACCTTATGGAAGACGGTAAGGTAGTTTTCCTTTTTGTTTCGTTTCGTCTAATGTTGCTCGAGTCAACGCATCCGTCAACCTCCTTGTCCATGCTGGTAAAGACAATCTATGTCTTCGTCATTTTCCCCTTTTGAATAGCCATCTTTTCCATAACAACTTTCTTCTGCATTTCAAATTCTTAATTTATGACATTATTAACCATTTAAAAAATATATTAAATATGTTTTAAAGTTTATTGGTTTAAAGTTGCTTTTATTTTCTTTCATTTCAATATTTTCATTTCCTTTAATTTAATTTTTACGAAAATTTGCATCACTGTCCCCTAGAGTCTATGCATCATTGTACTCTAGAGACTATTGAACATTAAAATTTGCTTAGGATTGAAAAAAGCGTCATTCATCGTCAATTTTTCAGTGCTAGGCATTAGTATCACCTCTCTTAAAATTATAACAATTAACACCTTAATTATTTAAATTATATAACATTAAACGTATTGATTTGTTTCAAATGGTTACTTCGTTCGGTAGAATGACTACATCTATGTGGGGAACCTCAGGGTTATGAATCATTTGCTAAGCTTTTGGGAAGGCTTTGAATGGAAATCTATTGTATATTCGGGCGTGGGTTTGGTTTTCCTTTAGTGTGAAATTAGATGCTGCTGGTATGTCTGTTAGGTATTGGTAAAATTTGTGTAATTTATGGGAAATTTGGTTTATTATTGTACTGATGTTTAATTCAGAATGGAGCTTTTTATTAATTACTAGATGACTCTGTGAATGACTAGATGACTCGGCTGTAAATCGAATTGTTGCCTTATTTTACGAAGCGAGACTCAGGCCATGAGATCTGCTCTACCGTCTGACCGACTTCTAAATTTGCAATTTTTCAAAAATTCATAGAATTCGCCGACAACTTGGAGATCAAATGCAGGACGATTGCAGTGAAATCCTTAAATTGTTCGATCACGATTTTTGAAGTAGATATTTCTAGCTTCAGTTTTCTTCCAAGTCAATTTTGAAAGAAAATTAGCGAAACTATGGTCATTTTAAAATTGTATTTTTTACGTAAAAATAGGTTACATTGACTACAGTGACACTTTGCGAGTCAAATAAGAAATGTTTTGATATAAGGATTTTGTTAATGGCACCTCTTCATCCCATCGTTTGAAAGTAATTTGGTAAAACATATTTACTTCTTAGCATTTAAAAAGAAGCTCAAAAAGCCGATAAAATCAATGAGTTTGTAAAGTATGTGGCACCTAATTAAAATACCGTTGTATGGTGCCGACTTTATCATTGAAAACTGATTTTTTATTAATATTGTCTTTAGTATCACGTAGATCTTAATGTTTTGCATAGTCCCTCCTATTGAAAGTTTTGATCTCATTTTATCAAAAATAAAAATCACTTTATAACTTTCATACTTTTTATAGGTCACACGCGTTTTAAACCCCTGTTAAAATGCAAACATATTTTTAGGTGCACTTGTATGTTAAAAAATTTAACACCCTTAGCAACGTAAACAACCATTGATTCATCGCAAGTCAAATATTTACTAAGAAACAAAAATGGTGATGTTTTGAACAAATCAGATTCAAACAATTCACAATAAAATAAGTCATATTAGCTTTTGGGATAATTATTGTTAATTGTAATATTAATAGTGCAATTAAAAATTTGTATTAGAAAAAACTTCCTAGCATTCCACCAAATGAAACTCTTCTCTGGTAATCATATTTACTGACGATCTGGTGTCACCAATGGACGCCGACGCGCCAACTTTCTCATTGAACGTCATTTTTTTAAGTACCTTAAGGTTCAGGAGAATCATTTCCATCCATCTGTTCTCAAATCACTGTATACGAATATTCTTTAAATAGAAATATCGCAAGCAACACTCCGCCATATCGTGCTAACGCGCCGCAGCAACAGAATTCATTTGTTTCCTATCGGAGTAATGTCGTAAATTTTCTCATCAATTGTGAGGATTTACGGTGAGCGATAAAATCCTGAACATATCACGAAATGTTAGTGTTATTGCTGCCTTGTTCAAATGTAAAATCTCGGCAACTTTTGGCTTCTGCAGTAATTACACTCCTAACATTCTAGGTATGTCAATAGCTGTTACTATAATTGTAGAGTTAAGGTCGTTAATACCCTGTTCTGATCATTGCATGTGATAAAGCAACTTCAACCCAATATATGAAGGCATTATTTTAATAGTGATAAAACTCCCCTTTTTGTGAAATTGAGTTAACTACATTTTGAGGTTAGCATAAATGATATTCATTTGTTCTGAAAGTGATAGAACTCCAAGTTCCTTCTTTGGACGACAAAGCATGGCAATAAAAGTGAATCACAGCAGATTGCAACCTACTTCTTTTGATAGTGGTACAAATCCAATGGTACGGCTTCGTAGCTACAAGTCTCCCGATGAATGATTTTCGAGACATTTACACCGTCTGCAGCGATATGCTGATAAAGAGATTGATCAAGATTTGGTAATAAGAACAAAAATAATATAATTATATCGCACATTTTTCTTTAACACAAAAAATAAACTTAATGGCCTATGTGTTAAAATACCTTCAAACGCCCGTAACAAGAAGGAAGAAAAATGAACAAAATGGTGTTTGTAAGTGGTTAAAAATTAGATGAATTAGATTCTTCAAACAGAAATCATTTATAATTACGCACAAGCAAACCTTAAATCATGACATTGGTCCCTTCTCAATAAACTTTCATACTACCAGTGAATGAGGAAGAACTAAGGTTTTCAAAATCTTAAATATCCCGCTTAAACAACCAAATCAAAGGAAGGTTAATGAGAAGAAACAGCATATGCTTGATTTCAAGCGTTAATTACGCTTATTTAAGTGACCTGCAGGTAGGGACCGAATTATTTCAAGAAGATAAAGAAAACCATGCGTCAACAGTAACATTAAATTGATATTTAATCTGTTTTAATAAATCAATGTTGTCTTCATTTCCAAGTTTTCTTCCAACGACATCTGCTGATTTCATTCACTAACCTCAATTTTAGGGTGGTATTTACCATCAATTTTACGGCTTATTCATATCATGTTCAGACAAATAAATATCTTATAAAAGAAAAACAAACAATTTTTTTTGCCTAACTCCCCTATTTTTTTAATAATAATTTAACTTTAGAGCTCAATATCATGACATACGTTTTAATGAAGTTGTACTACTATTAAAATAATGCATCCATATAACATACTAGCAGATACCACCAGACGTTGCCCTGTTTTCAAAAATCCTGGTACTTTCACTAAAATTCCTGGTACTAATGTCAATAGATTTAAATTCTATAATTGTTCATGATGTAACTATCACGTTTTTAACGCGTACAGGAAGTTCATTATCCTTGATATCGATTTATTTTATATCGATAATAAATGGAATAATAAGATATTCTATTATTTTCACTATAGCATGTGCTAGAAAAAACATCCTATGTCACTGTTAATGATTTTACGGCAGCGATTTCACCAATATCATAGTTATTTGTAACATTAGCATTATATTTAAATTATTGCATAAAAATAATCAAACTAATCAAAAATCGTACATAATCAATAGCCACAATCCTGGTATTTAATCGTACCAGGATATCTTCATCATGGTAGGTCTGGCAACACTGCTTTTACGAAGATTTCTTTCCACATTCGAAAAACAAGTGTGCTGTGTATGGATATAAAATGTATCGTAGGTCTGTGCGATTAATTTGATTTACGTAATTAGAAAATAAGATTTTCATTTTTTTCAAAATGTTGTCGCTTAATAATGATCCCCGTTAAAGAAACTGAAAGGATCCCTTTTTGAAAGGAGATCATTTAAAGTGTTTGCTCGTTATTCATGTTGAATTTTATCTGAGAGGGGAAAACTTCGAAGGGGTACATTCTCTTTTCCGGATACTTAACACTCCACGTATAATAAAGAAGGATCTTTCTAGCAAATCCGTTAAGCCCTTTTTATAAATTCACTTCTCTTTCTCAGCACACGCTTCGTAAGCTTGTGCGTGCTTCGTGGAAATGCTTTACAAACTTTTTAAGGAATTACAGAACTAAATGTATCTGCCTTCCTTGAGTAGACCCTGGAGATAAAAAGTGGAAAGTGGTCGTTGTAAAGAGAACCCAGTCCTCCCACAAGACCTTCCGGCGGGGAATATCACTCGGAGCCAGTGTTGCCAACCATCCTCCATTTGGAATCACTGTCTTTCATTGTTATGAGGAGTCCTATTTTCAATTCATAAATAATGTACTCCTTTCCCACACAAAATAAATTAATCAAATTATCATAATTGAATTGATGGCTTATTTTTCACGGTTAGAGTCAGGCCATCAGATCCACTCTTCCGTCTGACCACGCAAATTTCGGTACGGTCCTTTCACCCAATGTCGGAGAAGGGAGGTATTTCTTGGGCGACGAAACAGGCGATTTGAATTTAGCTCAGGCTTCATTTAAGCCTGAGGATCTTTTACATGCAAGTAAACCTACTAACATGGGGCAGCCGGCTTTACTTCCCCTTCCGAAGGAAGGCGTACGAAGATTTTCTCGCCCTTAAAATTCCACGGCTTTGATCGAGCTTGAACGCGCGAACTTATGTCAAGCTAACTGTTACACCATCGCCACCGCAATATATTACTGGCATACGTATATTTATTTGTTATCGTAAATTTCAGTAAATCAAAAACATAAAAAAATGCAGGAACTTCAACAATGTTTCATCTACTTAATGTTTCAGATTTCCTAAAACAAGTTTTCAGAATAGAATAGGAAAAAAACTCTCGTATGTTTGTATACCATATGCCAAACAAATATACATGCTACTTATATCAGTCTTTACTACAGTTATTAACTTTCTGAGTCTGACAGTTGTTTTCGGTTATTTTGTAATATATTATAAGTATATGCTATGTTTAATGATGATGCTATACGTGTGTTTGTTGTTATATTTTTTGAGCTGTAATAAATGCAAAATGAAACGGCTGAAATATTTGGAAGGTTACTGTATTTTTTTCACTTGCTGAGATCGAAAAGAAATTTAAATATATAATTTTTAAATGCTCTCGAGTATCAGAAGTTTCTAAATGGTAGTTTAACAAAAGAGTTTAACTGATTTCCCAAAACATTTTTATAATTAATACATCAAACGACATACTTCTACCGTGTTGCATTTAAAATCGAATAGAACAATACAAGCGTTCGTTGATTTACTGAACGTTCTTTGGCTGTGAGATAAACAAACATACGAATTACAATATACGCGACATAGATACACTGTGTTTGCAGCACATTCAATAAATTTCGGAACGCAGCCGGATTATTTGCATGTGTTTTTTCTAAAATAAAAGTTGGCAACTCTCCCCGAACACACACTTCAAGAAGGCATGTCGTGCATCCCTAGGGCAGAAGGATACTTCACCTCGCAAAATAAAGTGTATTTGTTCGCGGGAGGTCTGCTGGGGAGAGTTGCTAGCAGCGATGCCACATAAGAACCGTGAATAAACGACAGTATCTCGAAAGTAAACATGATTTTTCCATGTATAAAACTTCCCATCTGACTTACCCTGTACGGTACTCACGCAGTGGGATGTGCCAAAAGTCAATCAGCGCTGAAAGATAGAGAAATTAAGTTCATAAATGTTACAAATGAAATAATATATTAATAATATTAAATAAAATAAATAAGAAAAATAACGATTATAATAGCAATAATCAAACACAAACATTTTAGGTTGAGATTCATACTATCATAATACCATTTTGGGACGATTTAGAAGAAGGGATTGAAGACCATACTGGGGTAAAAATTTTACTACAGATTTCCCAACAATTGGATGAGCACAATTAAGTACTACCGGAAAAGTATACCCTTCGAAATAAAGAAATAACTAAAACTTGGTACATTCACGAAAACTGTGCCTGAATAAAGTGTACATGAATGGAGTTAAGTCGTTTCTGAAAGTTTTTTAAACCAGTGCAGTATCTCCGGCTCAGATATTTTCATTACCATTTTTGTAAGATATTTATTTACCCACCGGATAAGGGTGGTGTGGTACTAGGAGTACAATGACGTAGTATTGTGTCTCAGCGTTTGTGCTTTGCTCCGCCTCCCAGCCACTTCCGTCGCAAGTGTATGGCCGCTCTGTGCTACAAGAGGCTCTTGGACGCACAACAGACGTTGTGCCAGCGCACCTGAGCTCCACTTTCCTCACACCCGGCTCCGGCTCCGGCTCCGGCTCCGGCTCCGGCTCCGGCTCCGGCTCCGGCTCCGGCTCCGGCTCCGGCTCCGGCTCCGGCTCCGGCTCCGGCTCCGGCTCCGGCTCCGGCTCCGGCTCCGGCTCCGGCTCCGGCTCCGGCTCCGGCTCCGGCTCCGGCTCCGGCTCCGGCTCCGGCTCCGGCTCCGGCTCCGGCTCCGGCTCCGGCTCCGGCTCCGGCTCCGGCTCCGGCTCCGGCTCCGGCTCCGGCTCCGGCTCCGGCTCCGGCTCCGGCTCCGGCTCCGGCTCCGGCTCCGGCTCCGGCTCCGGCTCCGGCTCCGGCTCCGGCTCCGGCTCCGGCTCCGGCTCCGGCTCCGGCACCGGCTCCGCCTCCGCCTCCGCCTCCGCCTCCGCCTCCGCCTCCGCCTTCGCCTTCGCCTTCGCCTTCGCCTTCGCCTTCGCCTCCCCTCCGCCTTCGCCTTCGCCTTCGCTTTCGCCTTCGCCTTCGCCTTCGCCTCCGCCTTCGCCTCCGCCTCCGCCTTCGTCTTCTGCTCCCGTTCCGTGCTCGCCCCGCTTAGCTATTGCGCATATGCAACCGCCAATGCCCTATTCGCTGACATCAGATATAGGAGCGGGTCGTTGACGGTTGAAGGTTTCAGGGACAGGGAAGAGATGCACAAACGGGACACAGGAAACTGACGCAGGGTCGGAGACGGGTCGCGGAGACGGGTCGCGGAGACGGGTCGCGGAGACGGGTCGCGGAGACGGGTCGCGGAGACGGGTCGCGGAGACGGGTCGCGGAGACGGGTCGCGGAGACGGGTCGCGGAGACGGGTCGCGGAGACGGGTCGCGGAGACGGGTCGCGGAGGCGGGTCGCGGAGGCGGGTCGCGGAGGCGGGTCGCGGAGACGGGTCGCGGAGGCGGGTCGCGGAGGCGGGTCGCGGAGACGGGTCGCGGAGGCGGGTCGCGGAGGCGGGTCGCGGAGGCGGGTCGCGGAGGCGGGTCGCGGAGGCGGGTCGCGGAGACGGGTCGCGGAGACGGGTCGCGGAGACGGGTCGCGGAGACGGGTCGCGGAGACGGGTCGCGGAGGCGGGTCGCGGAGGCGGGTCGCGGAGGCGGGTCGCGGAGGCGGGTCGCGGAGACGGGTCGCGGAGACGGGTCGCGGAGACGGGTCGCGGAGACGGGTCGCGGAGACGGGTCGCGGAGACGGGTCGCGGAGACGGGTCGCGGAGACGGGTCGCGGAGACGGGTCGCGGAGACGGGTCGCGGAGACGGGTCGCGGAGACGGGTCGCGGAGACGGGTCGCGGAGACGGGTCGCGGAGACGGGTCGCGGAGACGGGTCGCGGAGACGGGTCGCGGAGGCGGGTCGCGGAGGCGGGTCGCGGAGGCGGGTCGCGGAGGCGGGTCGCGGAGGCGGGTCGCGGAGGCGGGTCGCGGAGGCGGGTCGCGGAGGCGGGTCGCGGAGGCGGGTCGCGGAGGCGGGTCGCGGAGGCGGGTCGCGGAGGCGGGTCGCGGAGGCGGGTCGCGGAGGCGGGTCGCGGAGGCGGGTCGCGGAGGCGGGTCGCGGAGGCGGGTCGCGGAGGCGGGTCGCGGAGGCGGGTCGCGGAAGCGGGTCGCGTATAGCTCGCTTAAGTTTTCTTGATACACATCTTTAGTTCTTTGCCCAGCGCTGAATAGCACAGTCCATTGCGAAACTTAAGACTGTCCCCGAATGGCACGTTCTAATTTACAATGCTACCAACATCCACCTCCTACTGTCAAATAACCATAGTATTTCTCGAGTCACGCCTTGGCACATAAAAAACTGTTAGCACGTTGGCACGGAGAGAGGAGGGTTCTGGCTAAGTCACAGCTTAACAGGGAGTGCTAACAGTTGGTATGATCTTACCGATCGAACCGCCCGCTGTGAAATATCAAGAAAACGTACGCGCACAGTAGATGGGACGCGGTGACTGGTCGTGGGGATAAGCACCTCACGGCCGGATGGCAGGGCCGCGGGGTCGCAACCAAGCAGTGTCCGGGCGATTTCGAGCTCTGGCAGCGAGCCACAACGGATCCCGCCCGGGGCGTAGGGCGTGGCGGGGGCGGGGGCGGGGGCGAAGGTGGGGCGGGGAGGCGGGAGCGGACGCGGGCGCGGGCGAGGGCGGAGGTGGCGGAGGGGGCGGGGGCTGGGCGCGGGTGGGGGTGAGGGCGGAGCCCCAGATGAGGGCGCGGGCGAGGGCGCGGACGGTTGCGGGGGCGAGGGGACGGGAGCGCGAGGACAAATCGCAGGTGTCACGCGTTCATTTCCTCCCAGCGCTGTTTTCTCCTTTTGAGTGGAAGGGATGAGCCGCTTTCGCGGAGGCCCTTCGACGACAATGCGCCCTTTCTTCCTGTTTTCACGTCACTCCGACGCCAGACAACTTCCTCTGTCGGGGGAGGCGCCGAAAACTTGTTGATCAGGAGAAGTCGCTCCCTCTTCCCAAGGACACTCATCACATTCACTTTCAATAAAGCACTTTCACTGTTCGATAAATGTACAACTGATTTTACGGTTTATTAAAATACTGTTTTCTCGTAACAAATTTACATCATAATGTTTTTCGATGGTCTTGTCAGCAAATAAAATAGTTTAATCTTCAAACTGGTGGTGCTACAACAGCCCGTAGTTTTCGAGATATCGTTAATGGTTACTTAATATAACCTGACAATTTCTGTCGGCATCTTCAGCAACCATTTGAAAAATTCTTAAAGAAACGCGCAAAACATTCATTTTTGTTCAATGCAAACGTTGAAAAACAAACTATCTGCCATTGAATTCAGTGTATTCACCTTCAACGTAAATGTACCAAAGATGTCCGATGCGTATTTTAGCCGTAAATAAAATCATTAGTTTGTACTAACGCGAACCAAAGGCTGTCATCATTATCAACTTATGTTATCAGTAAGATGACTAGACATCCAGAATTAGTAGGGACAGTGCATTTTTTGAGTCCATGTTCCGTAATTTTTGCAAAGGAATACGGGACGTTAAATGTCCTGTATTTGAGTCAATGACTAATCGGCATGAAGTGCCATCAAATATTTTTAAAATATCTTAAAGTATTGCGTTAATTATCAAAACTAGTTGTGTTAGAAGAGCACCTACTTTTTCGCCCGTGTTTTTCCTCAGAACTAACTGAAAAGTACTCAAGTTTTCGAACAATTGTACATTTTTTAAAAATCTCACTTTGAAGAACATATGACATTAAGTGTAAAATCTTGTATTATAAAAATGTTATTGTTGTCATTATTATTATTTTTATAATGCTGTATTATTATTCTGCTGCATTATAATTATTATTATGCTGCATTATTATTATTACTATTATTATTATTATTATTATTATTATTATTATTATTATTATTATTATGGTGCTGTATTGAAACCTTTCTAACCTTTTACTTTTCTTGTGAAATGTTAGAAGTTCACAACTGTTACCCTGTTCTTAATCAACAGTCAAAACAAAAAAGGAATAAATAAATTCAGGACCGTGGATTTCTTTTTGTCTTAGAAAAGGAGTTATGTGCATCCAGAAAATTTCAAAACAAAATACATATAGTCTTTATCCAAAAAACAACAAAAAATTCCCTTTGTACAATAAAATCAATAGAGGAATAAAGTTTGGGTCTTGTCTCTACAGAAATGACAAAACAACAACTACAAATACAATTTCACAATCTGCGCCAACACACAATTAAATATTTACGCTGTCATAAGTACTTTTGTCTACAACTTCTTAACTACTATGGTCATAACATAATCCCAGTAATCCCAGTGAAATCTCTATCTATTGAGATTCACTATTTAAATAAAAGAACAAAAAAATTACAATATTTCACACGTGCGAGTCTCAAACGTGAGACACTTATCACTACAATACACTTTATTTATCAGCTATACCAATTTACAATCGTCCTACTTAATGCTGGTTTAACTACCTTGCCTTTACATAAAAAAGTTTGTTCTATCTTAACAATGTTTGTATCCCATACCAAGAAAGTTGAGTAACAAGAACTCAAAATATTAGCTCTTTAGGATACAAACAAGTTCCTTCTGTCCTCCCTCTCTCTCTCTTTCTCTCTACAATTCCACCTAATACTGTGACAAGCTTTCGTCTAAACTGTCACAAATTAAACGTTACGTTAGCGCAGCGCTCGCCCTGACCTTCACCATATTCCTTCCTCTCGCACTAGTCTGCGCGTCACGAAATGTTATATTTTAAAGTTACCCAGTTATTCGCCCTGGTAAGGTGATAAGATTTTACCAAATCCACTAAATACCATAGATTGAAAGTAACAAATTACAAAGGTAAAGTTATACACATTAATACATCAAAGTATTAAAAAGAACGGAGAAAAGCTGAAACGAAAGAGTTTCATTATCCATGACGTCCATTAACTTATTTATTCTTTCCCTTCATATTCTCTTCTTAAAACTGACTGTGCCTACATACCTCTATTCGTGAGCTGTATCCAATTTTTATTTTAAACTTGCAGGCATGATCCAATATTATTCTTATACTTGATCACTACCCGACATTGATGGCCTCCTATAGCCGCCTGCCTCGTCCTCTTCAGCTGTCTTGTCTGATCCCCTACCGCGTAGTTTGCACAGACGCTACATTTCAACTCTCTAAGAGTATTTATATAAATCGGGGTTTCTAACCTCTAGGAGTGGCCTCTGCCCGCGCGATTTGAATGTAGTATTAGGGTATCTGTATCAACCTGGATTGGTAAAGGTTATAATATATTGTTATAATAAGGTTATGTTATAAAAAAATATTTTGGAAATTAAATGTCTCAGAAATGAGGGAGTTCTGAGTACTGAAAATTATATGCAATTCGTTAAAATATTCCTTGTTTTATTCACGAAAATAAATACTAAGGAAACATTTTGAGTTTTTTTGACAGAACGGTTTTTTTTATAAATTGAAATATTTTCAAGCACAATATCCGCGAAAACTGTTAATTGATAAAAAAATTGGCAATAACTTTTCTAAATATCTGAGTTTTTAGAACAGATTTTGTTTATAGAACAGAATATCTATTTGCAGTTTTGAAATATTAAATTTTTGTAATATTCGAAAATACACAGAGCCCTCTAGAAACGAGGCTAGCAAAATTTTTACAATATACTGATATGAGAAGATATGAGAAGAAAATTTACTACGAGGGGAAAATGGAAAGAAAAAATCCGAGCTGTTTTTGAAAAATGAAATACACTTAAAAATTGTTTATATTACACGCAAAAAAAACTGAAAAACTACTCAAAATTGAAATTATTTACAAGAATATATTTCAAGATCTGTCTTTGAAGAACATATTTCATTCTGGAAAAAATCTCCATCTAGCATTCACTTTTATAACAGTGCGCCTAAGCGTATTGGATAGCGTGCAAAAGCAATTTTTAACTTTCACAATCATATCTGATTTTTTTTCAACTTTGCCACAATGTTGAGGGATAATTGCATTATTCAGTTTCGTGATCGATGATGAAACACAAGGTACACACACGGATAGGTATCTCAAGACATTGATTATGATTTCTCAACTTTACGAGCACAATTATTTCGCCCTAGTGTCACGCAAACTTGATGACAGGTTGCGATTTTCAGACAATGAATAAGACGCATGTGTATGAATTAGACGCACGTTGCGTGAGCTTATGGAAATGCAAGGACTGCGTATTTAATTTAATTCCTGTCTACTTTACGGAGAATGCCTAGAGATAGAAAAATACGATTAAGGTGGTAACGGTTTTTCTTCATCAAAAAGATCGTCCGTTATGTTTATATCTGACAGTTCCATTTGCATGGCATTAGGGGATACTTATGAATATCAATATTTTTCAGAAAAAGGTTGCAGTAATTTCTACGTGTAAGGCAAAAGTTTAAATTGATTCCTGTCATTTCTGAATTTACTTCCTCTACCCTACGTACATATGTTTCATTTTTGTCAGTCTTGGGCTTTCAGCAACAGTTGGTATTTTCACTGAATTTATGTGAGTGTGTGTGTGTGAGTGTGTGTGTGAGTGTGAGTGTGTGTGAGTGTGTGTGTGAGTGTGAGTGTGTGTGTGAGTGTGAGTGTGTGTGTGAGTGTGTGTGAGTGTGTGTGTGTGTGTGAGTGTGAGTGTGTGAGTGTGTGTGTGAGTGTGAGTGTGTGTGAGTGTGTGAGTGTGAGTGTGTGTGAGTGTGTCTGAGTGTGTGTGTGAGTGTGTGTGAGTGTGTGTGAGTGTGTGTGTGAGTGTGAGTGTGTGTGAGTGTGTGTGAGTGTGTGTGTGAGTGTGTGTGAGTATGTGTGAGTGTGTGAGTGTGTGTGAGTGTGCGTGTGTGTGTGTGTGAGTGTGTGTGTGAGTGTGTGTGTGAGTGTGTGTGAGTGTGTGTGTGTGTGCGCGCGCGTGTTCGTGCGCGCGCCATTTATCATTGCACATTTTAAACAACATTTTGGCTTACAAAATATTATCTATGTCGCCCCTTTCGATCTCAGCTACAGTAAATTATCCTTTACAGAGCGGTGTTTTGCGTAGAATTCTTAGTGTTGACAGACAAGCAGCATGGTCTGAAATGAATGTGCGATGTGCGACGAACGTATCCATTAGGACAGTGCGGTGAAATTTGGCTTTAATGATCTGTGACAGTAGAATACCGACACGAGTGCCTTTGCTAACATCACCAATTGCCTGCAGCGCATCTCCTGGGTTCGTGACCATATTGACTGGAACCTAGATGACTGGAAAACCATGGGTTGGTCAGATAAGTCCCAATTACAATTGGTAAGAGGTGATGGTAGGGCACAAGTAAGGCGCAGACTCCACGTGTGTCATATTTTTGCTTATATTATACACAGAAAAATTAAAAATCTCGGGTATCAAGGTCAAATTTTTCATAAATTCCTTCAAACATACGCCTCTCTTGGGAAATGTAACCTTCAAGCCATAGTGGTTACGCTGAGGATTTGCAACTCTATCTTGGAAAAAGAAACAACTGCCAGATGTTTAACAAAATTCTTCAAAATAATAAAGAAAGTAATAACTTAGTGGAAGCGGATTATATAACAAGATTTGTGAAATATCCCAACATTTTTATGCTGCGTCAGAGCAGAGAATGGGAACAAAATGAATGGCGAAAATGTATACCGAATCATCATTTGGGCTGTCCGGGTGAGGCCGCATAGAAGGCTGAGGTGCCAACATTCCGACCAACGTATCTTGATCTGCTTCGGGTCTGTAGAGCTACCCAGCGCACTACCGCCCTGAAGAAGATCAAGATATGTTGATCGAAACGCCGGCCTTCTACGCGGCGTCACCCGGACAGCCCAGGTCATGACTCATGCCACGAAAGCCTACATCAAATATACAGAATGTCGCAGAAAAAATATAACAAACTTATAAATATATAGAAGGATTAAAATGGTTACGTGTTGCCAATCAACGAATATACAGCGGGAAATTGAATATACAGGAGTTATATACATTTATACATTAAACATTTGCCCCTGCTTTTTGGGCTGCTCCTTATTCACAAATGTTCGTCAAGATATTTTCTGTCACATTCAACGAGATTTCATTTTCCTGCCGAACATCTGGGCATTTGTGGTTGCCTAAAAATTCAGAGCCAGTCGTCACATGTATAAATTGATATTATAAAATTTTATAATCCGTTATTATAAAATTCCGTTATTATAAAAATTCCGTTATTACATAAATTCCGTTATTTATCCGTTATTATAAATTTTTCCACTACATGTTCATTGAGAAAAATGAAAGACTGTAAATTTATTCGACGACTCATAAACCAGAATTAATTAAGTAAGCAAAGCTGGTGTACGAAATTACCTTAATACTTTGATAGAATTCACATCGAAATTGTAAGCCCCAGAAAAACCTCCTTTTGGTTGCCGTTTACCACCATGAGCGCGTACGTGGATGATATTCTTGACTGCTCACTCTTCGCGTGTGAACTTATTGTCGGTGCATTGTGTGGCGTGACGCCAAAGCACTGACTTAAATATCACTGCCCCTGAAAAGACACAATAATCATTTCTGTATCTGTCTCATTCACTATGAAGATCATTATTGTTTGGTGTACAAATAAGTTTATAATTCAAATTACGTCAATTTAAGAATTATTGCATTTGCATGAGGAATTTGTGCTTTAGGACCTACACCTAAATCAGTATTACTCAAAACATTTGTCAGGAAATTAAGAAAGTATTGGGGAAGCTCCTTTCAATGCATGAATTTGGAAATCTATAGTAAGTACGTCACAAATTCTTGAAGCAGTTTTGTTGGAAAATATTAAGACACAGCGCACCTTACCGCTTTTGCTCTTCCTGATTTACATATTTTTACCAAACTCCAAACTTACCCAGGAGACCTTTACATAGGTTAACAGGGATGAACCGCACGCTCTTGAAGATGTAGAATGATATAAAAGTAGAATATAAACTTTGTTCCACTTACAATAATGTGCGAGGAATGGGTCGGGGCCACATGAAAATAAAATGAGTTTTATACTGGGGAAATAAAACTTGTAACACGTTTTATTTCAAACGTAATCGCATTTCACAACTAATGATACAAAGTTTGTCGCCGTCAAAATCACAGGTCGTCGTATCTTCCTAATCTGCAACTTAGTCTCCTGAGTCCTCAGGAGGGAATTGCTGAAGTTTGACAATATACATTATGCGACTTATTAGGCACGACGGCTTTGAGCGTCGCGGCAGGTGGTGATTAGCTTACTGATTTTAATAATTTAAGACGCCTGATAGGTCTAACAAGGGACCTTTTGACAGGTACAGCTCGTTTGACCTATTTTTTTCTATAGATAGATATTCACTATTTACATGTGTTGCGAAAAAAATTAGTTGCCATCACACTGAAAATTAATGAACAAAAGATCAAGATTTCACACTTCTCATTTCGCAAATCGTTGTTCTCACGGAAGTTTCGACTGTTGTGAGAGAATTTCAGCCGAAGGGGCAAGCGTATCTAGGAGCACGAGTTCCAATTCGGGGAAGCGAAGCAGTCCGCTCGAATTGGCCACGCCCTCGATAACCCGCAATTCCGCGCGATGCAGTGCCAATTCCTCGAGGTACTAGTTTTTATACATTGAGAAACGGATCAGCATATCCCTGCGGTTTTCCTCTACCAAATTCTTGCCCACACATGGAAGGATTCTTTCTGGAGGAAATCCTTCAGGATAACTACTTAAGAGTTTTCTCCAGATGAACATTCTCTTCTGTTCATCTGTTATTCGGTTCTGTCTATTTATATCAAGATCCTCTTTAAAACTAACTTGCCACCAGAAAGGTTCTCCCTGAAGCATTTTGCTAGACATAGTTGATCACAAGGAATTCACAAAAAGGATTTCACATGTGTCACCCACACATGTGATCAGGAGATCGGGAAAAACAGGTTTCAAAGCCTAAATACAATTGAATTTGGTTCAGGATTTTTCGGCACCTCGCCTCCTACGCGGCCTCAAGGAAACTACCCTACCGTCGTGTCCTTTGGCTCCACAGACTGATACGGGTCTTGGCCAGAACGAACGTTCCGTCCAGAAAGTAAGTTCCATTTGAAAATAAAATTAAATTGTGTACAGAAAAGTTATTTATTGCACAAAATTCTACAACTCTTCAAATACTTTTCCACATAACTGCCGGAATTTTGCAGGCATTTGTCATAGCGTGGCACAAGTTTTTGTATACCTTCATCATAGAAATTTGCCGCCTGTGTCTTCAACCAGTTGGAAACAGTTTCTTTCAGCTCGTCGTCATTGTTGAAGTGTTGACCACAGAGGAAAGACTTGAGATGTAAGAACAGATAAAAGTCGCTAGGAGCGAGGTCAGGGCTGTACGGATGACGGTCAAACACGTCCCAGCCAAATCCCTGTAGGAGGTTTGCAGTGTGTGGTCGTGCGATGTCGTGAAGAAAAACAACACCTTTTGAGAGAAATCCTCGGCGCTTATTCTGTGTTGCGCGGCACAATTTCCGAAGTGAGTCGCAATAAGCATCTGCTGAAATTGTTTGACCACGCGGTATGAAATCAATTAGAAAGATGCATTTCCAGTACCCGAACACTGTGCACATCCTTTTCCGAGGTGTCAAGATTAGCTTCGGCATAAACATTTCCTGGGCATGAAGTGTGCCTCCATTCCATTGATTGCCGCTTACTTTCAGGGGTGTCGTATGAAACCCAAGCTTCATCTCCTGTGAATAACTGTGTCAGAAATTCTTAAAAGTAGAACACTTTAAGAGAAATTCATTGGTGCAAACCATACTCCAATCAGACGAATAGTTTTCGAGATAGACGAGAAACAAAGTGGAGCCTCAAATGAACAAGTAAAAAACACCCCCCTATTTCGTGCCAAATTTCGAAAAATATTAATTTTGGCACTTCCATCTGATATTCCGCATACTTTAAGACTTTAAGACTTTAAGACAAATTCATTGGTGCAAACCATTCTCCAATCAGAAGAAAAGATTTCGAGATAGACGAGAAACAAAGTGGGGCCTCAAATGATCAAGTACAAATCACCCCCCCCCCCCATTACGAGCTAAATTTCGAAAAATATTAATTTTGACTCTGCCATCTGATATTCCGTATACAAGGGGAACATTTTAAGAGAAATTCATTGGTGCAAACCATTCTCCTATCAGACGAATAGTTTTCGAGATAGACGAGAAACAAAGTGGAGCCTCGATTGATCAAATTCAAAACCTCTCCATTACGTGAAAAATTTCAGCTTTCAGCATAACGGGTCAAAACTGATGTGCACTACCCCCCGTTTTTTTGTGTTGCTCAGTAAGAATCTTTGGTACCCCACGTGAGCATAGTTTACGAAATTTCAGTTTTCGGTAACAATTTCATGCATTAGTGATCGTGAAATTTGGGGAAATTCCATAGCGAGAGCACTAATTGTAAACCTTCGGTTTTCCTGGATCTTGTCATCAATCGCGTGAAACAGTTCCTCACTATCCAAAGATGGACGCCCACTTCGTTCTTCATCGCGCACATCACTACGTCCGTCATTGAACTGTCGGACCCATCTTCTCACCATTGAATCACTCATCGCAATTGGTCCGTAAACATCGCAAATTTGCCGATAAATTCTATATGATTTTATTTTCCTCGCATTCAGAAAACGAATCACAGATCTGATTTCACAAGCGGCGGGATTTTCAATCAACACCGACATTGCAAACAAGCACAACAAATCGTAGCGATCTCTAAATGGCGCACGTTTCTTCTCCTTGATTCAGAAAGTCTACCGCGCCTGTGCGGAACTGCGATCGCAGCGCTGCAGCGGAGATAAATTGAAACGGAACTTACTTTCTGGACGTGCCTCGTATACAGGTCTTCTTAACCTTACGACGGGCTTTCTCATAGCGAAACAGCAGTAGATACTGAGACATTTGAAACAACCGCACACGTTGGGAAATTCCTCCAGGCTTAGACTGATCGGACCAAGCGCTGAGGAAATCCCGCTCGTGCATGGGGCCCTTTATATTCGTGTGTGCGCCAGGGCGTGGGGCCTGGAGCAGGAGGGCGGCCCCAACGAGCCGCTGGGCGCCATGAAGAGCGCGGCGTGGGCGCGCCCGCTCGACCTGCCCGTGCCGCTGCCGCCGCCGCCGCCGGCGCTGGCGGGCGCCGAGGGCATGGCGGGCGTGGGCGTGGGCGTGGGCGTGGGGATGGGCGCGAGGGCCACCATGCGCCGCCTGCCCCGGTACCGCGCCCGCAAGGGGCCGCCGCTCGACCGCCGGCGCAAGCTCAAGGTGCTGCGGCGGCAGGACCCGATGGCCGCGTCGCGCGCGCTCGCCGACCAGCCAGGTAACGCTCTACCTTTTCTTCTCTTTTGTTTCTCGCTTTCTTTTGTTTTGTTTTTCTTTTCGCTTTTGCTTTATTTTTCGTTCTTTTTTTTCTATTTTTGTATATTTTTCTCTTTCTTGTCTTTGTCTTTTTCTGTTTCAATTTCTCTCAATTTTATTTTATTTTTCTGTTTCCTTTTCTTTTTATCTTTCTTGTCTTTTTCTCATTATTTCCTTTTCTTGTTCTTATCTTTTTAAATTTCTATTGTTTTCATATTATTCTTTTCTTTTTCTTTTATTTATTTTCTCAAGTACGTAGCCCTTCCTGCAATACCACAATGAATGGTTTTTATGCATGTGAAATGTGTGGTAATGTGATTTGAATGACATGTGAAATGAGTGCATATGTGAATATAATGCATAGTAAACGTAAGAAATCTGAGAAAATCGAAAACCAAATTGTTCACCACAAATGCTACCACGTTTTACTGACCACACATTCTTTAGGATGTGACTGATCAAACGGTCGTGGAACGGTCTGAGGTCTCCAAGCCCGGTAAATCTATTGTTTTTGTTTGGTATAATACGATCATTTGTCCTTAGGCAATGAGGATATTTGCTGTACAGAAGCATAGATAACGATCGCAGACTTGCAGATAAGTACCTGAACATGATGGAAGAGACTGCGACGGGAATTGCTGCAGAGAGGCGTGTACGTAATGGACGAGACAGTTACGGGTGTGCTGTAGATGGGCTTTGGCGAGATTCGGCGTTTGCAGCTGTGTACTGCGTAGAGGCGTTGACGAGATCCAGGAGTGAACTTGCAGACTTGCAGACTTGCTTTAGAGAAGTGTCGACTAGGCTTGGGTGTTCGCACACGAGTAATAAATATAGGTCACAAAGTTGTGTTTGCAGTTGGATTTCTAAAGGACGAGATAGTGACGGAGTGTGCGGTAGAAAGAGGTGAACGTGTTTCGCGTGCGTGTCCCTAGACGTATACGTGGTGGACGAGATTGTGACGGGGGATGCTATACAGAGAGGTTCATGGGGTCCGTGTCCTTGTACTCGTTTTTGTGGTGGGTAAGTCGGTGAAGGTATGTGCTGTGGAGAATGTTGTTGACGTAGCGTGCGTGTTTCGTGTAGATGTGCACATGGTGGACGAGACAGTGACAGGGTGTGCTGAAGGAGACGCTGAAGGGATGTGTGTGCTCGCAGACGTGAACGTGACGGAGTGTGCTGGAGAAAGAGGTGACTTGGGTGCATGTGCTTGCAGACGTGTACGTGGTGGATGGGACTGACGAGGTGTGCTGGAGAGAGAGATGAATTAGATGCATGTACTTGCAGACGTGTACGTGGTGGACGAGACGGTGACGGAGTGTGCTGTAGAGAGAGGCTGACGGTGAGTGCTGTAGAGAGAGGATGATAAATTCCGTGTCCTCAGATGTGCACGTGGTGGACGAGACAGTGACAGGGTGTGCTGAACGAGACGCTGAAGGGATATGTGTGCTCGCAGACGTGTACGTGACGGAGTGTGCTGGAGAAAGAGGTGACTTGGGTGCATGTGCTTGCAGACGGGACTGACGAGGTGTCCTGGAGAGAGAGGTAATTAGGGTGCATGAGCTTGCACACGTGTACGTGGTGGATGGGACTGACGAGGTGTGCTGGAGAGAGAGTTGAATTGGATGCATGTGCTAGCAGACGTGTAAGTGGTGGACGAGACGGTGACGGAGTGTGCTGTAGAGAGAGGTTGACGGTGTGTGCTGTAGAGAGAGGCTGATGAGCTCCGTGCCCTCAGACGTGTACGTGGTGGACGAGGGGGGTGAGTTGGGTGTACGTGCTTGCAGACGTGTACGGGGTGGACGAGACTGTCTGGGTGTGCTGTAGAAAGAGGCTGATGAGCTCCGTGTCCTCAGACGTGGTGGATGAGACTGACGGTGTGTGCTGTAGAGAGAGAGTCTGATGAACTCCGTGTCCTCAGACGTGTACGTGGTGGACGAGGGGGGTGAGTTGGGTGTACGTGCTTGCAGACGTGTACGTGGTGGACGAGACTCTCTGGGTGTGCTGTAGAAAGAGGCTGATGAGCTCCGTGTCCTCAGATGTGTACGTGGTGGACGAGTGGGGTGAGTTTGGTGTACGTGCTTGCAGACGTGTACGTGGTGGACGAGACTGTCTGGGTGTGCTGTAGAAAGAGGCTGATGAGCTCCGTGTCGTCAGACGTGTACGTGGTGGACGCGGGGGTTAGTTGGGTGTACGTGCTTGCAGACGTGTACGTGGTGGACGAGACTGTCTGGGTGTGCTGTAGAAAGAGGCTGATGAGCTCCGTGTCCTCAGATGTGTACGTGGTGGACGAGGGGAGTGAGTTTGGTGTACGTGCTTGCAGACGTGTACGTGGTGGACGAGACTGTCTGGGTGTGCTGTAGAAAGAGGCTGATGAGCTCCGTGTCCTCAGATGTGTACGTGGTGGACGAGGGGGGTGAGTTGGGTGTACGTGTTTGCAGACGTGTACGTGGTGGAAGATGGGGGTGAGTTGGTTGTACGTGCTTGCAGACGGGTACGTGGTGGACGAGGGGGGTGAGTTGGGTGTACGTGCTTGCAGACGTGAACGTGGTGGACGAGACTGTCTGGGTGTGCTGTAGAGAGAAGCTGATGAGCTCCATGTCCTCAGACGTGTACGTGGTGGACGAGACGGTGACGGGGTACGCGCCGGAGGCGGGCGAGGTGGGCCCGGGGCCGCTGGCGCCGCTGCTGCCGCCGCTGCCGCCGCTGGCGCCGCTGCACGTGGCGCCGGACGCCGCGCTGCTGGCCGGCGCGTGGCTGGACGACGACGACGCGCTGCACGTGCGACACCGCCTGCAGAAGCTCGACTTCTACTTCCAGCTGCTGCGCGTCCTCAGCGAGGACTGCCGCCAGCGCGTGCTGTGCGAGGTGGCGCGCGAGCCCGAGCGCTTCAGCCCGCTCGCCGCCGTCCTCGGGGAGGTCACCAGGTGAGCACGCCTCAAGCACGCCGCTCCCCTGCTCGCATCAAGTGCTTTATTACTCCTCTGATAGGGAACCAGGTGAGGACGCCTACCGTGAACTTTATGCACGCCGCTCATATGCTCCCATTATATGTTTTAGTAGTCCTCTAATAGGGAACCAGGTGAGGACGCCTCAAGCACGCCGCTCCCCTGCTCGCATGAAGTGCTTTATTATTCCTCCGATAGGGAACCAGGTGAGGACGCCTACCGTGAACTTTATGCACGCCGCTCATATGCTCCCATTATATGTTTTAGTAGTCCTCTAATAGGGAACCAGGTGAGGACGCCTCAAGCACGCCGCTCCCCTGCTCGCATGAAGTGCTTTATTATTCCTCCGATAGGGAACCAGGTGAGGACGCCTACCGTGAACTTTATGCACGCCGCTCATATGCTCCCATTATATGTTTTAGTAGTCCTCTAATAGGGAACCAGGTGAGGACGCCTCAAGCACGCCGCTCCCCTGCTCGCATGAAGTGCTTTATTATTCCTCCGATAGGGAACCAGGTGAGGACGCCTACCGTGAACTTTATGCACGCCGCTCATATGCTCCCATTATATGTTTTAGTAGTCCTCTAATAGGGAACCAGGTGAGGACGCCTCAAGCACGCCGCTCCCCTGCTCGCATGAAGTGCTTTATTATTCCTCCGATAGGGAACCAGGTGAGGACGCCTACCGTGAACTTTATGCACGCCGCTCATATGCTCCCATTATATGTTTTAGTAGTCCTCTAATAGGGAACCAGGTGAGGACGCCTGAAGCACGCCGCTCCCCTGCTCGCATTAAGTGCTTTATTACTCCTCTGATAGGGAACCAGGTGAGGACGCCTACCGTGAACTTTATGCACGCCGCTCATATGCTCCCATTATATGTTTTAGTAGTCCTCTAATAGGGAACCAGGTGAGGACGCCTGAAGCACGCCGCTCCCCTGCTCGCATGAAGTGCTTTATTATTCCTCCGATAGGGAACCAGGTGAGGACGCCTACCGTGAACTTTATGCACGCCGCTCATATGCTCCCATTATATGTTTTAGTAGTCCTCTAATAGGGAACCAGGTGAGGACGCCTCAAGCACGCCGCTCCCCTGCTCGCATGAAGTGCTTTATTATTCCTCCGATAGGGAACCAGGTGAGGACGCCTACCGTGAACTTTATGCACGCCGCTCATATGCTCCCATTATATGTTTTAGTAGTCCTCTAATAGGGAACCAGGTGAGGACGCCTCAAGCACGCCGCTCCCCTGCTCGCATGAAGTGCTTTATTATTCCTCCGATAGGGAACCAGGTGAGGACGCCTACCGGGAACGTAATGCACGCCGCTCATATGCTCCCATTATATGTTTTAGTAGTCCTCTAATAGGAAACCAGGTGAGGATGCCTCACGCGAGCTTCTTCCCTGCTCGCATTAAGTGCTTTATTACTCCTCTCGTAGGGAACCAGGTGAGGACGCCTACAGGCAACTTTATGCACTACGCTCATATGCTCCCATTATATGTTTTAGTAGTCCTCTAATAGGGAACCAGGTGAGGACACCTCACGCATACTTCTTCCCTCCTTGCATGAAGTGATTTATTACTCCTCTCGTAGGGAACCAGGTGAGGACGCCTACCGTGAACTTTATGCACAACGCTCATATGCTCCCATTATATGTTTTAGTTGTCCTCTAATAGGGAACCAGGTGAGGACGCCTCACGCGAGCTTCTTCCCTGCTTGCATTAAGTACTTTATTATTCCTCCGATAGGGAACCAGGTGAGGACGCCTACCGTGAACTTTATGCACACCGCTCATATGCCCCCATTATATGTTTTAGTTGTCCTCTAATAGGGAACCAGGTGAGGACACCTCACGCATACTTCTTCCCTCCTTGCATGAAGTGATTTATTACTCCTCTCGTAGGGAACCAGGTGAGGACGCCTACCGGCAACTTTATGCACGCCGCTCATATGCTCCCATTATATGTTTTAGTTGTCCTCTAATAGGGAACCAGATGATGACGCTTACTGTGAACGTAGTGCACGCCGCTCTCATTTTTGTTTAAATTTTTTATTAGTTCTCTAAGGAGGAAGCAAGTGAGGATGTCTACCTTCAACTTATCGCATGCGCTCGTTTGCTCACACCAACGTATTCCAGTAGGCCTCTAATACAAGAGGATACCCGGTCGAGATACTTGGTAGGTTCCATAAGTTTCTGGTCTCACTAATTTCTAATTTTGATAGAAAGAAAAAAATCACGTTACTTTTTAACTTAATCATCTTTTATTCCTACCCACTTTTTTACATCTGACTATTAACACTGGTAGGCCGTCGAAAACAATTTCAGAATTTTTATTCGCGAAATGGTCGAACTTGCTTCTTTTACCTCGCACTCGTCTGAAATTTTTGCTCCCCGAAAATGTTTCTTCAGTTTTGATAAGTGGTAAACGTATCTACGTGCCTAATATGAACTGCAGTATAAATGTTCAACTCATTGAAGCCTTAGTCTTTACAACATACTTTGCAAGGTGTTGTACTAAGCGTAGGTGTGTGGTCGTGAAGAAGCTAAACATCATGAGAATTCACGTACCGCATCCAACCTAAATACCTCTCCACAAACCTGAGTGAGATGTCGGCTGCACACTTATAGCATTGCATTTAAAGATATACTATAAACTGTACAGAAGTTTTTTACATTGATGAGCGGTATCTTGGTAGAAAAATTATGGAACCGCCTAAGTAGCAACTGACAATCTCCTTTCGTCATTTGCTGGCGCGAAAGAGCATATCGCAACGACATGAAACATATCAGAATAAAGAATATATTCTTTGTTCTCACAATATATGGTCATAATTACATCATAAATAAATTTTATTCTCACAATCTGACATTGCAAACAAAGCGTTACTGGCTCGAAGAACACTCGATTTAGAAGAATTTCTGAGTTGTGTTCGCGTGGGTTGCAGCTTTTCTGGGAGCTACCAGTACGTGACGTCACACCTCATCAACACGACGGAGGGCGCGCGGCTGCTGTCGTACATGGAGGCGTCCTTCCGCGGCCAGGACAGGTAAGCAACACTGCGCGACTGCACCACTGCCCGCGTCACCAAAGATGGTTATAGGCATTTACGCAGGCATTGCTTCGGTCGTCGCGGGAGTCAATGCAATAATGTCAGTAACTTTTACAAGGGTGAGATGGTAGAGTGCGTTTTGCTAAATGGCAAATTTATTTTCTTATTTACCTCAGAACATTAATAATAATGGCAATGTTATTGTGTTGGTAATAGTCGCGTACCTTCCCAAATTTCCCTTAGTGCAATCACTTAATTCTAATTGAAGAGAATGTTGATGTTCTTTACAACAACAGGGATAGTTTCAACAAGATTAAGAGTCGTGACACCCTGAATCCTCGTTCTTTAGATCTGACCCTACACAACACACATTTTGAAAGAGTGCTGTTTGCGATGGGCATGATTTGGGCGAGTAGGATTTCGACTATTTGCCTAAAAATGTTAATAATAAATAATCAGAAAAGTCGTAATTTATTTAAATTGCTTCCAGAGGGTTTTTTACTTCATAAGTACTGTGTAACATACTAACACTTTCATTCCACAATTACCCTAGTAATATAATTTCAATTAGTTCAATAAATATATCAAAGAATTAGAACTAGTACTAATGCCGTTTATAAAGGAAATGTATAAATAATAATAAATAATAATAATAATATAATCATAATAATAATAATATAATCATAATAATAATGATGATAATAATAATAAATAATCTATTCTTACTTGCACTAAGCATTCAGCGAAAAAGTTCCCAAAGAATGTCATTGGATTTGACAATGATTTTTTTAATTATGGAAATGTGAAATACTGAATTAGTTTTTTCAGCTGCTTAAAAGAGTCATCAGTGTAGTTTTGCTAATATTAACAATAAAATAATTATTTATTATTTTGGCCTCATAAGCATAAATTTCCACATCCAGTTTTTTTTTTATTTTCATCACAGTTCGTCACAGTCTGTATATCAACACATGTCGCAATTTTTCAATTATCGAAGGGCAGTTGTAGGCTCAGTAAATCATTGGTAACATGTGTGAACGGCGAGTAGACTGGAATTCTAAGGGTGGACTGACAGTCTAAGCTTCTGACGACCTAAATTCGGGCGCAATCTCAGGGTGTTCGCAATTCTGCACTAATGAATTTTGCACCCCGATTCCTCAATTCACAGTTGTTGATTTTTCTTTGTATCAACAAAAGGAGATTTTTCTTCGGTAATACTTAGTACGTTGACGCAACATTGTCACATGCGTCTGGACATTACCGGGGAAGAAAAATCGTCAAGAAACTGCTGTGTTGAAACGAAGAGTTTTTCGGAAAATACTCTAAGAAACATTCTTTCACCAAAACGAATTGTCTCATCCTCTATTGATTAAATCTTATAAAACAAAAATTAAGTCCCTTCTTGGAAGGAAAGAGACGACAATGAAGAAACAACGTTTATAAATGCGGGGAGCTAAAATATGTGTTAAAACCACCGCTTCCCTTTGAAGCGTAAAGTAACGAAAGCTGAGCCTTTGCGTTCGCGGTCGGACAGAAGAGCGTCCTTCAGAAGGAATTTACCAGGCGTTAATGAGAAACACGACACGAAAAAAGAAGATGGAGTGTCGCCTCGCTCGGAACAAAGAGGGCGCTTTCCATTCCTTTTAAGGGCGAAAAAAATCCTTTTAAAGGGCGAAAAAATCCTTTTGAGGGGGAAACAATCCGTCCTACGCCTTCCTTCGGAGGGGAAGTAAAGCCGGCTGTCCCATGTTAGTAGATTTACTTGCATGTAAACGATCCTCAAGCTTAAGTGACAACCCTTTCTGAGCTAAATTCAAATCGCCTGTTTCGTCGCCCAAGAAATACCTCCTTTCTTCGCTAGTGGGTGAAAGGAGCGTAGCGAAATTTACGTGGTCAGACGGAAGAGCGGGCCTGATGGCCCGAGTCTCGCCACGTGAAATAAGGCATCAATTCAATTCAGTTCTGAAGTGACTTAGCATCACCTCCGTCTGGGATCAGCCTCTACTCCGCAAACGAAAGCCCTTCCTTTTTTTATTAAGGAACAAAAAATTTTCCTGGAATAACTCTTTTCATTAGAGTTTACAGTCACATATTCGGTAAGCGTAAGTTTCATCGATTCGATGACAAAAAAATAATATTGTTTTATTTTCCATATGATGTTTGTACTGCCAGCATTTAATGTACTCGAAAATATTGGAATTTTCCATTATATGTCTGACTGTATGTGTGAGGAATAAAATTATAAAATCTCAAGGTTATGTGTGCAATTACGGTATAAAAACGTTTCTCTGCTACTCTACATTTTGGAATGCTGAGTACAGGTATAAAAGCATAGTAATAAGCCATTAAAATCATAGTAAGAACCACGATATTGGATTTTAATTCTAAATATCAACTTGCTAAACAAAACATGTTCGTAAACGATAGCTTAAAATTCAGGTAACAACCTGTGTTCTTATTTACACTAGTCAACATCAATATCAGTTTTGATATATGCCATCCAACGTTATTTTCCTTTATTCTCTTGTTTACAATTAGGAAATAAATAGCACCACAGAGAAAATTGCTTTACTTTTTAGGTAGCTAATGATATGCTTGATTTCATGTTGGGGTTATCCCCCAAAAGAGGCAAGATTTTAAAAAATAACTCAGAGATTTTGAATCATGGTTCATTAAGATGATTCACGTGGATAGTACATATTTGTGTAATCAAATGTTAGTGTGGATGACATTTTACAAATTTTTAAACGATATTTTCTTATTTTTAGTTTATAGTTCTTAACATTACTTTTCGCAGTATTCACCCCATCCTTAAATAGCTATGAAAACTTATTATGTCAACTTGCAATTGTCATGCACAGATAATTTGAAAAATATATTTTAATGGGATATCTCCCATCCCAAAACACAGTAAAAATTTCTGGATAGTTCTCAGTATTGTTGGTCTGGAGCAATAAAACAAGGCATCGCCCATTTCAGAATTGAAATGAATTCGATTGATACCAATTTTGATTTTGATTTTCTCTTTATAATAATGTATACTTTTCCTTTCCCTATTTAATTTTGGACAACCATAATTAATATTGTCAATATTCTGTCGGTTCATATAAATTCTGTGTTAATATGACAAAATGTTATGTCACTTTTTAAATTGTTTCCACGACAGCAATTTTAAGATTTGAACATATCATGAAAAATTACTCTGAAACTTTCGTCTTATTGCAATTTGCTACCACTATTTTTTTATGATTTACACAAGAATGCAAATTTTACTTCCTTCTAAACATTGATAATCAAGAGCAATTTATGTCAAATTTCGACCTGTGTTATGACAATGTGACTTTTGTCATTTTGCCGTCTAAGTACAAATTTATTCAAATGAAAAAAATTGAAAAGTCTAAAAGATTACATTAATCACTATGTTTCGGAGACAGTTACGTTTATTTACGATGTTATATTAGAAATGTAAAATCTATAACTATGAGGAGAAAAATCCCTTTGGGAATACAAAAACCCCTAATGCTTGATTTACGCTGATTCACCAGGACTGCACTAAACCATGGAGTTAAATAAACATCAGAAGTTAATTCCATCATTAGAATAACATCCTTAGAGACAGAGGGCACCAGTCGATTTACTTTTGAGAATTTAGAGCAACATTTAATTATTTGTTATCAGCATACATATTTATCATCGTATACGCATCAGTGTTACTTTGATTAACGACATTGATGTTGTGAAATCCTTCTCTTATTGTTCTTTCGTTGAGAATAGTACATTGTTTCTGTATATTTTAATAATTCCTATATTATAATTATATGTGCTTACTTAAATTGCATAGTTTAGCATTTTATTTGCCTATTTTGCATGCGATTTTAGTGCTTTAGAACAAAAAATTCGCTGTTTACTCATGATAATAAGACCCAACTCCATACTCCTGCTGTGATATGTCATGAAGGATGAGCATTTCAATTTCATATTTCAATTGTCGTTCGTCACCTAATAATGAGAAACATTCCCAAACGATCACAGCAGAATTTTCAATTTAAATGCATTGAGTAAACGTGCCTATTTAGATGCAAAATATGCACCGATTCTGATATCAGATGCACTGGTACTGTTGCAATATTTGTTTACGCGTAAACTGCATCAATACGGAAATCTAATGTTAGAAATATTTAGATCTTTAGTCTTTTATGTTATTTCACACGCATACACACACACACATACACACATTTATATATATAAATAGATTCTCCAACTCTTAATATTGTAACGTATAATGTAACTCTTAATGTTTAACTCTTAATGTAAACGTTTCCATGCAATTATTGTTGAATTTTACTCACGCCCTGTACTTCCTCCCCAAAACAACCCGAATTAAAGTAGTGAGGCCTGTAATGCGATAAATTATTTTATATTTTAGTGTGCAACGGTAAGATGAGTGCCATACTTACGGGGGTGAGGACGTGTAATACCAAAGGAGTTATGCATATAGAAAATGTTGATACGGTAAACTATTAATGATTTATTTTAATATTGAATTAATTTTAACAATACTAACTTTAAAAATACGTGTCATATTTTTCATACTTCTATTTTTTAATTTATTTTTTCAAATAACAATAATAACTGTACACGCACGTTTTTCTGAGCTCCAGATCTCTTCCCCACCATTTTGTTTCACATAATTGAATGGTGAGCAAAATTACATACAAAGCGAGTGTAGCAATATGGGAAACGTAGTTATTTTCGCTCCCGAAATATTAAAAAAAAACATTTGCATTGGTTAATAAACTATAAAATTGGTTGTTTAGTTCTAGTTAAAATAAATAGAGATCGTCGCCACTCAATTTACTCATAATACAACTAGTGTAAGGAAAGGTCAACCCAACAAAACGTGCGCACAATGAAGTACATTTAAGTTCAGAAGCAGAACAATGGTGTACCTCTAAATTTGTTCAATGGATCAGGAAAACTGGCAGAAAAACCTCATCAAGTTAGGTAATTGAACCAGAAGGGGATATACATTTATTGTTATTGACCTAGATTAATCTGTTTACATTGATACAGTACAAATGTTACCTAATATATAATTGCTAAAATAAATAGTTTTCTTTTTAAATAGTCTCTATATTGAAAGAGTTATGTATTGAAATAGTTAGGGATCGAAAAATATTTTACCTGGCGGTTAAACTTGTGAATCAGTTTTAATTGATAAATGACATCTGGAAATAGGTTGTGAAATCAATATGTAGATTTCTTGTAGTGAGACGTTGATACTGACACCGAATATGTTTCCTACGCCGTGTGTTGTAAATGTAAATAACTGTTTCGCGTGAAATATATTCCTTCTTTTAAAGAATTCAGTTTTGACAAAATCTACTATCAGTAAATAAACGGATAAGCCAATTGAAAAAAATTAAGATCTATGACGAGCAGCTTGCAGAAATCACATGAATGAATTTGCTTATTATTAGTGAAATTTTTTCTGCAATGAAAATATGTTGGTATTTTAGGATGTACTTCCCGAGAATATTATAACATATCTCTGGAGGAAAAGAACATTCACAATAACATGCAACGAGCTGCATTAAGATTGACTGAATTTGATAGAATTCTGAATGCGTAACATAGTGAACTTAATCTAGTGTTCAATTCATTGATATGGATATTCCATTGGAGGTTTGAGTGAATTGAGAAACTCAAAAACGTCGTTATCTTAAAATATGCCAATTGCATATTTTTAATGGCTCATGTGATAACAAAACTAATTAGAAACTACTGAAATATCATTTAATGTTTGTTTTCTGGAAAGAACTTTCGTGTCATCAGATATCTTTCCTTCAGTTTCCAATGGATGAATGCATATCTTTTCATAAAATTTTGTAACAGTATTTTCTGTAATTTTATTTTTTCTTCACGTTAAAAGAACAAACTTCCTTATAATTAACTATATTTTATTTACATTTTGCAGTAGTAGTTTATATAATTAACTATTTTACTAAAATTTCATAATTTCTACGGTTGGAATTTTGTTTTCGCGTATCTAAATTCATGGAAAAAATCATGTACAGACAGTGAAAAAATTGTTTATTAGCATATTCAAGATAAATAGTTAAAATCTATTTTGGTATTTTTAATTCCATGGCAGTTCATTCTGCACTGAATGTGCTCGTAGTGTATACTGTCTCCGGGAGATGTCACTCCTGAGCCTGAGCAGTTTCTGATAGTTCGCGCCCCCACCGCAGGGCGCGCTCGTGTGCCGTGTTCCAGTACCGCTGCCCGTCTCGCACCGAAGACATGATCAACTACGACGCTCTCTGCCTGTGGCGCGAGATGGTGCGCTGGCTCACCATCCACGTGGTGGCTCGCCCGCCATGAGCTGACGTCACCGCGGAGACGCATCGTAGACGTAACTGCAGCGGAACAGGCTGGATTTTCATCCCAAGATTGTGGACCTATCTGAGACTCAATTCTTTGCACTTTTTTTGATATATTAGTTGACAATTTCACAGTAATATAATATTACCAACACCACATACGAAGCTTTTATAAACAGTCTTCTGGTAGTATTTTTTTTAACATTTTGGTTTAATTTTTAATACACTGATTTTCAATTTTTCAGTGATTTTTTAGACCAATTTCATTTCAGTTTATTCCTGCACATGTAAAATCTATGTCCACTCTAATTTGTAAAATATATTGAATCTATTTTATTGTATTTTTTAATATGAGGGGAAAATATAAAATACGTTAACATTTGGGCAAACCTACGTTACCAGTTTGATAACCTTATTTTTGTACGATCAAATGATAAAACTGTAAATATTCTCTAAACATTAATTGGATTTGTGGAAAAATGATATTGCATTTCTTATAAGTATGTTATATTAAAAACATAAATTCAATATATTTTTTTATTCTGAGTCCCAATGTTTCAGTTCAGTAACATATTTTCTGTGTGAGATGAAATATGCTTAAATAAATTAAATATGCATTTCCTTACTTTCTCATAAGTAATTTTGTCCAGACAAAAGACTGGAAACAATAATTGTTTAGCGAAAATCTTTATAATGTAACATCACCTATTCTCTCATCCTTTCGAAAAATAAAACTTGAAAACTTGGATATTATATTCACTTATTGAGATTCGAATAACTCTCTTGCCACTCACACGATTTGTTTGAAAATACAGAAAATTAAAATTTAATTTACATATTACAGTTTAAAGATTTTGTTTGAAATGCAAATTGTGCTCATAGAAGTACGAATGGTAGTAAGAATGAAACATGTTTGACTCTGGGTACCAAGAAAAATGAACTTTTACAATTTCCTAAAATGCTCGCAATGAAATTGAAAGAGACTTCCAAATATCCTGAAAATAAAGTTAAGTTTACCCCTGGTAAAAATAATAACTGTAGTATTCAAATCTAAAGTACGTAAATGAATGTTTAATTACTTCCCTACTCACAACCATATTACAAGAACCGTATACGTTGTCTACTTGTATATGTGCTGTACACATTCTGGTAACAAAATATAAACCTACTATATGTCGAAAGTGCTTCGGAAGTAGAAAATTGCCATCTAAAAGTAGAAGATTTTTACAAGTGTTAAACGCGTTTATTTTTAAAATACTTTTGTCACTTCGTGAAAATTAATTATAGTTTTTATTTTCAAATTTCCTTAAAAATTATTTATATTAGTTCTAGATTACAAGCATACCACGAATTTTCATTACTTTATTGTGAAAAATATCTTGACAAGAGTCAATAAGGAAGACCAAAGCCACAAGTTGTTCCACAACACATGAAGTATATCATATATCTCGCTCATACATCACCCTATAACATTTAAATTAATTTTAAAGAATATTAGTTTGTACACTTTGATGTAAATTGAATTCGTTAAAAATTGACCGCAATTAATTGAACAAACATCTACTCGTCCAAACTCTCTATTTAGATAATGACTTTCACTATTACCAACATTTCAAGCAATTACTAAGAAAAGGAAATACTGTGAAATTGGAAAAATAATACGTAAAAATTTAAGTAATAGAAGGTGAGTAGAGTCAAAATAAACGTGTGACTTCCCACATACCAACAATTGTCACAAAAGATGGCTCTTAATTGTACATCATGAATATTATGTTTGTTTACAGTTTCTTCAATAAAGGTTTTAATATAATGTCTCAATGTATTGTTTGTTCACTATCATAACAAAGGTCATCTCTTGATGTTATCTCTCCTGAATTATCTCCAACGCGTTTGTAAGTAGTTCTACTTTCAATCATATCTATTATTTGTTTGCTCACGGGTAGCTTTTCTTTCCTGTTTCTCACACACGTAATTTCAGAAATACATATATCAATTGACATTTTATAATCTTAATTATTACTTGAAGAAATACAACTTACATGATAGTTATTTCGTAATTATATACAATTTTTTGTTTATATTTCTTTGAGCTTCGGTTGTTCTGTATTATTTATACTACTTTTAAAGCACATGGTCATGCTTGTCACTCGCTCTTAATAATAATTCATAGATTCTCCAATAGCTCACTCGAAGCTTTGCCAGTCCATCACGTATCACGGTTGAAAAACAGTAATTAATATAACAATTCATACCTCGAAGAAATGTTGTTCACGTATGGAAGTTTCCAATTTCGCCATTATTACTGTCGAGGCATTTGGGAAAATATTGTTTATGGAACAGTGCGAGAATCAAAAATAATCAGATTAATAATAATATACACACAAGTTCCATATAAATAATGTATCAGGAACCCTGATATTTAATTGAGTTAATGATTATATAGTTAATGAAAATTAATATACAATCAAAATATAATAAAAATAGCAAAGCCCAGCAAAAATGTGTAACCTTTATTTATCCCTGCTGCATTACGAATTAACACAAAGAAACTTATCCGCGTATTCCTCGATAATATTTTAGAATCGTGACTTCAGTCACGTTCATAGAAAAACACGTAGCCTGCAGACACCAAGTCCAAATTTAAATAACCTTTGAACAGAGGTTGGAAACAAAAGCACACGGAATTTTAGTTCCGATAGGGAAGCCAGAGCGAAGACAACCATTGCAGGAGGCTGCAGTAGGTCAACGACGGCGCCGCCTAAAGGTTGCAGTTCGCCTGTGGAGGGTCCTCGTTGGCGAAGCAATGTGTATTTTTCTAGGATCGTGTTACCCGCTGTACTACTTAACGATTTTTCTGCTTTCGTTCGACTGCATGCTCCGGTTGCTAGGTCGGCACTACTGGTGAGGGAAGAGCTTATCTCGCTGCGGCGGCCGACCGAAGAGGCTGCTGTGGTGGGTGAGAGTGTGGGAGTGAGAGATCGGAGCGGAGCCGGGAGACCGTTATCAGTCGCGTGCGATTGTGTGCCGATCGGCGATCGCCGAATCTCTAAGGATGTGGTTGCCAATGCCGCGATAAGATACGCTCCGCAAGGCCCCACTTGCCAGTCCGACGACCAGCGCGAACCCGAGACTTTCGCCATGGGCAACCACCGCTCGCTCACTTTTCTGGTCGGGGTCATCTACTCGGTGAGTACAACATACCGCACCTCCAAGAGAAAAGTGACACTAGCGCGAAATCGTCATTTTTCAGCTAAAAGCTGATAACAGGTTACCAAGACTGTTACTATTCTGAAGTTGATTTTGAATTAGTGCAATTACTGTCCGCTAGAAGCTAAATATTTGGTACAATCTATAAGGAGTATTACAGAACTACGAAACTTAAAATTGAAATTTCCGAGAAATCAGAAATTCGCACTTGTGTCATTTTCTATTGGAGGTGCGATACATTATTTATGCCAGTCTGTATCATCGATGAACAGGTGCTTCAAAAATCATTTCATTCATTCATTCATTCATTCATTTCGTGTTTATCCAAATCGGCGGAAATGCTTTTCCATGTTTTTTATCATAACTCCTTAAAAAATAGAAGAAAAATTAGGAAACCCAAATAGAACTTATCAAGTATTAAAAGCCAGTTTTATTTTTCCTGATTTTAATCTGATCTTAGACGCCACTGTTTCGCAATTATACAGTCCGGAAAATACATGATAATAATAATTGGGGAAAATATTTCTAGCAATAGCCCTGATTATTTAAATCAATTAAAAGCAGTAAACGTCTAACGAAATTCATTGTATGACTAATATTTTTATAAGAATTTTGATTTTTGAGTAATATACCATAATCACAAATGGTATCAATCCTCCAAGCAAAATATTGTTCATGCATTCCACGGTCAAATTCGTACCGACACCTTCATTTCATGAAAAATCTCCTCATAGCTAACGAGTGTCACGAGCGTTTGTAAACAACGAGAACTTGACAGTTTGTAAATAATCAAATAGACCGCTTGTATTAAATAACAAAATAATACCGCAAACCACATAATATCAACACGTTAACATTTTCAACCGTTAAGAACATTGTTATGCTATTAAAAATTCCAGTAATTGAAGAAATGAGTTTAAGTAAGTTACGGTATTAAGAAAGTATTTATAAAAATATTTCAGAAAATACTTGCTTGTTTGTTGATCATTCAATTAATTGTTTCTATTTTTTTTAAATATTAAGTTTACTTGTCATGCACAATGTTCTCAAATTTATTACGGCAGATACTGTCAATGGATTGAGGGACAAAAAAAACAAACGAGTTGTCAGCATAAGCAACAAGCACGGCAACAAGATATGACCTTCAATTAGTTAGCTGTACTTCTTCACTTTAAACTATACTACAAAATTAACAAAGCTTCTCAACCATTTTATAATAATATAATAAAAGTGCATTTGTAATGTAATGTTACTTTTTGCACTCATCTTTCATTTGGGAAACATTAACCTAAGCAACTCATTGTAACTTCAGAAACTAATTACTTTGTTATTATTGTGGGGAAATAAAAATATTTACTGAAAAATATTAAAAATACATCTGAATGGGTGAAAAGCAGAACGATATAAGTGACATTTTATAAATTCTGAGAAATCTCTTTATTTAAGTCAATATCACTATAAAGGCATGGCATCATTGTTGCATCATTTTAATTAAAACCACGAAAATACATTGCTACTGAAATATAGCCTAAAAGAAACATATTTTTCTCAAAATTTTTAAAATGTCACTTTTACCGTTTTGGTTTTTACCCATTCATTTCTTGCAATTAAATTCGTATGATATGGTGCGAAAAGAATGAATGTGTGTAAGTAAGATAAAACAGTTGAAAATGTTGGGTATTAGTCATTGACGTTAACTTTAATTAGTTTTTCAAACCTCAATTTTATTTATTCAAAGAATATTATACTTTACGTTTATCAATGTCCTTCCTTTAATGTAATGTTAATCCTCTTTCATAGTTTCTTAAACTTCGAACACTAAGGCAAAAGTGGATATTGTTAAATGATAGTTATAAAGGTCATTTGCCCGAAAATTTAATTGAAGTAAAATTTAAAATGGTTTACTAATAGTCGTAATTATTTGCACTTTAGTACATCTATTTTTATGCTCAAAAAATGTATTATACATTACATAGACGGTAAATATACCGAAAAAAATGATGGTAATATTATTATATTAAGAGGAAAGTAAGTATTCGTAAAGGGAAAAGTTACAAAGTGAAAAGAGGATTCAACTTTAAGACCACACGTAAAATACAATAACACTGATACAATGTTGAATTTATGGAATGCACTAAATATCAAGAAATACAATGTTTGAAATAATTTTTGTACAAAAACCTAGATGTTGTTATGAATTACTGTGTTATTATTTATTTTCAGGTAATTTCATTAAGTATTGCAGCAGCTACACTAGGTTATAGATTTGACGTCCAAAATGACGGTTACGGTATGTATATTGCTCCTCATGCACTATTAAGTTACATTTTGAAATAATTTAATTCAAAAATGAAATTGTATACCCAGGTTTTCGATCTCTAATGGAGGGAACAGCTCTTCTAGCAACAGTTACCTTTATTGCCAGCCTGGGTCTCGTTTACGGAGTAATAGAGGTAAGATCCATAAAGAAGAGAAATTAATGTGTACTTTATTCAATTAAGAATATGTCGAAGGAGTACAACTCAATATTTGACAACATTAATACTCTGCAAATAGACATAATGAGTCGCCGTCTCTCATATTTTATCCAAATTAAAATGTTCCTTCTCTTGTTTATCTGAAAGTTATCACATTAAATCCCTATTATTGTCTTGATCAGTCAGATACGAAGAACCTTGACTCTATAGAAATACGCACAAACTAATCAGTACTGTTAAAACATTGGAATAACTCTCAGCGCACATATATTGTTCCAAATTTACGAATTCAAGCGCTTGTTTCCCTTATTAACTGTATTTCAAGTGAGAGACAAATGTACTCTCTGTTAGTGATAAATCGTAATGTCAGACCATTTAGTAAAAGACATCGATTAGACAACAAAGAGGCCATTTGTGCACGCAAATAGCCTTCAGTGCGAGATATTCATTGAGGATACCAAAGAATCGGTTTGAATTCATGTACTAATAATTTCCACAATCATTATTTTTTTCTGCATGTTATAAATGTTCATGCTATGAAGATTGATTGGATTTTTTTTTTCATTTGGGAAGTCAGTGAATATTTTGTATTTATATTTATATCATCATGGTACAAGTCTCATTTTCGGTAAAAACTCTGATTTTTCGAAACTTGCAAAAATATTCCGAAGTCTTCCCGCAACTGCAATTATGAAGATAGATTTTTCCGTTATTTTTCTTCTTGAGAAGCTTGCCATGACTCAACGCCATTTAACAGATCCTCGAAGTCTACATCTTGAAAATTTTGGAGAATCTATTGGTCCATAAAATATCTTTCTCAGCGCAGCACTCATTCTGGAAATTTTTATAAAATATTCGTAGTATTTCAAAACAGTCAATTTTCATCGAAATTTGTACTGACATTTCTGATAAAACTACGTTTTTTGTGGAGAAGAAGACGTAAGATTTTCTCCAAATCCAGCAATAGTCCTGCATATTTTATACGCTGTCGTATGGTCACTCTCTTTTCGTGAAATAGGTTACTCTATCCCTGTTGTCCAATCCACGAAGGAAACAGTGTATCCTTGCTAGTGTCCAATCAGTTTGGGAATTTCTTTTAAATTTCCAAATACTTGCCAATCGCATTTTCTACAACTAATAGAAATAAGAAGTAGTTTTAGGTTCGTTTGTGATTCTTTCATGTGTGCGACGTAACAAACAGGAACTCTTCCGGCTTCTCACTGTCATGAAAAAATAACACTTCATCATCTGCGAGAAAATTCCACTCTTCACACCAGAAACTTACAACTCTGCCAAAACTTTCATGAACTCTGAATCTCTTAATAGATCATTTTATTCATTCTGGATGATCTTGTTCAGATTTAACGTTTGGTGAAAAGTCAATATCCGTACTTGTCGATGATTGAGGATGACAAACTTCGTCTTCTGATTGTAAAAAATATTACTCAAGACGAGTAGGGATGGGTAAGTGATCAATCCAAGACCCTTGTCGATATGCTGGTCGTAAGGCAGGATAGAAAATACTCTTCCTCTCCTTGTTTGGCATGCCGTGTAGCGGTGGAATTATGCACAAGTAGCAACATGAGAGTGATTCTTTGGCTTGCATCATAACAATTGAATGGCAAATGGATTTGAAGATCTGAGAAGAAGAATACTGTGATTCAACCAATCAAGAGTGTTACTACAACACGTTTTTTAGCAGATACATGGCCTTCAATTATTATCTTCATTTCTAACATTCTAATGTATAATTTTTCAAAATACAGTTCATACATTATTATTATTATTATTATTATTATTATTATTATTATTATTGCATAGGCCATTACTGACCACGCTACACGATTAACGTGTGTAAGTCTTCCAGGATCAGCTTTTCAGCTGTATCCTTGGATTACGACAAGGTAGTTACGCCTTGAAATGTGAATTATGAGATGATAGGTTGATGATAGGTGAAGGGACAATCATGGATTAGGAGGTGATAGGATATTGGTGAAAGGTGATCGTGGACTTTTTGAACCATCCCAGCATTCGCCTTACGACCGAGGGAAACCACGAAAACCCCGGTCAGGATGGCCGTCCCGGGAATCGAACCCGGACCTCCGGATTACGAAGTACTGATACTGGTACGGACACTGAGCCACTTCGCTCGGTATTATTATTATTATTATTATTATTATTATTATTATTATTATTATTATTATCATTAGGATTATATTTCTTTGTTGGCTAGCGAGCGCAACATGACCACAAATATAACAGACTTTTTATGATTGTGGACACTTATGCGGCATTATTAATTACTGCCCAAACGTTTCCACTGTCTTTTACACTTCACGAAACAAATTCACAGCGGTTAAACAGCGTAAAAACGCATAGGAATGAACCACACATTCGCACCAATTCACTCCCGCAGCGCAACTGGAGTCTGGACTATAAGGTATCGGTACCCTACACTTTGAAGATATTATTCAATAGCTGGCTTGTGATGTCGTTGCCCACAGACATGTTGATTCTGAGGAAGCGAGATAAAGTAATGTAAACAAACATTTAGAGATAGTTACATTATCCGTACACAACTAAGGGGACCGTGGTACCCTGCAACGCACCCTCAGAATCAATCTGCAACAAGCTGAAGTGGCAATAGCACTCAAGAAGCCTACGAACGCATCAATCAGCCGTTCTTTGCGTATAACCAATAGGTGACTTTAAACATTGCTCTCTGAACCCTTGTGATTTTGTGATTACATCGCATAACACAAAAACTGTAAAAAGGTAACAGCAGTACAGCACCGCTTTACTATACCGAATATGTTATGCAGTAGCTATACCGAATAATTTTAATGTTGTGCAGTTCTTTGTCCTAAACTGATGGATTGTCGGAAGTTCAAAAATTATGGAACATACATTAAATTGTTAAACTAAAACATATTTCTGGAAATATAACTTAAACGTTTTTTATTTAGGATAACAAGGTATGTACATTAAGTTGTAGAAAAGTAGAGCAGGAAATCGCACTTTCCTACTTATCCTATTTATTTTAAAATCATCACGAATCACATATTATTATTTTCTCAGATTCATGAACTGATGAATGAATCAGTCATGAATCAGTCACGAATGAATGAATCAGTCACGAATGAATGAATCAGTTACGAATGAATGAATCAGTCACGAATGAATGAATCAGTCACGAATGAATGAATTAGTCACGAATGAATGAATCAGTCATGAGTGAATGAATCAGTCATTAAGTTGCAGACGATCATTACATAGTTCTAAACCTCTATTGTTCCTTTCCAATTCGTGCTTACTTTACCTCTTTTCCCTTCGTTTCTCTTCAAACTTTCGCTTTATTTAAAATTATTTAAGTGTCATTTCACAGCAAACTAATGACCCTCGAAAATTTGACCTACGATGTTGCTCCATGATTGCAATAAAGGTAATATGCACAGAGTACGCAATTACAATGCAGCAATATTCGCGATATAGACTACGTATTGGTTCCCACTCACAATATTCTGACTCCGAGACTCACAAAGAGAACATTTTGTTGACTCGGGTTCTAGAGCTGGAAACAAATAAAGAAGACCGCATTATAATTTAGTTATAAGTCCTTATGGATAGGTGAGAGAGCACAGACAAAGACAGTAATAATAATAATAATAATAATAATAATAATAATAATAATAATAATAATAATAATAATAATAACATCGTAAATGGGAAGAGTAAAAAGTATAACTCACAACGTTAGCATAGTTATAATATACGTGTTTATATGATAAATGGAAATATTAGAATGAACTGACTCTCGATTAAGTGAAATGTGTGCAGTTAAGTAATAAACGCCCACTGTTACAGCAAACTGAATAGCTGATTGCTCTCTTTTCATTAACTGGTTGTATATAGGAGTCTTTTGTTTACGAACAAGAAGGTCTTTTTAGGCAGCCACTTGTAAAAAGTTACTTTTAGACCATGTACAACCTGTTAAAAGTTCATTTTTAGCACTAGTGCTAAAAGTGAGACCCGATGCTTAAATGTTGAGATAAAACTGAGTGCAACAAACAAAACAAAATAATTTCATCGGATCAGCTACATATTATCTTTATGTAAAATGGTATCCTATAAAGTGATTTGTATACTTGAATTAAAATGAAAGGAAAATCAGCAAGGTTGTCCAAAAAATTAAGTATGAAACACGCGGTAAGTGTTTTATTTTGTTCTTATAATGACGCCACTCGGCCTGTCGGCCTTCTGAAGCAACATTTTATACTCGCAAAATAAAACGTCCGTTTTATCACCCATATAATAAGTAAGAGGTAATTATATACTACTGTTTACTATCATACTAATTACTATTTGAGACAGCCACAAGTGAGACAATAATCAGTTATTCAGATAGAATTGTGAATGTAACAAAGAAAACCAAAAAAGAAAATTGTCTGGACACAACAGCTATTGCTGACTTTCATGTATCATTAAGTGATTTATATACTAAATAAAAATAAAATGAAAGTAAGGCTGTCTAAACTTAGTGCTGATACATGTGGTAAAGTGTTTTTATTTTGTTTTAGAAATGCGCCACTCGGTTTATAGGCATTTCTTTGCAACCTTCCCTGCTAGTACAAAAATGTAATTTTTAACAAATCGTATACTAATAAATAACTATTCTGTGTGAAAATTGGACCGAGCTGTCTGACGGGGATGTGTGACAGGTGTTGTTGTTGCGCAGAGGCGAAGCGGGTTCGTGTCCGCATGGCTGGTGCTGCAGCTGGTGGTGCCCTTATACACAGCCGCCTTCTACGTCTGGGCCATCTTCGCCAGCGGAGACAAGACTATTTTCGGGCCCGTACACACAGCGGTTCCCATCTCCGCCATGGTCGCCGCTGTCCACGTTCGTAAGTATTCTTTTCTGGACAAAGAATGGTCATGATACCACTGTAGCGAAGCACGTATCAATTGTTATTCTATGGGTATTTAAGATAATATGTAATTCATATTCAAAAGTTCAGTTGCCCGAACAAACTCGATGTGACTTTAAAAGTCATTAACATCGGGGTCATTTTGAGTTGACCGATACAGAATAGGACAACCATAACTTGTATCTCCAGCTAACATCAGAACACCTTAACAATCAAAGCACCACAACACCGTAGCAAGTACTTATGTTGCAGCACCACTAGTTATTTTTAAAGTAATTTAAATACTCAATGCTAGCACTCTTCCTAATAGTTTAATATTTTCAACCATTGTCCAGTTTGCTTCTGCAGCTCAAACGTGCATATGAATCCCTTGTAGATCCAACATTCAATCAAAAATAACCAACACAGGTTTCGGCGTGAAGAATTACACTCCCGTTGTGAGCGCATGTTTTCCGTTGGGGACCACAGTAGCGAACGTCCAAAAATCTTCCTTTAAGGAGAAAGAGTTTCGTTACGTTTTACCAATACAGGACTCAAGTAATATTAATTCTCAAAGTACGGGGTTGAGGTACACGAACTTATTTTCACTTCTTTAGCACGAACCTGCTGTGTTTAGCTCAAACCCAGCAAAAATCCAGCAACCATGGAGTGGTTCTTACTGGCAGGTTGTAGTCTTCCAGGTCCGTCATTGGTGGAATTTTGTACATTAGCTACATAGCTAGATCGATTTCATCTGCCGTCTGGAGGAGAATTCCAGAATCCGGCTGCTCTGATCGGTAGTTTTCCGTAGTTCCTCCTGGAGATCAGAGCTGGAGCAGTCCCCTACAAAAAGAGGCCTCGAACCGCATGCGATCTTTCTTTCTTCATCCTCAACAAGTCATCTCCTCTTACATTTACACTTACATGCACTATACCGCCGGACATGCCAGGAAACCAGTCTGGAGCTTAGAGCATGTCCCGGCTGAGGTTGTGCCCCGCCGTTGGGAGATACATGAAAAAAGAAATCTCCCGCAAGCCGACGTTTAGGTCGGAGACGGATCTCAACATACAGAGGAAATAAAACCGACACCTCTCAAGATGAAGCATTCATTAACGGGATAAAACACTACCCTAACCGTAGCAGTGACGGGCGAGGAAGCATCGATCAACCTTCAGCACGTGAAAGAGAATCTTATGTATCGTTTTGTTATTTACGTCTGTAAACACGCGCTTATCTCCTTAGCAACCAACCATCTAAACAACGCATTACGAGCGCGTCCATAGCAACGGGTGTTAAAATGCTCGAGAGCCCATTAAATTATTTTAGAGGACTCTCGGGCTTAGAGTTTGCGAGTGCTCATAAAACAATGTGTAGACTAAATATGTCCCTTTTGTCCCGCTTGTCCCCTTGTCTTTGTCCCATTTCATCCCGTTTGTCCCCTTATCATACTTTCCCATTGACTCATTTTGTCTCGTGATCTCATTTTCCCCCTTGTCCCATTAGCACTATTTGTCTAATTTGTTCCTCTTTCCCCATTTGTCCCTTTATTCCTCTTTTCAACGATAGCCCATTATGTCCCCATCGTTTAATTGCCCTCTTCGTCCTCATTTCCACGATTTGTCCCACTTGTCCCCCTTGTTCTTTCGGTCCGTCCGCGCATGGCGATTGTCATTTAGAAAGGGTACCAAACCCTGTATCAACAACGCTTGCTACACGACATCGACAGTAATGACAATTCTTAGCTCACGAAGTGTTAAATGTTTATTTTGAATAACTAGCAATAACGAAGAATACGTTACATGACCGTTGTTACGACACGTTATGTTACACGACCTCTAATGGTCTCTAACGGCCTTTTACATAAATAACTATTATATGTTTTCTACTAGTAACTACTGCGTTTTCATTTTTTCTACATACACTATAGTACAGGAAGGAGAAGTATTGGCATTACTTCAATAATATGATTTCGAATATCCGCCATGAATTCTGAATTTTAATTCCAAATCTGAATTTCTCTTCACATGTAACTACGCAGGAACGTCAAAATTAAGATCTATTTGTGTTCTTCTAAAGGTAGTTAAGATTTCTGAAGATGGGGAAAATATCTATGTAATTGTGTGCCCTCAAATCAATTAGTATAAATTAATGCATGTGTCTCACACACCTAAAGTTCTGAGATAAATATGTTTGGTTATTTCCATCGACGGAAACGATTTTATACGATCTGGTATACTCATCGGGCAGTGACTTTAGAATTTGACATTGACAGCGTGAATAAGCACGTTGGAGTATTTTTATAAATTCATTGTGTATATATTTGAGACTTTTCATTTGCTGGAATTCTCGTAATAATTTACACTTGCTCCCACTGGTGTCGGTAGACTTCTTTTTGGAATTGTCAAACTATTGGTAAGCCCAAGTAGTAATTCGGATTATTTCATAGCTCCTAAAACTGTGTCTTATACGATACTCAAGGGAGTCCAACGTTTCGAATTATTGGTATGAAAAGAAACATTACAGAAAGGTTACTTTTGCTCAAAAGAAGTCTAAGGACTCATTTCGCCTCTGCAGCATATGCAGATGGCCCTCATTTATCAACTCGGGGTACCAGAATCAAACCACAAAATCAGTCCGACTTTTGCAATTGAAAAGAGTAGGAGAAAATAGTTTCTCCAGGCTTTTGAGTCGTATCTCGATTTCTCTTGAATCACGAAATTATCGTGAATCACGAATCATCGAAAAATGCTGAGGTAGCCTCATACTTTCCTTCTGACCAGGAAATGCATCCTTCAAACGTTACCTTTTAAGAACCTCCAAAGAGGAAACGTTACTTCCTTTCAAAGAATGAACTAAATTAAAATTCCATTCTTTTAGGAATATGAACCATTATAAAACGACAAATTGAAAGCGAAAAAACAGATTTTTCAGAGGGTTTCTGACTTATAAGACAGTGATACCTGCTTAACATAATTATACCAATCAGCACATGTCAAAAATCAACCTTAAAAAACAAGATATCCCTTCGTTTTATCCTGTATTTATTAGGTTATTTTTGAATAACTGTAACTTCATTTGAATGAGTATATATGAAAGAGCTTGTAAGAATTGAATGTAGGTCAACAAAATATTCCTCTTATCACAAACAGTAAACGACGCCATCCGAAACAAAGGAAAGGCCTTATGCTAACATAACCTTCGTATCCATATTTGCCTGAGTTTATTTAGACAGATACGAGTGGTCACTTATTTCAGATCTAACCACTCACACCACCATTGCGCCCAATAGCATACAGTGGTTTAATTATTTGTATTCTAAAATTTAACATTTTAAAATCTCATGATGATTTTAATGAAATATTGAAATTATAAGAAAATTAATGTTTTATCATTTTTGTTTCGGCACGTGATAAGAGTAACCACGCAGATGTAATTTACTAGTAATTGTGAAAGTAATATATATTTTGTTAGTTTTTAACTATAAATAACCATAAAATATTATAAATTAAATATCAAATGCACACCTCTTCAGATCAATTAAACGTTTCTGGGGATTAAATCATCCTGATGAGATTATCTATTCTCTGTTTATTGTGTGTTATAAAATTGTATTGTTGTTTGTGATGTATCCAAAATAAAGTACACACACGTAACAATAACAAAGGTTTTATAGTGTACTTTGTTACAATTTTTCGATGTATATTCTTGTATTAAAGTTAGTCAGACTGTACTTTGTCCTTTAATTTAAAGATTAGTTTTAACAATTGTATCAAATCCCTACTAGTTAGATTACAGGGTAAGAAAATCCAAGTCCAATTTTCTAAATGACGTTCATCAGATGTTCACACACACTGCAGTCACTAGATACGGACACAATCCTGTAGTCACTTCGCTTCGCTTCGCTTCGCTTCGCTTCGCTTCGCTTTGCTTTGCTTCGCCAGACGCTCAATCACTGTCGATCACTGCCTCTGACCGGGAGGTTCGAGGTTCAAGTCCCAACAGTGGCGAGATTTTCTAAACCAGCTTGTCAGCTAGATCGAATTCAGTCACTGACTCGTTGAAAGTTCTAGAGGCCGGCTGCTCTGATTAGTAATTTTCCGTGGTTTCTCCGATCAACAATAGGCGAGTACCGGAGCAATACCCCACCAATCGGACCATGGCCCGTGCGGGATCTTTCCTTCCCATTCCTCGTCCTATCCTCACCGCTTACACACACATACATACACACTTACATTCGCCACACTACAACGCATGCCGGGAGAGCTGTCGGGGACTTGGAGCTTGTCCCGACTGGGGCGGTGCACCGCTGGTGGGAGATATCTGGTTGGAAGAAACCTCGCTAGATGATGGTAGGTGAAGTGAAGTCGTAGGCTTCCGTGGCCGGAGTCATGTGCGTGATCTGGGCTGTCCGGGTGACGCCGCGTCCAAGGCTGTGTTGCCGACGTTTCGACCATCCTGACGCGGCGTCACCCGGACAGCCCACATCACCCACATGATGGTAGGTTGGCGCAGAATCTCGCCATCCATCCAGCGGGGGAATGTTATTGACACCTCCCGAGGGAGGAAACGTGCACTACATTTGCGGGAATAATGAACTTGGTAGTTAAAAAGGCCGGAATCACTAACAAACAACCAACCGACTCTCTCTGCTCTGTCGACTGCCGACCTGACACTTGCAGGCCTGTTTGGCTTCATTCACAATACAAACTTAAACATCAACATAATGTAGCCGCAAACCGTAGTACAAATGGGTTATTAAGTGAGACCATTCACAGTGCCTTGACGAAACCGCAGACGTAAATCCGTAAACGTAAGAGTTCACAAAGTAAACAAGCTTTTACGTTAAGTTTACGTTGGAATTCTACCGACGACCAATCAGAAAACAGCATGACAGAAAAAAAACGGATTGTGTTCAAGTAGTTTGTGGTAATGTTATTTCATTACTGTTATGTACTGAACTAGTTTGCGAACTGTTTTGACGAGACTAGTCAATTCAAAGTAAGTATTTGAGCCATTTTCTTGTGACTTTAACTTGACGTGGCGAATAAAATAATGACGTCCGACGAATCACTAGTGAATTTAGAACAATAGAATCTTTTTTTATAAAGTAAAAAAAAAAATGCGAGCACTATTACAACAGCTATTCGCATTTTTATATAAAGACAAATCGATAGGAACATCGAAGAGAAAGCCAGAAAGCATGGTGGAAAAATCTTTTCACCTTCCTAGAATCGACAATCGATCAAGCTTCAATTCCTTGAAATCTGATTGGATCAGGTGAAACTTACGTTCCCGATACGTTCGTTATTGCAAATGCTTGTTGTTGTCTTTTTGTGTAAATTTTAGTGCTAATTTTACGTCATTACGCTACGTTTAAGTTTTGCTTTGTGAATGCGGTGTTAAAGAGCGGGCGCCGCTGTTAGCCGAGGCCCCCTCCCCTGCATTGGCGTTGCTTAAGCGAGGCACGCGCTCACTCCAACTCCGGCTGCCTTAGCGACGCGCACGCTGCCCGCGGCGAATTTAAATACTCGCCGCGCACATCATTATTCATAACAGAATCCCTTCTTCTTTTCAGTTTCGATGATCGGTTGCACGATCATTGTCAACAACTACTACACATACCTGAAACTTAGAGACTCTTTGAAGAGGAAGGACGATGCTCTTTTCTAATGATCCACAAATGTCTTCAAACAAAAGGACAAAATACATATTAATTTTATCAATTCGGTACGAACTCCATGTATTCACATTGTTGTTATTTTTTCTTAAAATTATGTACTTGAATAAAAAAAAATAATAAACACAGTATCCATAATGGGCAAATTGAGGCATTGCAACTTGTCTGGAAATAAATAAATAAATAGAACCCTTTTAGCTGATGTCTAAATTATTAAATAATACTATTCTAATGTTTTAGGAGGAAGTGCATTTTCTCTAATGATATTGCGTACCTTTCAACATCAGCAAGAACGTACTTCATGCAAACGTTTTCTGCAATGTACGTCAATTAAGATAATTCTGTTGTACTTACATATGCAATATTTTTTCTAACACATCCATTAACTTAAGAAGGACGTTGATCTCTGATTGAGTGCAAACCCTTGTGTGATATTATCTAGCTACTCTTATCAATAATAAAGTAAGAGATAAAATGTAAAGCAGAATATCCTTTCAATTTAGCTCCAATAATGTCCCAATACGTCCTTAAAAATAAGTGAGAACATATTTCACATATTTAATAAAATTTAATATTGCCGCAACACTCTCCAGGTTTAGTTGGCAATACTTTTAATATCAGTGGAAGTAAAATTTTGGTTAAGTGTAAATAATGACATTAAAATCCCAAGAAAATTCAGTAGGGATTATGGTATACATTTAATAAGTATTTAAAAAACTGAATGTGAAAAATTATAAAGCGAAAAATCTTTTATGCAGTAATTATTAACTGTTTTTGTTGACCGTACTGAAGATGTGAATTTAAACAAATAACAACATATCAATGTGAAGAAGAGTTTAATAAAAAGTTAGTCATAATATGTTAAAAATATGCAAAAGTATCTTTAATAAAACTAAAGTTAGCAAAAAAGTATATACAGCAATGATATGTAAATAATATCACGTGATGTTGCACAAATCTATTGCACCCATCAAGACTTTGATCACTGTCCGCCCCCATAGCTATGGTGCAAATGTTAAGTGCTTTCTTGTCTGTAATGCCTTACCAAAACACTAATTTATATTTTCAAATGTTTATATTAAATTCTTAACTCCTTGCTACGGTCAATTACTTTAGCTTAAGATACAGAGACTATATATGTACATTTTCAATACTTGGTAACGATAATTATTCAATACCTGATTTGAATATACTCAGTTTCAATAACTGTAAATTAACAAATAAAAATAGTTTTACATTCAACATCAATATATAGTTCTTTATAGTTAATCATTGACTATGCTACATCCCTCAATAGAAGAATTCTGATTGGGTCACTCCTGAAATGTGTAAAAGGAGCATATCACCGGGGCAGTGCAAACGCTCTTTTGGGCAGCAAAGTCTCGGCGGGCGAGAGAGATCTGTAACGATAGCTGGTGGGCAATAAAATGTTTGCTCTATATGTATTAAATGTATGAAAGGCGTAGAAAAATTTGACAATTTGTATTTTAAAGAAACCATAAAATTTACAATAAAAATCCAATGGATACAATAAGCATGATAATTACATTATGTAGTATGTATTCATTCCTATGTAATTTCCTGGAAAATGTGTGTAAATGTAGTAATTTAAAAAATATAATATAACGAACAGTTTCAATATACATCAATAAAATTTATTATCAATAAATAAGTAATAAATAAATAAATACAGAATAAATAATGACAATAAATTAGTACAATTACATACATGACTCAAATTAAGGATACTTTGCAACATGCAAAAATTTGTATCCCGTACCTAACCCTTAAAAAGTGAAAATGTTTGAATGTGTGATCGAGAAAACTTTAATTTTGTCGCACTCACACATTCAAAGCATTATTTTGTAGTCGCACGATAGTTTGACACCAAATTATAGTTTTGTTTGCAGTTTTAGGAAAGATCTGCAGTAGTTCACACAATTGAGGCAGAAACCAAGATAAACAATTGTGGAAGAAAGTGTTCAGAAAGAACATGAAAAATGAAAAGAGAAAATTACTTGACACAGTGAAGTATTGGGACATATTCATATACTTACCATTCTCTCAATTTAGGCTTTTAGTGTTCCTCCCCATAATCAAATTTTCAGTGTCTTAGAATAAAGTTTGAAAATGAAACAATAAAAGGAAAAGAGAACAAGAGTTGAGAAAAATAGTTGGCCACTTCGTGTATCCACATTATCTCAACAGCAAAAGGCAGCAAACAAGTGCTTCATTAACTGATAAGGTGCGTGTCGGTTCATAAGTAGATAAGAGTGAACAATCTAAAGCAGATTATTAGCATAGTCTGATGGCTGCATATATTGGATACCCCTCAGGATGACCCTCTGGTAGTATTTGCTGCTGTAACCTGTAAATAACTGCATCACGAAAAAGAGTAAACCACATTGAAATCCATTCGAAAATGACACAACAAGAAATTCCCTTGCACAAAATCAGTCACTATGAACACAGTATAATAAAATATGTCCTAACTATTGATTTTCTATTCTAATTTGCATATAAATGTTCACTTAAGTTGGTAAGTCTGAAGTACAAGAAAGATGTCTTGAAGAGTTTGTCCTCGTCACCAGCTTCATTTGTAGGAAAGTGGTAAACAGTGCTTCCTGAAGAAGTCTCTGTCGTTCAGTTACACCACACAGTCTGCAAAACCTCCAGCTTCGTACGTCTCACGTAAGTAAAATCACTGTCACTAATTAGTCTCCTAAGTCTTTGTTGACAGTGGCGGTCACACAGTTTAAGTTGTATGTTTTGTCAGCGTTCACATCAGGTTATTTTCTTGTCATTTTAAACCGCAACGTATGGAACTGCTTCAACACAACAAGAACTACCCTTTAACAGATATTTAAGTCCCAGTGACTGAATATTCATAATAATCCTTTTAAAATTTGGAAGTACTTTTATTGTTTATATTATCAACGAAAAAATGTTTGGGTGGCGTTTTTAAATCCATTGTGTTTTATGTACTGAAGCAGATCTTACGTTTCCGGTACATAATTGTCAAAACAAACCAAGTTCCTTCCCAGGAATATGACACTTTGGTTCAGGTTGCCAAAAGCGAACTGCATCAGGGCTGATGACCAGTAGCCGGAGATTCTGCTTTGTCTCGTAGCTGCGATGATCTTCTCAAAAGGGAGGTGTATTGTGTGTTGTTTTGTATGTAGCATACTTCATATCATTTTCATCGTAATCTGAGTAAACGTTAGCATACAACAGAAAGAATGTGAAATAATCATATTTTTCTCAACTAACTGAAAGTCAAACTATTTTACAATAAACGAAAGAATTTTAAGAGGAAATTATTAAATTATTACCCTAATTATTTATTTAAAACACATTTAATGTTCAAAAAGGGGTATTTCTCATGTTATTTCTTAATTTGTCATTTATTGGCGAACAAGAAAATCAATCAATTTAGTAATGAAATTAAGAAAACTATTTAAAATTATTTATCGAGAGTTTTAAGCGATTTTCTATATCGAAGGCATAATATTCGCTATATCGAATCCATAAACGTAAAAGTTTGTTAATCCTATAGCCAATATTGATGGTCTACTGATAGTTAACTGCAGACAAAAATACGATCAATAAGATGAAGTTAAATGTAGGGTTGGACAAAACGAGACCAGTGTGAGTAACCTAAAATGTACTCTGTTCTTCCCTACAAAACTAATCATGGTGACGATTGAAGACAATATTCCTTGACTACTTAAAGAATAGCATAATTGAGCTTGTATCTTGATAAATACGTAGACTTTCTGGCCCAAATGAAGGCTATCCCGCGCGTGTTTCTTCGATCAAAGTGTAAGCACAGATGACCTATTTTCAAGTATGTGAAGTAAAAGCAACCGTAGTGTTTGCCTTACAATCACATTATCGACCCAACGGGGAAAAAATACGTGATTCAACGAAACATAACTTTCTTATGTTTTGATCGTGATTAGAAGTGCACGAGTCGACTGAAAACTGTCTTTGATAAACGTACTGTTGCGTCAATAACCACAATAATTACACCGCACACAGAGAGAGCTGTGAAGATGTTTAATATTGTTTGTTTATAAAATGATACATTTTGGGAGAAGAGACTAAGGTGTGTATTTTATAACCACTATTAGTAACATAACAAATTATTTACGTTTATTATTTATTATTTGCGTTTGATGTATGTGTGTGTGTGTGTGTTGATTTGACAGAGTGGACGCGGTTAAAAGTAACATACAGTTTTGATGCTCATTCAATATTTAAATTCGTTCGGATGAACACTTTCAGGTGAAACCCCGGATGTGCTATTGGATAATAGAATCAGTTCAATGCATTACCTGTGGTTTCACACTACGCGCAAGCCGTGTAGTTTCGTGATGCGAGGTGGTCACAGCTCGATGTCGTTGGTTCCTTTCAGTTTCGACACACCCTATACAATCATAATCCGTTCTAATGGGGACTCAAAGTGATGCGCGTTTTAATGTGTTTGTGTGTTGTTTTGAGTGTGTTATCGCAGTTAAAAGTTAAAAGTCACGTACAGTTTTGACCTTCGTTTAATATTTAAATTCGTTCGAACGGTCACTTTCAGATAAGGCCACGGATGTGTAATTGGATAATAGAATCAGTTCAATGCATTACCTGTGATTTCACACTAGCCGTGTAGTTTTCTTATGTGAGGTGGTCATAGCTCGATGTCATTGATTCCGTTCAATTTCGACACACCCTGTACTATCATAATCCGCTCTAATGGCCACTCAGAGTGTGACGAACGCCGCCACTGCTTGACAGCCACTCTTCCACGCTCAATGGCCCACCTGTGCTTCCACTCTATGCGCGGTGTATGTGTGTGCGAGTGTGTGTGTGTGGGCGGGGGAGGGGGCGTGGTCAGAGCTCGGTGTTGACGGTGCAGGCCGGGTAGAGGCGCAGGCAGTCGCGCTGCTCCTGGCCGTCGCGCGCCGCCTGCACGTAGCGATGGAAGCGCGCCACCGCCGAGTTTTGCACCGCCGGCTTCTGCAGCTCCGACGCGTCCCTGCGCACACCAGCACACCCACGTCAGACACGGGCATCACAGCCACGGGACAGGTCAAGGCTCCGCGTACACCATCACACGTTCATCCGTCACTCCAGAGCGGAGTAGACAATCGTAAGACATTCATTCAGTTCTCTGGACACACCAGCACACCCACGTCAGACACGGGCGCAGCCACGGGACAGGTCAAGGCTCCGCGTACACCATCACACGTTCATCCGTCACTCCAGAGCGGAGTAGACAATTGTAACACATTCATTCAAGCCTCTGCGCACACCAGCACACCCACACGGGCACCACAGACAGGTCAAGGCTCCGCGTACACCATCACACACTCCGCCGTCACTCGAGAGCGGATTAGGCCATGGACACACATTCATTCAAGTCTCTGCGCACACCAGCACATCCACACGGGTACCACAGACAGGTCAAGACTCCGCGTACACACTCCGCCGTCTCTCAAGAGCGGACAATCATCAGACATTCATTCAGTTCTCTGTCCACACCAACACACTCACATGGGTACACCACACCACGGGTACACCAGTCGTATATTCAAGTCTCTGCTTACACCAGCACACCCACATCAGACATAAGCGCAACGGACAGGTCAAGGCACCGCGCACACTGTCACACACACAGCCGTCACTCATCAGCGGGTGAGACAGTCATTCATGTCTCTGCGCACACCAGCATACCCACGGGACAGGTCAAGACTCCGCGTATACCGTCACACACTCCGCCGTCACTCAAGAGCGGAGTAGACAATCGTAAGACATTCATTCAAGGCCTGCGCACACCAGCACACCGCCGCCAGACACGGGCAAACCAGACACACATGCCAGTCTATGTGCACACCAGCACACCCATCACCGTCACTCCAGAGCGGATTAGACAGTCGTAGGGCATTCATTCACGTCCCTGCGCACATCAGCACACCGTTATCAATCAAGAACACACCACGCACACATTGAAGTAGCTGCGCACACCACCGCACCAACATTAGTCATGGAAGCATCAAATATCTGCTGAAGCGTCTGCGCACAACAGCACACCGCCATCATTGAAGAGCGTATTAGACAATGGTAAGACATTCATTCAAGTCTCTGTGGTCACCTGCACACCACTATCAGTCAAGAGCACACGAGACATACATTCAAGTCTATGCGCACTCAATAAGACAAGTATCACACACGGACACACCATACATAAATTGAAGTCTCTGTGGACACCATCACAGCTCTGTCAGCCAAGAACATAGAAAACATTAAGATACGAAGTCGGTTCTCTGCACACACTGCCCAGCCTGGAAAAAGGCTCAACATGAATATAAGTTTCTGTTCACACCAACACAACGTGGTACATCACAGGCACAGTGAACAATGGTAAAACAAAACTTGAAGTCTTACGCACACCATCACACGGCTATCAGCCAAGAACATAGTGATAAGTAAGATATGAATTCATTATTCTGCACTCAGACAATTGTACGATATGGATGAAAGTCTCTGCGCACACCATCAGACCGCCATCAGTCACAACCACACCAGACAACGGTAAGCCATGCATTCAGGTTTCTGTGCACTCCCATACAGTTACCAGCCAAGAACAATGTGAACACCAAGAGATTAATTCATTTATCTGCACACCGCGATGAGAAAACGGTTAATTAAATACTCAGCTCACACCAATACACAGTGATGTGTCTGATACGCGATTACAGGCACAGCGATCACTGGTAAGACAATAATTAAAGCATTTGCGCACAGCAAACCACATCATTAAATCACGAGCTTAGCAGATAATTGTAAGACATAAACTGAAGTTTTTGCACTCGCCAACTCACCACAATAAGACACGGGCTCAGCATAAAATGGTAAGCTATGAATTCTAATCTGCGTGCACCAACAAATCGCGCTCAATGACACATCAAACATATTGTAAGGCGAAAATTCAGTATCTACACACAGTAATCATTTACCACTCAGTCACCGACACTGCATTCAAGCGTACCACACGAATTCACGTTCCCGCATATGAACATGTTGCGCTCAGACACCGCCTCATTATATAATAAAAAATCGTGAATTGATGTCTCTGCGCATACAAGGTAAACGACGCTCAGTCAATGAGCACGACAGTGATTTTTAAGACATAAATTCCATAAAGACATAAGAAAATCCAATACAACGTATGGTCTAGACCTGAGCAAATCATCGTCAAAGGGCATAATTTATAATGGTATAATGATTTCTCTAGTCCCATGCACCCACTACGGTCATAACGTACAATACAGAATAGTACAATGTACTACACTGAAACCATTGTACACATCAACCACACACATACACATCGAGACACCAGTCGGGAGCTTAGAATGTGTCGGGCGGCGCCTTACTGGAAAAGATGCCTGGGGGATGACAAATTGAATTGAATTGAATTTGCCTTATTTTACGTGGCGAGACTCGGGCCATTAGGCCCGCTCTTCCGTCTGACCACGCAAATTTCGCTACGCTCCTTTCACCAACTAGCAGAGGAAGGAGGTATTTCTTGGGCGAGAAACAGGCGATTTGAATTTAGCTCAGAGGCGTCATTTAGGCTTGAGGATCTTTTACATGCAAGTAAATCTACTAACATGGGACAGCCGGCTTTACTTCCCCTCCGAAGGAAGGCGAACGAAGGATTTTGTCGCCCTAAAAATCCACGGCTTCGATCGGGTTTGAACCCGCGAGCTTGGGTATAATAGTCCGGTACGCTAACCGTCACACCATCGCCGCCGCTAAAATCATCTACCAAATGTGTACGTCGGCGACTAATTTCAGATTTCAGCGGGGAAGGGAAACAGCCATCTTCTCGTTTACATTATCTATTTTAACGGAACTAATGATCATAACAGATGACGCGCCTAGAAACATTGACGAATCAATCAATACAATGAATAGAACCAGCAACTCTACTGCATCACTCCTGCAAGGTTAGCAATTACTATTACAGTTTTGACATCATACAATTTATTTAATATCAAATCTCACATTCTGAGAATGTTATTTCACTAAAACAATATACCTTACTTCAAATCCTTTGTTTGATTTGTGAATTTAAAATTAATATTTGGATAGAAAGTTTTGAGTTGATTTGATTTATTTTTGTTAAGACATTTTTAGAAACATTAATAGAATTTTTGCTCATTAGCAATATTCGAATAATACTTATTTGCTTCGTCAAACGTACTACTGATTGCGAACAAAATAGCATCTCGCACTCCTCCCAGCTCTATTCGTACCGAAACTAGCAGAAGAAGAGGCCAATCAAAAATGTGCATGGTGAAATACATTTGTGTCGAGAAGTTGTAGTTAATTTATTTATTCGCTATTAAATTATAGTGAATTATCTCAAACAAGGGACAAAAATCCAAGAAATAGTATTGTTTAGGCGGCGAAATAGTCGAAGAAAAGTTGGAAGAGCATTTTAATAGAAGCTGCAACAAAACATCACCTCTTCAATCAGTAGTTTTTGTCAGACAGTGTTCTGGAAAAGAGACGACACACAATTGACAAAGATTGATACTTGGAGAAAGAATTAACGAGTATTGAAGAAGTTGTCACAGTTACCTCTGTCCAAACGAAATTAAACCTTTCCTTACGAATTTCGTGTTTTTTTCTTCATGTTTCTACTGCATCCAGTGCCTGGCACACCCTGGATCGAACCTTGAAGACGTTCAAAACGCTTTTACTCAGCTTTCGGCATTAGCTTGTGGTGACAATGCGAGCAGGCGTCTTATATAGAAAATCAGTGATTCCTAGTATTTCGGCCACACCGATTTTACGCGGGGCTGCCCAGGAGCTGTTGCGATCTTTTGGTGACGCTCCGAACTAATAGAAAGCAGTTGACAATCGACTTCAAGGAACTTTGTTGATCAAACATTCATTTCTTCGTACAGAGAAGAAATTCGCGCAGCTTTTTGGGAGCGGCCGGAGGCGCCAAGTTTGAAATATATAATCCTTTTCTTTGAAACGCCTTCAAAGAACATCAAACGCTCTGTTAAAAAAACAAGGAGGCGCCAAATTTGAAGTAATTTGGCCGGCAATGTGCCAACAGGTATCATCAAAAGCTATTGAATGGTCACGTGCATAACTGACACACAACCGAGACGTACTTTAAATTCCAATTCCTTTACGGACTGCGAATTTCCTCATTAGCCAGTCGTGTGTTCCGGCCTGGCATGTTTGCGGATCAATGATTAACGGGAGAGACACATTGCGTGCAAAATCGGGGCCAATAAAGCTACAGAGACGGAGCGATGGGTAGAGGCACAGGACCCGTTCATCTGGATTCTAATGGCCCGTGACTCAGGAATCGGCTTAGGTTGCTTCAGGGGAACGGATTCCGAAATAGACGTACGGGGGGCAACAGAGATCATTCGTGTTGCCAAGAAGTAAAGTGATATTGTAAAAATGTAAATTAAAAGATGTATTTCCATTTTTCTACATCTATCTGTCTCTTTTCGTTTGCACCTCAATACAAATAAAACAAACTTGACTGATATATGTTTCTCAAAATATATTTTTGCAAATCAATTCGCTGCTGTGTCGTGTGTAGTTACTGACCCTCGGCTCATGCTTCGTACATTTAGGGATTCTAGATTCAAGTCTTTATTAAAAAGCTACATTTTATAAATATTAGTGGCTTTGTAATAGGCGAAAATGAACCGAAAATTTGTCGGTGTCCATTTTGTGAAATTGAGTATTTGTGACCTTAAATTCAACCCGAACGAGCGCATTTCTTTAAACGACACTTGTCGATGACTTTTGTCGTACAACAGATTGTGACAGTAGATTATTGAAATGAATGATGACAGAAACAGAGGTGAGATTCTTGGACTTCGTAATTCTACTTAGTACTATAAATAATAATAATATACTATACTAATATACTATACTATATACTATATAATATACTATATTATAATATATTATATAATATAATAATAATATATAATAATATACTATACTATATACTATATAATATACTATACTATAATAATTACACGCTTCAGTGCAATGGCGACTTTCCAAGCTCTACAGCAACGTTTACAAGATTGTCGGCCCATACACATCATTCTTTTGCGTCATTGGTTATTGTAGAAGCGTCATTAAAAACATCTATATCTACGCCGGCAACTTTGCACGTCTAGCAGGTGCTAATAGGGCTGCAAAAGTCCGCGTATGGCAAGTGTTACAACGACAGGACATTGCTATATCGGGGCTCGAAGCACGACATTAGGGCCGGTTAACGCTACTGCTCAACTTCGTGGACTACCTGTCGCGTCGTTCATTGGCTCAGAGTGACCTGAGCGAACTACTCAAATGTCGAATGCCCTCAAACGTCAATATCTAAATTTCTCCATCTGGATTGAGAAAATGCTGAGATGGTCCTTTGTTTTGCTTTAGGACACTAATGTAGTTTTACTGTCTATAATGATTGTACTAGATGAATCTCGTGAACTCAGCGGAGAGTTATTTAAATAGTCATTCTTTATGCATCTACATTTGAGGCACTGCAAGCAGGCTGAATAACACCATTTTACAGAGATTTCAATCAAAAACAATTAGAATGTTTGCTGCATAACCACGGAATATCTCAAATACAATGCTACACAGAGACTTAAAAGTACCGACATTCTTTGAAAGAAACAAAACCTGCAGCTCAAGTTATCTTCAACGTCTGGAAAACCACCCAAATCCTTTATCCATTAGCCTACTAGATAATAGTGAAGAAATCAACTGATTACACAGACTTAAACCCATACAACGTCTTTATAGATTTTTAAATTAGTCACTACATACTGTCACATATGTTTGTCAACTTTAATTGCTAACTAAAAGTAATACAATGCTCTTATCTCCTAGACAAAGAACACGGCAAAATGTGAATTATTTACTAATTGTTCTAATGTAAATATATTGTAAATTTACTTTCTATAGAATAACAAACTGATGTTCTAGCGGCAGTAAACCATTCCATCATAGAAAAGCACAATACGAGGTAATAGTCCAAACCTGAAGGTAACTTGGCTTTGCTAATAGCTTTATTATACAACGAAAAATGCGTTATTTTCAATTCTTAACAAAAACGTTCGTAGCTAATCCATGGCCGCAAGGCCGGGATGCTGCTGGTAAAGAGCATTTGTGCCAAAGTACATACATACATACATACATACATACATACACACACACACACACATACACGATGATGGACCTTTACCAAGGTAACCCTGTAAAGCCAAACTGCAACATGCCAAAATGTTTCACTATTCAAAATGCATACCTACTCTAATACTTTGCTTCATTCCGTTTTGCCTGCTACCCACTTCTCAGTACTTAAGCATACCGAGAGCCCATGTTTGGAAAAATGATGTCAGTACACTAAATTCTAGAACTTGCGGAACCAAGATCTGCATCTCTTTGAAAATTCTACGCGTTTTCAAGCATGCGATTTGCATGACAACAGAAAAGAAGGATGTTGGAAGCAAAGAAATTCAAGAATAAAGTGTAGAGTAACACTAAGAGCTTTATAAGTTTCACGTAAGAAATCTGCAGAATGAATTTTCTTTTATGATTACTTCCTCTGCATGCAGGACAGTTTGAAGAGTTCGACAAATACAGTTTTAAAAACCGTTGAATGTGAAAGAGCCCTCATATTTTGCGAAAAAACAAGAAGGAATGACTTCAATGGATAAATATTCGGATATGTTAAATTGCGTGGTTGAAAAATATGTGTTATTTAATGATGGTTTTAAACTGCAACGGTGCCTCAATTATATTACTCCCTGGAATACACTGAATAGGAATTCTTACAAATTGCCCATTTAAAACTGCTCAACGGCAGATTTCTGGGACAGAACGCTATTAAATATGAGAGAGAGAGAGAGAGAGAAAGAGAGAAAGAGAGAAAAAAGAGAGACTGTGTGTCTCGTCACTTTCATAAACCCTAGCATTCATTAGCAATCCTTCCTTAATACAAATCACTTAACCAAAATCTCACCCTAGTGTCCGAAAAGAACACATAACAAGCTTAACTATGCTATTTGCTTAATTATGCTATTGACAAGCTTAACTATGCTATTGACCATTATTTATACGAAGTAATGATCTAGACACGCTAATAATTAATGAAAAGGACGTCGTATGAATAAAACTAGTACCAAAGACAATAAAGTTTTGAATAATAATAGGTGTAAATCAATACATAAAATATTGTTCATTTGGTCCCTTTTAACATTACAAACGTTACAAGTAACAGAGGGTAACTGCAAGAGAACCCAGGTTTTCAATAAATGATAATGATGATGATGTTGATGAAGAGGATATGTTCCGTACACGGTCTCCGAAAATAAGTGAGCGAATTATTGTATGCTCTCGACCTTTCTTGGGCGGTTTACCACTATGTTTGCCCTTTTCTTTCTCTATATATAAAGGTAATAATACGAGGTCAATGAGGTTGTCGATATAGTGAAGGATTAATCATAGATGGTGTTATAACGTGATAGGTTAGGAAGTAGCATGAAATATATCACAACTATATGCCTTTGCATTGGATTCGGGAAGGCATAGCCTGATACGTAGATTACGTTGCATTCCGTATGTAAGAATACATCTACAGAGTTTGTATGAAATATCTGTGCTCTTCTCGACCGTTAAAACCCGAGCGTTGCCCGTACTTTTAACTGTCGTTTTGAGTGCCCAAATATCTCGAACGCACTCTACTTGAACGCTGCTCCAAGCCCCGGATCCATCCAGGCCGCCAATAGGACACACCTGCTTTTCCGACACAGGAAAATATAAATCCAGTCAATTGTAAACTGATAGATTTAATTGAGGGAGATGAAGGTGGGGTCACGAAAAATAAGACGGGCGTAACTGCACTCTGACGAGTGTCGCCGCTGTGAATCCGGTTCCGTCGGGCTATATGCCTTTTTATGGGATTGGGGGAAGTCAAAGCCTGATACTTATATTCATTCCATTACGTATGTAAGTGTACATCCGCAAAGTTTGTACAAAATATCTGTGCCCTCAACGACTGTGAAAATGCGAGCATTTCCCGTACTTTAACGATCATTTTGAGTGCACAAATATCTCGCTCTTCTTGGACGCTGCTCCAAGCCCCGGATCCATCCAGGCCGCCAATAGGAAACACCTGCTTTTCCGACACAGGAAAATGTAAATCTAGTGAATTGTAAACTGATAGATTTAATTGAGGGGGATGAAGGTGGGGATGGGGGGGGTCACGAAAAATAAGACGGGCGTAACTGCACTCTGACGAGCGTCGCCGCTTGGAATCCGGCTCCGTCGGGGAGCAGTTGGCTATATGCCTTTTTATGGGATTGGGGGAAGTCAAAGCCTGATGCTTATTATCATTCCATTCCGTATGTAATTGTATATCCGCAAAGTTTGTACAAAATATCTGTGCCCTCAACGACTGTGAAAATGCGAGCGTTTCCCGTACTTTAACGATCATTTTGAGTGCACAAATATCTCTCTCTTCTTGGACGCTGCTCCAAGCCCCGGATCCATCCAGGCCGCCAATAGGACACACCTGCTTTTCCGACACAGGAACATATAAATCTAGTGAATTGTAAACTGATAGATTTAATTGAGGGGGATGAAGGTGGGGAAGGGGGGGGGGTCCACGAAAAATAAGACGGGTGTAACTGCACTCTGACGACCGTCGCCGCTCGGAATGCGGTTCCGTCGGGGAGCAGTTGTAGGTCGCGGTTGCCAAACGAGTTGGCGCTAGGCAACTTCGCAGGAATTTACGGAGAAGCCATAAAGCGAGAATGGCCACACCAGTTCAAAAGGCCTCTGCTCATCTGCGAACGGAATCCTAACAAAATGCCCAGAGGAAACTTTACTGTTAGAGTATTACCACATTAGATCCTTTTTAAACGGATGAGAACTAATGTTCACCGAACAGTCTAAGGATAAAAATACCGCAATATAATTCCGAAAATAGCTAAAATGCTAAGACATGCACTTTGACCTACCATTAAATAAGTTAGTTCTGAGGATTCTTCGAGATATAGAACTACGTGAAAATAATTTGAGAGTTCGCGCAATATAGTGGTTCGACTTTTAATCAAGACTGGGCATTAATTATGGGGCATTAATGAGTGGGCATTAATGAATAATGGAAAGTTTTCTCTGATCTGCAGAAACGTGGGTAACAGTTGAAATTTACTGAAAACTAATGTTTCTGTAAATAACAATTTTTTATTTAATTCTAACCTTCGTAGATTAATTTTAACAGTTTGTAGATTTTCAAGATAGAACTATTGTGAACTTTATTACCCAAACTACATAAAAGACCATTTAGTACCACAGGATTAAAATGCCTTGACGATATTCCACTCAGTCATAATCGCAGAGAGGAAACTAACAAACATCCGGGAAAAAATTTATTGTTATTCCCTTGCCTCATTTGATCCTTTTTAACCATATGGACAAATAAAGTATGGCTGACCAAACTATTCCATAGTTAGTTTAGATTTAAATTTATTTAATCAAAAACAGTAAAAGCTGTATATGACGTATGTAAGTATTAGGCAAGTGTTCTGTACAATTCCCTCTGACCCCAGCCTCTACCACAGACAAGCCCTGATCAATAAGACTTAACATGGCGCCAATGGTGGGGAAATAAATAGTACATAGTATTAAATTAAAAGTGCCAAAGATCGTGAACGCCATCTGTTGTATGGAATCTACGCTAGCGAGAGAAATGGAATCGGCGTCCGGGCAATGTCATATTAATAAACATATTTATATTTCCTCAAAATTCTGTATTTTCTAAAACTGAGACGATGCAAATTATCTATATGCCACGTATTCCCTCGTTTTTCTTTGGTATTAAAAAAGGAATAATCTGGAACACAAGTTCCCCTTCACACAATCTCACAAAACGTCCCTCTAATGAAATGAGACACTTCGTCACAACATGTTTCGAGGTTTCAGGTCATCCCTCATCAACTCCCACGCCGGAGGCTCCTAAGGATCCTGTCGCCAGATTCACTGAGAACGTCTGTCTGCTGGTCTAAATGCTTCCTGACCCTCTTCCCACTAATTAAGGCCGCGTGCCCCGCCTCGTCCGACGCCGCTCCCGACGTGCAGGCAGAAGTCGCATCAGCCTTGCCTTCTCCTTCCGCGCGCTGCCTCACGACACGCTTGCTGCCTTGTGCGAGCGAGCGGAGGCAGCCGAGCGCGAGGGGGAAGACTCGCCATCGGCCGAGGGACGCGCGGGGAACACGACACCGCGCCCCACCTGCCACGCCTCCCAATGGGCCCGAGCGCCACGGACACTTTGAGCCAAGTCAGTACCGTGGCGAACAGTGCAGTGCAGTGCAGTGAAGTGCGAATGAATGGTTATGTATATAATGAAACTAGTATGAATGATGTGTGAATGTAGAGAAAAAGAAAAAAATATCTCACCCGTAAAATAACAATTTCCGTAGTATTATAGTATTAACAAAACTAATCTTAGTGTAAGTTAGTAATGCCAAAGTGCAAGTGAGTTAGCTTTAGGTTTAGAATGTAAACTTAGCTGTATGAAATAGCCCCTCCTCTACCTGCTTAAGCCGCAAGGCAGCAGTATAATGTACATAATTTAAAGAGAATAAATTCCCCTTCTCCACAGGGGTACTGTGGAGGGGACGAAAGAAAAGTCGCATCACGCACGACACCGCAGCCGAGACACCGGAAGAGCAGGGCATAATGCAATTCTATTATCGATCATTCTCGTCGGCTTTCTCGACCGACGAATCTCGAAAGGCGAGCACTGCTTATCTGCCTGTGAAATCCATACCTAGGTGCGTATTAGGTGCCGGAACTATGGGTACTGCTCGTTGTCGGCTATTCACGGAAGAATCGTCAGAGCATGTTCTATACACAGTTTGCTGATAGTGTCGATGAGTTTCGCTTGTGAGAAGCACCATGAGCTCCCATACAAAGACTGATAATGTGATAAAGAACTTTTAATAGTTTTAATAATGAAAACGTAATTAAAAACAGAATTTTAAACCAATGACGTCACTTCCGTGCTAGCTTAGTTTTAATTAAAAAACTATCTAGCGATCTTCCACGTGCCAACGTTCAAAAAGTTCGAATATAATATGGTCATATTTCATCTTAAAACATATTTTTCCCCATTGCAATGAAAATTGACTAAATAACGCATTTAAAATGTGTAATAGAAAAGTTTGAGCTACAAACGGTATGAGTTTTGTAGTACCACCTGCAGCTTTCGTCATCCTTTGTTTGCCTTTTCGTCCGCCGAGGCGGAGGGCGTACAACGACAACAGCCTAGTACCGTCATTGTTCGGTCCCGATAGTTAGTGCTGGATGAAGCATTTTCGGACATCGCCGGCTCGGCGCGATCATCTCGTAAACGCTAGGAAAGAAGTGTCTTCTGTCCAAATCTAGTCACCGAATTCTGGCAAAGTTACCGGATTATAATGAAATCGCCGAGTTCTGGTGGTCACACGGTGGTGGTAAAGTCACTTGACACTGGAGAAGTCGCCGAATACCGGAGAAGTTACCCGATTCTGGGTAAGTCACCGAATTGTGGTGAGGGAGGCGCGTTCGGGTCATGGTAAATACGTCAGCGATGGAGACAGCAACACCGGTTATGAAGTTGAACCTTGAACTTCACCGCTCACGTTTTTACCCGTTCTCATTTTGCTCGATGAGAGAGTGGGGCTTGGTTATTGCGATGTCAGTGCTATCAAATCAACTCTGTAGTCCGTTTGTCAAATCAATTAGATTCTATTAAACTGGAGCGAAAATTTCCGGTTATCAAATATTGCCAACAACTCGTAGCAATCGTTCGTTCATAATTAAACTGTGTTGGAAAAGGGAGTAGGAGTTTCGAAGTTCATAAAACGTGCGCGTATGACACACACCTAGGAGTAATTAGATCAATAAATCCGTGCAGTATGGAGTGTCACATATTTATTTTGTATTATTTTCTTTTTCAAATGCTTGATATTTCATAAGTAACTTAATTATTTCAAAGATTGTTGATGTGTTTGAATATTTGTTTACCAATAAGCAGGTATACCTACGATTATTAAAACAAAATTATAAATGGCATAAATCACATCAGAAACACATCCCGTTGAAAGAAGATATCCGTTGAAAAATTCGTTATTAATAAGAGCGATAATTGAAATGCCAGAAAAAATGCTGCACGTCCGATGAATGATTACAACTCAGTAATATTAACTGAAGGCGATCTCTGATTGTTGTCCATGGTAATAAAGAATATTTCGCGAGCCTTCTTATCATGGAGAGTTTTACTCTTCTACGTGCCGTCAACATAAAAAACTGTTTATTTCATGGTCAGTAATAAAGTGTTTTACTTCATTTACCGACCGTATTGTGAATTATGTACATTTTTAAGGTAAAAAAACGAAAAAAGTGTTCACATATTTATAACTGTATGTTTTAGGTGCCCATTTGTTTTTGTAATTTTATTTGACATGTCGTGTAGTATCTGTTAGTACAACCCCTGATCTTCTAAAATAATAGATTGTTAATGGAGTTCGGTAAGGAAACGAGTTTAAAATTATACGTATTTGACCATGTTATTTTTTTACATTTTTTATTTATTAGAACTGCAATTGGGTATAACCCGGTGGCAGTTAATGACAATAATTGCAAAAATTACAACACTTATATTAATAATAATAACAACAATAATAATAACAATAATAATAATAACAATAATAATAACAATAATAATAACAATAATAATAATAATAATAATAATACCGCACAATACAGTACAAGACAAAAAGCAGCATTGAAAAGTGCATTGATCACGTTCACCGCACTTCACTTCACTTCACTACACTACACTACACTTTTTTGCTTTGAATTACACTGACCAGCACTTCACTGCACTTCACCGCACTACACAGCACATACTCATTTAATATCTTGTTCTAATTTGTTTCAAAAACTTCGGACACTGAGAGGAAAAGCTTTGAAAATATTAGCTTATTATTATGTATAGTTAAATATAGCTTAATGTTAAATATAGCTTATTATTATTATGTATATGACCATTTTTACTGATTAAACAAAGTCCGATTAAAATGTGTACGAAAAATTTGCCTTGGCGAGATAACACAGCGTATGTCCTCCGTGGCGTCCTTGCATTCGTGCGTCTGACAGCGATGCGGCGCCAATCAATTTGCACGGTGACTTCCCTCCGCACGTGAAGGTCGCGGCGTGTGCTCCAGCTGCGTGCAGCGAGCTCTGCAGCGGGAGGTGTGACGCCGTTGCAGAAGCACTGACATCGACGAATTATCGCTTTATGCTCTGCAGGGCATGCAGCCTACTTCACGCTGTTCAGTAAGCCTATTTTTTTATAAACAGCCCATGCATGTGAATACACATAAACACACAATATTTATGTTGTGTACAATATCTGTACAGTACATTCCACTGAATTCGTTTGGTTTCTCCCTAATCTATCGACTTCAATCACAATATAGTTCTAGGAAGCTTTAAAAAGAAGTCTTTTGCGGTTTTTGCAAGGTTCATCACAGATAATTTTCCATTTTTCCCTCTTTTCCCGTGAGTCAAGGGCTTCTGGTGGGCAGGAGTGGCTACCACACTGCAAATCACTTTAAATTGGACCACTTCGGCATTTTCTTCATTGGGCCACTTCGGCATTTTCTTCATATTTGCTTATTCTAAACATTGACGCTTAAGTATTTCCTCTTAGGCATAAATTGTTGATTTTATTGAAAAAAATTGGGAACATAGAGAAGGTACAATAAGTCAAATTTGCATTATTGAAAAAAGAAAGAAATCACAATGATTCAATTGATTTAAACGTCAAAAAAAAAGATAATTGAAGGACTGAAGTTAATATCATGAATCGAATTTAATTAAGAAATATAATAAAGAGTAAATTGTCAATTTTAAATCATTATATAAACTGTAATTGTTTTAAACAAATTATAGACATTTCTGGTTTCTTTGCTACGATGGCTATTAATAAATAACGTAAAACTGGGATAGGGCATCAAATGTTACTTCAAGACCTGTGACTTGGTCTCAAGAGTTCGAGTCCTGACGGCGGCATAATTTTCGACATTACCTATAGAGTTAGGTCGAGTTGAGCCGCGGTATTGGGGAGAATTATAGCGGCCGGTTGTTTTGATTGTAGTTTTCCGTGTTTGCTTCGATCTATACCAGACGAACGCCGGAGTAGTACCCTAACAAACGGGCCTCGGACCGCAAGTAATCATTTCTTCTCCTTCCTTGTCCTATTTTTACACACACTTACACTTACGTGCACCACACACATCGGGAGTTAAGTTTGTATCCCAGCCAGGGCGGTGCCTCGCTGGTGAGAGCTACCTACTCGAGGAAAACCTCAAGAGTCAACCTGTAGGTCGGCGCCGAATCTCAGCATCCAGCGGGGGAAGATCACGTCCTCCTCCGGCGATAAAATGATCCACTCCACGTACGGGACTACTGATCTACGCGGTTGACGCGCCCAGAAGCATGAATAGCGTAACCAATTAACCAATCATGAATAGCGATCATGAAAAGTTTTTCATATCAGACTACATTACTGAATAACGTTGTCGATATAATACGCTGAACGGTTTCTACGGCGATGTGGCTATACGTCGTTGGCCTCCCATCCCACGGGGCGGGGCCGGTGAATGTCACGGCCCAAGTAGGCCGCGTGTGCAGCACCTGCCCGCCCGCGATCGCCAACTAAAGCCCCCGCACCGTTAGGGCGCCCAGCGGCAGAATCCCGTCGGGCGGGCGAACGGGCGGGCGGGAAAAAATAGACGCGCGGGTCACTGGGCCACAGCCTCCGCAGGCGGCTTTGGACGCGGCCCCCTGCGACCGCGGCTGGGATTCCCGCAGCCGCACCCACTCGAAGCTGCGTACCAACACCTTTTATTTTTTTATTTTTTAAATTTTTTTAGACACATCAGCATGATTTTTTTTTTGTTTTTTGATGAAACTTAACTGAACTTATTAAATATATGAGAAGCCTACATTTAAAGTCTTCGTAATGCAATCAATAATCTCTGTATTTCTATATAACAATTAAGAAACTTGTTTTTTGTGAAAGTATTTGATATAGTGTGACAACTCGTTTCTAATTTGTATTTAATAAATAATTTTCATTTTAAGATCTCATAAATAAGACTTAAGACCCCACACTCATTTTTTTCATTAAGACGGTTTTTTGATAGCTTTAGTTATTTGTTTTTCTTCTGTTAAATCTGCAATATTTTTGTTGACGTTTTTTTTTTTTCGAGAATAGTGACGATATTTCCGGTCCTTATAGTTACCGGAAGAGTGGAAACTTAGTCAGCTTCCTTACGATATAAGATGCGTGTGATATTCCGTTCTTGTAAAATCGTATGCTTATTTCAACCAGCCAAGTACAAATACGCGCTAAATGGTAACAAAAAAGTTCGATGGGCGAATACAGGCCGCTAGGTCGTCGCTTTCAGGAGCAATAAGGCAATGACTCAGAAAACGGCGAAAGTGAGCATAGAGTTGACTGCTGGAAATTCTTCGTTTGAAACTTTAGCCAGCATTATCGTGCGTTTGGCGTCTGAAAGATTGCATTTTGTAGCTTAAGCGTATATAACACTGCAGGGTAACAAAATTTCATCTTGTTAAAGTGGATAATACATTCTATTGCAAGATATAGTTTCATTAGCATCTAGCTCTTCGTATTTTCAGAACGATCTTTCCTTGATAATTTGAAATAAATAAAGCACTCGTGAACTACGTGCTGGTGAAACTACACTACTTTACATTTTGGAGAGTATGTGTATGTTGATCCACTGTTAATGAAAATATAATATTATAAATCGCTAGCAAGACTATGTATTTAGTATGAGAAATATACCAACATTAAAAGTTTTGCTGTTATTTAATGTAGTTTTATATTTTCGCGCCCTCAACATTTCTTTGACGTTTTTATCGAAAGATGAAATAACATTTTTAAATCATGTAAAATAAAATAATAATGAAGTCGGAGGTGAGCAGTAGTTTAACACTCTTGGCCATTTCGTTTAATGCTTGTTTGGTTAAACCTTTCATACAAGCTTTATTCGTGCGACAGGTAAAATATCACTATTATTAGGTACATTATTTACTATTGATAACAAATTTTATGAATTAGGACATTCACGTTATTCACAAGTCCTTCAATATTCAATATCAGAACCATTGGTCGTTCTTTTCGTATTAAAATTTTGATTCGAGTTTAAGTTCTTCTCCCTGATATTTGTTCCTTCTTTTCCAATAGAAAGAATTAAAAGATCGTGGTAATAACTACGCTACACACGAAGTACAACGTTTACATGCTCTCCGTGACGAAAATCTCGAAACAGTAAATAATTATCTCTTGTACGCAGCATGTACGCTTCCATACGTATTATTTTAGTCATGACATTGGAAATTTTCAACTGTTTGATTTATGAGCGTTCCAATTTCAAAAGTTTCAATACAAGTTGAAGTATAAAACTCGAAAATAAAATCGAAAATAAAATCTATTCACAAGCCACAAATAGTCCGTGAGAATGAATATAGCAACATAATATCCACATCTGAAGAACACAAAATAGATTGGAATGCAGCTGCATTGCCTTGCTATTTCACGCTGCATATCGCTGATTGCTTCAACATCTGCCAGTTGAGGTTTAGTCAGTGTGTGAAACCGCGCTCCATCGGTCTCCCCTTTTGTATTTCCCCGAACGCCCGCGGCGAAGTAACAGTTCTACGTCCGCAGCCATGTATGTGGGTCTAACGCCTGCTGCAGAAAGAGGAAAAAGCAAATCAGTGACTGCAATGACGCACGGCATGCAGCAACAAGAAGAAAACGAATATCACGACTTGCTTCTAACAAGGTGCAAGTTACTCCGTTGCTTCGGCATCGATAATATTAATTTTGTTTTGTTCATGTTAGGAATTAACTGTTATTTAGGATTTTGTACTATTATTTGATGGTCCTTTCAAAATAGTGAAATTTAATATTATCGGAATAATTTTTAAAATACATAGAAATACATCTGAACAAACGAAAACATGAGCATTAGGTTTAAATGATATTCTGAGGATATTTTATTTTATTGATACTTTTGTTTAAAATGCTGTTAAACGTAGGATTATAACTTACTTTTTTTCTTTGCTAGCCCCAATATTAATGAATTACTACCACGTATTTCAATCATTCATCAATCTCCCAGCCTCCTATGATACAGACAGGAGACAGGGCTTGTTCAATACGTTTACACGAGGGATATCTTGTACGAAGACAATTTCGTTAACTCAGTAACAGAGTGTTAATGGCAATCATCGGTAAATCAAAAAGCAAAATGATGAAGCTGAACAACGCCTTACCTCCTGCATCGGTCTTGGCACCACTGTCCATCAGCCGATACATAGCCAACATGCCAAAAACAACATCAAGGAAATTTGGATATGCAAGTGACTGGGCAATAGCTACACAACATAAGCAACTCGAAGTAACAGAGAATAACCTTACTGAAGATTTAAACCCATGGGACAATATTTCTGCAAGTGGAGACTCTTACCAAGAGCGGCAAAAATTGAAGCTTCATGTTTCCATTTAAATAATAAATTGGCTAACAAAGAGCTCGAAATATTCTTCGAAGGGAAATTACTGAAATATAACAAAAATTCCAAGTACCATGGTGTCACACTGGATAGTATTATCTCTTATAAAAATCACCTCACAAACCTAGCTGCACCTCACAAACCTAGCTGCAAGTTAACCCCAGAAACAATATTCTTCAGAAATGATGTGGTGCTACATAGGGATCTTCAGAAGCTATTTAAGCTTCAGCCCTGGGGTTGGCATATTCAGCGACGGAATACTATGCACCGGTATGGGTCAACAATGATGAGTACCAAACTGGTGAATTGTCAACATAACACCACGCGTTTAAATACGGGCACTATCAAATCTACCTCAGTTAACTGGTTGCATGTCCTAAGTCATTAACCAAATCCAGACCTCCGTAGACAATCGGCGCTGCTAAGAGAGTATGGAAAAATACCACATATCTCATAACTTCCAGTTAACTCTTATCTAAAACATCTACAGTTAAACAGGCTTCGACCTGGACACCAACCCCTCAGGGAAGCTAGTTCACTTCACGGTGAAATTTTCAGCATCACCAAGGCCTGGGGAGAGAAATGGAAGAAAAACGCACCAGTTGAACGCCTAAACATACCATACATAACAGAGAAGCCCCCGGGGCTGAAATACTACAGAGGCTTGGTGCTTATTAAACAGAATCTGGGCAAATCATGTGATACGCAAAGATTCTGTACAAATGGAGGAAAAAACACTTCTTGCAGTGTGACATCAATGCTGATAGACAAACCGTTAGGCATATGTGGAAGAGTGTCTTTTAAGGTCGTAGGCTGGCAAGCCGAAATATTTTCTGACTGCTGTCGAGAGTGCAACATATTGATAACTTAGAGGCACGTTTATGACCGATGTTTATGATTGTCCCGTTGTGGTAGTTTTTGTAGAGACTTGTAGCCATAAATGTATTTTAATCACCTGAATTCAATCTCCATTGTACTAAAACAACGTGTCAAAATCAGCATTACGAAAACACAAATTATATTGTAATATAACATGCATTAAATGAAAATAATAATTGAAATTGATTGAAAATAATAATTGAAAATGGAAAATTAACAGCTCTAATACGGTTACATATTTTTTTTTACTCTCTAAACTTCCAGTTTTACAAATAAAATGTTTTCAAATCAACATCGTTAATTAAAGTATATATACATTGTTGCTTAATATTTTTGTAAGACATAAAGATTCATCTGCATTTCGACCTTCCACGAACAAAAAGGTGACCCCTCAAATGAGAGAGAACGAGATCTTTGAAGTAGGCACACTGCAGACAGTATTTAAAATATCAATGAACCTACACGACAGTTCATTCCGGCCATGCCAAAAACGGACAAAGGGAACAAATGCGAGGGTCTCTGAAAGAACGAAATAGAAATCTGATTTGGGGAGTGGCTCAGTCTCTCAGTTACTTTCCCGCGCTGGGGGGGGGGGGGCGCTGAACCTGGGAGAAGCTATCACGAGCCCCTTCCACTGGCGGGGCCGCAGCTTCGCTTTGGGCCCGTAGCCGTCACCACTTCCACTCCCGCCCCCTACCTCGCACGGCACACCCCGTCCCCTACTCCACCACCACCCCACCCTTCGCCACTAACGCTTTGTCCCGGCGAGACCCTCGTCTTTGCTCGTGTGACCGCCACGCCCTGCTCGTCTTCGTTGGCCATCTCATGCAGCTTCGCTCTCCACAAACCGCCCTACACCACCCCTTTGGGTCGGTCTGGCTCCGTCTGCGCCAGACGCTCGTCTTGTGCTGGGTCCTCTTCGCATCATACTTCCGCCTCGCATTCACAGCCTGTTCCACCTCCTGCAATACGACGTGCCACCATGTGACCGCTCCCCTATCCTGCGTCTTGTCTTCTCGGCCCGCTGTATCACTATTCCTCCCGCACAGCCGACAACTCGTCCAAGCGTTATCTTTTCACCTCTTCGCACTCGACCGTCTCTTGACGTTTCATCTAGTCCCTGTCTCGTCCTGACATCTCATCGCCCTATCCGCTCCGTCCCGCTGACATCTTGCGTCTCCTGTCTCGCCCTCACCGGGTTGCTGTCCTACCCCTCACTTCCTGTCACCTCCCTTCCTGTTCACTCTGCCCCTATCTTACTCACGCTGTCACTTCTGGATCCCTCTGGGTTCCCTTTCTCTTCCAGTACCATCCCACCTCCGTTCCCGCCCACACCACATAGTCGCCCTCGTCCTCACCCTGGATCTCGCCACGCCCTCGCCTCTTCCCTTTCCCCCGCCCTCACTACCGCCCACTCAACCTCCCTCGCCCTCGCCCTCGCCCTCGCCCTCGCCCTCGCCCTCGCCCTCGCCCTCGCCCTCGCCCTCGCCCTCGCCCTCGCCCTCGCCCTCGCCCTCGCCCTCGCCCTCGCCCTCGCCCTCGCCCTCGCCCTCGCCCTCGCCCTCGCCCTCGCCCTCGCCCTCGCCCTCGCCCTCGCCCTCGCCCTCGCCCTCGCCCTCGCCCTCGCCCTCGCCCTCGCCCTCGCCCTCGCCCTCGCCCTCGCCCTCAACCCCGCTCCGTCATGTCCCCGTCGTCTCCTTCGCCCCCCCACCCGCGTCCTCGCCCCCGTCCCGCCCCCGCCCTCCGCGCCTCGCGGGCGAGCGCGTCTGAAGCGCCGGAGCGGGGGCGGCCGGGCGACGTGCCTGGACTCGCGACCAGCTCCCCCTTTCGCCAGACCTCGGGGTTGCTTTACGACTGGGGTGAGAGGCGCCTCTGCTCTCCTCGGCTGCTGAATGCACGTCGCCTCACTCTTTCGACACAGAATCCAAAAACTCCATTCCATTGGTCGCTATGAATGCATATTTCTCAATGCCCAAAAATTATGCGCTATTTTTTATTCATACATATCTGTTTAAATAATTGTGAAGGATTATCCTTCTACTTTTAAGATCTATTACAGATATTAAAGTTATGTAATAATAGAAATACTTATTTACCTACTACGAGCATGATTATAAACATATTTCCAATCGACAAGACCCGATTATATTATTATGCTGACGAGAACGTAATTTGGATTATCGCAATACACTATTTCTATTCTATTTTGCTCAAAGTTACTAAAATGTCGAATTAAAATAAAAAAGGCTTACGGCGAAGATAACGTGAAGTTGAAAAAAAAATAATGTATGGAATGGTACCACTAATATTACACGTTCATCAGGTACAATAACATTTTTATGCTTTGTGATTTATTTAAAATTAAGCCATTTTTAATATAATGTTGACAATAAACATTGTGTGAAAAAATAATATCCTTGATATTTAAATCATAAAGAAACATTAATTTCAGCACAATAAATGTATTATAAATTTAGTGTAGACTCATATTTTATTTATCGTCAAAAAAGTAAATAATGTATATCTTTGGGACCTGTGGGGAGATATATAATCTGTGCATGTATTCTTGAGCCCTAGAATTCTTCTCCCCATTTCACTAGTTGATATTTCATTTGCGAATAAAGATCAACAAAGATGGCAACAAAACCAGAGATATTCACTTTCAATTAATAGATACATTATTTGCAGAAACAAAAAATGTCATTCTACATTTGTGGCCAGAAGCAAAACCCAGGGCCATTCAGCATTTCCTCAACAGACCAATGGAAAGTGGACCAAACGGATTATAGAGATCGGGCCATCAATTTACTTACTTGCATTTTAATGTCAAGAATTGGCCAAGAACTGAGAATTCCAAGCAGAGCTTTAACAGTCTCTTCTCAGAGGAAGAATCAATTTTCAAGAAAAATATCTTCTTTGAAAAGGAAGAACTTTGGATAGATTCAATAGCAGAAATGGTTCATTGAAATCGACATGACAAAACTTTGATTATTGAAACGAATTTCTCTCTTTCTGAAGCACTTCATTTAAATGTAAAATGTCCTCATTCGAAATCTCGAAGTCAAGAGATTCATACAGATTTCAGGCAAAGAATTAAAGACTCTTTCGGAACGACTGTATTTAGAAGAAATGTCTTCAAAGATACAGAGTTACATTAAGGAATCGAAATAGGCTGTCTTAATAGACATGGAGTTTTTATCAATTCCTTCGTTGGTAGTCAAAATGCCTTCTCGTTTGTTATTTCACCGTTGATATAAGATACATTTAAGTTGACATCTTCAACCCAATTGTACTCTCGATAAAATATCATATTTCAAAATAAGATCTTTAGAGAACGTGAAGCAACCAGTGAGATTATTTCATTTGTGGTATTTTCCAATGCAATTTGCAACATGAAAATTCTCATTTCAAATGCAATTAAAACCAAAACGATAGCAATCAAATCAAAGCTTAATTCGTGTGGAATGTAGTAATTCTGACAGAGAAGAAGCAAAACCGACGCACAGTGTCAATTTCTCGAAAAGCTTGTACAATCAACGCGAAATAGGAAATAATTCCCTTGCCAACAATCATCTCAAACCGCAGTCCACTAATTGCAATAATCAATGAATAAATTACATCATATATTCTGTTTCATTCAATCTCGCTCAACACTTTAATCAACGGGCACTCCCGTGGGTGAACAAAATCTAATCGAGTGCACTGCATTCGCCACAAACTCCACCACTAAGGTGTTTTTGACATGTTCTAAAACCAGCTCGGGAAGAGCTGTCAAATGTTTGAATACAGAGGCATGTGGTTAACAGTGGGCGAAATGAATTTTCATTCAGAGACAATTGTTGAAATGTTTCATTCACGAACAACTAAAAATACTGATAATACTCACAATCTCCGTGGTTTACGGTTAACAGATCGTCGAGATAGAACAGCAGTACATTCCACTCATAGGCGATAAAACTAGTTGTTCTACAACATCACAGTATTTTCTCCTCTTATTGAGAACGGTTACGGGACATTATAATGATGCAATTCCTGCCCTACTAATACTTCAGCTATCACTTGAAAAGGTCGTAACCCGTTGAAACAAAGCGCATTCTATGCCAATCTGCAATTACTTCGGCAAGCAGGAACAGAAGTCATTCCTTACTACTACAAAACAAACAATGGTGAAATACATATCTCTGACAGTATTTGCAGCACATTATACAGATTGGTAATTTTATACAAACTTAGCTATGTGGGCTTCCAATTTCTGGTTGATTATACCATAATTCTGGTTCAAATCCTTTTAAAGTAAAGAAGTCAAATAAATTAAACATCCAGAGCTGAAAGCCATCCAATATATTATCGCTTTAGAAACGCATAAACGTAAGTTTATACATTTATCACTTTTTCTCATTTAAACATTATTTACAGAACCCAGAAGAAACGTTTATACAAAATTCGTTTTTTTAAACCAATTTTAAGTCTCAAATTGAACAATCAAGTCTGCATAGAAAGTTCCACACACCGAGAAATATTGTCGCACAACAATGAGAATACTTTTAATTTAATATACCATGTAACGGGATTGCCATTGTTTTGCGAGATGTCTCCAGAAATTCTCATTAAAACACGTGCGAAAATTCGATTTGGAATTTAAATTTGCGCACAAATGACATGAAACTACTTATAATTTCAAACAAATGTACATAACATTATTTAAAGATCTCACTTTGAGTAACATATTGCATTGTGTAAAAAATCTCTATTATCAATATTGCAGTTTTGCAATGTTTTTTTTTAAAATTTTTTTTCCAATTTTCGAAAATGAAGTTCACCGATAATGGGTCTTGTACCATTTCTATGAGCATACATTAGATTACTCGAGATAATAAATACACGTTTTAATGTTTTTTAACTGACTTTATTTCAAGAAAAAACGTTACACAATAACTACTCTTTTTAAACAAATTCTACAATATCCTTATTTTTGATAAGTTATATTTTTAGAAGAAATTTAATAATGAAAAATTCTTAAGCGTTAATTAAGTTTTACATTGTTAATTTTGTTGCAATTTTTAAAAATACAGAGCGTAATGTAATCTGCTTCACATATATAACTGTTCTTAGCTCAATTTGAGAAAGATTTTTAAAAAATGGAGGTTGATTGACAAAATATTTGTATTGCCAAAATTTCTACTTATATTTTTAGGAAATTGTTCATGATTATTTAGAGACTTGTCTTTGAAAAATTGATTTCATTTAAAAAAAATCTCTGACTTCAATATTGTGGTTGTAAGAAGGCGCTGAGACATCTGCTTTTAATTCTTTTAATTGAGAGGTTTCAATAAAAATGTCAGTTGCGCCAATATTTAAACGTAATTATCTAGACGAGGAAAAAATTAATAAAAATGCGCTGTTTAAAAAATGAAAATATTCATGTGAAGTACCGGAAGAATGAAAATATCAATTTCAAATGTTCACGGATTCCAGTTCGGTCAGATCGATGAGAGAATATCAATTTTCGAAAAAAATCATCAGAACGGTTAAGGGTCTAGCATTGCACATTGATAGAGTCAGACGGATGAGCAGACGAGATCGACGTTATTTCGACAGCCAGTGGTTTGGTATCAAGAACCAACACAATGTGAACACTGAGAGGACAACGTGTTAAAGGAAATCATTTGATACGTATAGGAATAATGTTTATGAACGTTTTCTGTATCAGGAACCTACTACACTATTTTTCTGTAAAAAGATCGCATTATTGTGTCGAAACATTATAACACCTTTTCTATTCTATGTACTAGTAAGAGAAAAATTTTAAAAATGTATTATTTTCAACATTAAAATTAATCTATATAGTAAAATTGAGATCAAAACGTTGAATTCCTTTATAGTATTTTAGTAACTGCGAGACATAAGAAGTGTCACTCGACGCGAATCGGTCTCCTTCTGGGGAACTAAAAAGTTGTATTCGCATCCAGTCAGAAAATTTTTAAAACTTTCCAAAAACTGTGTTGTACGTGTGTCGAAAATATTAACAGGCATTTCTTAATGGGTTTATGTTTTTAATCACTGTAACGAATTCTTGAAATAAAAAAACAACTTTTTGTTCACATACATGAACACATTCTAAATAAACGTTTAATATGAATGGGTGAAAACCAGAACGGTATGACATTTTATAAATTCTGTGAAAAACGTGTTTACATTGCCACCGACATATAGACCTAAATACTTGTGGTTTGTTAATAAACCATTAAAATGCTGTGGTTTCTCTGATGAAAGAAACAACCACGACTTTCAAGTGAAATTGACTTAAACATATTTCTCAGAATCTATAAAATGTTTCTTATACCTTCTGGTTTCTACCCCTTTCGTATAAAAAATGCATCCTTCTTCTCGGCGAAGCCCTGTTCCTGACAACTTGGTCCGGCCGCTCTTCCAGAAAAGTGCCAAACTACCCCCGCTGCCCAGCGGGGTACCTGCCCAGCCTCTCCAGAACACTGCCCCACCAAGCCACACCTCCAAAGGTTCATCTAAAACCCCACTTGCCACCCCACCCACCAACACCGCTGACTCGCCATCCGTTAAGTCCTCGCGTATTGTGGGTTGTTCCAAACCAAACCAAGACTATTTTGCTGATTAAGAGTATGGATATCGGAAAAGTTTCTTAGTGGTACATAAACCATAATAATATCATATATTCAAAGTTTTACGTTTCTGGCTTCAGAAGTACTGATTCTACTTTGACAAAAGAAATGTTAACGCCGAAATCAGTTTCTCGTATCATTTGCAAAATTTATATTACTTCGTAAAAGTGAAATTTCCTGCTCCCTCGTAGAAAAATGCTCGCATGGCGCAAGTCGTCTGCACCCATCACCATGCGATGGTGGTATTTTACGCCATAGAATCGACAGCAACAGTGACAGCGACGACGACAATGTGGCCGGCAGTGGTTGGGGTGATGGTAGCGGTGGCGGCGGCGGCGGCAGTGGCAGTGGCGGCGGCGGCGGCAGTGGCAGTGGCAGTGGCAGTGGCAGTGGCAGTGGCAGTGGCAGTGGCAGTGGCAGTGGCAGTGGCAGTGGCAGTGGCAGTGGCAGTGGCAGTGGCAGTGGCAGTGGCAGTGGCAGTGGCAGTGGCAGTGGCAGTGGCAGTGGCAGTGGCAGTGGCAGTGGCAGTGGCAGTGGCAGTGGCAGTGGCAGTGGCAGTGGCAGTGGCAGTGGCAGTGGCAGTGGCAGTGGCAGTGGCAGTGGCAGTGGCAGTGGCAGTGGCAGTGGCGGCGGCGGCAGTGGCAGTGGCGGCGGTGGTGGCGGGGGTGGTGGGGGTGGCGGTGGTGGCGGTGGCGGCGGTGGCGGCGGTGGCGGCGGTGGCGGCGGTGGCGGCGGTGGCGGCGGTGGCGGCGGTGGCGGCGGTGGCGGCGGTGGCGGCTGTGGCGACTTTAATAACGTGAGAATTTAAATTTCATAATGGATCGACTTGCATGATCCCACCCGCTTTGTGGTGTTGAAAGCACCGGGTCAGGGGGAGGGGGGAAGAGGCTGCAGATGACATCACACTGCCGGCGGAGCCCTTCAGTCGAAGGGCATTTGAGGGCTCTCGCACGCTTCATTAGGTCCTTGACAATCGACAGCCCTTCAGAGGTCAGACTGTCATGTTATTTTTCTTTTCTTATTGATAAGCACACCAATTATAAATATTATAATTATTAACAAATAAATTCCGATAGAGATCAAATAACCAGCTAAGTTTCGTACTTGTGATATCGGCCGTGTGTCATTATAATATTTAATTAACACAACCTCTTACATGAATAAAATAACTCAAGTGTCTTAAAATTTGTTTTAAAAACATTGAGACGATGAACGTGAGTCTAAGATAATTTATTTTTACCAGGCAGTGCGCGAACCGCGGTTTCTGGTCCTTGTTTTCCGTGTGCAATGCAGCTATTTTTTTTCACAGTGTGTGAAACACCGCGAAGCGTGTGCGAAACATCTGTAACAATTAGCAATTTTCTTTCGTTTTGCAGTGTTCGTTTGTTATTTACTAACAACAGTTTTGAATCTCTCTGGAATTCATTTACTTCTATGCAAGTAAGGTATTTTGTAGTTATTTGATATTTAATTTATATTCCTTTACTTGACGTGTTCGGTTCCGCTCGCGGCGTGTAAAAAAATAGTATTCACTATATGGGCGCAAGGAGATTCACGCCCTTGTTCCGAAAACTACTATTTTCCCAGTGACCAGGGATAGGAAATTGGTAAACGTCATAAGGCAAACGGCACAAGGTCGATTATACAGTCTGCTTATTTTAGCAAGAGAAACAAATCAATTTTGTTTCCTTGAACTGATTTCTTTGCAATATAAATATGAATGTTTTTAAAACACCCACTATCATTCTATAATTGTTTTAAATATTTATCGTAGTAGTTCTCAAAATATAAGAACACTTCAAATTATAAACACAAAATTAAAGAAAATAATATTCGTTATTAAAGCAAAATTGAAGTATTTTCTATCCTTCCCTCTCGTATTTCTATTGCGAAAAAATTAAAGATGGATATTATCACAAAAATATAAAAATAGACAACGAATTATGTTCAGCTTTTAGAGTTTTTCAGATTTAATAAAAATAATAAATATTTTTTTAAATTAAAAGGGAGATTAAATTAGGGTTTAATTCATTGACACACTCTACGCCGTGCTGAATTGCGATTTGAGTATAAACACCCCAGTGCTTCAATTTTGACGACCCCTTTTGCTTTATAATTACTCTCCATAAGTGAAAAGATATTCAATTGTAGTTCAAGGTGACATCTTTACAAGACTAGACGTTTTTAGTGGTAATTTATTTTAAAAAAATCAAATGTACCTCTTCAAACGTCAAGTCCACACGCACACACACAGACGAGTTTCATCAGTCAGAACAGACGTTACACCTCACTTGTTTCACATTTTTAAGAGAATACAGGAAAAATTCAAATTTTCCAAATAGTATATGAGCACTAATAAGTTTACAGAAAAACAATTAGTACTGTTATGGACTGAAATATAAAATCAAATTGAGATTTTTCTTACTCGGAATATTTTCCATATTTTCAGCGATATCAAAAGGATTGTAATTTTTCATATTTGAATGAATTATTCACCACATACATGAAGATTTCACTAATAAAGACACTACTAATGCATCAAGTCAGTTTGTCTACAACAGCGTAAGTCTCTCGGGCCAACCAAAATTTTGTATTTTTTTCTGTTATTTATACACATATTCTGTTTCTTCTCCTTTTCCCTTTTAATTTTTCTTCTTTTCATTCTTGTTCTTTCCTCTTCGTCTTCTTCTTCTAGCAACATACTCCTCTCCACGTCACATTCACAATTCGTAATCACCCACGTCCACGGTTGATTCCAACCTCCATCCAACCGATTCGCGACGACACCTTTATCGACCTCATAAAATCCTAGGCCGGTTAACCTAAATCAACGCCCGTCTGCGGCAGCGGCCTTGGCGTGCGCGCGGCGTGGGAACGCGGTCCGCGGCGGCGCCGCCAGGGGCGCTGGGAGCGCTGGCGGCGTGTGAGGCTCGTAAGTGGACCACTGACCTGAGACGCCTCCGGAGCGCGCGGATACACGAGAGACCTCTGCCGCCCGCAGCAGTGGCAGGTCGCGAGGGGCGACGCATTGCGCAAGCGATTCTAGGCCGTTTTGACGAGACGGTATCCCTCGGTAGAAGGAAAGACGAGAATGTAATGTAGAAATCAGTCAATAAAAGTCAATTTGTTTTACAATGGCAATGTTTCGGCCATTTATTTGGGTCGGTCAATAAAAATTAATTTTTGTACAATCCCAACGTTTCGGCCATTTATTTGGCCTTCTTCAGGGCTATAAATATACAATAAAAATATGTTATTCTATATTTAAAATAACATAACAATACAGAATGAATATACAGACGGGGTAACCCGATTTATATTACGTAAGAAACTAAGCTTATACAAACTTCTACAATTTGCTATAGAACAAATCAGATATAACATGTAATTAGTTGTTAATCTTATATTTGCCTTGTTGAATAGCAAATTGTAGTTTTAATACGTTTAGTTTCTTACGTAACATAAATTGGGTTGCCCCATCTGTATATTCATCCTGTATTGTTATATTATTTTAAATATACAATAACATCTTGTTCTTGTATGTTTACAGTCCCGAAGAAGGCCAAATAAATGGCCGAAATGTTGGGATTGTACAAAAATCAACTGTTATTGACCTACCCTCACAATTCTTTACATTACATTCACAATCCGAGGTCTAGATCAACTGAATAAGATAGAAGATCAATTGAAAGGGACTGTGCAAGAACGAGCGTGGCCTAAAAAATTACGACTGAGTTAATGCTGTCGTATGAAAGTTCAACACAATCCTTGTTGTTTCTCTTAAAACATCTGCAATACCTACAATTACGAAACGAACAGTGCCTTTGTTAGCTGATTTGAAAATATACGTTTTCACTTCCTATTTTTTCATTTAATTTTCACTCATTTTTCTATCTGCTGAGGAGATTCCAGAAGTTCGTTCTGTCCATAGTTGGTAGGTCTGCCTCCGTTGGTATTTAAAACCGGAAGGTTGCGTCTATTCACTAACTGAGAACTGGAATTCGCAAAAGGTTTATGTTATTTTGATACAAACTGAGAAAATATTATTTTATTAGATAATTTTAAGGATTACTGTACATGAAGCAATTCTATGGCCACTTATCTAAAACAGTGAATTACACGCTGATTGAAATCTGCATTTGCCAATGATATATTTGCTTCATCAAGATTCTCTGCAAAAATGGAAAGTCCTCTATTCTGTGTTTGCTGCGTAAAGAATATTACGTTCAAAAATGAGTTTTCGTAAGTTAGACATACTTGTAGCCACAAAGAGCTAATTTTCAATTTAATTTTGCCTTATTGAAAATCCACTGTACTGATACTTCGACATTTGCTGGTTTGCTGGATCGTGTGAACTACTGCCCCGAGAATTCTAGCGATCGTCCAGTTTGAATTGAATTGAATTGAATTGAATTAATGCCTTATTTTACGTGGCGAGACTCAGGGCATTAGGCCTGCTCAGGCCATTAGGTCTGACCACGTAAATTTCGCTACGCTCCTTTCACCAACTAGCAGAGAAAGGAGGTATTTCTTGGGCGAGAAACAGGCGATTTGAATTTAGCTCAGAGGCGTCATTTAGGCTGAGGATCTTTTACATGGAAGTAAATCTACTAACATGGGACAGCCGGATTTACTTCCCCTCCGAAGGAAGGCGTACGAAGGATTTTTTTCGTCCTGAAAAATCCACGGCTTCGATCGGGTTTGAACCCGCCAACTTGGGTACAACAGTCCGAAACGCTAACCGTTACACCATCGCCGCCGCCGTTTGATCGGCAGCTTTCTGTCATTTCTGCAATTAATACCAGGCGAGTCTGAAACAGTATCCTAACAAATGAGCCCCGGACTGCGCAGAGCCATTTCTTTACACGTCCTGTCTCCTCACCCATTACAAGTTTACACTTACATCCTTTACACCGCCACGTGCGTCGGGAGACCTGTCAGAAATTATCGCTTTCCTGGTAGGGGTATTATCCCGCCGGGAGAGATATCTGGGGATCATAAGTCCACGTGTGCGGGATCTCAGGTTCCAGAGAAAAAGGGACAGCAGTTGACGTGCCAGAAATAAAATTTTACTCGTAATAACTAAGACATTCAAACAGATTAAAATAAATGCAATACAGGCAAACCTCTCCTTCCTCATAGAAGATGATTGCATTTAGATTCTGTTTAAAATCTGAGAAGCTGATGAATCGATGACGATGATAACACCACAGAGAGAGATAAATGATGAATTTCGTTGGTTTACATTTAACGGGTTACTCTTTGTGTGATAATATTAAAACGAATTATTTGGTAGCAATTCAAAGTGCACGTGGAATAATCTCAAAATCATCGAATATAAAAGAACCAGTGATAATGTGTCATTTGACGCATACAACTAAATTCTTATAAGATCAAGTCTTAATCAAAGAATTATTCAAGTAAATTCTACTCATTTAAACTTATGTTTGAAACTTTCTTGAATTGTTGTAAAATAAAAAAAAATGTATCATGAATGCGAACCATTTCAATAAATTTGTTACTGGCTACGCCACCAATTTGCTTGGGTAGAATTGGATTTCAAACTAATCGCTCTAGACTCCCAATCAAGTAGGATTGCATCTTATTAGTGATCATTTGGGATGAACAGTAATGAGAGAGTAATTCATTTCGAATAGGTTGTTACGTATGAGTAATACAAGCGAACGGTTTCACAATCGTATGGCTAAAACACACATGCCATCCCCGCGTCTCGAACGTACAACTGGCTGTTCCGCGTTCCAATTCAGTTCGGGTAGGTTACATCGTATGAGTGATACAAGTCAACGGCTTCACAATCACGTGGTGAAAACACTCCTGCCTTGTCCAGGTCCCGAACCCACAGCAGCCCGTCCCGCGTGCTTCCGCTGCCCCAAGCCCCTTCGCCAGCGCGTTCGCCGAAAAGCCGCTCTGCTCTCCGCACCATGCCCCAGTGCCCGCGTGGTCGTGATGGAGGAGGAGGAGGAGAAGGGGGAAGGGGGATGGAGCAGGCGGCGCGTGATGAGAGGCGGAGGGGGGGGGCGGTCGGGTGATTTGAATGCGCGGGCAAGGCCGAGGACGCGAGCGCGCGTGTCGCAATCCCGGAGTCGTTGGCGCGGGGGGGGGAGGAAGGCCGCTCGTGGTTACCGTTACTCGTGGACTACTTTGACGACGCCGCCGCCGCCGCGGTGGCAGAGTTGGCGGCAGAGGAGGTGCCGGTGACGGTGTTTACGGCGGCAGTGGCGGTGGAGGTGGAGGTGGTGGTGGAGGTGGTGGTGGTCGTGGTGGTGGTGGTCGTGGTGGTGGTGGTCGTGGTGGTGGTGGTGGTGGTGGTGGTGGTGGTGGTCATGGTGGTGGTGATCGTGGTGGTGATCGTGGTGGTGGTAGCAATGGTGCTGATTATGGTGGTGGTGGTGGTGGTGATGATGATGGCGGTGGTGGTGATGATGGCGGTGGTGGCGACGGCGGTGGAGATGGCGGGGATGGCGGAAGCGATGACGGTGGAGGTGGTGGTGGCGGTTGGTTCGGATACTGAGGTGGTTGCGGTGGTGGTGACGGTGATAGGGAAGGCGGTGATGGTGCGGTGGTGGCGGTTGGGCCGGTTGGGGCGGTGACGGCGGTGGCGGCAGTAGAGGGGACGGCGGTGGTGCCGGTGGCGGTGAAGGTGGTGATGGAGGCGGCGGCGGTGGATGTTATGGAGGAAGTGATGGCAGCAACGATGATGGCGACGCGGGCGAAGGTAGAGGTGGAGATGGTGACGGAGGCGTTGGCGGACGAGTATTTAATCCAGGTTATTGCGGTGCCCCACCTGCGGAGGGGCGGGGCTCGGTCGGGGGGGGGGTGCGGCCGCGGCGCCAGGGGCAGACGGATGGCGAAGGCAGGAATGAGGAACTGTATCAACATCCGACATCAGTTTTGAAAGAAATTGCTTTTGATAGGGTTTGCCAACCAATGCGTCGCTTATTACCGGCAGTTACATTGAAAATGCCATTTTAAATGAATAAATATCCACATGTATCGTTTTGAAACTGTAGAGAAAATGGGTAATTTTTTCAAAGTATGGTACATTATTTCAAGGT